>CM051035.1:52229361-52879361 GCA_027627225.1 Congeria kusceri | reverse complement strand
TTAACGAGACATCTTATTCACTAGGCATCTTATTTACTAGACATCAGATATTCACTAGACATCTTATTTACTAGATATCTTATTATTCACGAGACATCTTATTCACGATACATCTTATTCAGTAGACATCTTATTTACTAAACATCTTATTCAATAGACATCTTATTCACTAGACATCATTTATTCAATAGACATCTTATTTACTAAACATGTTATTCACTAGACATCAGTTATTCACTAGACATCAGTTATTCACTAGACATCTTATTCACTAGACATCTTATTTACTAAACATCTTAATCACTAGACATCTTATTCACTAGACATCTTATTCACTAAACATCTTATTCACTAAACATCTTATTCCCTAAACATCTTATTCACTCGACATCAGTTATTCACTAAACATCTTATTCACTAAACATTTTATGCACTGGCCACCTTATTCACTAGACATCTTATTCACTAGACATCAGTTATTCAATAGAAATCTTATTCACTAGACATCTTATTTACTAAACATCTTCATCAATAGACATCTTATTCACTAGACATCTTATTCACTAAACATCTTATTCACTAAACATCTTATTCACTAAATATCTTATTCACTAAACACCTTATTCACTCGACATCAGTTATTCACTAAACATCTTATTCACTAGACATCTTATTAGCTAGGCATCAGTTATTCACTATACATCAGTTATTCACTGGACATCAGTTATTCACTAGACATCAGTTATTCACTAGATATCTTATTCACTAGACATCTTATTCACTAGACATCTTATTCACTAGACATTAGTTATTCACTAGACATCAGTTATTCACTAGAGATTGTATTTACTTACCATCTTATTTACAAACATCTTATTTATTAAACAACTTATTTACTAGACATCTTATATACTAAATATCTTATTCACTAGAAATCTTATTTACTAAACATCTTATTTACTAAACATCTTATTTACTACACATCTTATTTACTATACATCTTATTAACTAAACATCTTATTCACTAGACATTTTATTCACTAGAAATTTTATGCACTAGACATCTTATTCACTAGACATCTTATTCACTAGACATCAATTATTCACTAGACAAAGTTATTCACTATACATCTTATTCACTAGACATCATTTATTCACTAGACATCAGTTATTCACTAGACATCAGTTATTCACTAGACATCAGTTATTCACTAGACATCAGTTATTCACTAGACATCTTATTCACTAGACATCAGTCATTCACTAGACATCAGTTATTCACTAGAAATTATTTATTCACTAGACATCAGTTATTCACTAGACATCTTATTCACTAAATATCTTATTCGCTAGACATCTTATTCACTAGACATCTTATTCACTAAACATCTTTCTGACTAGACATCAGTTATTCATTAGACATCGGTTATCCACTAGACATCTTATTCACGTAACATCTTATTCCCTAGACATCTTATTCACTAGACATCAGTTATTCCCTAGACATCTTATTCACTAGACATCTTCTTCACTAGACATCAGTTATTCACTAGACATCTTATTCACTAGTCATCAGTTATTCACTAGACATCAGTTATTCACTATACATCTTATTCCCCAGACATCTTATTCCCTAGACATCTTATTCACTAGACATCAGTTATTCACTAGACATCTTCTTCACTAGACATCTTCTTCACTAGACATCAGTTATTCACTAGACATCTTATTCAGTAGTCATCAGTTATTCACTAGACATCAGTTATTCACTAGACATCTTATTCACTAGACATCTTATTCACTAGACATCTTATTCACTAGACATCTTCTTCATTAGACATCTTATTCACTAGACATCTTATTCACTAGACATCTTATTCACTTGACATCTTATTCACTAGACATCTTATTCACTTGACATCTTTTCCACTAGACATTTTATGAACTATACATCACTGATTCACTAGACATCTTATTCACTAGACATCTTATTCACTAGACATCAGTTATTCACTAGACATCTAATCTCGTATCAGCATGTTAATTTGCTATAAAAACACCGTGAAGGTTCCATACATTCACGCGCTCGTTTATAAGAGTTCACCTCTCATAAGCTCGTTTATAAGTTAAGGAGTTCACCTCTTATGAGCTCAAGTTGGCATCCACTGAAGTGTTTTATATGGTTGCAAAAGAACAGGTCGTTTAACAAACGGTTCGGCTACTAAAATGACTGAAAACAATACGAGCTATGTATACTATTTTCACTATTTTAGGTAAATGAATTTGCTTATCTTCAGTTTGAGTTATGGTCCATGTTACCGTGTTAACGCCCGACGAACGTCGAATATACATAAAAAATATCATGCTTTAAAGTATGATATGTCCCTGTTACATGTATAGGCTCTAAATAATATCCAGATATTATAGTTTTTACTGTGTTGGCATTCATTCACATACGTGTTGGAGTTAGACCATTAGAATGACTTCGACAATCTGATCAAAATTTAAGTTACGTAATTTTCAGAACTTAGCGTTTATTAGTATATGACTAAGGGGGATAATAACTGTAGAACGAAATGTAATAATAAGACAAAACTGTTGTATTGCACAAGAATGACAACTGCTCGCAATGCGAATTAAATCAAGTGGCTCCACATTTAGTGTCATAGCGTGTGACGTGTGACGAATTATTGGATTGCAACATAAATCAAATCAACAAAATGACACAATAAATTAATCGTATTATAAAGGCACTAATGAACGAGTACAATATTACCATCAATGCATAAATAACACTTAAACAAGATTAAAGTGTGGTCATTCAGTTATTTGAAAGTATTTCTCGTTTTGATTCCGATCTCGATTACATTGCGTCATAAATAATTTATGGTTAGAAATAATTTAATAGAAGACTAAGAAGTATGATGTTGTATTTCATATCTGAATATACGAACAATTAAATTGAAAATATACACAAGTTTGAGTAATTTAAAAAAAATAATTTATCAGTATTAATAATTTATACAAATAAAACGAAATTCACAAGGACTAATTGCTTCTCACCGAGACACATTTATGAGAATCTAAATCGTAACAAATGAAATTATATATTGTTACACTGTTTAAGCAAATGAAAAATAAATGTATGCACTACAGTTCAGTTATAACAAAGGGTTTCAACGAAAAAACACTGTTCGGGAATATATTGAAGCATAAAGCATGACGACATAAATGTTTTGTCAGTATTTGTAATGTAAAGTGTACTACGCTCTCGATTTTCATTGATATGGTAATATTGCAGATTACATTTGATTTACTGACAATAATCACAATTAGAATCCGTTGTGTGAGGATCATACCCGGTATTTACTACAATTAACATGCATACGTCAATTTTGGGTTATGGTAAACATGACAATGTAAAAATACAATAGGTAAATGTTTATGAAAATCGCGTTGGTATGTTAGGAATGGTATTCGTATTACGATCACTGAGTTTGATCTTTTAAAAGGTAGCATTTAAACCTATTTATTGTGTCAATACTCAGAGGTTTATTGCGTCACTTTTGAGTCCTGAGTAGGTAGAATCAATACCTAATGTCTTTGAGAAATATTATTCGAACGCTTAGTGATTAGGGATTAGGAAGGACCCCATATTCATAACACCACTTTGTCTTAAACCGGAGGTATGCACCATTCTCTGAGGCGCCAATAGGACCCCATATTCATTACACCACTTTGTCTTAAACCGGAGGTATGCACCATTCTCTGAGGCGCCAATAGGACCCCATATTCATTACACCACTTTGTCTTAAACCGGAGGTATGCACCATTCTCTGAGGCGCCAATAGGACCCCATATTCATTACACCACTGCGTCTTCAACCGGAGGTATGCAACATTCTCTGGGGCACCAATAGGACCCCATATTCATTACACCACTGCGTTTTCAACCGGAGGTATGCACCATTCTCTGAGGCGCCAATAGGACCCCATATTTATTACACCACTGCGTCTTCAACCGGAGGTATGCACCATTCTCTGAGGCGCCAATGCAAGTACTGGTTCTGTCCAATGCACAATTTGAACTCGATTGTTATCTATAATGCAACTAAGCAAGTTTCCATAGAAGTTTACTTTTGCATATATTACACATGATTATCATAACACATTACAAGTGTTTTGCAAACTACAGGGTAAAAGGATGAAAAAGGATTGCTAAAAGTAGTACTAATGCATGCCTCCCATAAATATAAGAATTATTTACAATTAAACCATTACAGATGGGTCATAACTTAATTTTACACGCATGTTTTTAAAGATGGGACATAATAAATGCGAATATATCACAATGCCATAGTTATCTGTTGTTGCTCACAATGCCATAGTTATCTGTTGCACACAATGCCATAGTTATCTGTTGTTGCACACAATGCCATAGTTGTCTGTTGTTGCACACAATGCCATAGTTATCTGTTGTTGCTCACAATGCCATAGTTATCTGTTGTTGCTCACAATGCCATAGTTATCTGTTGTTGCACACAATGCCATAGTTATCTGTTGTTGCACATTTGTTTTATCTGTTGTTATCTGTTGTTGCTCAAAATGCCATAGTTATCTGTTGTTGCTCACAATGCCATAGTTATCTGTTGTTGCACACAATGCCATAATTATCTGTTGTTGCTCACAATGCCATAGTTATCTGTTGTTGCTCACAATGCCCTAGTTATCTGTTGTTGCTCACAATGCCCTAGTTATCTGTTGTTGCACATTATCTCAATCAAACAAACTTCTTTTTTTTTAGCTTAGAGACATCATATTTAAATTATCCTCAACTGTTTGGATTTCTTTATTGAACATTTAACGAAAGGTTAATTGCAATTTAACGTATCATATTAAAAGCAGTTTAAAGTTCGAGTTCAGGTGTTAAGTATTACCTTAATGGGGGCAGGCCATAGAGAATCGCCTTTTACAATACGTTCTGGGTGATAAATTAAGCCCCTGTGACAAATGAATGGGTCGCGTTTTAGCCAGGTGTGCAAACAGTCTATGAATATTAAGAGGTGTATTTGAGGTTTATGACAACCGAACAATGGAGTGTATCCCATTTTTACATTTCTTTAAGTGCATGCATTAGGCCCTTGTGGTGCTTCAAGTGACAATTTATTTATTTATTTATTTTTTATTTTTTATTTCAATGATAACCTTCAACAAAAATAGTTTTATACTCTGTGTTTATTACTGTTTTCAACTGGCTATAGAAGTCACCGAACTGTACGACTAAAATGCAAATGCACCCATTTGGTTGATGTTCATTTACAAAATTATTAAATAGTTATATTGATGGATACATGAATGGTTAACATATAGCCTTTAATTTTCTTGCAGTTTTTAAATACATACACTTCAATTAAATAAATTTATAAACGTTTTCAAGCGGGTGTCAAAATTGATTTTGATTTGCTCGTCACTGGATTAGCAATGGTTAGATGTTGCGAACACGATACCCGTGAAACAGAAGGATCAGGACGTGTGCTGAATATCAAAGATAACGTGAAAGCGGCACAATGGCACTGTTAAGCCGTAAACTTAATGTTTTTATTTAGGATGCCAAAACATGATACTGTAGGTGGATGCTCCTCGAATGAGATAAACTTCAACACGATGTTCATTAATGCATAATCGATAAAATCATCGTAATAATCGCCACCACCATCATCTACAACAACACCAGCGGCATCGTCGCCATTATCAACTTCAGCATTGTCGCCATCATCATTATCATTATCATCATTGTCAGCATTATCATCGCTAGCATCATAATCATCATCAATACAGCCACTATTTCCAACATCATCATGGGCATCCATATCGTATTGCAATAACAACAGTTTAATAGTCATAATCATCATTAATTCAGCCGAAGTCACCACAATCAAAATTGACCCAAAAGCAACAACAACAAACCCATAATCAAACAGCAATGTAAATAAGAACGATAATAACAGCATTGTTGCTCTATCGGTGATTTGCGTTCGGAATCTTATTTTGTCAAGTTCCGTCTCATGATTTACTGATAATACAAACTGGAGCACAAGATAAGATAACAAACGAATAAAAACATCAATTTTCATGTAAGCGATACTGGTTTTTGGTTTTGTGATATTGTGATATTTTGTGATATTTTTTTATTTTCTTTCTTTCCTTGAAAGATAACCGAAATCGAACACTTTTAACAAATTATACACGTACGTATTTCTTGATGTTTTAAATAAAACTGGAAACTGGGCCCACATGCTAAGCATAAAGTGATTACGCACACGTAAATATAAAATCTGACCGAAATGATATATTGATTTTTTTAATTAATATCTTTCATTGTTGTTTACACTTCAAAACGTTAATATATAAAAAGAGGCAGAACGATAACAGAAGCCTGCCGCTATAGAAACCATAATTTATTATCTCACACTAGACAACGTCTTTGAACCATAGAAAACATATAACAAATGTCAGCAAGCTAACCTCGTACATACGTCTTTCATACCTTGTTAAATAGTCCAGTTATTTTCACACCAGTGCCATCGATAATGTAATAAGTTTCAGTCATTTCAATAAACAATAAACGTTTTTGTCGCATAATGTATCGTTGACTTTAAATAACTATAAGCGGCCATTAAAAAGTAACGTGTCACAAACCTTTTTTGAATGTATATAACGCGAGACGCAAACATAAAACTTGTACGCGTATCTTGTAACAATACTGTTACAAAGAAAGTGTTTCAAGGACAGTTAAACTGAATACTACAATGTCTTAGACCTTACATGAAATGAATAAAAGTGGATTTTTTTATAATAACACAATTCAAAGCAATGATTTGACAACTGCTTTCATTTTATTTAGAGCTAAACTTGTTCAAGGGCATTGTAAATATTTATACAGTAACACTAGATATTTTCAGTAAGTTTCAGTCTGTGTACATTGAACATCAAAAATTAAATAGCATCTCGTTTCTTCTTTTTTTTCACGCAGTATTCTATATTCTCCAGAAAAAAAGCAGTTTATAATTTATTTGTGCCGTTTCAACAACGCAGGAAACAAAACGGCAGATGAAAATGCAGTTTATTATCAGTAAAATCCAATAACAAAAAAAATAACAATACAATGTTAAAGTCTATTTGAGTACCAAAATAACATTCAACGCTGCATGTGCGACCATTCGCTCACTAATAATACACTGAAAATGAAAACATACCTTGGCCTATTACCCAAGCATTGGTTCACATTTCATTCCAATGGATCTCAGAACTGTCTATCACATGATGATATTTTGAGCTAGATTATCAGCGTCTCTGTTGAGTATACAGACATACTAAATCATTTTATACAGTTCACTTATTTGTGGCGCGTCATGAGAAAACCGGTCATAATGCATGTGCGTAAAGTGTCGTCCCGGATTAGCCTGTGCAGTCCGCACAGGCTAATCCGGGACGGCACTTTCCGCTTTTATGGTATTTTCTGTTTCAAGGAGGTCTCTTCTAAACATAAATCCACTGTAGGCGGAAAGTGCCGTCCCGGATTAGCCTGTGCGGACTGCACAGGCTAATCCGGGACGACACTTTACGCACATGCATTATGACCGGTTTTCCCACGACGCGCCTCATTTCTTGCTTGTCATTCAGCAACATTTCGAGTGCAAGCAACTGTTTTTCGCATTTTTGCTGAATAAGTATCGCAGCCAGTTTCTGTCTACATACTTTGTATACCAAATCGTCTACCCTTCCAAGAACTTGTTAGTTAAATCCAATCGTGTCGAATAAATATTTAGTTTTCCCTACCCAATATACGACATCTGGCCTGAATATTTGAAAAGCACGAATTAATGTGCATCCGTTACAGTGTTTTGATTTATCTGGTGGGTACAATCAGTGCCTGATAATCATGAGATAATGTGATCTACTACTGCTGCAGCTGCCACTGCTGCTGTATTACTACCATTTAGACTTTGTAAATAAACTTCATAAATAAATAAACTTCATAAATAAATAAACTTCATAAATAAATAAACTTTATAAACTTCATAAATAAATAAATAAATAAATAAATAAATAAATAAATAAATGAATGAATGAATGAATGAATGAATGAATGAATGAATGAATGAATGAATGAATGAATGAATGAATGAATGAATGAACGAACGGAAACGAACGAACGAACGAACGAATAACGAACGAACAAACGAACGAACAAACGAACGAATGAATGATAAAAGGTAGATAAAAAAAAAAACAACATTATAACGTTGCCTCTGATAATAAGTGACAAACGTCCTTACTAAAGCAAAGTAAAGCACTGCACTGATAACACTTCAACTGTCATATATCAACTCCAACGCGAGACTATTTATGTTGTGTCCGGATTTCTTCCACTTTTAGTCTCCATAATTTGACACGGCAGTAATCCCTATATCCGTAGTAAAATCTACAGATTTACAGACAAATTAAGTTTACTCTAAAGACGCGTTAAAATCTTATACCTTAGTAAATAAACACTGTCCACGAAGGGTAAATATTTGTATGGGACTCCGTTGGGAAATGTAAATCGTTCCTATAGTAACGGCTTGACCACAAACAGATAATGAAATTTGACTTGCATAAATGAAAGAATATCGTTAGTCTCATGAGTCAAATTGTTTCATTATTGAGATCAGAATCAGATCAGATTTCATGAAATGGTGAACGCTTAAACGACAATATCTTTTTAATGGAGACCGTAGGGTCGTTTATATTTCCGTTGCAATCGTCTTGTGTTGTTTTCGAAGGATGAATGGAAGTGATTTATTATGGTAAACAAAGAAGCATATTTCGTATTAAAAAGAACAAAAAGAAAAAATATAACGCAATACTGTTCTAAAGGGACCTATTCACAGATTGTCAAATTGGCATTTTTCAAAATGTTTGCCACCGATTCCCAAAGAAAAACTACACAACATATGTGGCGCGTCGTGGGAAAATCGGGCGTAATGCATGTGCGTGAAGTGTCGTCCCGGATTAGCCTGTGCAGTCCGGATAATGCATGTGCGTAAAGTGTCGTCCCGGATTAGCCTGTGCAGTCCGGATAATGCATGTGCGTAAAGTGTCGTCCCGGATTAGCCTGTGCAGTCCGGATTCGGACAGAGAGATAGCAATGAGAGCGGCGCTATATCGGGAAAATGAGAACAAGGTCAGAAGGTAATATTGTATTTATTTTGGGGTAAAAGAAAGTACATCAGTTCAAACTTTTCATTGAAACCATATAATTACTCAATGCTCAACCACCCGTTAAGTGTTGGTTAAATAACAACCTCTACGCGCATCTACAGCTACTCTATTAAAAAGAAAAGCCCATACCCACTCATCAAAGCGCACGAAACCCCCGAATTAGTCTCAAATTGAATACATTAAACTTGTCCTATAGGGGCGTATTAGCCCATATAAAAGATCCAATTACCCTAGACACCCATTTTCCTATTAGTAAGTCGAACAGAAAATAGTCTCATGTGAACAGACTATAGACCTTAACTGTAAAGCGTGAAATTCAACATGTGAATTCGAAATTTATTATCGTCTTACTTTTCCAGATCATACCCTTGTTTACTCTCTCTTGTCGGCCCTTTATGGTTCCGATGTTAAAACAATTCTTTTTAAAAAGCGACTAACATAGAAACATGATGTTACTATAATTAAGAGACGGGTAAATTCTACGATACACGAATGAACATATAATTCAGATGTAATTCAAGTGAAGGCTATACTGTACTATTAAACGCTTGCCAAAGCTAGACATGTTAAACTTTATGAGCTATGTCATGATCGTAATCAACGTAACGAAAAGTTAGCGTTGTTAAACTATCCGACAAACAAAGCAAAAAGTAGACCCGATTCTGAGCGGATCATAGTAAAAGGTAGTTCTCATTACAATTGCAACAATATTTTTCAAATAAAGTTAGAATCGAAATAATTTTGTCATTATCGTTGTTTATCGGCCAATAAACAACTCTGTGTCGTTCTGATGCGTGGCTATTAAACAACTCGGGCTAACGCCCTCGTGGTTTAATTCCTACGCATCAGAACTCGAAGTATTTGTCAATTGGCTGATCTTCAACTATCAATCGAAAATTATTTCTTAATTAGATATATGAAATAACAAAACATGGTATTAAAGTACAATTAAGAATCAATTTAAATACATTCCTATTAACAAAGTTGACAAATGCAGACGACAATGTAACGTATATAGAACCTATATGTGCATGCATGAACGATTTTTACTTTAAATGCTTACCTACATATAGATGGTCCGAGCAGATACTTTAAAAGAAGAAAAAGTAATCCATCTTTGCACAATAAACTCGAGAATGCATCTGCAGAAATATTTAACCAGTTTTATTCAGCGTAGAATCCACTGTCAAATAATAAACTATTATCTAATTTTATTGCAGGTGTGTCAGACGAAATGAAGGAAAAAACGTTGAAATTAAGACAAAAAACACCGTTTTGGAATATTTAAAACGTCACATAAAACATAAATATTAACTTCAGGCGCTAGACATCTTATCTTCTAGCACGAGAATCTTCAATGAAAACATTGTAAAGGTTCTAAACATTCACACGCACGTGTACGAGCTTAGAAGTGAACGTCTAATAAAGCCAAGCTGGCATTCACTGGTCTGTGTTTAGATAATTTCAAAACAACAACGTTTAACAAACTATTCGGTTACCAAGTGTACGTCCTATAAGCTAAAGTTGGCATCCACTGATCCGCTTTCAGATGATTTCGAAACAAAAGTTCGGCTACAACGTGTTACTGTGTAAGACATAATTAAGCTACAGCTGGAATCCACTGAACCGTTTCCAGATGATTTCAAAACAAAAGTTTGTTTAACCAAACGTTCGGCTACTAAATGTACGTCCTATCTGCAAAAATTGGCATGAACTAGTCTGCTTTCAGATGATTTCAAAACAAATGGTATTTTCACTGACAAATGCAGACGACGAATAGCGTAACGTATGTTGTACCTATATATGCATGCATTAAAGTTTGTTAAACTGTACGTTAAATGCTTACCCACATATAGATATTGGTCCGAGCAGTTACTTCAAAAAAAAAAAAAAAAATTATTCCATCTTTTCACTAATATAACTTAACACAATACGCTAGGTATTTTATTTTCACAATTTGAGGTAGAGTTGGTTTTCGTCCGTTTTTGAGTAATGGTCCTTTTTTACGCCCGAGGGACGTCGCGGTATTGTTAACAATAAATTATCGCCGTAATTATTTTGCAACCGATTTGCTCGTGGCATTCTGATATACAGCTTGTTCTGACCACGGGCAGGCTACCAACATCCCGAAACAATTAATATTGTTGACATTTATAGGTACATTTACGTTGGCAGGGAACGTTAAAGGGTGGGAGCAAACATTTATCTATAACTGTAACGCCGCGTTAAATACCACTGGTATGGCAAAGGTTCTACATTCGACAAATCAGTGGAAATCGTACATGCACTATATTATGTCTAACAAAAAAGGAACAATGCACTTCATGACGCCAAGGTCGATATTCGCAAGGCAGTTTAGTGAAACTGAAATTAATTTCTTAAATTAATAAAACGTTTTAAGTCAAAGGCTGTTTCGTGAATTAAGAGCTTTTTTAATTCTGAAAAAGAGTGAATAGATATGTTTTTTTTATTTTACCATAATTGAACATTATTACATTTCGCATTTAAAATTTGATCTTAACTGTTCATTTAAATGTTTTTTAGTAAAGATTTCTTTAAGAACTTTATGAATAGCTGCATGTTTGTGCAAAACGTTACTTAATATGCGGATACATATTCGGATATCCATACCTAATTTGCACCCACACTGCCCACCAGTATTTACTGCAGTTTATATCCAAAATAAATCAATGGAACGCAAACGCACATATAGGAACTACAAACTTGGAGTAAATGCCCAACATATCTGCTTTAAGTTTGACATAATTCTGTCCGAATCTATAAAAATGCTCAATATGATTTTAACTGCAGCAAAGAAAAATCAAGCAAATCTGACTGATTCAGATTGGTATTCTGGCCATATTACGTGAACCGTTTTTAAGATAATATAAGATAGTTTAACACAAGATTACGCGTTGCTTATTATGCGTTTTATTGCTCTACTGACATGGTTACAGATGTAACAGATTGTAAAGATTATAATACTTGTTTCTTTAGTATTTTATTCGACGCACTACAAGTTGCATTTTAAGACTTCTGGGCCCGTATTCACAAAGCTACGTAGGGAAAACTGAAGTAAACTTCCTTAAGGCCTTAAGTTTCGGGCTGTTTCTTGTACATGCTATTGCTTTTTAACATTAAAATGTTTTAAACTAGTAAATATTGCTTAAATGTTTGGTATATTACCCTTGTGTACACATACATCATTGGATGAAATCATTGGATTTCACATAGAACATTTGATTGGAAAGTTTCAATAGAAAGTACAACTTAAATTAAGATTTTTCTTAGGTGAATACCAGCCCTGTTTCTAAATTATTAAAGTCCAGGGGCCATACAGTAGTTGGGTAAGTTGTATTTATTTAAAAACAAATACACACAAAACGACTTGTCGGTTTGCTGTGTTAAATTTATAAAGTTATGAAATATTCAAACATTACGATAAAAAAATCCATATTATGCCATCTTTAATGAGTTTTAAACACTGAAACCCATAACCAGACAATCAGATCTACTGAAATTAAGGGGTTAAAGAAATTCAGCCAATGTCTACTTATTAAGCTCCATTAATAACACAGGCAATTTAAAGAAATATGCGATCTTTAAGATTACACTTAAAATAACTAAGGAGCTTTTCGTACCCTGTTCAACAGTGCTACTTAACAAGTTTTACATCAAGCAACATTCATCAACAGGGTACGGCAAGGAAAAATGATATAACATTCCGTTTCAATCCAAGAGGATATTGACATTAATGTAATGCGAAACAACAATAAGATACCGTTTTCGCTTTATGTCGTTACTAAATAAACTGAAAGTGTAATATCTAAGCGTAGATCGAATGGCCTCTAGCATTTTAGCGAATATCATAATAGAGTTGTCGACATTGTGTCCAGTGATAAAAAAGTATTTAATTGTAGGACATGATACCAACAGTGCAGGTTGTTTATATAAAAAATGATGTCTCGAGTGGTGAAATTAATACGGGAGAATATTAACG
The DNA here is from genome assembly GCA_027627225.1 of Congeria kusceri. Classification (NCBI taxonomy): domain Eukaryota; kingdom Metazoa; phylum Mollusca; class Bivalvia; order Myida; family Dreissenidae; genus Congeria; species Congeria kusceri. The sequence goes on along the minus strand of CM051035.1, from coordinate 52,866,098 downwards.
ATATCGCAAAACTGTATATATTATGTAAAAGTAACCGCCACTAAAAATGTAGAAAGTTAATGAAATTGGCTTAGTGTACAAAGTATACATTGACCGGCGTTAAAAGATATGAATCCGTCAAATTCATAATACAATTGCAAAATAAGTGTATAATAATTGTGTTTACATTCTGTATACAACTACTGTGAGCTGTTTTCATACCAAACTTATATTTATATATGATATATGAATGGTTGAAAACAACGAAAAATAATATGCAAAAAACAACAACATAATACAATCAACTCCATATGCAAAGAGTATACTAGTTGACTATAGTTAGTATATTGAGGTTTACAATTGTATTGCATCAAGGTGCAATGGATTGTCGATAGTAGGCCAACAAAGACAGTATACAATATAGTTAATGTTGAAAAGTTAAAAATGAAACACAGAGATATGGCAATAAGGTCTATTCAATACAATTACATTACACATTGTCAATAAATTTAACCATAAATATTATTTGCAATGATGATTTACAAAGTATACAAAATTGTATGAATGTTGATACACAGCGAAATTCAAATACCTCAGCTTAATAGTAATTCCAGATCATCCCCACAATTGAACGATTCTGTAAATTCACCGGAAAATTGTATCAAAATTCAAATTTCCGAACAAAACACTTTTGATAAGTTATTAAAATGCGCACGTTAAAACGAATCTAACTAAAATCAGCTGAAAGTTTGGATCATAACACTAAATCTCAAATAACATTTCACTTATAAAATTTCACTGGAATAAAGTATATCTATGTTATATTTTCGATTTTTAATAGTTTTTACGCGCGAAAATAGTCACACGGAAGCCCATTCATGTGATGTTTGATAGGCGATGAAGTGAAAAGTAATCGACACTTATGGTCCATGATAAAAGCGCAACTTTCGGCTAAAATAATCCGTCCCTATTTCATGTGAAGTAACTAAGCGCAAAGCATAAAAGTAACAATCAGTTTCAATGCGGTTAAGATTACCAACTCGATATAGCTCTAGTCAGTAAAGCGCGCTGTTAACTTTAAAGGGGCTTTTATGGTTTGTGAATAGGATAACATTTCGTCCGGTTCGGCCCTTGAATACGAATAGTTTGCTGTCATCGAATAGAGGTATAAACGTTCGTGTTGATGATGGCGATGATGGCGATGATGGCGATAATGATGATGATGATGCTGATGTTGATAATGATGATGATGATAATGATGATGATGATAATTATTTAAAAACAACTCCTTTATTAACTGACAAAAAAACCTGCTGAACACAATATGCGGCAATTTTTCATTTGTGTGTCGATCACTAAACGAGACTTGAATCAACTGCAGGAAATAAAAGATATCCGCGTAATTTGATACTAATTGTTTTACGATTTAGAGCTTGTAACATTATTCAAATGATAACGCCCGCGCAGGTGTCGCTCTGGTGGTAAAGACGCTGATCACCGCGTAACCTTGACCTTGTACTTCTGGGAAGTGAACTACTTTCAAAATGGCTCCCTGCCAACGTTAATGATAACAACAAATAATTATGGGTACAGTAAAACCGCTATAAAAGTGTTACACAACTTCATTGCACTAATACATTATCACCACTTCCTATTCGCACCGTAGAGAAAGTTTTCTTTTTTAATTATGGCTTTTTACTACCTTCGGAACTATATTATGTTGGACCCTATTGGAAATAAGCTCCTAGCTTAATGGGTCACCCATCGGCCATCGAAAGTTATACTTAACATGAGTTCTAAAATTATTCTTAATACACCGGCGATATCGAAATTATGCCACTGCGAAACAACAACTACTTCCTTAGCCCTAGTCTTATTAGCAGCATTTAATAGTCCAAAATTTTAAAACTGGATTTATGTACCTGTTTTAGCTGTTGTGTGACATGCTAGTGCTGTGATACTTCTAGTTTTAAATTTTTTTAATATGTTTATTGTCACGGTGATTACCTGTTATGATATGCTGTTGACCTAAATGTCAATAAATAAATAAATAATATTTCGTCCATATTCCCCTAAACGTTCAACAGATTTACCATCTTGTGTATATAGTCTCCAACAATAATATGACCATTAGAAAGTCATCAAATACATTGAATATCACAGACATCACTTGAATTACGCGGCATTCTCACAGCATACTAGGTCTTCGCCTTCACAGTGATCACCTGGTTTGGGGTTAACTGTACGATACTCTACACTCTTGATAGCTTGGACAGGTACTGATCGGGAGCCATCTTGCATCGGGTTCGATTCCGTATGCCGCCGTATGTGAGTTTGTCTGGTGGTCCCTATATTTAGTTGGAGGTGATGGAGTTTGTCTAGTGGTCCCTATATTTAGTTGGAGGTGATGGAGTTTGTCTAGTGGTCCCTATATTTAGTTGGAGGTGATGGAGTTTGTCTAGTGGTCCCTATATTTAGTTGGAGGTGATGGAGCACATGTTGCTTAATAAGAGCGGGGGCCTCATTGTCTGCGAATAAATATTTGTTCCATCAAACACGCTGTTTCTTCAACAGGTGATTAACAGAAATGTACAACTGTTACTGGCATGTTGACAGCAGCAACACGCCATCATCATCACCATTATCACCATTATCATCATCAGCTTCTTCTTCTTATTATTATTTTTCTTTTTCTTTTTTTCTTCTTCTTCTTCTTCTTCTTCATCACCATCATCATAATCATCATCATCATCGACAGCAACAACAACAACAACATCATCATAACATCTTAACATCATGACATCATCATCATCATCATCAACAACAACAAAAACAAAAACAACATCAACATCAACAACAACAACAACAACAACAACCTAATCATTAACAACAACAAGAACAACAACAACATCATCATCATCAACATCAACAAGAACAACAACAACAACATCATCATCATCATCATCAACAACAACAAGAACAACAAAAACATCATTATCATCAACAACAATAACAACAACAACAACCTCATCATCATCATCAACAACAATAACAACAACATCATCATCATCAACAACAACAAGAACAAGGAAGACGAAAGCAGCAAAACAAACCCGGACACACAAGCCTTAACATACCCTATGAACCCAAAATATAAGTGAACGAAAAGAACAACATGTTTTGTGAACTGATGCTCCACAAATAAATTTCATATCATGCGCAGTTTAGATATTTAACGCCGTCGCAATTTAAGTTTGCATCGGGGTACGGTTTCGAGGGTGAAATGACACTTTTGTTATTTCTGAACTTGCGGTTACCATGCACCCGATCGGACTAAAGTGCACTATCTGCCTAAACAGCGTACTTAAAAAGGAGCTGCATGGGCCATGCTTTTAAACAATCGTGTGATCTTCTTAAATAAGTCCAAATAAAAATGTGTGTTTTGTAACGTTATGCTTCGGAACATGCGCACGACAAATACAAAATATTGATACACCTGGAATTATTTTGCAACTTCGTCGGCAAATCTTCAAACGATGCATTTCTTTGTCAGAAAATCCATTAAATTTAAAAAACATTTAAGAATTGTAAGGCTTTTCTTAATTTTCGACTAAGAGCCTTTATAAATACCGACCCAGAGTTGATTTTAATCAAATTGCCATATACCGTGAAAACGGATTGAACTCTTATTCATGCAATTTTGATCTACCGCATGGAGATCAGAGGTTTGATATAAGAGTTCGTGTGCGAAACATCCCTGCAATATGATCAAATCTGTCAAAGCATTTGTGAAAACATTGTTTTTAAGATTATATCGATGGCGACTCGACCGTTGTAATCGTTTAATTCCTGAATAGAGAACTGCGTCGTTGATTTGTTACAAAACCTCGTATGACTTTGATGTTTACAGCCACGCCGCAAAAATGTTCGCGATCGAAGGCATCTTTCCTCAGTTGAGCAGATGAATATTTGTCGTAAATATTTATTTCAAACGAGACATTAATGGCCTTGAAATACCTGGACAATTCTTATTGTTTGAGCAATATTCGTCGAAAAAACTGCATACCGGTATTTATTTTGCATTTCGTACAAAGAAGTCGATATTTTGCACTTTGTACGAAAACAAATAAATGCAGATATTTCCTATCAACTTTATTAAACATAATGTTTATTAAGATGAAGATACAACGCGCGAGTACATATTTGATACGGTAATTTGTTGTAATTGATTAAATTCACCGCAAAACGAAAACACAGTTACTGGGGCATTAAACCGCTTGCCAATAATTACAGTTATCAATATGAAGGCGATATAGTGCTGGGAACGTATCAGTCATAAAGCAGATTTTCCAAGTGGTTTAATGGACCATTTATCCACAACAATGGAAAAGCCATTTATTTGACACTTGTCACTTGCAGCGCCAATCGGGGGCAACTGCTCGCTTAAGTGTTTCTGCACCACTTAGCAGGCGTCTGATAGGGAGATGTAAACAGATTCCCATTCGCGTATTGCGCGTAAATTTCCGGAAGTAAAACAGAGATCTACGGCACTGTTTTCAGTATGTTTATAATGTCTAATAAAAATTGGGCACCCTGTTACACTGTTTAGAACTATAAAGCCTTCAAACACATTGCGGTTGCTGTTGTTGACGAAAGAGAATAATAATAAAGTGTATTCAATATTCAAGAGGGATGTTTTATAATAATATTTATACTTTTATTATTTACTTTTATTATTTCATTTTTGATTATACTTTACTCATCATAAATAAACATAAATGGTGTAGACGACGTAATTGTAGATCAAATTCCATCCACAACTTCAAAAAGATTAATATGAGGCGCGTCGTGGGAAAACCCGGTTTAATGCATGTGCGTAAAGTGTCGTCCCGGATCAGCATGTGCAGTCCGCACAGGCTGATCCGGGACGGCACTTTCCGCCTGCAGTGGATTTATGTTTAGAAAAGACTTCCTTGAAACAGAAAATACCATTAAAGAGGAAAGTGCCGTCCTGGATTAACCTGTGCGGACTGCACAGGCGAATCCGGGACAACACTTTACGCACACGCATTAATCCCGGTTTTCCCACGACGCGCCTCATATGTTTTCGTTCTGTATTACCTCTTTTCTTTTATTTTTACATGTATGTCAAAAGAAAAAAAAGATGATAAGTGTTTTGCATAAGTGTATATAGTATATAATCATATATTAAAAGAAAACCTGCCAAAATGAGCAAAACTTAAAATAAGTTTATAAGCTATATAACATGTATTTTACCAGGGTGTTGCGAGCGATAGCATCACACAAGTGGCGATGATTAAATAATCAATGCTCGTTTTTATTTCTTTTTAATAAAGGCAGCGAACCGTATAAAAGTTGTACATCATATCAACTGAATACTCACATCAGATAAGCCGGTGTCGTTTTTATAAATCCTTTGAAGTTAATGCACGAATATTAATGTAGCCTCGAAATTATTGCACAACAGTAGGATCGTTTCCGATGTTTAAGATTCACATATAAAATCAATGAAACTGTCTTTAAAAATATCACAAAGCATCCTTTCGGTTGCAAATATATCTCATTAATACAGCACCGTTTCAATTATAAACGCATTCTTTGTGTCACAAACTCACAACATTAGATTTATATCACCGTATCCTTTGCGGACATACACAACGATAATTGCGCAAACTTAAAAGGCCTCGTTAAGCCCTAGGGGACAGTAGCCCCACAGTTGTTGAAATATACAACACATGAACGCAGTTTTGTTAAATTTGTCCGTTTCACGTTTTTGACAGCAAGAATTTTGTTGATTTCATTTAGTATTTACCAGACACCGAGCGAAAACAGCGCAAGAACCCAACACTATTTTCGAGATAGCCTGCGTTTAATAGTGTTAAGTATTGTTTTGGCATGTATGTTATGGGGTTTAAAACCATAACCCAATATTCACTCTACTGCCATTTTCTGTTTCAAATTACTTGATTTTCACACTTATGTAGGTTTTCACATGAATCTATTATGTTAAGAACACAAAATATATACACATTTATTCATAATATTATATCATGTTTTAATAATTTGTGTATGTACCTATATAAGCTTAATTTGCTTCGAAGGGCGAAGACAGGTTGGAAAATCAGAATGTTAAAAAAGTTCATAATAACTATATGTAACAAACTAATCTTAGAATGAACATCGCCAAACACGCTGTTTTTATTGTTGTTTCGTTTTGAATGTGGTAACACGCATAGACCACGTACGAGATGGATAAAAGTGGAAATCGGAATGTAATATTTATTTTGCATTATCAGTTCGAATCCGGCCGGAGTTTTAATGACTGAATACATGTATAATCATCCTCATTCTCCTCCTCCTCCTCCTTCTAATCATCATCATCATAATCATCCATGCCATCCTCATAAACGACATCATCATCATCATCATTATCATCATCATCATCACCATCATCATCATTATCATCATCATCATTATTATTATTATCATCATCATCATCATCAACGCCATCATCATTAACGCCATCATCATCATCATCATCATCATCATCAACGCCATCAGCATTAACGCGATCATCATCATCATCATCATCTTCATCATCATCATCATCATCAATCATCATCATCGTCATCATTAACGCCATCATCATTAACGCCATCATCATCATCATCATCATCATCATCATCATCAGCAACATCATTATCATCATTATCATCATCATAAATAACGCCATCATCATAACGCCATCATCATCATCATCATCATCATCAATAACGCAAACATCATCACGTTTTTTAATACATGACAAGTTGTGGTATATATAAAGGCGGGAAGATACGGCATGTGACCTCTTTTTCAGTAGTTATCTAATTATTTGCTCTCAGTGTAAAATACCCAAAGGGATAAAAAATGTCACTCTGGTAATTGTTCTTTTATTAACGTTTCGTCGTTGCGCCTTTCTCAAAATATAAAAATTATTTGGCAAACTACAGTTTTTATGTGAATTAATTAAACATTTAAAAAAATACGGTAAATGTTTTTCAACGTCAAAATGACGTTGATAATTCTTTGATGCTAGTCTCCAGTTCATACTACGCTGCAAATTTTATATGATGTTCGTGCAGCTACGCATAGTAATTACCGATTTAGCATGCATTTAAAAGTTTCAAGCTTTAACATGTATTTAAAGCTGAATTTGTATGAGCAAGCACTTTATATAATGAGAATTTTGTTTAGGCAGGTTTTCGCACAGACTGTTAAAATTAAAGATCTAGATCTACTGTGGAAGGGCATTGTTTGATAAGATGACTTGGAAATTGTTTTAAATTTAAAGGCAACATTGACAACATGTCTAAGTAATACCTGCAATTGGGCCATAAACGAAAAGAAATGTTGGTTTAATGTAACCGTATCTTTTCGCAGATTACCGTTTTTTTAACGCTTGGGTTTAATAGATGTACACAGTAGCGGCGATTTTAATATTTTAAACAAAATGTCTATTTCTACTGCGTCAGGAATTCCTCCTAAAACATGGCAGCCAGCAAACATTACATTGGAAACTAGGTACTCTATTACTTTGCATATTTAAAGCGAATTGTTTTCTTAATTCACCAAAAATCCAAGTATACTTATTCCCGGGCTGTATCTTTCGGACAGTCGTTCACTATAGGTTAGAAACCAGTAAATCAAATCTCCATAGGGTCACATAGTAAATAGCAAAATCAATATCTCCTGGCGTCAAACACCTATTGCATTTATTTCAGGTATGGTGAGTGTTGACTAATAAGAAGGTACTTTGCTGCTTCCCTCTACTTCTAAAACTTAAAATATAGATTCTTCATCTACCGTTATTGTACAACTACAAGATCCCACTTTGGGCATGATAGTCATACAGTTGGGTTTATGGTACAAGGTTTTGATGTGACACAGTATTAACAGGTTCAAACTTCAAAACTTTAAAACAAAAGGAACACAATTAAAATTAATAATAACATTAAATGTTATTAAAGGTTGCAATTGCTGTTGAGAATTAAAATTTTAATGTTTTCAGAAATAGCCATTTAAACCAGTGTCCACTATGCAAAAAGTCTCTTTAAACAGAAAAACAAATACTATTTGATATAAAGCATTCTTTCTAGTGGACAACTGCTGCCAATCTCATTAAAATCATCTCCAGTCTGATGCTACTATATTATACGACTGGATCCAATCAAAATGTTGCCTTCAAAATCTTAAGGTATTACTTCATATATAAACCACAAATACTACGCATGAAATTAACTTGAACTTTGGGTGTTTACTCGCCTAAGGTACCACTATATTCATTGTTATCCCCGTGAAAGTTAACTGTAAATGATTTATTCCCGAGGATCAGCTGGGACTGCATCACTTTTAAAAAACCGTGGCCAAATATTGCTGTGCAAAAGGCAATTTCATTGGGCGCAGCAGGGCTGATTTTTTATTGTTCAGAAGGTCATTTGATTTTAATGAGATTGGACTGGTGGATTCCCTGCTATTTGTTGGCATCAAACCTTTAGAAAAGGTTACACATATTAACTAGAGTTCAATTTTTTTTAGGAGAATGCAAATGTTTTACAATATGATAAAACTTATAAGGCCTTAAAAAGTGTAAACATAAAGGAAATGTAAGTGCTATCGAAACTTTGCCCCATTATTAATTAATTGTCTATGTATTTAACATTGATTAATGCAAAATTGTTAACTTTAGAATATCATAATGTCATTTTATGGTTTTCTGAATGAAGAACAAATATATAAGAGGCTTGTTGTGTATTTGTTTATTAGTCATTCAGTGCATTAAGTAACATTAGTGTTCCGTTTAACAGGCTTAATTGTTGGTAAAATCTGGTTTGGTCAAATACTATTTTACTGCCAGATACATGAAATAAAAACAAGAAAAAAATTACTGGTCAAAGTACATTATTAAATTAATTTTTTTCAGCATGGGAACCATTGTGATAGAACTTTACTGGAAACATGCCCCAAATACCTGCAGGAACTTTGCAGAACTGGCAAGAAGAGGGTATTACAATGGGATCAAATTCCACAGAATCATTAAAGACTTCATGATACAGGGAGGGGACCCTACGGGAACAGGTAATAAATAGGAAAATGTGGTCAATTTAAATAAGCAAAACAAACATATTTCACAATTTGCAGAAGGTGGGCGATCATGTCAGAGGCAAGTTGACGCTGAGCAGACCTATGTACTGCACCAAATAGTATCAGAATAGTCACTTGGCAACAGCTATCTGTTTTACACACATTCAGAGTGACTCTGCATAATTGTTTTGGGGGTCACCAGCTATTACTGGCATAACTTTGCGATGGCGAGTAATATGCTTCTTGAGCTTCAGCTGTACTGTACATATGCATACCTTTTTTGTGGGGGGGGGGGGACATCAGCTGGTGGGGCGGGGGACATCAGCTATCACTCTCATAACTTTGCGATGGCTTCTTGAGCTTCAGCTGTACTGTACATATGCATACCTTTTTTGTGGGGGGGGACATCAGCTGGTGGGGCGGGGGACATCAGCTATCACTCTCATAACTTTGTGATGGCGAGTAATATGCTTCTTGAGCTTCAGCTGTGCTGTACATATGCATACCTTTTTTTGTGGGGGCGGGGGGGACATCAGCTATCACTCTCATAACTTTGTGATGGCTTCTTGAGCTTCAGCTGTACTGTACATATGCACACTTTTTTGGGGGGGCGGGGGGGGGGGGACATCAGCTATCACTCTCATAACTTTGTGATGGCTTCTTGAGCTTCAGCTGTACTGTACATATGCACACTTTTTGGGGGGGGGTGGGGGGGGACATCAGCTATCACTCTCATAACTTTGCGATGGCTTCTTGAGCTTCAGCTGTACTGTGCATATGCACACTTTGTTTGGGTGGGTGGGGAGGGACATCAGCTATCACTCTCATAACTTTGCGATGGCTTCTTGAGCTTCAGCTGTACTGTACATATGCATACCTTTTTTTTGGGGGGGTGGGGGGGGACATCAGCTGTCTCTCTCATAACTTTGCGATGGCTTCTTGAGCTTCAGCTGTACTGTACATTATTATGAATATTGTTTTTAGTTCACGTGAGAAGTGCTCAAGGGTGAGGTATTGTGATCAGTCTGTGTCCGTCATTCGTAGTCAAAATTGTACTTATAACAACTTCTCTGAAACCACTGGGCGGATTTTTAACACATTTGGCAGGAATGTTCCTGGGATGGCCCTTTAACAACTTCCTTCAATTTATTAGAATATATTGAAAACTCAGGTTGCCATGGCAACAAAAAGCTTAAAAACTGGCAAACATCAAAAATCTTCTTGTCAGAAACCACTGGCTGGATTTGAAAATAGTTTTCACAGAAATGCTCGGAACAGTTCCTTGGATGACCCTCTCCCAAATTCCTTCATATCATTTTGATTTGTGAAAAAACATGGCCACCAGGGGGGCAGTGCAGTTTTATTTACATGGCTATATTGAAAACTTCAAAAATCTTATCTGAAACCACTGGCTGGATTTGAAAATAAATTTCACAGAAATGTTTCTTGGGTGATCCTCTATTTAATTCCTTCAAATCATTTTGATTCGTGAAAAAACATTGTCGCTAGGGGACGGGGCAGTTTTCATTATATGGCTTTATTGAAAAACTTTGAAATCTCCTTGTCTGAAAACGTTGGCTAGATTTGAAAATAGTTTTCACAGAAATGTTCCTCGGTTCATTGATTCATTAAAATGCATGGCCACCAGGGGGTGCGGGGGGTGGGGGGCAGTTTTCCTTATATGGCTATATTGAAAACTTTAAAAATCTTCTTGTTGTACTTAGAAACATTTAGGTTAAAGTTTGCATGCATGTACATATCTCTGTAACTACTACAGATATTTAATTGAAACTTCACACAAAGTCATGTCTTCGGGGTCATTATGCAAGGTCACTGACCAAGGCCCATATATCTGTCAAAGAGGTATGATAGTCAACCACGCTGTGCTAAGACAGCTCTTGTCATGTTATCACTTAAGGCTGATTACTGTTAAAGACTGGGGTATTCAAAGGCCCTATTTTCAATGCCACTCAGTGATAAAAAGTTAGAGTTGTTAGTGAACATTAATTATACTCAGATGAGCGACCAGGGCCAATTTTGACCAGGGCCACTTTGGCCCTCTTGTTTCAAAAGTCTTGTTGCTAAAGTTCAAGTTTTACGTCGATATTTCAGTCGTGACTATTTTCTAGCCAGCTATCGCCTGTGTGACTGTGTCATCTTATACATGGAATTATGCAATCTAGATAATGTATAGGGTGTTTGAACTTGTTCATTGTGTTGTTTTTGTCAGTTAAAATAAGCAAGGGTTACAACTTTTTAACTGTTACATAATGTTATTAAATTAATTTCCTATGCTTTGTATGTGTAACTATGCTTGTCTTAACAAAAACATTATTCGAATATTGAAAACCAGAAGGTTCCAACTGCTATTGATTTCAATGGCAGTTAGTATCTGCTGGCTTTTGAACCCTCAAATTATGTTATTTGGAAATTTCAATGATTATTGACAAACTTTAAATTTCCATATCTATGTTGAGTGTTTGACAATTTGTTACATGTGTGTTTATTTTAGGTAGAGGAGGTGCAAGCATATATGGAAAGGAGTTTGAAGATGAAATTCATGGTGATCTCAAACATACAGGTACTGCATTCTGTCAGCTATGCTGTCTTAAAATGCCAAGAACTTCAAAGGTGTGTCTAAAAATGCCAAGAACTTTAAAGATTGATTTGCCTGCTGTCTTAAGATAGCAAGAACTTTAAAGGTGTTTTTGCCTGCTGTCTTAAAATGCCAAGAACTTCAAAGAAGTGTTTGCCTGCTGTCGTATAATGCCAAGAACTATAAAGATGTATTTGCCTGCTGTCTTATAATGCCAAGAACTTTAAAGATGTGTTGTCCTGCTGTTTAAAAATGCCAAGAACTTTAAAGATGTATTTGCCACAGTCTTAAAATGCCAAACACTTTAAAGGTGTGTTTGCCTGCTGTCTTAAAATGCCAATAACTTTAAAGGTGTGTTTGCCTGCTGTCTTAAAATGCCAAGAACTTTAAAGATGTATATGCCAGCTGTCTTAAAATGCCAAGAACTTTAAAGATGTATTTGCCTGCTGTCTTAAAATGCCAATAACTTTAAAGGTGTGTTTGCCTGCTGTCTTAAAATGCCAAGAACTTTAAAGATGTATTTGCCAGCTGTCTTAAAATGCCAAGAACTTTAAAGATGTATTTGCCTGCTGTCTTAAAATGCCAAGAACTTTAAAGGTGTGTTTGCCTGCTGTTTTAAAATGCCAAGAACTTTAAAGATATATTTGCCAGCTGTCCTATAATGCCAAGAACTTCAAAGATGTATTTGCCTGCTTACATATAATGCCAAGAACTTTAAAGCTGTATTTGCCAGCTGTCTAAAAATGCCAAGAACTGTAAAGATATATTTGCCTGCTGTCCTATAATGCCAAGAACTTCAAAGATGTATTTGCCTGCTTTCCTATAATGCCAAGAACTTTAAAGATGTGTTTGCCTGCTGTCCTGTTATGCCAAGAACTTCAAAGATGTATTTGCCGGCTGTCCTATAATGCCAAGAACTTTAAAGATGTATTTGCCAGCTGTCTTAATATGCCAAGAACTTTAAAGATGTATTTGCCTACTATCCTATAATGCCAAGAACTTTAAAGATGTATTTGCCTGCTGTCCTATAATGCCAAGAACTTCAAAGATGTATTTGCCTGCTGTCCTATAATGCCAAGCACTTTAAAGATGTATTTGCCAGCTGTCTTAAAATGCCAAGAACTTTAAAGGTGTATTTGCCTGCTGTCCTATAATGCCAAGAACTTTAAAGATGCATTTGCCAGCTGTCCTATAATGCCAATAACTTTAAAGATGTATTTGCCTGCTGTCTTATAATGCCAAGAACTTCAAAGATGTATTTGCCTGTTGTCCTATAATGCCAAGAACTTTAAAGATGTATTTGCCTGCTGTCCTATAATGCCAAGAACTTCAAAGATGTATGTGCCTGCTGTCCTATAATGCCAAGCACTTTAAAGATGTATTTGCCAGCTGTCTTAAAATGCCAAGAACTTTAAATGTGTATTTGCCTGCTGTCTTATAATGCCAAGAACTTCAAAGATGTATTTGCCTGCTGTCTTAAAATGCCAAGAACTTTAAAGGTGTCTTTGCCAGCTATCTTAAAATACCAAGAACTTTAAAGATGTATTTGCCAGCTGTCTTAAAAGGCCAATAACTTTAAAGATGTTTTTGCCTGCTGTCTTAAAATGCCAATAACTTTAAAGATGTTTTTGCCTGCTGTCTTAAAATGCCAATAACTTTAAAGATGTGTTTGCCTAAAAATAAATCTACAAAATCTACAAACTTTCAAAGACAATATTAGTTGCATACTTTTGTGTTTGGAGTAATAGTCATTGTCGGGAATTAGTAAATTATTATTATTTAACTTAAGTACACAGTCACTATAGTCACAAAATCGTCATCATAATGTGTGACACACAATAACATAACTGGTACTCGCATTAAGCTGCATTGACACGTTTGAACCAGTCTTGTAGTTACACCATTAACATTGTCACAACAGAAGTGCTTCTACCGGCCGTTATCTGTTAATGTCTATTGACTGCAAAAAAAGAGATATAAGGACTAAGTATTACCCCATCATTTTTTTAATAATTGAGGACATGAAATTATGGTACGCCATTAAATTAACACTATCTGAAGAATGGAAATACCCACATTGAGTATAACAACCAGATCACACAATGGTGTGAAATATTTTTGTGTGTTTCTTTCTAAACAAAAACTTCCATTCAAATTGCCGGCCCTATCACTATATAACCATGCATGAAACTGAACTACTTCATCACATGACATACTCCGGTATTAAGCTTGCATGTAACGCTTGTATTAATTTTTTTTCACATACATACGCGTTGTAGATGACTTTCAGTCCTTCAATGACAAAATGGACCATCATATTGGTAGTCGATTATTCAGTATGTACGTTGAGTCTTGTCACTCATCAAATGTTGTTTTTTAATTGAGTAAAAGGTGTTTCAGAATTGGGTATTTACGCAAATACACAGCTTATATGATGCTCTGAATTGTTATTATTGTCTGTGTGCACACGTCAAAATATTCTTATACTACTGACTCTTTTCACAGGTGCTGGCGTCCTGTCCATGGCTAACAGCGGTCCAGACACCAACGGGAGCCAATTCTTCATCACCCTTGCCCCCACCCAGTGGTTGGATGGCAAACACACGATATTTGGGCGCGTAGCGAGCGGAATGATTTGTGTACAAAGAATTGGATTTGTGGAAACAGACTCCACTGACCGTCCAGTGGATGATGTGAAAATTCTCAAAGCCTTTGTAACTCCTACTTGAAATAAATCATGGCGTATACTTATATTGTTTAGTTGCCGCGTATCATATATCTTTTGAAATAATTTAATATACGCGTATACTTATATTGTTTAGTTGCGGCGTATCTTATATCTTTTGAAATAATTGATATACATTTTATACGTGAGTAACGTGATTATATATCGACAATAGTGTCATTGTTGGAATTTAACAATAATCATAAACATTACCCTGTACCAATGTTAAAATATTTCATAAATATGCCAGTAGCGCAACATGTCTGGTTATTATAAACAACTGTGATTAACTTTTTAGCTCGACTATTCGAAGAATAGGTGAGCTATCCTACTATCCTTGGCGAATTGGTTAAAGTTTTTAATCAAAAGTCATGTTACTTCAAAACTATATAAGTTATTCACTTGAAACTTGGAATATACCTTTGTCATCAACTCCAGTACCAGGGGCAACATTCACAATAACTCTGTTTTGTATTTTAACAGAGTTATGCCCCTTTTTCACTTAGATTTTCTGGTTAAAGTTTATATTCAAAAGTTGTGTAACTTCAAAACTACATAAGTTACTCACTTGAAACTTGGAATATACCTTTGTCATCAACTCCAGTACCAGGGGCAACATTCACAATAACTCTGTTTTGTGTTTTGATAGAGTTATGCCCCTTTTTCACATAGATTTTCTGGTTTAAGTTTATATTCAAAGGTTTTGTAACTTCAATACTACATAAGCTTTTCACTTGGAACTTGGAACTAACCTTTGTCATCAACTCTAGTATCAGGAGCAACATTACCCATAACTCTAGTTTGTATTTGAAAGAGTTATGCCCCCTTTAGTCCGTAACTTAAAAACTACATAAGTTATTCACCTGAAACTTGAAACTAACCTTTGTCATCAACTCTAGTATCAGGGGCAACATTACCCATAATCCTGTTTTGTATTTTGATAGAGTCATGCCCCTTTTTCACATAGATTTTGTGGTTAAAGTTTATATTGAAAAGTTGTGTAACTTCAAAACTACATAAGTTATTCACTTGAAACTTGGAACTAACCTTTGTCATCAAATCTGGTATCAGGGGCAACATTACCCATGACTCTGTTTTGTATTTTGACAGAGTTATGCACACCTTTTACACAGATTTTGTGGTTTAAGTTTATGTTCCAAAAATGTATAAACTATACAAGGCTTCACCTAAAAGTTTTGTATTTAAACAAATGTATGCCCCTTCCACTATCCAAAATATGTACCAACTCAAATACTTCGACTAGTCAGCTCATTTTTCTGCACGTTTTAACAACTTTGACATAACTACTCAAAATGCTGTTTGAAGAATAGCTTGGATACATTTTCATGCGCTATAGCTCGGACACTTTCACCTAACACTGACCTTTATCATTATGCATGAATAAATTACAAATCCGTTACGATGAATATATAAGTCTTCGTACTGGAAGCGAAATAAATGGATGAAAATGTATCCCACTGAAAATACAGTTATGATACGAATAAACACGTAAAACACGTGCACGAACATAACCAACCAAACATTACTATAGGAACCCATTCGAGCGCGTAAGTTCGCGATGTCAGGTCGATGTGTCCAAGCTATACCTTTGTAATACTGATACCAGCAATTTGGTCAAATGTTGAATGCTACTGACGTCACTGGCTTGCGGTTCTTGCGGTCTGATGCAAGGGGTCTTTTATGTAAATACGGATGCTCTTCTAGAACCGTTGGTACAAGATTACCCATAACGAAATCAACACATTATTTAATTGTTTATGGAATAAATACGAACACGTTGAAGTACATGCTTGTCCACGTTTGGTCAGTTCATTCACATACTTGTGTCTGAATAAATCTCAAAAAAGTGTTAACAGTATTGTATGAAACAGCAAACGATACTATGTTTAATTGTTCCCAATATAATATATACTGATAATAATTATGATTTACAACTGCCCACGACGGAGGGTAAATGGTTTTGAGAAAACATAACTGAACAATGGATCATTAACAGGTCTTCAGTGCACTTAACAAACAAATAAAATAATCCCATTTTAATTTTTGTCCATCAGTTTATCGCCACAACAAATGCTAACAGATGGATTAAATATCTCGGTTTCACAACACAACGTCATGTTGCCGAAGGATCTTTGTTTCAACTCCTCGTTGCAGCAGATATTGATATTTGGATCATAGCTGAGGTGGCCGCAGCAAAGGTCGTACATTCCGCGCATATTGTTGACGTGCCATTTACAGCACACCTGCCTCTTTATGTTGTACGTCTTCGGGCCACAACAACAGTCGTCATCGGGTGTATACTTCGTGTTGACATTACCTCCCTCACAGCAGACGCTAGTTTCGGGGCAATAGCGCTTGTTTCCACAGCACAGTGTAGCTCTTTTGCCTTTGTAGCGCTTGTGTACAGTGTCCTCGCAGCATATTTCTCTTTTCGGATTAAACGTATACTGCCCGCAGCATTGTAGATGTTTCTTCGAATAAAGAGGTCGAACGTATCCGTTGCAACAAATTGTTTCATCCGGGTTAAAACTCGTGTTACCACAACAACATGTGTGTTCATTTGCCAGTCTAGTAATGACCACTTTATTTCCGCAGCATATCTGCGTTCTCGGATTATACGCAACGTTCCCGCAACAAGAATCGTATCCACCTCCACCGTGTACCACCATGTTGTTACAACACGAATCGCTACGCTGATCGAAGCTTTGGTACCCACAGCAAGAGCTAAAATCGCCTCCCCTTCGCCAACACAACACGCCGTTGCAGCACATGTGCGTGTAAGGACTGAAGGCTGTGCCGCCACAACAACACGAATACTTGCCTGCTGGAGCATTCTGGACCACACCATTGCAGCATATGTGAGTGGGGTAATTGAAATCCTTTCTCAGCTCACCCATGACACAGGTATAGCATCTTTTGTCGTACGCTTCGTCTTTGCAACATGCGGTATTTGCTTGTCCTCCAACGAAATTTCTGAGATGGCCATTGCAGCAAATCTTTTGAGCAGGATCATAGCTTTTCTCCCCACAGCACTTAGTAGTGTTTACATTTCCGGTCACCAATGGCTGAAGTTTGGAGTCGCAGCAAATTGCCTTTTCTGGGTCGTAACTTTCATGACAGCAGCATTCTGTTCTTTCACCTGTTGACAGATAGACAGTTGTTGAATTGACATGAATTGTTGAAATGACATGAATAACATGTAATTTTTCTTGGAAACATGGTATACCTACCTAAATGAGTCACTGTCTGTCAATGGATTGTGATCAATTAAGTTACGTCAGCTGCATACAGTAAATATTGCCAAAAAGCCAATCGCAAACTAAATAAGTGAGTAATGAATAAAATAACTCGGAGATGAGTCCAGTTATGGAAGAACATGCTACTATTTTTAATCACAAACATAGAATATCTTGGCAAGTATACTTTTGTCTTTAAAAACGACCTACGACTTTTGTCATATGCGTTTTCTACTGAGGATGCAGCTGCCATTTGATGAACTTTTACTTCAAAATTCGAATACTAACAACATAATAACGTGTCCTTGCTACTCCTTAGCAAAAGAATCAAACTGTCTTTTAAATCACCTGAAAATAAATGCAATAGGAGCATGTGTGTTCGATACATCTTAAAACAAAGTCATTATAACAGGATGTATTTGATACACCTAAACCAAAGGCATCTTAAACAAGTATCCTTCGTACACATGAAAGCAAAGTCTACAGAACCAAATGTCTTTGATGCATATAAAAACAACGGCAACAGAACCATATGGATTTATACACATACAACCAAAGGCAACGAAATTAAGTATCTACGATGCACATCAATCCAAAAACAAAGGCATAATAACCAGATCTCTTTGACACACCTGAAAACAGAGGCAACACAACCAAGTGCTTCTTGTAAACAAAGGCGCCGTAACAAAGTGTCCTTGATACGCATGCAAACAAAGGCGCCATAACAAAGTGTCCTTGATACGCATGGAAACAAAGGCCTCAGGACGAAGTGTCCTTGATACGCATGCAAACAAAGGCCTCAGGACCAAGTGTTTTTGATACGCATGCAAACAAAGGCCTCAGGACCAAGTGTCCTTGATACGCATGCAAACAAAGGCGCCATAACAAAGTTTCCTTGACACGGATGCAAACAAAGGCCTCAGGACCAAGTGTGTTTGATACGCATGCAAACAAAGGCCTCAGGACCAAGTGCCCTTGATACGCATGCAAACAAAGGCCTCAGGACCAAGTGTCCTTGATACGCATGCAAACAAAGGCACCATAACAAAGTGTCTTTGATACGCATGCAAACAAAGGCCTCAGGACCAAGTGTCCTTGATACGCATGCAAACAACGGCCTCAGGACAAAGTGTCCTTGATACGCATGCAAACAAAGGCCTCAGGACCCAGTGTCCTTGATACGCATGCAAACAAAGGCCTCAGGACCAAGTGTCTTTGATACGCATGCAAACAAAGGCCTCAGGACCAAGTGTCCTTGATACGCATGCAAACAAAGGCCTCAGGACCAAGTGTCCTTGATACGCATGCAAACAAAGGCCTCAGGACCAAGTGCCCTTGATACGCATGCAAACAAAGGCCTCAGGACCAAGTGTCCTTGATACGCATGCAAACAAAGGCCTCAGGACCAAGTGTCCTTGATACGCATGCAAACAAAGGCCTCAGGACCAAGTGTCCTTGATACGCATGCAAACAAAGGCCTCAGGACCAAGTGTCCTTGATACGCATGCAAACAAAGGCCTCAGGACAATGTGTCCTTGATACGCATGCAAACAAAGGCCTCAGGACCAAGTGACCTTGATACGCATGCAAACAAAGGCCTCAGGACCAAGTGTCTTTGACACACCTGAAAACATGTTATCAGTCCGTTTCTTATAAGAAAAAAAAAGAGAAAAAAAGGTAGAATACTAACCTGCTACGAGCTCCTGTAGACTGGTTCCCTCGCAGCAGATGTACTGGAAGGGATCATAGCTCAAGTTGCCGCAGCACTGGGTGAACGGCCCCGCCACCCGGTCGTTGATCGTGTCGTCACAACAGATCTTGCCCTCAGAACTGATCACGTGACCTTCACAAGTGACTACAATCCAGACGTACAGAATGGAACATTTAAATCAAGAAAACCATAGACCTTCCCAGGCTATTCCCAGTAATATCAAAACACCTCCCCAGCTATTGTTACATGATTATTTTTCCACGCTACGATAATTCACATACACATCGGAAGCTTTACCTTGTGCTCTTTGTGTAAAATATAATAATTGCACAACACGTGATATTCGAATACACTGATCGGATGAACAACGTTGATTTGCATATGACATTTGTTGAAAGGTCTGTTGACTTATTATCAGCTATCGGAGGTCGCTATAATTTTCATGTACTTTTCATTTATCATGTTTTTTTTTCTTGGTATGAAATTTTTACAGATAAAGTATAGTATTTAAATTACATATTGCTATAAGATAATATTCACTCTTTATACTGTGCATTCGTTACCATTTAGGTATTACAATTTAGTTATAAATTTTAATGAAATGCATGATGGCTTTCAAGTTCCTTTTCAAAATTCGCAAATTTGGCGTTTTCATCAGGAAGAGTACATTAATTCATTTTACAAATACAGCATAAGATAATGAAATGAAACAAGGTACTTACGCGTCGTTACGTTATATGGTTCCGCTTTTGAAAGAAAGCAAAATATGAAAGTTAAAACACATTTTTACAATGAAATTGATGCAACCCTTCTGAATTAAGATTTCGTGTGAATAAACAGCAATACCTATACATGATTATATGTTATTTAATTAATATTTAGCACCATGCATATTTAAAAATGAGCATGCTAAATATTAAGTATACTTGTTTATACACGAATCCGTATTAAAAAAAGATACCATGTTGTATGTAATTTTCTAACATGACACGCAGAGATTTTTCTATAGACAAAGAACACAATCTTAATATTTACTGTTGTCAAATCTCCAATAAACAACCCTAAAAAATGGTTCCGAAACTGTAAAATATACTACACATTGTAATTGCATAATATGTTTTCAGGTCAAGTGAGAATCGAAAGAATTTTCGCATTATCGTTGTTTATTGCCTACTAAACAACAATTTGTCGTTCTAATGGGCGCTAACACGTTTAATTCCTACGTATCGGGACTCCAAATCGTTGTTTGCCGTTAAGCAAATCTTAATCAATATTTTCGTAATTATATAATATTATACATATATGGACTTTTAGCTGTGCACCATCACATGATATAGCACAGCTAAAAAGTCCATACTTGTTTTATTATATGACTTATAAAATAAATGACAGCTGATGGCGTTTTAAGAATAAAGAACAACACACATTTATTTGTTTTCAATAGTAATATCAGAACAAAAATATATATTTCGGTTACTTCCCTTATTTTAATTTTAACGGGAGATCACTGTTTCGCTGCACGAGCACTCCCGACTCGTACTTCGGGACAATACGTAGTTGAACGAAACGAGCCTTGGCAAAATTCGCACTTTTATTGGGATTCCAAATAAGCCATTTTTAGTTACTGTGCAATATCATCTGATATTTGCACAGGTGAGGTAAAAACTGTGCAACATCATGTATCATTTTCTTTCAAAGGTGTGTTGCTGAGCCAATCAAATAACGTTTATTTATAAGTCATAATATAATATGTTTTATTATATACCTATAGACAATCTGACTCAAATACTGATGTATTTTCGGTACAAAATACAAAAGGCCAGATTCCGTATTCAACGGCTGCAAAAACCGGACTACTTTTACGTTCGTTGAGTATCGTATATTTCCGGGCTCGTGGAATACAACGTTACATAATCAACTCGAGCGATACAAGCCACCGGAACACCACAGTCATGTAATATTCCCTATATATCAAACATACCTTCACAGTAAGTATTGGGTATATGCGATGCAGTGTGTGCCACTGAAACAAAACAAAGACGTTGTATTTTCCTGGCATTCTTATCATTATTTGTATATACATGATTTTAAATATCATACTATTATACATATGACAGATTTTAATAAATGTAAATCACACATACACTTTTAATTTACAACAATATTTATTTAATTTCGTGCCAACTGTATAGATTTAAAAAAAATTGTGAATACGAAAAAAAAAATCATGAAAACTATTATTTTTTACGTAATGTAGTTATACTCATAATGCAAATTTTATTTCAAGGCTTTCGCGCGATAGTGTAACTTATCGCAAAACTTTTATATGTTCATGAGAAATTGAACAATTCCGGCAAGATAGGTATTATGTTTGCATGAAAACCGCCACACTTAAAAAATTAAGCCTTTTATCGAAAAATGTTACGATCTTTAATTTTTAATCATATGCAGGGCAAGGCACGAACGTGCAATTTTTATCATATGCAGTGCAAGGCACTAACATGCAATTTTTATCATATGCGGCGCAAGGCTCTAACGTGCAATTTTTAGACTGTTGGCGCAAGCCAACAGGATTTAGTAGGTGTATTTCTGAAGTCGGTCTTGAGGGAACTACTTCTTTACTTTGCAGACTACGAGTCAGTAAATCGATAATTTACTGCGCTTCGCTCGCTGAGCAGTGAGGCTTCCTGCTTTCGATGCTACTTTCTATGAACAGATGACAATAAATAAATCCGACTAAAACACTAATTAACAAATATAATAATCCATTTCGTCCACATCTACAATTTAATTCATGTTATGTCTGTTAACATAGGTATGATAGCGTTCTGTTTGTGCTGTTGACTGGTTAACTGCGTGTTGCCTAAGTTTAACAATAGTGTATTGAGACAGTACATATAGCGGAGCGATCGACGATTGCTATTGCTTTTGACGTATGCATACGAATTATGGAAAAGCATTTATTTTGCAAAATCAACTTATTTTTATTTACTCAACATAGCGCTTGTGATAAAAAGCACTGAATATTGATTCGAACTTATACGGTTCATCGACTAGTTTTTCCCGTTGTAGATTGACGTGTATGCATATAACTCTGTTTTCTTTTTAAATAGTTTGCACAAAAATATTTGCCTCCCACGAATTACAAAAAAATACTGATGAGAATGTCGTAGATAAATAGCATTTAATTAGACGCGCGCTATATTAGTTTTAATCTGCAAAAACAGTGGCCTGGATTTCCATCTTCAATTAGGTCAAATACCAGCTTATACCAATTTATTTTATGTGGAGTGTTTAGTTATGAAGTTCGAGACGTTTGTATGCCACCATTTTATTTCGATATTGATTATACATACTGCAGCAGGATCCCGGACGAATTGTTGACCTTGGTACCACAGCGCCGTTTTTGCAAATGAGATAAGTGGGATCAAACGCTTGGCGATCGCAACAACATGTCAGGTTGCAGTGTATTGGTGAAATGTCGCCTACAACGATTACAGGAGATCGAGAGCAATGTGGCATTTGAATTGTGTAACGGACCGGTATAGACGGGACGAGTCATGTTTTAGTCCGTGGTTTTGGATTGTCATACAATGTCATTCAAGGCGAAATGTACTTCTACTTCTTTAACCATACCACATAAAAATATAGGCGTGTCGTGGGAAAACAGGGCTTAATGCGTTTGCGTAAAGTGTCGTCCCGGATCAGCCTGTGCAGTCCGCACAGGTTAATCCGGACCGACACTTTCCGCCTACAGTGGATTTATGATTAGAAGAGACTTCCTTGAAACAGAAAATAACATGCGGACTGCACAGGCTGATCCAGGACGACACTTTACGCACATGCATGAAGCCCGGGTTTCTCACGACACGCCTCGTATATATTTTTTAATAGAAGGAATGGCGGTACAAATGTGAGATTTTATCACACTTATTATGTATGTGGAAATAGTTTCGTACTAGAATTTCAGGTATACAGGTCGAGGCTTGAGTGTGAAACTATTGTATCTCCTTAACAGTTTTATTTCAGATATAATTGTTTCACGGTCAACCCTCGAGATACGATATATTATAGATGTCATCGCACAATATTGTTTGGCTGGGTAGTACTATAGCTTGGGGCATATCAATATGAGTTTTTAACGCCCTTACCTGCACAGCAAGTCTCTCTGGATTGGTCGTACCAGAGTTTGAGGTTCCACCCGTAACACTCCCCACACCTGGTATCGTAGCCCTTGTGACCGCAACAAGCGCTGTAGGAGGGACCTCCTGGACTCTCCTTTAGATGACATTCAACGTAACAACACGTAATAAAAATAACTCTTGAATGTACAACTTAGAGCTGACGAAAGTAACAACTATTGTGATAGTCACACAATTTATATAGAATCTCCCAGAAATCTAAATATCATATAGAGATCTACGGAAAATGATACTCTAGGCCGCTGATCAACATTTTGGCTGCGTATGTTTTGCGCTTAATATAATCATTCTTTTTCTACTGGTACCGAGGGAAAGGAAACCAATTCAATACAATACTAAGAACAGAATGAACATTGTCATAAATATGATAACTTTTGTTTAACTTATACTCAATTAAAATATTTTAAGCAAAACAATGTTATGACTTCTGCAGAAGTATAAGCCTACCGCTAACTGCCCGTTACAGCACATATGGAACCTTTCATCGTACGCCTGTGTCCCGCAGCACTTGGTCTGCGTAGGGGGGTCGGCCACCCTGGGGCGGAGGATTCCTCCGCAGCAGATGAACAGGTTGTGGTCGTAGCTGAGTCCGCCACATCCTCGCAGAGAGAAGTAGGTAGAAAGTAGTATACATATTGTACGTAGAACGATCAACAGTATGGTAACGGTCATACACTTACTGTTGGACTAACGGCAACACAAATCAGAAAACAACATCACGTGTTTTGAATAAGACCTGATAGTTATGTAGAACATAATTAACCGTCCTGTCGTATTAAATGGTGATTAAGCAGAAATTAAATATCAACAGTAAAAACTTCAGAGTATTCAGCTAACAAATGAATGTTAATAGGTTCGACATGCGAGTACACACAGTGTGTTAGAAATTGGGTCAGATTTGTTATAGTTTCCTTAAACAGTAAGGCGTGAACGCCTCAGAGAATGCCTATTTATATAACAGTTTTGCATTTTACCTCCTTTGCGTTTGCTACAAGGCTAAGTAGAGACACGCTTTTTCAGCTGTTATAGCTAGGACACATTAATCTGACACTGACCTTAATGCATGAATATATTACAAATCTGTTACGATGAATATAGTGGTTTCCGTATTGGAATCGAGTTAAATCGATGAGTGTCCTATTGAAAGCACAGTTGTGGTATCGCTAAACAGATGAACCATGTGCAGGAACAAAACCGAGTATAACTACATGAAAAAATTCCTGCGCGTAATCTATTCTAATACAGTTCGCGAGTGTCAGGTTAATGTGTCCGAGCTATACGGCATAGTAACTACACACACTCCACACCTCGCAGGTTAATTTATCATATAAAACTAATGCATTTCCAGCGTTAATTAAATAAAAATAACAATATTTACGTGGCTCATTCAGGCAGCACTTGCCGGCACCGTCAGCGACGTTAGGTGGTGGCATAAACATGCATGTCGTCCCCGCCCGACACACGAAGCCGGCGATTCCTCCACATATTCCGTCTTGGCCATAGAGGCAGTCGTCCCCTGAAAGAAGAACGTACATAATATGTAATACTCAGTCCTGTAAAAAACGCTGAGAAAAAAAAAGAACGCTGGGGAAACACCAGGAGTGAAAATAGCAGAGTACTGCACCCTGCTCCTTTCTGGGTCTGCCCCTGCTGCCCTGGGCTGGTCCACACATAAATGTTGAAATTGCATATAATCAATGACAAATTAACAGATCATATGTACCACATAAACTATCATAAAAACATCAAAACGATAAAAAAGAACACCTGCCTTTACCATATCAGTAGAAATGTCAAAGAACTTGTCCGTCTTTCCCCGTCGCATGCCGCCATGCAAACCCCTTGCAGTGAACGTTGAACTTGTGTTGATATGACATTGCCCATATAGGCATGTGACAACAACATAAATATTAATTGATATTTAAATACAATACCAATAGAATGTAATGGCATATAATAGAATAATAACATACGTTGGCCATTTACCCCCCCGCCCCCCCCAAAAAAACAACAATGTATAAATCGCTACCTATCTACCGTAATTTTTTGGGCCATATAACCTGAAACAAACGTATTTTTTACGCCTTAAAGGCGTTCATAATTTTACTTGGTACCAAACATGAAAAAAAAATCAAAAATACTTACATGCGTTTATACAAACGCAGAAGTGGAATAAAATCAACCAAAGTTGAATTATTCCATGCATGATCCGAACCGTGTGGACCAAAGCTTTGTAAGATCGAGAGAATTCGCTATGTCCCGCATTTATATGCTTCAGTGACGTATTGGTGAGGTAACATAAGGTGAGTTAAGCAATAAATGTTTATTTTATGTCTATTATATTATGCTTATTTAATGTCTACTATACCGAACGTTAATAATACCTTATCAACAAAATGATCCATAATAATTTCGTCTTATATACGTTTTGCTTAGCAAGACGTTAAAGAATACCATTTTTTATATAATAGCATTTTGGTTAGCTTTTATGTTTCCATTATAACCTAAACGCTGTAACACGTTTGACCGTATATATATATCTAACGGATGGTTTGTAGGTGGTACAAATTCCGGAAGGCGTTGTATTGATACATATTTATAAAATTTACATACATAACGTATATTATTAGTTGATACGCAACATTTCAGATAATGAAATAGCAATTCAATATAAATACCGCAATAAATATAATAACATTTTAACCAAATATCTTTTATCATAAATAGGTCAACACAAATGATCAGTTTGCAAAACAAATGTTATTTTTTACCACCTGTTGAGTCAAGTTTATGTTTGGTATTTACTAAACAACTACGATTTATACTACCGAAATGTATACATTAAAATAAAATAATTATACAAAGAGAAACGCATGATTGCAGCTATATTGATCAGGGGCCGTATTATATAAGCATCTTAAATGTATTTTAAAATATTTTAACTTTGAAAATTTTAAACTGTTATATTTGGAAAATTGCGTATAATATCGTGACTTATTTTATGTTCATATCAACAAACATTAATGGGATAATTAATAAACAGTAAGCACAATGCACTCTACAGAAGAAAGAATAAGTTAAATAAAATGTTGACTTTAAGGTTAAGGATAAGATATTACTTAAGATTTTCCTGGTCCCAGAACTACACCATTAGATCAGGACCTATATTTCTAAAGATTCTTAAATTTAACTAAAGATCAAGCAAAATAAAATAAAAAAAATTGAAACACTATGCTCTGGAATATTTGTCCTACAAATACTAAATATTAAAAACTTGAAATTATAGTACAACGTATGTATCAAAATCATCAAACAATGCTTTTCTTTGTCATTAAATGTAAGGCTTTTAAGATTTTTCTTAAATTTCAACTAAGAGATTTTTTTAAATAAATACCAGCCCACTGCTAGTCAGTCAATCTGTCAACTCGAATAAATGATAATTATATTCTATCGAAACAAACGGAGATAATTCTGATTTACAAGACGGATTTTTGTCACATAGTACATACTCATGAAAAGTTTGAATCTATTCAGTAACATAGTTTTAAAATAAATATTTTATTTTGTATAAGTTCCTGAATCCTAGTTATTTATTCGCATCAACTACTGTCGCATATGTACTCTCTTATAAACACATACTATACAAATTAGCATCATAGGGTTTGCCTTGGAGAATTTATAACATATCTTATGCCAATTAATTAAACCTATTTTCAATTGTTATTGTCATCCATATTTAATTAACAATACGAGTATATGATGCATTGATAAAACATTATAAACGACGAAATGCTTTTAAATCCTTAATAACACATATGCGCAGTCATACGCTTACCGTTTACTGTTTTCGCATACATAGCTTGACAATTGTCCTGTTTTTTTTTTGGTAATCGTATTTTTTTTATCAATTACTGACAATTCCTGAGCAAATAAATGTGTATATACATGATCAAGTTGTTAAACAGCTCTAAATAACTTTTTTAAAATCCTTGAAAAGTTTCAAAGTTTGTTATTAGAGAGGACGTGCACCGTGCAAAGACGGATGAAATACTTTTATTAAAATACCACACCAGTGGGAATGGGATATAATAGTGGATCATCACATTGGATCCTTATTTGTGTGTGTTAGGTATTCCTTATAATTATGTAATTAACATATCTCACTATGCAAAGTCACATGCAATACTATGATACGTGTAACGTATGTGAATAGATCTAGAAAGTATCGTAGAAAGCACTACAAAACAGTTTTGCTGGAATAATACATTATATAACTGGCAAATTTAACTGTCATTATTTACGCGATAAAAATGTTTCTGTAAACACAACAACAACATTAAACACAATGTTCGACTATACTTATAAACACAATGTTCGACTATACTTATAAACACAATGTTCCACTATACCTATAAACACAATGTTCGACTATACCTATAAACACAATGTTCGACTATACCTATAAACACAATGTTCGACTATACCTATAAACACAATGTTCGACTATACCTATAAACACAATGTTCGACTATACTTATAAACACAATGTTCGACTATACTTATAAACACAATGTTCGACTATACCTATAAACACAATGTTCGACTATACTTATAAACACAATGTTCGACTATACTTATAAACACAATGTTCGACTATACTTATAAACAACCCTTACCAAATCACTAGCTCCAACCTATTTGACATTACAATTCAAAATGGTATTACTATATTAATACACTCATATACTACACACTGGGTCATATTCAAATTAAATAAATATAATGTGAAAATGACGTAGATAATACAATAAATGAAATTGCATAGTTGTATGACAATAGTGTACAATATTACGCAGAATGTCAACGGCTTATAGGTTATATCAACGTGACGTACCTTCTGTTGTAATGGTTTCATTTCTAACGAAACCAAATTCGTACCTTATGCAAAATAGCTATATGACAAATAGAAATCTCCGGACTGTAAAAGGCATCTCTGATCATATAAATAAGTATATGATATCGTGACCTCTAAAACAAAAAAGTATATCATTAATTTATTTGCCTGCTCGCGTCCGCGCATAAATATACCCATTACCGACAGCTCGCGGTAATTAAGCGTACACAATATCCCATTACGAAATCCATTGCTGGTGTAATAGAGTTTGAATTTATATGTCAGGTTTGGTAAATGTGTATTAATGTATATTAAGACATATATGTGCACGCGTTGATATCCGTTTAGAGAATAAATACAGCAACATATGCTGTTATGGGTTTCGGCAACTGCGCTGTGGACCCTTATAAAAGGTACCAATCCCGTTACACGTGTTATATGCATCAAGATGGCGTGCTTGATGCTAGCGATTGTACTTCTCCTGATGGAGGTACTCCCCAAAGGTATTCACGTTTGTAGTTTTCTTTTTATGTAATAACGTGTAAAATTTACTTTTGAATAACTTGTCTAATTCATATGGTTACTGAGCAAAAACACGTGGGTTAGCTTGATTGTAAACAAATTGAACTGATATTGCTTAAATTTATTATATGGCGGGTTAACCCAGCAACACAATTTCCAATAATGCAATGATAAAGAGGGCATCTGTAAGTGTCCTATCGCAAGAAGTAAACTTATCACTTGGGAAATATGCTTTATCCAGTCGCTGTCTATGCAGTTGCAAAGTGAAATGTTAAGTGCTAACGTTATGTAGCAATTCAAAAGATAATATTAGTGCATGAAGTATAAAAGTATAGAAATTAATAAATTAATACATTAAAATACACAATTTTACTCTTCCAACAATAACGAATGATGTTTGCTTTTGACCTCCTAGTAAATTCTTACAATCTAAATTTTTACGTGTTTGTTTTTAATATATTAAAAAACATAGCTCGTTGGCATTTCGTTCGTTAGATAGCTCTCTTCGTAACTTCAAAATTGTTACTTCTCAAATCATGCCATAATGTAGAAGTAGCATCTAAAACAATTTGAACTTACCTAAACAATATGCATAACCATCAACCGTTCAAAAACACCAACAAAAACCCATAAGTACTCGTCTTTATCGGATTTCGGCGTATTAGACAACTGTACTGCACTTTCTTCATTTTTCAACTTAGTTTTAAACTATGATTTTATTTACAAATACAGCTGAGCAAAGGCTTCAAAACTTTTGCAAGTTGTTATATACATGGCACACATTGAAATTGAAATTACACATGTATTTGAAGTGTGTCCAATAATGGTTTGTTTCCCAACCCTGTAAGAAGAAGGGAATGGTAACACTGTTATACTTTTGTTTGGACAGTGAATGGTGGAATTTGCGCTGGTGTCCCATACCACGAGGCAAATGCGACATGTTGCGGCACAATGCTTTGGCCACTGATAGCCGGTCCAGACTCGGCTTGCTGCGGTAACGAAGTATACGATAAAAAGGAAGCAACGTGTTGTAATAATGCCATATTCGAGCCTTACGGAGTTCAGGTAAAATCTAATTTTTAACAGTTTTAACAGTTGTGGCCCCGTGTTCAGAAAAACGAGTTGAACCTGATTTTCGGGTTCCAGATGATCTTGAGCGATATAGCTCAGGATCAGGTTAAGTAATGGCCTTCATAAAAATCTAGATCTTTAACTTACAGTTAACACATAACTGTGAATATTTTTCTGCGTACAAGTGCTGTCTGATATTATTTTAATCAACACTTTACACAAATTTTATGTTATATTATCTCAAGTAAATAACTGGTATTTCAAAATAAAATAGTTTTAGATTCTGCTTAGTTGAGCTCAGAGATCAAGATCAACTACGACTGATCTTGATCTCCTAGTTAATCCTTTTTGTGAACACGGCGCGTGGTCTTTACTCGAACCTTTCGGGTATATCGATCTGTTTCCTTAAAAAAGTATGCAATTGCAATGTAGAGTATGCTTTTTATTAAAATGAATGTTCCAATCATATTTCTTCACAGTTTATTTTGAAATGTTACAGTATAGGAGGTGACGTTTATTTTCATTTACAACTTTTTTTAAATTAATTCTTGGCCAACGTTAGGTTGGAAGAGCTTCAAACCGTTTTACGCACCAGTGCGTTGCATTGACCGCTTATTCATTTTTATATTTTGTAGAAACTAGTCACTTTAAGTTCGTGTCTTCCTACAGTTTCGTGTTTGAGACTTTGACGTCGTAATTTTCTATTCAGTGACGTTAAGACAGAAAGAGAGACAGACAATAGTATGTCTGCGCTGACGGGAGTGTTTGTGTTACGTTGTGGATGTTAGGATTTGAAATATAAAAAAAAATCAGCTAGGTTTACCGTATGTAGATATTTTTTACCTACGGAAATTAATACACGTACAGTCGAAACGCGATATTGCGAAAAGACATTTAGTGTTAATTTGCGTCATTTCGTAACGTTTACGAACATTTTCACACTTATCATACTAATTGCATTTAACAATACACTTGTGTTCGCATTATAAACTAAGACAATAATCACATTATTAAAGTATCAAAGCCGCGCACACAAATCTAATTCGCAATGGAATATTATCGGCTCTCGCGAAAGTCAAATCTCACACTGAATCATCAAAACTGGCTCAAAATGGTAACTCAACACTGGCCATGTTTCTGACTGGGAAGAGGTGTGAAATCGAGAAGGTGTGAACAGTCTTCGTGACCATATCACGAATTCGTTGTATCGCATCTTTTTTAGTTAAACATATAAGGAAAACGGACTGGACCGACAGCCTTATTCACAGTATCATGTCTTTTCGTAGTATCGCGGTTCGCAGTATCGCACTTCGACTGTATATGTATTGTAATTGTAAATGCCAGTTTAACTTTTCGTAGGTATATTAGTTGTTTATAGTTGATATTGTATAAAAAAAATTTCAGAACATCTATGGGAAATGCTGTGGTGGGGACGCCTACGACGACAGCTGCTACAACTGTGTTAGTGGAGCAATTGTCCCCATTCCGACGTTTAATCCAGGTTTAACATTTTCTGGATTATTGTTGACTGAGTAACTGTTCCCATTACATCGTTTAATCCAGGTTTAAACTATCATTGATACTTGTTGGCTGAGTAATTGTTCCCATTACATCGTTTAATCCAGGTTTAAACTATTATCGATTATTGATCGCTGAGAATTTGTTCCCATTACGTCGTTCAATCCAGGTTTAAACTAGTGTTGATTATTACTGGCTGAGCAATAGCTATAAAATTATTTCATCGTTTAACCCAGGTTTAAACTTTATTTATTATTTTGGCTGAGCAATAGCCAACATTTCATCGATTAACCCCGGTTTAAACTTTCATTGACTATTGTGGGCTGACCAATTATTTCCATAAAATCGTTCAATCCAGTTTTAAACTTTTATTGATTATTTTTGGCTGGGCAATAGCTACCATTCCATCCTTAAATGCAGGTGTTAACTTTTATTAATTACTTTTGGCCGAACAATTAACCATTTCATCGTTAAACCCAGGGTAATACTTTAACTGATTATTGTTGGCTAAGCAACTATTCCCATTCCGTTGTTCAAACCATTTAATCGTACTAAAAAGTTGCTATTCCGTTGCTCTGATAAATGTGGAACCATTGAGAAGTAAATTGTAATTCAATTGAATGACGTATGATCTATTTTTACTATAATGTAATTTGGATAGCGATGCTGTATGGTTAACTAAAATTGTCACATGAGTGACGGATATACCCCCACAATATGGCCTTGACACAAAACTATGGCATCCATTCGAAAGAAATGGACAGAGAAAGGATACTTTAAAATTTGTGAATGGTCAACAGTGTATTTGGAAAAAAATTATTTCAATAGGAGCCATAACTCTGTCAACATTTAGTGGTTTGTAACAAAGTTGAACTTGATCTGTATTTTATGATGTTACACCTATGTACCAAAAATGATTTAAATATGTGAAGCCTTTCACGAGTTACTGTCCATGTTCTTCGGGAATTTAATTCAAAAAGAGGCCATAACTCTGTAAAAATTTAGTAGTTTGTAACCAAAGTCGAACTTGACCTGCATGTTATGATGCTACACATGTGTACCAATAATTAATCAAATGTCAAGCGATTGTTGAGTTATCATCAGGAAACCATGTTTTTTAGGGAATTTAAGTCAAATAAAGGGCCATAACTCTGTCAAAATGTAGTGGTTTGCAACCAAAGTCGAACTTGACGCGTATTATGTGATGCTACGCATGTATTCCAAGAATGTTTTGAATATGTCAAGCCATTCTTGAGTTATCGTCCGGAAATCATGTTTTTAGGGAATTTTTAGTCGAAAAGGGGCCAAAACTCTGTCAAAATTTAGTGGTTTGTAACCAACATCGAACTTAACCTGTATTCTATGATGCTACACACGTGTACCAAAAAGTATTTGAATATGTCAAGCCTTTCTTGAGTTATCATCCGGTCACCAAAAACAAAAAGACCGACAGACCGACGGACCGACAAGCTCACTATTATATACCCCCCCCCCCCCCAACTTCGTTTGTGGGGGTATAATTATTTACACTTGTATGTGTATTGTGATTTAGTTTAGGGTCAAGTTTGAGGTTCGGCATGCTTATAAACCGGTTTAAAACGCCAATGCTTTGCATGGACCATGTATATTAAAATAACTGCTTGTACGTTATTTTCTCAGATGCAACACGGCGCTTTAGTAACTTTGCAAAATATGAACCAAAATATTATGATTCAAATTAAGCATAAGAAACTTTAGTTAAATAACAAGTGGTACATTATTTAAAACAATGCTATGGACGTACTTTAGCTATATGAAGCAAATATCTTTTACAACGGATGATGATTGTTTAACTTACAGTCAACATGATACTTGCTATGTTTTCTACAGACTAAGAACAAAATTATGGGTTTTTTTTTTTTAAACTACTTGATAAACAACGCAAAAAGAAGTTCTGATTCTGAGCGGAGCATAGTAAAAAGTAGTTCGAATTAAAATTGCAAAAATATATGTCAAATCATGTTAGAATCGAAATAATTTCGAATTTTCGTTTGTTTTCGGCCCTTGTCGTTCTGATGCGTGGCTATTAAATAACTCGGGCTAACGCCCCGTGGTTTAATTCTACGAATCAGAACTCTAAATCGTTTTTTATTGGCAGAAAAAAAGGATAAATCGAAAATTGCTTGAAAATGTTATTTGTTCAAATTTAATGTCTTCAGGCGCACAGATCTGTTGTAACGGCAACGTGTCCTCGTTTGTCTCCAATTACACGTGCTGCTGCGCAGGCAATCTAATGAACGCCTTAACGCACAAATGTTGCGACGGGGTACCCGTGCCCAAAGGACCACTTGATCCACTCGAGTGCTGTGGTATGATCCTGAAGAAAGTTCTTCCTACTCAATAAGTAACCAGCGGAACACGCAATAAGTAACCAATGGATAGTGATTTTTATATATTTCCTGCTTATATGTCATTTAATCAAATTCAACGTTTTATCAAAATATGGACGATATATAATAACTGTGTGATACTAATAAATACTGCTATTAATAAAACCCAAATATACGTTAATAACCACTATTTCGCCGCACATAGTTTCGACCATACACTAAAATTAGCTTCCATCCATCAATAAATTAGATGTAATAGCTATTGCACATAGTACATTTGTTAAATTGCAGATTGTGGTACATCCAAGCTCGACGTCGTTTTCGTGCTGGATTCTTCGGACAGCATAGACAAAGACACTGATTGGCCCGAACTCCTCAACTTCGTCGATGCCCTCATTGACCAGTTCCCGAAGATTGACGCCGGTCATGTAAGAGTGGGAGCCGTCACCTTTCGGATGGAAGCCAAGGTAGAATTCTACTTGGATACTTACGCAACGAAGGCACAGATAAAAGCGGCTGTTCAGAACATCACGTACAAGTCTGGCAGTACCCATACTCATAACGCTCTTGAGGTAAGTGGCGATAAATGATAACGTGAACACCTGGTTTCAATAATTTAAATACTTAGACAAGAGGCTGAGGCCAGACGCTCTTCTTGCCCCAGGGCTGTCCGACAGGGCTACTATTTAGATCAGAAGCATCACTTGAAGACTTTTGAACAGGACCATAAAGCACGGCTACAAACCAAATATACAACGCGTAGACCTTTTGTTTAGTTCAAGTAGTTTTGGACAAGTGCTTAAGGACGCACTGACGCACTGACACACAGTCGCACTGACGCATGTGTCGGAACGCAATCGCATAAGCTCTCTGGCCCTTTTGCTAGTAGAGCTTATGACTAAAATCGATAGAAATATTGCTGAACACGGAAGGGGTGTTCGAGCACACATTACATTGATGCACCAAACGATGCTTTAGAAGAAGTTGCAAAATTAACATTATCATATTTATAATATTTTAATAAGAACCAATATGTTGTCAGCCTATTTGCTGGATAAAACTGCATTCTGGACGAACCTCTAGTACTTTTTTCACTTACTGTTATACAGCTAGTTCATGCTAAGTACAAGTATTCCCAAGTATTTTACAGGATATTGTATTATTTCAGGAAACATGTGAAAACGTATTTAACATATGGTTCGGCGACAGACCAGACGTGCCAAATCTTATCATTTTGGTCACGGACGGAAAATCAGAGGATGCAAGTAAGCTAGTTTAGGATTGGAAAAGGACATACAAATAAAATTTAAAGTAAATTAAAACGGATTTTCCATTCATCCGTTGTATTGATTTCATTTATATTGTATTTTTAATCTGATTCAAATGCCTGCGTCTGAAAAATTTAATCGAACCTTAATTGCATTATTCGATATTGATTTTGTATAGCAGTTTAAGCCATTCAATTGATTGACCTCGGACATTTGCCCTTGAAATAAAATATTATCCAGTCTAAATCTTTAAAAATGTTCTGTTGCTTCTCAAGGTCATAACATAATTTCATTAACAAATTGAAACATTGGTAAGTACAATTCTTCGGTGTTAATTAACCAAAGGTACATCATATAATTGTAAGATACAACATTATTGTTAATGTTATTATATTACAACCTTGAGAAGCAATTTAGAACATGTTTAAAGATCTAGTAATAACATTATTATTAAGACTTAACTTAATATACTACACAAAAATTGCGCAAGATAAAACCGTAATATTAAAAACAGTTAAATCTAAGAGAAGCTAATTAGTTGGAAAATACAAACCAATACCCAAAATCTAAGACAAGCTAATTAGTTGGGAAATACAAACCAATACCCAGTGAGCAAATTCGGTTGTGCATTTCAATGGTAAGACCATACACTGTCTCAGCAGGCAAACCTTATAAAATTTGTTAGAACTTGTGGATGCACTTACAAAATGAGTATGTTTCAGCATTGACCATTCAAGAAGCAAGTTCGTGTAAGAAAGCCTTTATTGACATTATTGCGATCGGCATTGGAGATCGATTAGATGTCAATGAGCTACAGCTAGTTCAGTCCCTGGGTTATTTCCACGTGGACAACT
The DNA here is from genome assembly GCA_027627225.1 of Congeria kusceri. Lineage (NCBI taxonomy): Eukaryota > Metazoa > Mollusca > Bivalvia > Myida > Dreissenidae > Congeria > Congeria kusceri. The sequence goes on along the minus strand of CM051035.1, from coordinate 52,829,988 downwards.
TTGCAGCCCTCTCTGCTGTGATTGCTAACATTCTAACTGCAATGTGCACCGGAGAGCCACAACACCAAACACAATGTATGCATTTATAAGATTTGTTTAATATCTAAATTTTATAAGAAACCGTGTTAAATCATTTTATATTGTTATCGTCGGAGTTGCTAATGGTGTATGCTTTGTAAAGTGGATCGATATATAACACTACTGAACGCTCTCGATTTTTATACCTATGCCAACTTAGTAATAGCTAGGTGTAACCTATTGGTAATTTTCACAAAATCAATATTTGAAGATTGCTACCTGTCCTGTGTTAATGCTGTTTTAAATTTGTATTTATCTTTACAACTGTTAGACTATATTAGGAATACATTTGCTTTCATTTAGAAACAGTATGGACATCAGAAACCCAAATAAACATACATCCCCCGAAGAATGCTATAGTAATCCATGTGAACACTAAACAAGCATTCCAATGCACCTTATCGCGAAAATTGTATATGTTTAATCATCGAATTATAGTCACACATACTATGAATGGACCTATATTTTCAGGGCCATGCGGAAGTACATATTACAATCCACAGTCGCAAATCTGTTGTAACGGAGTGCCAGCCCCATTAAAAAACAACGTGGAATCAACACTGTGCTGCGGAACAACCTCATACAACAAATATAGTGCCATTTGTTGTTCTGGAAACGTTGTAATGGTACCGAATAATGCCAATCAGTGTTGCGGTACTACAGGCTATTACAATCCTGCGACTCAACTGTGTTGCAACAATACAACGCCTACCACTTTCAGTACTATTTGGGACAATTCTTGTTGTGGAAACAAAACATACGCATCTTCATGGCAGATGTGCTGCAACAATGTTGTTGTTGTCAAGGAAAGTAATGACGCTGTATGCTGCGGTTCATCATCGTCGTATGACCCCGACACACACATGTGCTGTAACGGCGTCGTTGTCCAACGTATACCCATAACGGCGACAGCCTGCTGCCCCAACGGTATGACCTACGATCCGTCGTATCAGATGTGCTGTGGAAACGGCCCTGTCACCAAAGTGTCAACAAACGCGCTGTGTTGTGGAACCACAGCGTCGTATAATCCGCAAACCCACCAGTGTTGCGGCGGTACACCTGTCCCTTTCACGCACATGGGCGATACGCATTGTTGCGGTACTGCATCAACTTATAACCCAACCTGGCATCTTTGCTGTAACACAAGTGCAGGGGTATTGGTTCCAGTACCAAAACAACATCAGAATGACACTGTGTGTTGTGGTTCTACAGCAACATACGATCCATCCAGTGAATTATGTTGCTCTCACACATGGGGTAACTATGTTGTACCAAAAACAAGCAGTGGTGCAACACAGTGTTGCGGTCAATCGTCAGTTAATCCAAACACAGAACTTTGTTGCAATGGTCAAAATGTAGCCAAAAGGAATTGGACGGATACAGCATGTTGCGAACATATTCCATATACACCCGAAAAAGAAATATGTTGTGCAAATGAACCGAAAGTAAGAATAAAAAGCAGCCATACTGCGTCTAAATGCTGCGAACCATACGGAACGTATGATCCTACCCGAGAACTATGTTGCGACGGTAAAAATGTACTGAAAGCAAACTATTCCATCAATTCATGTTGCGGAACATTTCCAAATGTATATGGCTATAATGCTCAAACACATATATGTTGTAATGGTAAATGGGTGGTTTACAAAACATCCCCTAATGCTACTGAATGTTGCGGATCTTCTCCACCAAAGCTCTACTCTTATGATCAATCTCGGGAAATTTGCTGCGACGGGCAGGTGAGAAACAAGTCCACCAATGCGGATACGCAGTGTTGCGGCACAGATCATTCGTATAATCCTAGCACACACCTGTGTTGTAGTGGTTTTCCCGTAGCGAAACACTCTTACGCTCCCAACAGCATATGCTGCGGTAATAACGCAGCGTATGATCCATCAGTACAGCTATGTTGCTTTGGGATGAAGCCTGTGTGGAAAGACCATAGTAATGACACCGCTTGTTGCGGCAATTCACACACATATGATCCCCTAACAGAGCTATGCTGCAATAACATTTGGGTACCAAAAACTTCTGCAGGAGCTACTGAGTGTTGTGGAACTTCGTCATCATATGATCCGAGTACGCAATTATGTTGCTATGGAACCCCGGTAAATAAGACCCACACATGGCACACTGCATGCTGCGGATATGCTTCATATCATCCCACTTGGCAGCTATGTTGCGGGGCAAATTACATTGTGAACAAAACTAATCCTTTGGCCAATGCTTGTTGTGGAACATCGTCCTCTTATATCACCGCGTCTCAGTTGTGTTGTGATGGTAAGGCTATAGACTCTCTAGGTGGAACGAAATGCTGTGGATCAACAGCGGCATACGACCCACTTACTCAAGAATGTTGCAGTGGCGTTGTAGTCAGCCTATCTGGGAACGTAGGATTAAAATGTTGCGGTAGCAAAGTCATGAATCCGATGGTGTCAATTTGTTGTAATGGTGTCATTCAACCATTGTACCCTGACGGCCAGACACAGTGTTGTGGCTCAGTAAGCTTTGATTCAAGATGTTTTAAATGCAGCGCCGACTATCATATTATCAAGGCGTATGACGACAGATTCCAGATGTGTTGCGAAGGAACTGTGTACAACATGACATATGAATTGAATTGCTGCTGTCGGAACAAGCTGATCAATGCTGAAACGCATGAATGCTGTGGCGGTGCTATTAGTACAAGAGACCCGAAGAAGAACAGCACATGCTGTGGTAAGAGTTATGTTACATTACTATTCGGATAAATTTAACTCCTATTGAATAATGTTTAAAAGAGATATAGTTTAAGCCTATTTATTTAAGCTCGATTGCATCAAAAGCCTACGGCTTATAGAGACACTCTCGAGCAGAATTCTTTCTCAGTTTATTGCAGTTATTATATACTATTATATAAAAAGTGACTTCCCCTTGAGGGTGACAGTGCGTCTTGTGAACCCGAGGCAACAAAGCCTCGGTCGACAGTGTTTGTCGAGGGTTGAGGAGACGCACTGTCACCCTAAAGGAAGTAAATATTTATTTTATTATACCGAACAATCCCGTATCATTTGCATACCAGGTGACATAGCGGCATCGGGCGACATTGCCGGGCGACATTGTTTCCCGCTGCAGTTTATATGCATTATATACAGAAATAATCGAGTAAGGTATAATAAAAAATAATATATAATATATAATGTATTTTATATTTTAGAATGTCAGGACAAGCGATTGGACCTTTGCATTCTTGCTGATCGTTCGGAAAGTCTTACGAATGACGATATAGCCAAACTCACATCGTTTATCATTGATCTTATAAACAGGTTAGATATAGAATCTGGAAATACAAGGGTAGCTTACATTAGATATAACCACGACAAGCACGTAGTTTTCCATCTGAATACACACAAAGACAAGCCACCAATGATTTCTGCTATACAGACACCACTCAACAGTCAAGGTGGAACAAACACACATTTGGCAATTCTGGCAATGCGCAATGAAATTTTCACAATTGCGAATGGTCACCGATACGGTGCCAAGAAAGTTGGCCTGATTATTTCAGACGGCGAATCCACATTTCCGGATCAGACAAATATTCAGGCAACAGCAGCGAAAAGTGATGGAATTTATCTTATTGCTGTGGGCGTGGACATGATAACATCTACTGGTGGGCAGTTAGAGCTTAATGGAATTGTTAGTGAACCAAAAAGCGACAACGTTTTCAATGTGAATGGATACGGGGAGTTGAATCAACTACATCAACAATTGTTGGATATGTTTGGAGACTGTCCACGTGAGTAAACCCCTATTTTTAAATACAATACATAAAACTAAAACAAAAACAAACGAGCCGCATTAGTTGTGTCTCGTATTTGTAAATGATTTTCTTTACGCTTACTATAAATATTTATATTAAAATAAAATTTATATCATGACACATTTTGCATGCATCTATCTATTGTTTGTTTTCTTTTTCAGAATATCCCAAAACACCAGTTGGAGGTATACGCACTTATATTATTTCAAGTTCATTAATTTGAGTAGTATTGTACAAAAAATAAAACTATAACTAAAATCAAACATGTATTGGTAATTACATAAGGTCCAAACATATATTTCAGGTATCTGTGCATATAAGCACATTGATTCAAGCTCGGATCTCTGTTGTGACGGAGCTGTGCAACCTAGAGTCGCGGGTCAAGATACAGAATGCTGTGGAAAAGTGTCATATAATCCTGATTGCGAAATTTGCTGTAGTGGAAAAGTCCAGCCTTTGGTTGCCGGTGTGAATACAAAATGTTGTTGCTATCAAAGCTATGATGACGATACTCATATCTGCTGTGGAAACGAAATACGTGAGCTGAAAGGACGAAATACCAAATGTTGCCATGATGAAAGTTATAATGCAGATACACATGTGTGTTGTCTTGGAGAGATAATACCAAACGTTGGCCCAGAAACAAAATGCTGCGGCAAAGAACCATATGATTCTCGATGCTACACATGTTCAAACAGCACCATAAACTCGTATCCATCTGTTCAATTGAAATGTAACCCAGTGAGTGAGATTTGCTGCGATGGAAAGGTAGAACAACGTTTGCATGGAAAATATTCATGCTGCTGTGGAGGTAAGCAAATTAATGCTAACACCCATATGTGTTGTGGCGACAAAATAAGAAAGCACATGCAAGGAATCCGTCAGTGCTGTGGTGACAAAGTCGTGAATCCTGGAAAGCAAATCTGCTGCAACGGTGTTCCTCGATACCTAAAATATGGATTAGATACAGAGTGCTGCGACAACGACGTATACGATCCAAGATCGCAAGTGTGTTGTCGAGGAACTGTTCGCGACATAACATTTCGGCACGAAACCACTTGCTGTGGTTCAGACATTTATAACCCCACCAAGCAGATGTGTTGTAATGGACAAGTGAATGACATTAACTTCGATGTCGCAACCGGGTACCCAACCACACAGTGCTGTGGCAATGATTCATACAATACCATGGAACAGATTTGTTGTGATGGTGTCGTGCATCCCATTTTTAAAATGGGATCAACTCTTTGTTGCGGTTCAGTAGCGTATTCCCCGAAATGGCATGTTTGCACGCACGGAAATTTAAAGCCAAAAGATTCAGATTGTACTGTCAAATGTGGAAATAAATTAATGGACACAAAACGACAGGTCTGTTGTAATGATAACCTACAATGGCTTATTTGTCACAGCACATCGCGTTGTTGCGGGCCGACTGTATACGACTACACGAAAGCTCTATGCTGCTGCGGACATCTATACGATCTTCGGGGTCGCAATCGGAAAGATTACGATTGCTGTTTTGCCGAAATGTACAACCGAAACCACAAATTATGCTGTGATGGGAAAGTTGTGGACAAAAAAGCTCTTTCTGATGATTCGTGCTGTGGTAAAGAAGCATATGACAGTTCACGTGAAATATGTTGTGATGGTGTGGTCAAAATGAAGGTGTTCAGTGCGACGAAATGTTGCGCCTCCAAATCATATGATCCAACATTACAAATATGTTGCGAAGGAAAACTCTTACCGCGCCTATTTGGTGAGCTAACCTTATGTTGTGGTAATGCAACATACAACCCTAAATTAGCTATTTGTTGTGGAAATGAAGTAATTGAAGGAAATCCTACCGGTGGTGGTGGTGGAGATTATCATGATGACGATGATAATGACTATGATCATGATCATGATCATGATGACCACGATTACGATCCATATTTCTACTTTAAAGATCTTGATGAACATGGAAGCGATGATCATAAACAAAAAAGCCGTCGGCGTAGTCATCGACGTTTACGGGGAGGACATAATAAAAGACGTGGTGTTGGGCGTCGTCATGTTGGAAATTGGCATCACGGTGATTTCGAGGACGACAATAACAATGATATTTCAATTTATTTGAGCAATGTTCTACACTCCAGTTTTAAATACACTGATACAAGGTCTAGTCTTGACGAAAACAATGACAAATATCGGATGAAGAGCAGACATACATCTGAAAATGATCATAGTCATAGTGACAGCTCAATAGGAAAAGGGAAAGGTAGGATAATATTGCTTAATCAATTGAAATGATTTTATTGCGTTCAAAGCAGACATTGTCCATTTTGTAAAGTATATTTCCATGATGGAGTACACTGATGTTATTTTGCTTCCAACAAAATATTATGTGGTCTTGGGTCTAAACATCGATTCAAGAGAACTGGTATTTTTTTAATTGCCATTCATTCAATAATACCACAGCAAATACAACAAATTAAACTTATAATATTTATTTCAATAGAAATAAAATACGTAATTTTTTTTGTATCATCATGGTAATACTTACAGTCTTCGACATATGCGAATATGGCCAGTATGGTTATTGCGGTGGTCTGCTTGGGCTCAAGTGTGCAGAAGGATACACATGTCAATATATTCCCACTGGCATCGTTAATGGAGTCGGAAAATGCTGTAAAACTACACCTGGTAATTACTGGACTTTAAAAACAAATATTCTAAGCATAAAAAAACAAATGCTATATTCTCTTGTACGCATTGCCTCCCGGATATACATAAATAGCTCTTTTACAATGTTTATGAGGTACAAAAATAGAGGTGGGTTGGGTTTTTTAAGACAAGAACAACAATACAGTTTTTTGAAATGTGTTATTGTCTACTCTTTCAGCATCATATTCGTGCCCATATAATGACAAGCCGTTGTCATATAACGGATTTATGGCAAAATGCTATTCACCAAAGGATTGTCCTGAAGGATATTGCCACGACGAAATGCACATTTGTTGCGTTAAGCAACCTATAAGTATTGGAACAAAGCAAACATTGCAAAAGCTTCAGAAACTTCAAGACAAGAAAGATTTGCTGAAAGAAGCTATTCGCAAGCTTTTGGAGCAGAAGAAGAACCTTATAGAAGATATTGATCAGATTGAAAAGAAAATACATATTTTAGAAAACAGGAAAGACAGAAACGAGGAAGATCTTAAAAAGCTTCGAAATGAACTTCAGGATAAGAAAGAGAAAGTACAACACTTGGAAAGAAAACTAGAAAATCTACATAATCGTCTTGATAAACTTATAAACGATAAGATTCCAGATATATATCAGCTTGAAAGGATAACTTCTTTGAATAAGAAAATAAATCGTTTGAAAAAAAGAATAGAAAACACCGGTGGACAAGCAGGTGACATAAAGGATGACCTTAGGGATACAAAAGCTAAAGTGAAGAAACAGGAAATGAAGTTGAAACGTCTTGAAAACCGAAAAGACAAGAAGGAAGACAAGCTGTATGATACACATGATGACATTTCGGCTCTGAAAGACAACAAAAAGAAAATTAAGAAACGTATCGATACGGTAAAAAGTGGCTTAGCCAGCAGCCACGAATCAGGTAACAATCAATGAAAGGAGCTTTTTCATTCTGTGAAGTATTTCCATGTTGTTCTTTTTTCCATTTAGGCATGTCAGCTCAATATCTTCTAGATTTATTTTGACTTCTATTTAAACAAACTCCATGCTATACTTATGTATTACAGGTCTGAATGTCTGTGAATATATTATTTTGGTTGCTATTCTAAATATATGCATTTATATAATACGATATGAATACATTTTCTTTTCTCAAATTAGAATAGTTTTTCTGATACGATATTCTAATGCTAACTTGTATTATACAATGGCTAGTATGTTTTAATTGAAGATATGCTATAATTTTGCTTATAAATAATATATAAATGAATTCGATAATAGGCCATTGCATATTCTCCAACGTCTATCTTACACGCGCAGGAATACATATATTTAGGTCAAGCGGTTCGTTCATTTTACGTACGTTATAATAATAACACATATCTTTACAGACAGTAGTGATAGGGGCAAACGCCGGCGACCACATGAGGGACGAAGGCGGGAAGGTGACCATAATATTCGTCGGGGTCGGCACCATAAAGGCAGCCACATTGACTTAGGTACTACAAACATTTAATATGGGTATTTAACATAGTAGTTATATTTCAAGAAATAATTATTGATGCGTTGATCTAAATTGTTAATACTCGAATATAGGCACTCCATTATATTCCAGTTATTGTTAATGTGTATGCATATTTGACAATTTGCAGTACTTGACGTATGTGAACACGGACAAAACGGTTTCTGCAACAATGTTATTCAATGTCCGGCCGGGTCGACTTGCATGTATATGGCAACCGGGGGTATTGGCAAGTGTTGCGTTAATGGACCAGGTAAGACAGCATGTCGAACAGGAATGTAATGTTGACTGAAATCTATTGCTTTTGACTTTATTGTTGTTTGATATTTTATTATGTCTACTTTATTTAAAATCATCTTTTTCTATAGATGGTCAAGGTCACAAGAAAGATCATGTTTCTAAAATGGATATCACGCTTCCAGGTATTGTTAAACTATAAAGTGATGACACCTTTTGAGACTATAAGTGTGTTTAATTAAGATATACCATACAGATACATAATTATAGGTGTGCTGTGAAATATAGTTTGTTTTAAATTGTAAAGAATATGTTAGAAATAAAAGTTGGTATAAACATTTTTATCTAGGTTTATTACAAAATCTTTGACTGTGTAACGTATTTCTCAACAGTTCACGATGTGTGCGAATACGGACAAACCGGTTTCTGTAACAAATACATTCAATGTCCGACCGGCTCAACCTGTATGTATATGTCCAGTATTGACATTGGCAAATGCTGTGTTAATGATCCAGGTAAGACGATTCGTCGAACAGAAATGTAATATTGACTTTAAACAATTACTGTTGACTCTGTTGACATAGATCTGTTGTTATTTGTTGTTATTACACTAAACAAATATGATAAGATTAATATCTGTAGATGGCAAACCCGATAAAAAGGGAAGAAGACGCCATGGTCACAAGAAAGATCACAATTCTAAATCGGACATCTCGGTACCAGGTATTGTAATACAATAAAGCCAGATGCTGATTACCAAAATAACGTATAAAGCCCCCAACGCTTTACATGGACAGTTACAAGGCGGTGAACCCAATTTTATTTATAATTGTGTTTTGTGTTTGTTACGTGTTTTTGTATTGTGTTGTGTTGTTTTGCCAATTGGTCACTTGCCTTTAAGTTAAATAAAGGATCTTGGTTTGCTAATAAGAGTACTCTCCTGCTTATACAGCTGTAGTCTCACATTGTTAATATATCAACTACAGATAAATTAATGTTTCTTTTAAAATGTACAGTTTAAAAATGTTATGCAGATATTAGAAATAAGAGTTGTGATTGAACATTTATACTAGGTTTATTAGGCTAAAACATTTAATGATTTGTTTCTCAGGCAGCGAAAGGCATTGTTAAAAAGCACTTGGTACGAATGTCATATACTAAAATGTACACGATGGTTTACTCCAGAGTCATCACCAATTATCTCATACAAAAAATAGCAAAATAGCAAGTTACCAAAATGTGAATAATTCAGATTCCAATGCGTAGTTTTTGTATTTTGCCCGGTAACATGCCTATTAGAAAAATGTTTTGCAAAGTTTAATATTTTTACAAATTTCTGGACTGCTCCTTTAAAACCCGGGCGCAATCGTCAAAAAGTAGTAAAAGATATTTTGGGGGCATTAAATAAAATTCGCGGCGGGGCATAAGAAAAGTTAGCGGCGCTGCCTGAGAAACAAATCATTAACTGTTTTAGCCTAATGGCCTGTTGTATTCATGTTTGAACATTTGCAGTTTTCGACGTGTGTGAACACGGAATAAACGGTTTCTGCAACAGTGTTATTCAATGTCCGGCCGGTTCGACTTGTATGTATATGGCACCTGGTGGTATTGGAAAGTGCTGCGTTAATGGACCAGGTAAGACTTTATGTCACACAAAAAAGTTTTTTTAATTGAACAATCTCGTCGTAGTATTCAATAGTATTTAAATTTCGTCGTAGTATTCAAATCTTGTAGTAGTATTCAATATGTTTAAATTTTGTCGTAGTATTCAAAAGTATTCAAATCCTGTCGTAGTATTCAATAGTATTTAATAGCCTGTAAGACCCACTTGCATGTCGACAGCTATCGGTGGTGTGTTGAAACGGCTTAAGTATCCCTGGCAAAAAGGCGTAACTGCAAGTACCGAAGCCAGTTATTGTTGAACTTGTTTTAATACTGTCACACTGTCCTTCGTCTGTTTAATTACGTTGTGATTGACATTAAATCACTGCTCGTACCATTCCTAACAGACGACCATGGCAGTAAACATTCGAGTCCCCATCACAGACGACGCGGAGGCGTCAAAGATAACGGTAAATGTATGGCTTCATTAAAGGCTAAGCGTCCGCTTTGAAATGACGCTATTTCAAAAATAATATGTTTATGTATCTAGAATTGATATACATTGACAAAAGTAGTATCCATAGTGTTCAATACTGTGAAACGCGTTTCATATGTAGTTTTAATTTTTTGAAAATGTATATTTGTTGATATGGTTCATATACTTTAGACACGGGACTCAAGTAAGTTACTTTGTACTAGTGAAAATGATCCGATTTGTTTTTTTTAATGCGTTAATGATAACTTATTTGTAGTTACATGCTATGAAAAAAAATTCAAGCACGCGTATTTATATTCGGCATGGTTAAACACTATTGAATAATGTAAACATTCTATGTGTTGATAAACAGTTTACGTGATTGACATTATTTTTTTTGGAATACGAAAATGGAGTTAAACCAATTATGTAAAAGCGTAACAATTACAAGCAATTATTTATTTCATTGTACAAGAAAACCTAGTTTCGCCAATGGCGGACATGGATATTGATGTAATTGGTTGATAACCTAATTAAGTGTTCCCGATAATGTACTACTATTTGACTGCCTTCTGTTTCACTAACTATAGGAATGTATATGCTTGTTCTTTATCAGATATTGAGGACTGCAAGGATTATTGCAACCAATATATCGAATGTCCAGACGGATATAAATGCATGTTCACTACCGACAATATTTTGGGCAAATGCTGTAAAAAAGGACTTGGTAATTCACCTTTGTTTCTCCGTATATGTGTAAAACGACTGAAATTAGAATTGGAATCATATGGTTTCCATTTTAAGTTGCCACAGTGAACAATCATAGTTGTTTAGACAAACATCAAGCTATATTTTGGATCTAGTTTGATATTGCTTAAATAACGAGCACCTTTTCTTTTTCATGAGTTAATGTGCTTCAGTCATGGATAAGACACAGTCAGTTAAACAAAATGTTCTAAATGTGTATATCTGCGGTGGCAAGCATCAATTATTACGTGTCAACAACATACAGTTAAGCATCGTGCTCTACAAGTTTGCTGTTTACTTGAACATTATACGTATTTGTGTATTATGTATTACGCCCAGTGCCATTGTTTGAGAGCATCTTCTAACAGGACGCAAACATGGTGGAAAAGATGGATACCAGGGGGCTAAACGTCGAAAGCACAAACTAGGAGAAACTGGCGTCAGTGGTATCGCGGGACTACCAGATGGCGTATCCGATATCGTTGGGGATATCTTGAATGGTAAAAGAGGACGGCATAAATCTGTTAAGTCACATGCAACGGTCTTATACTTCAAACAGTACAATGCATCAGACGATGGAATAGCTGGAATAAATGTAGTGCTGTTGAGTAATAGATTGTTTCCGACTGTTGACATTGTAGTCAAAAGTACTGTTTAGTAGCATATACAGTGTTCTACGGCATCGTAGACACACCAGATGTATTGTTTCATAATCTGTCGGATGAACTGATTGTTGCAACTAATAATACCAACTTTATTAGGTGGAAATAATCTTGGAGGAGGTACCGGTATCGTCATTGATGTTGGGGATGATGGCGAAGATAAAGGCGGGAAGCGGCGACGCAGGAAAAAGGGCAAAGACGGAGGTAAGAAAGGCGCCAGAAGTAACGATGAAGTAAATTTTGTTGTCGGAGATGTTGGGGAAGTAAGATAATTCACAATGATGCACATACGTTTAAAGGCACTATGTCAACAAACAGGGTATCAAGGCGCTAATTTCTTAAAAAAAAAAAAATTACGATAATAAAACTAGCATATAATAACAGTCCAAATAAGATATATTGTAATAATATAATAAAAGAGGTTTCGCATTCTGAGATAAAAATAAATTTATAATATGGGTCGTGTTTGTTCATCTAATATTATTTACAATTCCATAGGAAACTAATTTTTTGTTGACATAGTCCCTTTAAAGTACAATAAATTTGTCAGTGAGCGGTTATTAAGAAATAATATAGGAGCTGAAAATGACTGCTAACCATTGTAAGGGGCATATGCTCTTACGGTTCTCAAGTATATAATACATGTTGTTATGTACATAACAAATCAGTATTATCAGTATTGTGTTTGATACTATCTGTTGTAGAGCACGATGTCTGTGAACACGGACAAAGCGGTTTCTGTAACGAGTATATCAAATGTCCATTTGGACATACATGTATGTTCAGGAAGGACGGCGGACTAGGGAAGTGCTGCAAAGACGGACAAGGTTAGAGCCGGCGAACTGTGGTTTATTCAAATACACAATGTTTGGTTCGAGTAACTTGTCTTTGTAATTGCCATAAGCAAATAATAAACAGTAAATAATGCGTATTATTTTCTTCTTATTTGATATTCAGATGTAATTGACGGTAAACACCATGGTGGCAAACGTCAAAAGCACAAGCTCGGTGACACTGGCGACAGCGGTGTCGCGGGACTGCCAGATGGCGTATCCGATATCGTTGGGGATATCTTGAACGGTAAGTGAAGACGGCATATATCTGTTAAGTCACATGCAGTGGTGTAATACTTCAAACAGTAAAATTGCATAAGACGATGGCATAGCTGGAATATATATAGTGCTGTAGAGTAATAGATTGTTTTCTACTGCTGACATTGTAGTCAAAATTACTTTTAAGTATCATATACAGTGTTATGTGGCTTTGTAGAGACAACATATGTATTGTTTCTTAATCTATCGGATGAATTGGTTGTTTTAACTAATAATACCAACTGTATTAGGTGGAAATAATCTTGGAGGAGGTTCCAATATCGTCACTGATGTTGGGGGTGATGGCGACGATAAAGGCGGAAAGCGGCGACGCATGAAAAAGGGCAAAGACGGAGGTAAGAAAGGCGCCGAAAGTAAAGATGAAGTAAATATTGTTGTCTGAGAGGTTTGGAAAGTAAGATAATACACAATAGTACACGTACGTTTAAAGGCACTATGTCAACGAAAAGGGTCTCAAGGGGGTAATTTCTTAAAACAAACTAAAATTAAGATAATAAAACTACCATATAATAACGGTCAAAATAAGATATATATAAAGGGAAAGTGTTTTCGATTTTGAGATAAAAATAAATTTATAATATGGGTCGTATTTGTTTTGCCCTTTCCATGTTTACATTGGATGTCAGAATTCAGAGTATTTTGTGTAACTACACTGTACACATATGTCCTTACACAGCAGAATAGCGCATTTGGTTCAAGCGCTGTCTACCGTCATTTCTTAGTATGAATCCTAAGTCGTACGTTTGATGCCCGCTTGGGATTTTAGTTTGTTCAAACATTTTAGCTTATTTGTTTTTAAAGAATATCTCAGTATGTATAATAGAATTTATTTTTATTTAATGTACATGTCTTAGTATAGCGCATTTCTATCATCTAATATAATTTACAGTGCGATAGGAAACTAATATGTCGTTGACATAGTCCCTTAAAGTACAATACATCTATCAAGTGAGAGGTTATTAAGAAATAATATAGGAGCGGAACATGACTGCTAACCATTGTAAGGGCTTATGCTCTTACGATTCTCAAGGATATAATATTTATGTACAAATCAGTATTATCAATATTGGGTTCGATACACTCTATTGTAGAACACGATGTCTGTGAACACGGACAAAGCGGTTTCTGTAACGAATATATCAAATGTCCAGCTGGACATACATGTATGTTCAGGAAGGACGGCGGACTAGGGAAGTGCTGCAAAGACGGACAAGGTTAGAGCCGGCGAACTGTGGTTTATTCAAATACACAATGTTTGGTTCGAGTAACTTGTCTTTGTAATTGCAATAAGAAAATGAAAACCAGTAAATAATGCGTATTATTTTCTTCTTATTTGATATTCAGATGTAATTGACGGTAAACACCATGGTGGTAAACGTCAAAAGCACAAGCTCGGTGACACTGGCGACAGCGGTATTGCGGGACTGCCAGATGGCGTATCCGATATCGTTGGGGACATCTTGAACGGTAAAAGAGGACGGCATAAATCTGTTAAGTCACATGCAGTGGTCTAATACTTCAAACAGTAAAATTGCATAAGACGATGGCATAGCTGGAATATATATGGTGCTGTAGAGTAATAGATTGTTTTCAACTGCTGACATTGTAGTCAAAATTACTTTTAGGTATAATATACAGTGTTCTATGGCTTTGTAGAGACAACATATGTATTGTTTCATAATCTATCGGATGAATTGGTTGTTTTAACTAATAATACCAACTGTATTAGGTGGAAATAATCTTGGAGGAGGTTCCAATATCGTCATTGATGTTGGGGGTGATGGCGACGATAAAGGCGGAAAGCGCATGAAAAAGGGCAAAGACGGAGGTAAGAAAGGCGCCGAAAGTAAAGATGAAGTAAATATTGTTGTCTGAGAGGTTTGGAAAGTAAGATAATACACAATAATACACGTACGTTTAAAGGCGATATGTCAACGAAAAGGGTCTCAAGGGGGTAATTTCTTAAAACAAACTAAAATTAAGATAATAAAACTAGCATATTATAACGGTCAAAATAAGATATATATAAAGAGAAAGAGTTTTAGAATTTGAGATAAAAATAAATTTATAATATGGGCCGTATTTGTTTTGCCCTTTCCATGTTTACATTTGATGTCAGAATTCAGAGTATTTTGTGTAACTACAGTTTACACATATGTCCTTACACAGCAGAATAGCGCATTTGGTTCAAGCGCTGTCTACCGTCATTTCTTAGTATGAATCCTAAGTCGTACGTTTGATGCCCGCTTGGGATTTTAGTTTGTTCAAACATTTTAGCTTATTTGTTTTTAAAGAATATCTCAGTATGTATAATAGAATTTATTTTTATTTAATGTACATGTCTTAGTATAGCGCATTTCTATCATCTAATATCATTTACAGTGCGATAGGAAACTAATATGTCATTGTCATATTCCCTTTAAAGTACAATAAATCTATCAAGTGAGAGGTTATTAAGAAATAATATAGGAGCGGAACATGACTGCTAACCATTGTAAGGGATTATGCTCTTACGGTTCTCAAGGATATTATAATATGTATGTACAAATCAGTATTATCAATATTGGGTTCGATAAACTCTATTGTACAACACGATGTATGTGAACACGGACAAAGCGGTTTCTGTAACGAATATATCAAATGTCCAGCTGGACATACATGTATGTTCAGGAAGGACGGCGGACTAGGGAAGTGCTGCAAAGACGGACAAGGTTAGAGCCGGCGAACTGTGGTTTATTCAAATACACAATGTTTGGTTCGAGTAACTTGTCTTTGTAATTGCAATAAGCAAATGAAAAACAGTAAATAATGCGTATTATTTTCTTCTTATTTGATATTCAGATGTAATTGACGGTAAACACCATGGTGGTAAACGTCAAAAGCACAAGCTCGGTGACACTGGCGACAGCGGTATTGCGGGACTGCCAGATGGCGTATCCGATATCGTTGGGGATATCTTGAACGGTAAAAGAGGACGGCATAAATCTGTTAAGTCACATGCAGTGGTCTAATACTTCAAACAGTAAAATTGCATAAGACGATGGCATAGCTGGAATATATATAGTGCTGTAGAGTAATAGATTGTTTTCTACTGCTGACATTGTAGTCAAAATTACTTTTAAGTATAATATACAGCGTTCTATGGCTTTATAGAGACAACATATGTATTGTTTCATAATCTATCGGATGAATTGGTTGTTTTAACTAATAATACCAACTGTATTAGGTGGAAATAATCTTGGAGGAGGTTCCAATATCGTCATTGATGTTGGGGGTGAGGTCGACGATCAAGGCGGAAAGCGCATGAAAAAGGGCAAAGACGGAGGTAAGAAAGGCGCCGAAAGTAAAGATGAAGTAAATATTGTTGTCTGAGAGGTTTGGAAAGTAAGATAATACACAATAATACACGTACGTTTAAAGGCGATATGTCAACGAAAAGGGTCTCAAGGGGGT
The DNA here is from genome assembly GCA_027627225.1 of Congeria kusceri. Classification (NCBI taxonomy): domain Eukaryota; kingdom Metazoa; phylum Mollusca; class Bivalvia; order Myida; family Dreissenidae; genus Congeria; species Congeria kusceri. The sequence goes on along the minus strand of CM051035.1, from coordinate 52,813,619 downwards.
AATTTCTTAAAACAAACTAAAATTAAGATAATAAAACTAGCATATTATAACGGTCAAAATAAGATATATATAAAGGGAACGAGTTTTCGAATTTGAGATAAAAAATAAATTTATAATATGGGTCGTATTTGTTTTGCCCTTTCCATGTTTACATTTGATGTCAGAATTCAGAGTATTTTGTGTAACTACACTTTACACATATGTCCTTACATTAGACTAGCGCATTTGGTTCAAGCGCTGTCTACCGTCATTTCTTAGTATGAATCCTAAGTCGTACGTTTGATTCCCGCTTGAGATTAGTTTGTTCAAACATTTTAGCTTATTTGTTTTTAAAGAATATCTCAGTATGTATAATAGAATTTATTTTTATTTAATGTACATGTCTTAGTATAGCGCATTTCTATCATCTAATATCATTTACAGTGCGATAGGAAACTAATATGTCGTTGACCTAGTCCCTTTAAAGTACAATAAATATATCAAGTGAGAGGTTATTAAGAAATAATATAGGAGCGGAACATGACTGCTAACCATTGTAAGGGCTTATGCTCTTACGGTTCTCAAGGATATAATATTTATGTACATAACAAATCAGTATTATCAATATTGGGTTCGATAAACTCTATTGTAGAACACGATGTCTGTGAACACGGAAAAAGCGGTTTCTGTAACGAATATATCAAATGTCCAGCTGGACATACATGTATGTTCAGGAAGGACGGCGGACTAGGGAAGTGCTGCAAAGACGGACAAGGTTAGAGCCGGCGAACTGTGGTTTATTCAAATACACAATGTTTGGTTCGAGTAACTTGTCTTTGTAATTGCAATAAGCAAATAATAAACAGTAAATAATGCGTATTATTTTCTTCTTATTTGATATTCAGATGTAATTGACGGTAAACACTATGGTGGCAAACGTCAAAAGCACAAGCTCGGTGACACTGGTGACAGCGGTATAGCGGGACTGCCAGATGGCGTATCCGATATCGTTGGGGATATCCTGAACGGTAAGTGAAGACGGCATATATCTATTAAGTTTCATAAAGTGTTCTTATATTTTAAACAGTACGATTGCATCATACATTGGCATAGCTGGAATATAGGTAGTGTTGTAGAGTAACATAATGTGTTATACGGCTAAACACAGCGTACTTATATATTATGGATCACAAATGTACTGTTGCTTAGTACGGTGTTCTACGGTTTTGTAATAACACCTTAACACTATAAATGACAAGAAAATGGGTCTATTGTGGGTAAATCATAACATTCCAAACTTCCTTCAAAATGCCTTTATTATTACAATAATGATATAATTAAATAGAAAAGACAACGCATTAAATTCCAATCGCACTCGGAACAAGATTTCATCCGTTTATTGAATACGAATTTTTTTTCAATTTGTTTCAAAATATACAAAACTTTAGTTATTTTCAAAAGGAAAACACAACCATCAGTTGCTTCATAACCTATCGCATGGATTGATTGTTTAAAACAAATGAGTCATGTTTATAGATGGTAGCAATATTCGAGGAGGTTCCAATATCGTTATTGATGTTGGCGACGATGATGACCATAAAGACGATAAAGGCGGAAAGCGGCGTCGAAGGAAAAAGGGCAAACACGGAGGAAAGGATGGCTCCGGAAGTATCGATGGAGTAAATGTGGTAGTCGGAGGGGGAGGCGTTGGTGGAGTCTTAGGAGATCTCATTAAACGTAAGTGAAACATGAAATAATAATCAGTTGCATTGGAGAAGTAAGATTATTCTTTATCAAGCACTTATGAAAAATTAATAAATCAAGGTGAAAAGAGGCAATATTACGGCTGAAATGTTATAGACAAATGCCAGTCTATTCATAAAAACACAGTGGTAATTTTCACAAGTTTCATGCTTTTCATGAATTTCTGTATTTCTAACAGTAATATCAACTGTAATAAACTGGACAAGTCATTTTGAGGACCGTCTATGAAACATGTTTTACAGTATTTGCAGTTTTAAATATATTATACATTTAACAATGTATAGTCCGACAACACTGACCTGGCACTCATTTGTTTCCGTAATTTTCGTACAGTTTCGTCGTTGTACTCGGGTGTGTATTGTCAACACTGTGCTCGTTACAAACTATTATTTCGCTATCAGGGCATACGTTGTTCATCTGGAACGATAGTCTAATGGTACAGTGTTTGTCTACTGTTCATTGGTTATGGTGTTCATTTCAGGATTTCAATGAATTCAATCTTATTTTCAGATTATCATTAGAACAGTTCTTTTCCAGCAGTGATTGCTGTCAATTTTATTCTGAGATAACATATTTGGCTTTTAATTTGTTTAGTCTTGAAGGATATATCGCTTGTTTTTATGTTATTTCTGTTTTAAATATTCAATTTATTGTTTGTGCAATACAAAAAAAATAATTCAAATATTATTTAATTTAGTCTTTGTACAATACAATCAGAAGACAAAAGAACGCAACAACGTAAAATGCGTGCTAATACACGTTGCACTCACATTAAATAAATAAAAAAAAGACCGAAAAGGTATTCGAACCCGCAACACCACCATCCATATTATACTGCCTTAACCTCTCCACCATTGCTTCGACAATTATGCGCTACATTTATAAACTTACATTCAATATATTGATTTAATACGGGAGATCGCCTGTAAAGATTTTTTCGATAAAAGGTTACGGAAACGAACGGAATATTCATGAGTGCCAGGTCAAAGTTGTCGGACTATACAAACTAAAAATCGATTGGTAGGTCTCTGACCACTACTAAGTAAATTTGCATTGTAAAGCCATGTTACTTTTTTCATATTTATCTATGTTTTCTAAATTTGTTGAACCGATGGCTTTATTCAATTTTTGATACTAGTATAGGTATATTGGTCGACCATCGATGTTGACACACTTCACTGACCACAATGATAGGATTTCTCCGTGCAAAATTATGCATGGACACTACATTCCTTGTACTGGAAACTAGGACACCCAATATCTTTAAACTGCCTGAAAACCATTATAGTGGTTTGTATTCTCAAAGTGTAAAAATGTGTTCATAGTCGATTTTAATTTGGTTGATAATGAGGTGATAAACAATTGACACTATGGGGAGTCGTGAATTATGTTTATAAACACCCCGCGATCATTTGCAATTATAGATTGTCGGATTTACCTGTATCGTCTCGTCCATATTTATAACGGTTCTCACTTAAAATCAATTTTACCGAGTGTAGTAATGGACATAATGCATCAATATTATAAATTTTGGGCTCATTAAACTATATTGTAGAACACGATGTTTGTGAACACGGACAAAGTGGTTTCTGTAACGACTTTATCAAATGTCCAGCGGGACATAAATGCATGTTCAGGAAGGATGGAGGGCTAGGAAAGTGCTGCAAAGAAGGCTTGCCAGGTGGCGTGTCCGATATTGTTGGTGATATCTTGAAAGGTAAGTGAGGACGGAAAATATGTTCTGCAATTTATACAGCACAGTTGCACCATGCGTTTATTTGGATTATAAATGTATTTTTAAGTAACAACCTTTGTTACCTGGACGTTATAATTGTATTATATAATTTGTCAATTCGGGTAAACTGTGGTATGCTCAGATTTTACCAAGCTGTAATTCCAACGAATGTTTTGAGGAAAACGCGATAGTTTCTATGCATATAGTACAGGTGAGGGACTTGTGAACGTGTTTATGTTGAACTAATTAAACGTTTAAGTCCCATGATTTTAACTTCATTCGAATGCGAAAATATTAAATTGATATCGCATTCCTAGAAATAGTCATGGCATTTTGTTTGAAAACGGTGTATTTAGATATAAAAAAGGTTTATCAATCATAGCTGGAAAACGCATGTTTCTTTGCACAATATGAGTTTATTTATTCTTTTATTCAATTTCAAACATCACATTCGTATCATAAGTCTTTTATACGCGTTGTTGTTAAGTAACATCCTGTTTTACTTAGACGCGATAATTATATTATATTATTGGTGGAGTCGTCTAGCATTCTGTATCCTCAGATATTACCAAGCTATAATTCCAACGAATGTTGTCAGGTAAACGTGACGGATGCAATGCATGTTGCATGGGATAGGAAAGTGTATTTTGGCTTCTATCGAACAGATTATCAGTTTAAGTCTGATGATTTTAATTTTATTCAATGCGAACATACTGAATTTACATCGCATTTCTATGAAAAGTTGTGGCATTGCGAGTGTAAACGGTGAATTCAAATCTAAAACAACATGAGTTTTAAACATTACTGAAACAAAACGTATCTTATCAAAATCCTTAAGAGTGTTTGGTTCTTTAAACCAAATGTATTCTGATATAATAGAGGTATAGTTAAGTACGTTAAATGGAAGTAATATTAAAGGAGGCGCCAATGTCGTTATTGATGTTGGCGGCGATGATGATGATAAAGATGATCATAAGGGTGGAAAGCGGCGACATAGGAAGAAAGACAAGCACGGAGGAAATGATGGCTCCGGAACTAACGATGGAGTAAATGTGGTAGTCGGAGGGGGAGGCGCTAGTGCAGGTCTCGGGAATCTCATTAAACGTAAGTAAAACATGAAACCAAGATCAGTTATATTGCAGAAATTCGATTATTCTCCATCAGGCACTTGTGTTTAATGTACAATTAATTAAAAACGCGAAGGTAGGTAGACACGATATTGTGGCTAAAATGTTAAGGCGTCTGCAAACCCTCCTATTGGATTGTCTTCGTACAGTTCTAAGTTACAACATATTAATGCACATAACTGATTAATAGTTTCAATTATCTGTACACAATGAACTATATTGTCTGTACACAATGAACTATATTGTAGAACACGATGTTTGTGAACACGGACAAAGCGGTTTCTGTAACGACTTTATCAAATGTCCAGCGGGACATAAATGCATGTTCAGGAAGGATGGAGGGCTAGGAAAGTGCTGCAAAGAAGGCTTGCCAGGTGGCGTGTCCGATATTGTTGGTGATATCTTGAAAGGTAAGTGAGGACGGAAAATATGTTCTGCAATTTATACAGCACAGTTGCACCATGCGTTTATTTGGATTATAAATGTATTTTTAAGTAACAACCTTTGTTACCTGGACGTTATAATTGTATTATATAATTTGTCAATTCGGGTAAACTGTGGTATGCTCAGATTTTACCAAGCTGTAATTCCAACGAATGTTTTGAGGAAAACGCGATAGTTTCTATGCATATAGTACAGGTGAGGGACTTGTGAACGTGTTTATGTTGAACTAATTAAACGTTTAAGTCCCATGATTTTAACTTCATTCGAATGCGAAAATATTAAATTGATATCGCATTCCTAGAAATAGTCATGGCATTTTGTTTGAAAACGGTGTATTTAGATATAAAAAAGGTTTATCAATCATAGCTGGAAAACGCATGTTTCTTTGCACAATATGAGTTTATTTATTCTTTTATTCAATTTCAAACATCACATTCGTATCATAAGTCTTTTATACGCGTTGTTGTTAAGTAACATCCTGTTTTACTTAGACGCGATAATTATATTATATTATTGGTGGAGTCGTCTAGCATTCTGTATCCTCAGATATTACCAAGCTATAATTCCAACGAATGTTGTCAGGTAAACGTGACGGATGCAATGCATGTTGCATGGGATAGGAAAGTGTATTTTGGCTTCTATCGAACAGATTATCAGTTTAAGTCTGATGATTTTAATTTTATTCAATGCGAACATACTGAATTTACATCGCATTTCTATGAAAAGTTGTGGCATTGCGAGTGTAAACGGTGAATTCAAATCTAAAACAACATGAGTTTTAAACATTACTGAAACAAAACGTATCTTATCAAAATCCTTAAGAGTGTTTGGTTCTTTAAACCAAATGTATTCTGATATAATAGAGGTATAGTTAAGTACGTTAAATGGAAGTAATATTAAAGGAGGCGCCAATGTCGTTATTGATGTTGGCGGCGATGATGATGATAAAGATGATCATAAGGGTGGAAAGCGGCGACATAGGAAGAAAGACAAGCACGGAGGAAATGATGGCTCCGGAACTAACGATGGAGTAAATGTGGTAGTCGGAGGGGGAGGCGCTAGTGCAGGTCTCGGGAATCTCATTAAACGTAAGTAAAACATGAAACCAAGATCAGTTATATTGCAGAAATTCGATTATTCTCCATCAGGCACTTGTGTTTAATGTACAATTAATTAAAAACGCGAAGGTAGGTAGACACGATATTGTGGCTAAAATGTTAAGGCGTCTGCAAACCCTCCTATTGGATTGTCTTCGTACAGTTCTAAGTTACAACATATTAATGCACATAACTGATTAATAGTTTCAATTATCTGTACACAATGAACTATATTGTCTGTACACAATGAACTATATTGTAGAACACGATGTTTGTGAACACGGACAAAGCGGTTTCTGTAACGACTTTATCAAATGTCCAGCGGGACATAAATGCATGTTCAGGAAGGATGGAGGGCTAGGAAAGTGCTGCAAAGAAGGCTTGCCAGGTGGCGTGTCCGATATTGTTGGTGATATCTTGAAAGGTAAGTGAGGACGGCAAATATGTTCTGCAGTTTTAAACAGCAGAGTTGCACCATGGGTTTGTGTGGATTATAAATGTCTTTCTAAGTAACAACCTGTGTTAACTGGACGTAATAATTGTATTATATTATTTGTGAATTCGGGTAAACTTCGGGATGCTCAGATTTTACAGAGCTGTAATTCCAACGAATGTTTCGAGGAAAACGTCAGGGTTGCAATGAACACAGTATAGGAAAGGAAATTGTGAACATGATGATGTTGAAATAATTAAACGTTTAAGTCCCATGATTTTAACTTCATTGGAATGCGAAAATATTAAAGCATATTAATGCACATAACGGATTAATAGTTTCAATTATCTGCACACAATAAACTATAATGTAGAACACGATGTTTGTGAACTGGGACAAAGTGGTTTCTGTAACGAATTGATCAAATGTCCAGCGGGACATAAATGCATGTTCAGGAAGGATGGAGGGCTAGGCAAGTGCTGTAAAGAAGGCTTGCCAGGCGGCGTGTCCGATATTGTTGGTGATATATTGAAAGGTAAGTGAGGACGGAAAATATGTTCTGCAATTTTCAAGAGTAGAGTTGCACCATGCGTTTGTGTGGATTATAAACGTCTTTTTAAGTAACAACCTGTGTTACCTGGACTTTATTATTGTATTATATTATTGGTCAATTCGGGTAAACTTCGGGATGCTCAGATTTTACCAAGCTATAATTCCAACGAATGTTTCGAGGAAAACGTCAGGGTTGCAATACATATAGTATAGGATAGGAAATTGTGAACATGTTTATGTTGAACTAATTAAACGTTTACGTTCCACGATTGTAACTTCATTCGAATGCGAATATACTAAATGGAAATCGCATTCCTAGAAATAGTTACGGCATTTTGTTTGAAAACGGTGTATTTAAATATAAAAAAGTTTTATCAATCATAACTTGAAAACGTGTGTTTCTTTACACAATAAGAGTGTTTGATTCTTATATTCATTTTCAAACAGCACAGTTGCATCTTAAGTCGATTATACGCGTTGTTGTAAGGTAACATCCTGTTTTACATAGACGCGATAATTATATTATATTATTGGTGGAGTCGTCTAGCATTCTGTATCCGCAGATTTTACCAAGCTATTATTCCAACGAACATTGTATTTAGGCTTCCATCGAGCAGATTATCAGTTTCAGTCTGATGATTATTACTTTATTCAAACGCGAACATTCTGAATTTGTATCGCATTTCTATAAAAAGTCGTGGCATTGCGATTATAAACCGTGTAATCAAATTTAAAACAACAAGATTTTCAAACATTACAGAAACAAAACGTATTGCTTCAAAAATCTTCAGAGTGTTTGGTTCTTTAAACCAAATGTATTCTGATACAATAGAGGTATTGATAAGTACACATACGTTAGATGGAAGCAATATTGCAGGAGGCTCCAATGTCGTTATTGATGTTGGCGGCGATGATGATGATAAAGATGATCATAAGGGTGGAAAGCGGCGACACAGGAAGAAAGACAAGCATGGAGGAAATGATGGCTCCGGAACTAACGATGGAGTAAATGTGGTAGTCGGAGGGGGAGGCGCTGGTGCAGGTCTCGGGGATCTCATTAAACGTAACTAAAACATGAAACCAAAATCAGTTATATTGCAGAAAATCGATTATTCTTGATCAGGCACTTGTGTTTAATGTACAATTAAATAAAAACGCGAAGGTAGGTAGACACGATATTATGGCTAAACTGTTAAGGCGACTGCAAACCCTCATATTGCATTGTCTTGGTACAGTTCTAACTTACAACATATTAATGCACATAACGGATTAATAGTCTCAATTATCTGTACGCAATGAACTATATTGTCTGTACGCAATGTACTATATTGTAGAACACGATGTTTGTGAACACGGACAAAGCGGTTTCTGTAACGACTTTATCAAATGTCCAGCGGGACATAAATGCATGTTCAGGAAGGATGGAGGGCTAGGAAAGTGCTGCAAAGAAGGCTTGCCAGGTGGCGTGTCCGATATTGTTGGTGATATCTTGAAAGGTAAGTGAGGACGGCAAATATGTTCTGCAATTTTAAACAGCAGAGTTGCACCATGGGTTTGTGTGGATTATAAATGTCTTTTTAAGTAGCAACCTTTGTTAACTGGCCGTAATAATTGTATTATATTATTTGTCAATTCGGGTAAACTTCGGGATGCTCAGATTTAACAGAGCTGAAATTCCAACGAATGTTTCGAGGAAAACGTCAGGGTTGCAATGCATACAGTATAGGCTAGGATATTGAGAACATGTTTATGTTGAAATAATTTAACGTTTAAGTCCCATGATTTTAACTTCATTGGAATGCGAAATATTAAAGCATATTAATGCACATCACGGATTAATAGTTTCAATTATCTGCACACAATGAACTATATTGTAGAACACGATGTTTGTGAACACGGACAAAGTGGTTTCTGTAACGACTTTATCAAATGTCCAGCGGGACATAAATGCATGTTCAGGAAGGATGGAGGGCTAGGAAAGTGCTGCAAAGAAGGCTTGCCAGGTGGCGTGTCCGATATTGTTGGTGATATATTGAAAGGTACGTGAGGACGTCAAATATGTTCTGCAATTTTCAAGAGTAGAGTTGCACCATGCGTTTGTGTGGATTATAAACGTCTTTTTAAGTAACAACTTGTGTTAACTGGACTTTATTATTCTATTATATTATTGATCAATTCGGGTAAACTTTGGGATGCTCAGATTTTACCAAGCTATAATTCCAACGAATGTTTCGAGGAAAACGTCAGCGCTGCAATGCATATAGTATAGGATAGGAAATTGTGAACATGTTTATGTTGAACTAATTAAACGTTTACGTTCCACGATTGTAATTTAATTCGAATGCGAAAATATTAAATTGAAATCGCATTCCTAGAAATAGTTACGGCATTTTGTTTGAAAACGGTGTATTTTAACATAAAAAAAGATTTATCAATCATAACTTGAAAACGTGTGTTTCTTTACACAATAAGAGTGTTTCATTCTTATATTCATTTTCAAACAGCACAGTTGCATCATAAGTTGATTATACGCGTTGTTGATAGGTAACATCCTGTTTTACTTAGACGCGATAATTATATTATATTATTGGTGGAGTCGTCTAGCATTCTGTATCCTCAGATTTTACCAAGCTATTATACCAACGAACATTGTCAGATAAACGTGACGAATGCAACACATGTTGCATAGGATAGGAAAGTGTATTTAGGCTTCCATCGAACAGATTATCAGTTTAAGTCTGATGATTTTTACTTTATTCAAATGCGAACATACTGAATTTGCATCGCATTTCTATAAAAAGTCGTGGCATTGCGATTGTAAACAGTGTAATCAAATCTAAACAACAAGATTTTCATACATTACTGAAACAAAACGTTTTGCTTCAAAAACTTCAGAGTGATTGGTTCTTTAAACCAAATGTATTCTGATACAATGAAGGTATTGATAAGTACACATACGTTAGATGGAAGCAATATTGCAGGAGGCTCCAATGTCGTTATTGATGTTGGCGACGATGATGATGATAAAGATGATCATAAGGGTGGAAAGCGACGACATAGGAAGAAAGACAAGCACGGAGGAAATGATGGCTCCAGAACTAACGATGGAGTAAATGTGGTAGTCGGAGGGGGAGGCGCTGGTGCAGGTCTCGGGAATCTCATTAAACGTAAGTAAAACATGAAACCAAGATCAGTTATGTTGCAGAAATTCGATTATTCTCGATCAGGCACTTGTGTTTAATGTACAATTAATTAAAAACGCGAAGGTAGGTTGACACGATATTGTGGCTAAACTGTTAAGGCGTCTGAAAACTCTCGTATTGGATTGTCTTCGTACAGTTCTAATTTACAACATATTCATGCACATAGCTGATTAATAGTTTCAAGTATCTGTACAAAATGAACTATATTGTCTGTACACAATGAACTATATTGTAGAACACGATGTTTGTGAACACGGACAAAGCAGTTTCTGTAACGACTTTATCAAATGTCCAGCGGGACATAAATGCATGTTCAGGAAGGATGGAGGGCTAGGAAAGTGCTGCAAAGAAGGCTTGCCAGGTGGCGTGTCCGATATTGTTGGTGATATCTTGAAAGGTAAGTCAGGACGGCAAATATATTCTGCAATTTTAAACAGCAGAGTTGCACCATGGGTTTGTGTGGATTACAAATGTCTTTTTAAGTAACAACCTGTGTTAACTGGACGTAATAATTATATTATATTATTTGTCAATTCGGGTAAACTTCGGGATGCTGAGATTTTACAGAGCTGTAATTCCAACGAATGTTTCGAGGAAAACGTCAGGGTTGCAATGCATACAGTATAGGATAGGAAATTGTGAACATGTTTATGTTGAAATAATTTAACGTTTAAATCCCATGATTGTACCTTCATTGGCATGCGAAAATATTAAAGCATATTAATCACGGATTAATAGTTTCAATTATCTGCACACAATGAACTATATTGTAGAACACGATGTTTGTGAACACGGACAAAGCGGTTTCTGTAACGAATTTATCAAATGTCCAGCGGGACATAAATGCATGTTCAGGAAGGATGGAGGGCTAGGAAAGTGCTGTAAAGAAGGCTTGCCAGGTGGCGTGTCCGATATTGTTGGTGATATCTTGAAAGGTAAGTGAGGACGTCAAATATGTTCTGCAATTTTCAACAGTAGAGTTGCACCATGCGTTTGTGTGGATTATAAACGTCTTTTTAAGTAACAACCTGTGTTACCTGGACTTTATTATTGTATTTTATTATTGGTTAATTCGGGTAAACTTCGGGATGCTCAGATTTTACCAAGCTATAATTCCAACGAATGTTTCGAGGAAAACGTCAGGGTTGCAATGCATATAGTATAGGATAGGAAATTGTCAACATGTTTATGTTGAACTAATTAAACGTTTACGTTCCACGATTGTAACTGCATTCGAATGCGAAAATATTAAATTGAAATCGCATTCCTAGAAATAGTAACGGCATTTTGTTTGAAAACGGTGTATTTAAATATAAAAAAGTTTTATCAATCATAACTTGAAAACGTGTGTTTCTTTACACAATAAGAGTGTTTGATTCTTATATTCATTTTCAAACAGCACAGTTGCATTATAAGTCGATTATACGCGTTGTTGTTAGGTAACATCCTGTTTTACTTAGACGCGATAATTATATTATATTATTGGTGGAGTCGTCTAGCATTCTGTATCCTCAGATTTTACCAAGCTATTATTCCAACGAACATTGTCAGGTAAACGTGACGAATGCAACACATGTTGCATAGGATAGGAAAGTGTATTTAGGCATCCATCGAGCAGATTATTAGTTAAAGTCTGATGATTTTTATTTTATTCAAATGTGAACATACTGAATTTGTATCGCATTTCTATAAAAAAAAAGTCGTGGCATTGCGATTGTAAACAGTGTAATCAAATTTAAAACAACAAAGATTTTCAAACATTACTGAAACAAAACGTATTGCTTCAAAAACCTTCAGAGTGTTTGGTTCTTTAAACCAAATGTATTCTGATACAATAAAGGTATTGATAAGTACACATACGTTAGATGGAAGCAATATTGCAGGAGGCTCCAATGTCGTTATTGATGTTGGCGGCGATGATGATGATAAAGATGATCATAAGGGTGGAAAGCGGCGACACAGGAAGAAAGACAAGCATGGAGGAAATGATGGCTCCGGAACTAACGATGTAGTAAATGTGGTAGTCGGAGGGGGAGGCGCTGGTGCAGGTCTTGGGGATCTCATTAAACGTAAGTAAAACATGAAACCAAGATCAGTTATATTGCAGAAATTCGATAATTATCGATCAGGCGCTTGTGTTTAATGTACAGTTAATTAAAAACGCGAAGGTAGGTAGACACGATATTATGGCTAAACTGTTAAGGCGTCTGCAAACCCTCCTATTGGATTGTCTTCGTACAGTTCTAACTTACAACATATTAATGCACATAACGGATTAATAGTTTCAATTATCTGTACACAATGAACTATATTGTCTATACACAATGTACTATATTATAGAACACGATGTTTGTGAACACGGACAAAGCGGTTTCTGTAACGACTTTATCAAATGTCCAGCGGGACATAAATGCATGTTCAGGAAGGATGGAGGGCTAGGAAAGTGCTGCAAAGAAGGCTTGCCAGGTGGCGTGTCCGATATTGTTGGTGATATCTTGAAAGGTAAGTGAGGACGGCAAATATGTTCTGCAATTTTAAACAGCAGTGTTGCACCATGGGTTTGTGTGGATTATAAATGTCTTTTTAAGTAACAACCTGTGTTAACTGGACGTAATAATTGTATTATATTATTTGTCAATTCGGGTAAACTTCGGGATGCTCAGATTTTACAGAGCTGTAATTCCAACGAATGTTTCGAGGAAAACGTCAGGGTTGCAATGCATACAGTATAGGATAGGAAATTGTGAACATGTTTATGTTGAAATAATTAAACGTTTAAGTCCCATGATTTGAACTTCATTGGAATGCGAAAATATTAAAGCATATTAATGCACATCACGGATTAATAGTTTCAATTATCTGCACACAATGAACTATATTGTAGAACACGATGTTTGTGAACACGGACAAAGCGGTTACTGTAACGAATTTATCAAATGTCCAGCGGGACATAAATGCATGTTCACGACGGATGGAGGGTTAGGAAAGTGCTGTAAAGAAGGCTTGCCAGGTGGCGTGTCCGATATTGTTGGTGATATCTTGAAAGGTAAGTGAGGACGTCAAATATGTTCTGCAATTTTCAACAGTAGAGTTGCACCATGCGTTTGTGTGGAATATAAACGTCTTTTTAAGTAACAACCTGTGTTACCTGGACTTTATTATTGTATTATATTATTGGTCAATTCGGGATGCTCAGATTTTACCAAGCTATAATTCCAACGAATGTTTCGAGGAAAACGTCAGGATTGCAATGCAATAGTATAGGATAGGAAATTGTAAACATATTTATGTTGAACTAATTAAACGTTTACGTTCCACGATTGTAACTTCATTCGAATGCGAAAATATTAAATTGAAATCGCATTCCTAGAAATAGTTAAGGCATTTTGTTTGAAAACGGTGTATTTAAATATAAAAAAGTTTTATCAATCATAACTTGAAAACGTGTGTTTCTTTACACAATAAGAGTGTTTGATTCTTATATTCATTTTCAAACAGCACAGTTGCATCATAAGTCGATTTATACGCGTTGTTGTTAGGTAACATCCTGTTTTACTTAGACGCGATAATTATATTATATTATTGGTGGAGTCGTCTAGCATTCGGTATCCTCAGATTTTACCAAGCTATTATTCCAACGAACATTGTCAGGTAAACGTGACGAATGCAACACATGTTGCATAGGATAGGAAAGTGTATTTAGGCTTCCATCGAGCAGATTATCAGTTTCAGTCTGATGATTTTTACTTTATTCAAATGCGAAAATACTGAATTTGCATCGCATTTCTATAAAAAAAAGTCGTGGCATTGCGATTGTAAACAGTGTAATCAAATCTAAAAGAACAAGATTTTCAAACATTACTGAAACAAAACGTTTTGCTTCAAAAACTTCAGAGTGTTTGGTGCTTTAAACCAAATGTATTCTGATACAATAGAGGTATTGATAAGTACACATACGTTAGATGGAAGCAATATTGCAGGAGGCTCCAATGTCGTTATTAATGTTGGCGGCGATGGTGATGATAAAGATGATCATAAGGGTGGAAAGCGGCGACACAGGAAGAAAGACAAGCACGGAGGAAATGATGGCTCCGGAACTAACGATGGAGTAAATGTGGTGGTCGGAGGGGGAGGCGCTAGTGCAGGTCTCGGGGATCTCATTAAACGTAAGTAAAACATGAAACCAAGATCAGTTATATTGCAGAAATTCGATTATTCTCGATCAGGCACTTGTGTTTAATGTACAATTAATTAAAAACGCGAAGTTAGGTAGCAATGATATTATGGCTAAACTGTTAAGGCGTCTGCAAACCCTCCTATTGGATTGTCTTCGTACAGTTCTAACTTACAACATATTAATGCACATAACGGATTAATAGTTTCAATTATCTGTACACAATGAACTATATTGTCTGTACACATTGTACTATATTGTAGAACACGATGTTTGTGAACACGGACAAAGCGGTTTCTGTAACGACTTTATCAAATGTCCAGCGGGACATAAATGCATGTTCAGGAAGGATGGAGGGCTAGGAAAGTGCTGCAAAGAAGGCTTGCCAGGTGGCGTTTCCGATATTGTTGGTGATATATTGAAAGGTACGTGAGGACGTCAAATATGTTCTGCAATTTTCAAGAGTAGAGTTGCACCATGCGTTTGTGTGGATTATAAACGTCTTTTTAAATAACAACTTGTGTTAACTGGACTTTATTATTCTATTATATTATTGATCAATTCGGGTAAACTTTGGGATGCTCAGATTTTACCAAGCTATAATTCCAACGAATGTTTCGAGGAAAACGTCAGCGCTGCAATGCATATAGTATAGGATAGGAAATTGTGAACATGTTTATGTTGAACTAATTAAACGTTTACGTTCCACGATTGTAATTTCATTCGAATGCGAAAATATTAAATTGAAATCGCATTCCTAGAAATAGTTACGGCATTTTGTTTGAAAACGGTGTATTTTAACATATAAAAAGATTTATCAATCATAACTTGAAAACGTGTGTTTCTTTACACAATAAGAGTGTTTCATTCTTATATTCATTTTCAAACAGCACAGTTGCATCATAAGTTGATTATACGCGTTGTTGATAGGTAACATCCTGTTTTACTTAGACGCGATAATTATATTATATTATTGGTGGAGTCGTCTAGCATTCTGTATCCTCAGATTTTACCAAGCTATTATACCAACGAACATTGTCAGATAAACGTGACGAATGCAACACATGTTGCATAGGATAGGAAAGTGTATTTAGGCTTCCATCGAACAGATTATCAGTTTAAGTCTGATGATTTTTACTTTATTCAAATGCGAACATACTGAATTTGCATCGCATTTCTATAAAAAGTCGTGGCATTGCGATTGTAAACAGTGTAATCAAATCTAAACAACAAGATTTTCATACATTACTGAAACAAAACGTTTTGCTTCAAAAACTTCAGAGTGATTGGTTCTTTAAACCAAATGTATTCTGATACAATGAAGGTATTGATAAGTACACATACGTTAGATGGAAGCAATATTGCAGGAGGCTCCAATGTCGTTATTGATGTTGGCGACGATGATGATGATAAAGATGATCATAAGGGTGGAAAGCGACGACATAGGAAGAAAGACAAGCACGGAGGAAATGATGGCTCCAGAACTAACGATGGAGTAAATGTGGTAGTCGGAGGGGGAGGCGCTGGTGCAGGTCTCGGGAATCTCATTAAACGTAAGTAAAACATGAAACCAAGATCAGTTATGTTGCAGAAATTCGATTATTCTCGATCAGGCACTTGTGTTTAATGTACAATTAATTAAAAACGCGAAGGTAGGTTGACACGATATTGTGGCTAAACTGTTAAGGCGTCTGAAAACTCTCGTATTGGATTGTCTTCGTACAGTTCTAATTTACAACATATTCATGCACATAGCTGATTAATAGTTTCAAGTATCTGTACAAAATGAACTATATTGTCTGTACACAATGAACTATATTGTAGAACACGATGTTTGTGAACACGGACAAAGCAGTTTCTGTAACGACTTTATCAAATGTCCAGCGGGACATAAATGCATGTTCAGGAAGGATGGAGGGCTAGGAAAGTGCTGCAAAGAAGGCTTGCCAGGTGGCGTGTCCGATATTGTTGGTGATATCTTGAAAGGTAAGTCAGGACGGCAAATATATTCTGCAATTTTAAACAGCAGAGTTGCACCATGGGTTTGTGTGGATTACAAATGTCTTTTTAAGTAACAACCTGTGTTAACTGGACGTAATAATTATATTATATTATTTGTCAATTCGGGTAAACTTCGGGATGCTCAGATTTTACAGAGCTGTAATTCCAACGAATGTTTCGAGGAAAACGTCAGGGTTGCAATGCATACAGTATAGGATAGGAAATTGTGAACATGTTTATGTTGAAATAATTTAACGTTTAAATCCCATGATTGTACCTTCATTGGCATGCGAAAATATTAAAGCATATTAATCACGGATTAATAGTTTCAATTATCTGCACACAATGAACTATATTGTAGAACACGATGTTTGTGAACACGGACAAAGCGGTTTCTGTAACGAATTTATCAAATGTCCAGCGGGACATAAATGCATGTTCAGGAAGGATGGAGGGCTAGGAAAGTGCTGTAAAGAAGGCTTGCCAGGTGGCGTGTCCGATATTGTTGGTGATATCTTGAAAGGTAAGTGAGGACGTCAAATATGTTCTGCAATTTTCAACAGTAGAGTTGCACCATGCGTTTGTGTGGATTATAAACGTCTTTTTAAGTAACAACCTGTGTTACCTGGACTTTATTATTGTATTTTATTATTGGTTAATTCGGGTAAACTTCGGGATGCTCAGATTTTACCAAGCTATAATTCCAACGAATGTTTCGAGGAAAACGTCAGGGTTGCAATGCATATAGTATAGGATAGGAAATTGTCAACATGTTTATGTTGAACTAATTAAACGTTTACGTTCCACGATTGTAACTGCATTCGAATGCGAAAATATTAAATTGAAATCGCATTCCTAGAAATAGTAACGGCATTTTGTTTGAAAACGGTGTATTTAAATATAAAAAAGTTTTATCAATCATAACTTGAAAACGTGTGTTTCTTTACACAATAAGAGTGTTTGATTCTTATATTCATTTTCAAACAGCACAGTTGCATTATAAGTCGATTATACGCGTTGTTGTTAGGTAACATCCTGTTTTACTTAGACGCGATAATTATATTATATTATTGGTGGAGTCGTCTAGCATTCTGTATCCTCAGATTTTACCAAGCTATTATTCCAACGAACATTGTCAGGTAAACGTGACGAATGCAACACATGTTGCATAGGATAGGAAAGTGTATTTAGGCATCCATCGAGCAGATTATTAGTTAAAGTCTGATGATTTTTATTTTATTCAAATGTGAACATACTGAATTTGTATCGCATTTCTATAAAAAAAAAGTCGTGGCATTGCGATTGTAAACAGTGTAATCAAATTTAAAACAACAAAGATTTTCAAACATTACTGAAACAAAACGTATTGCTTCAAAAACCTTCAGAGTGTTTGGTTCTTTAAACCAAATGTATTCTGATACAATAAAGGTATTGATAAGTACACATACGTTAGATGGAAGCAATATTGCAGGAGGCTCCAATGTCGTTATTGATGTTGGCGGCGATGATGATGATAAAGATGATCATAAGGGTGGAAAGCGGCGACACAGGAAGAAAGACAAGCATGGAGGAAATGATGGCTCCAGAACTAACGATGTAGTAAATGTGGTAGTCGGAGGGGGAGGCGCTGGTGCAGGTCTTGGGGATCTCATTAAACGTAAGTAAAACATGAAACCAAGATCAGTTATATTGCAGAAATTCGATAATTATCGATCAGGCGCTTGTGTTTAATGTACAGTTAATTAAAAACGCGAAGGTAGGTAGACACGATATTATGGCTAAACTGTTAAGGCGTCTGCAAACCCTCTTATTGGATTTTCTTCGTACAGTTCTAACTTACAACATATTAATGCACATAAGGTATTGATAGTTTCAATTATCTGTACACAATGAACTATATTGTCTGTACACAATGTACTATATTGTAGAACACGATGTTTGTGAACACGGACAAAGCGGTTTCTGTAACGACTTTATCAAATGTCCAGCGGCACTTAAATGCATGTTCAGGAAGGATGGAGGGCTAGGAAAGTGCTGCAAAGAAGGCTTGCCAGGTGGCGTGTCCGATATTGTTGGTGATATCTTGAAAGGTAAGTGAGGACGGCAAATATGTTCTGCAATTTTAAACAGCAGTGTTGCACCATGGGTTTGTGTGGATTATAAATGTCTTTTTAAGTAACAACCTGTGTTAACTGGACGTAATAATTGTATTATATTATTTGTCAATTCGGGTAAACTTCGGGATGCTCAGATTTTACAGAGCTGTAATTCCAACGAATGTTTGGAGGAAAACGTCAGGGTTGCAATGCATACAGTATAGGATAGGAAATTGTGAACATGTTTATGTTGAAATAATTAAACGTTTAAGTCCCATGATTTTAACTTCATTGGAATGCGAAAATATTAAAGCATATTAATGCACATCACGGATTAATAGTTTCAATTATCTGCACACAATGAACTATATTGTAGAACACGATGTTTGTGAACACGGACAAAGCGGTTACTGTAACGAATTTATCAAATGTCCAGCGGGACATAAATGCATGTTCACGACGGATGGAGGGTTAGGAAAGTGCTGTAAAGAAGGCTTGCCAGGTGGCGTGTCCGATATTGTTGGTGATATCTTGAAAGGTAAGTGAGGACGTCAAATATGTTCTGCAATTTTCAACAGTAGAGTTGCACCATGCGTTTGTGTGGAATATAAACGTCTTTTTAAGTAACAACCTGTGTTACCTGGACTTTATTATTGTATTATATTATTGGTCAATTCGGGATGCTCAGATTTTACCAAGCTATAATTCCAACGAATGTTTCGAGGAAAACGTCAGGGTTGCAATGCAATAGTATAGGATAGGAAATTGTAAACATATTTATGTTGAACTAATTAAACGTTTACGTTCCACGATTGTAACTTCATTCGAATGCGAAAATATTAAATTGAAATCGCATTCCTAGAAATAGTTACGGCATTTTGTTTGAAAACGGTGTATTTTAACATAAAAAAAGATTTATCAATCATAACTTGAAAACGTGTGTTTCTTTACACAATAAGAGTGTTTCATTCTTATATTCATTTTCAAACAGCACAGTTGCATCATAAGTTGATTATACGCGTTGTTGATAGGTAACATCCTGTTTTACTTAGACGCGATAATTATATTATATTATTGGTGGAGTCGTCTAGCATTCTGTATCCTCAGATTTTACCAAGCTATTATACCAACGAACATTGTCAGATAAACGTGACGAATGCAACACATGTTGCATAGGATAGGAAAGTGTATTTAGGCTTCCATCGAACAGATTATCAGTTTAAGTCTGATGATTTTTACTTTATTCAAATGCGAACATACTGAATTTGCATCGCATTTCTATAAAAAGTCGTGGCATTGCGATTGTAAACAGTGTAATCAAATCTAAACAACAAGATTTTCATACATTACTGAAACAAAACGTTTTGCTTCAAAAACTTCAGAGTGATTGGTTCTTTAAACCAAATGTATTCTGATACAATGAAGGTATTGATAAGTACACATACGTTAGATGGAAGCAATATTGCAGGAGGCTCCAATGTCGTTATTGATGTTGGCGACGATGATGATGATAAAGATGATCATAAGGGTGGAAAGCGACGACATAGGAAGAAAGACAAGCACGGAGGAAATGATGGCTCCAGAACTAACGATGGAGTAAATGTGGTAGTCGGAGGGGGAGGCGCTGGTGCAGGTCTCGGGAATCTCATTAAACGTAAGTAAAACATGAAACCAAGATCAGTTATGTTGCAGAAATTCGATTATTCTCGATCAGGCACTTGTGTTTAATGTACAATTAATTAAAAACGCGAAGGTAGGTTGACACGATATTGTGGCTAAACTGTTAAGGCGTCTGAAAACTCTCGTATTGGATTGTCTTCGTACAGTTCTAATTTACAACATATTCATGCACATAGCTGATTAATAGTTTCAAGTATCTGTACAAAATGAACTATATTGTCTGTACACAATGAACTATATTGTAGAACACGATGTTTGTGAACACGGACAAAGCAGTTTCTGTAACGACTTTATCAAATGTCCAGCGGGACATAAATGCATGTTCAGGAAGGATGGAGGGCTAGGAAAGTGCTGCAAAGAAGGCTTGCCAGGTGGCGTGTCCGATATTGTTGGTGATATCTTGAAAGGTAAGTCAGGACGGCAAATATATTCTGCAATTTTAAACAGCAGAGTTGCACCATGGGTTTGTGTGGATTACAAATGTCTTTTTAAGTAACAACCTGTGTTAACTGGACGTAATAATTATATTATATTATTTGTCAATTCGGGTAAACTTCGGGATGCTCAGATTTTACAGAGCTGTAATTCCAACGAATGTTTCGAGGAAAACGTCAGGGTTGCAATGCATACAGTATAGGATAGGAAATTGTGAACATGTTTATGTTGAAATAATTTAACGTTTAAATCCCATGATTGTACCTTCATTGGCATGCGAAAATATTAAAGCATATTAATCACGGATTAATAGTTTCAATTATCTGCACACAATGAACTATATTGTAGAACACGATGTTTGTGAACACGGACAAAGCGGTTTCTGTAACGAATTTATCAAATGTCCAGCGGGACATAAATGCATGTTCAGGAAGGATGGAGGGCTAGGAAAGTGCTGTAAAGAAGGCTTGCCAGGTGGCGTGTCCGATATTGTTGGTGATATCTTGAAAGGTAAGTGAGGACGTCAAATATGTTCTGCAATTTTCAACAGTAGAGTTGCACCATGCGTTTGTGTGGATTATAAACGTCTTTTTAAGTAACAACCTGTGTTACCTGGACTTTATTATTGTATTTTATTATTGGTTAATTCGGGTAAACTTCGGGATGCTCAGATTTTACCAAGCTATAATTCCAACGAATGTTTCGAGGAAAACGTCAGGGTTGCAATGCATATAGTATAGGATAGGAAATTGTCAACATGTTTATGTTGAACTAATTAAACGTTTACGTTCCACGATTGTAACTGCATTCGAATGCGAAAATATTAAATTGAAATCGCATTCCTAGAAATAGTTACGGCATTTTGTTTGAAAACGGTGTATTTAAATATAAAAAAGTTTTATCAATCATAACTTGAAAACGTGTGTTTCTTTACACAATAAGAGTGTTTGATTCTTATATTCATTTTCAATCAGCACAGTTGCATTATAAGTCGATTATACGCGTTGTTGTTAGGTAACATCCTGTTTTACTTAGACGCGATAATTATATTATATTATTGGTGGAGTCGTCTAGCATTCTGTATCCTCAGATTTTACCAAGCTATTATTCCAACGAACATTGTCAGGTAAACGTGACGAATGCAACACATGTTGCATAGGATAGGAAAGTGTATTTAGGCATCCATCGAGCAGATTATTAGTTAAAGTCTGATGATTTTTATTTTATTCAAATGTGAACATACTGAATTTGTATCGCATTTCTATAAAAAAAAAGTCGTGGCATTGCGATTGTAAACAGTGTAATCAAATTTAAAACAACAAAGATTTTCAAACATTACTGAAACAAAACGTATTGCTTCAAAAACCTTCAGAGTGTTTGGTTCTTTAAACCAAATGTATTCTGATACAATAAAGGTATTGATAAGTACACATACGTTAGATGGAAGCAATATTGCAGGAGGCTCCAATGTCGTTATTGATGTTGGCGGCGATGATGATGATAAAGATGATCATAAGGGTGGAAAGCGGCGACACAGGAAGAAAGACAAGCATGGAGGAAATGATGGCTCCGGAACTAACGATGTAGTAAATGTGGTAGTCGGACGGGGAGGCGCTGGTGCAGGTCTTGGGGATCTCATTAAACGTAAGTAAAACATGAAACCAAGATCAGTTATATTGCAGAAATTCGATAATTATCGATCAGGCGCTTGTGTTTAATGTACAGTTAATTAAAAACGCGAAGGTAGGTAGACACGATATTATGGCTAAACTGTTAAGGCGTCTGCAAACCCTCTTATTGGATTTTCTTCGTACAGTTCTAACTTACAACATATTAATGCACATAAGGTATTGATAGTTTCAATTATCTGTACACAATGAACTATATTGTCTGTACACAATGTACTATATTGTAGAACACGATGTTTGTGAACACGGACAAAGCGGTTTCTGTAACGACTTTATCAAATGTCCAGCGGCACTTAAATGCATGTTCAGGAAGGATGGAGGGCTAGGAAAGTGCTGCAAAGAAGGCTTGCCAGGTGGCGTGTCCGATATTGTTGGTGATATCTTGAAAGGTAAGTGAGGACGGCAAATATGTTCTGCAATTTTAAACAGCAGTGTTGCACCATGGGTTTGTGTGGATTATAAATGTCTTTTTAAGTAACAACCTGTGTTAACTGGACGTAATAATTGTATTATATTATTTGTCAATTCGGGTAAACTTCGGGATGCTCAGATTTTACAGAGCTGTAATTCCAACGAATGTTTGGAGGAAAACGTCAGGGTTGCAATGCATACAGTATAGGATAGGAAATTGTGAACATGTTTATGTTGAAATAATTAAACGTTTAAGTCCCATGATTTTAACTTCATTGGAATGCGAAAATATTAAAGCATATTAATGCACATCACGGATTAATAGTTTCAATTATCTGCACACAATGAACTATATTGTAGAACACGATGTTTGTGAACACGGACAAAGCGGTTACTGTAACGAATTTATCAAATGTCCAGCGGGACATAAATGCATGTTCACGACGGATGGAGGGTTAGGAAAGTGCTGTAAAGAAGGCTTGCCAGGTGGCGTGTCCGATATTGTTGGTGATATCTTGAAAGGTAAGTGAGGACGTCAAATATGTTCTGCAATTTTCAACAGTAGAGTTGCACCATGCGTTTGTGTGGAATATAAACGTCTTTTTAAGTAACAACCTGTGTTACCTGGACTTTATTATTGTATTATATTATTGGTCAATTCGGGATGCTCAGATTTTACCAAGCTATAATTCCAACGAATGTTTCGAGGAAAACGTCAGGGTTGCAATGCAATAGTATAGGATAGGAAATTGTAAACATATTTATGTTGAACTAATTAAACGTTTACGTTCCACGATTGTAACTTCATTCGAATGCGAAAATATTAAATTGAAATCGCATTCCTAGAAATAGTTAAGGCATTTTGTTTGAAAACGGTGTATTTAAATATAAAAAGATTTATCAATCATAACTTGAAAACGTGTGTTTCTTTACACAATAAGAGTGTTTGATTCTTATATTCATTTTCAAACAGCACAGTTGCATCATAAGTCGATTTATACGCGTTGTTGTTAGGTAACATCCTGTTTTACTTAGACGCGATAATTATATTATATTATTGGTGGAGTCGTCTAGCATTCTGTATCCTCAGATTTTCCAAGCTATTATTCCAACGAACATTGTCAGGTAAACGTGACGAATGCAACACATGTTGCATAGGATAGGAAAGTGTATTTAGGCTTCCATCGAGCAGATTATCAGTTTCAGTCTGATGATTTTTACTTTATTCAAATGCGAAAATACTGAATTTGCATCGCATTTCTATAAAAAAAAAGTCGTGGCATTGCGATTGTAAACAGTGTAATCAAATCTAAAAGAACAAGATTTTCAAACATTACTGAAACAAAACGTTTTGCTTCAAAAACTTCAGAGTGTTTGGTGCTTTAAACCAAATGTATTCTGATACAATAGAGGTATTGATAAGTACACATACGTTAGATGGAAGCAATATTGCAGGAGGCTCCAATGTCGTTATTGATGTTGGCGGCGATGGTGATGATAAAGATGATCATAAGGGTGGAAAGCGGCGACACAGGAAGAAAGACAAGCACGGAGGAAATGATGGCTCCGGAACTAACGATGGAGTAAATGTGGTGGTCGGAGGGGGAGGCGCTAGTGCAGGTCTCGGGGATCTCATTAAACGTAAGTAAAACATGAAACCAAGATCAGTTATATTGCAGAAATTCGATTATTCTCGATCAGGCACTTGTGTTTAATGTACAATTAATTAAAAACGCGAAGTTAGGTAGCAATGATATTATGGCTAAACTGTTAAGGCGTCTGCAAACCATCCTATTGGATTGTCTTCGTACAGTTCTAACTTACAACATATTAATGCACATAACGGATTAATAG
This sequence comes from Congeria kusceri, assembly GCA_027627225.1. Lineage (NCBI taxonomy): Eukaryota > Metazoa > Mollusca > Bivalvia > Myida > Dreissenidae > Congeria > Congeria kusceri. The sequence continues at coordinate 52,788,946 of CM051035.1, read as the reverse complement.
TTTCAATTATCTGTACACAATGAACTATATTGTCTGTACACAATGTACTATATTGTAGAACACGATGTTTGTGAACACGGACAAAGCGGTTTCTGTAACGACTTTATCAAATGTCCAGCGGGACATAAATGCATGTTCAGGAAGGATGGAGGGCTAGGAAAGTGCTGCAAAGAAGGCTTGCCAGGTGGCGTTTCCGATATTGTTGGTGATATCTTGAAAGGTAAGTGAGGACGGCAAATATATTCTGCAATTTTAAACAGCAGAGTTGCACCATGGGTTTGTGTGGATTATAAATGTCTTTTTAAGTAGCAACCTGTGTTAACTGGACGTAATAATTGTATTATATTATTTGTCAATTCGGGTAAACTTCGTAATGCTCAGATTTTACAGAGCTGTAATTCCAACGAATGTTTCGAGGAAAATGTCAGGGTTGCAATGCATACAGTATAGGATAGGAAATTGTGAACATGTTGATGTTGAAATAATTTAACGTTTAAGTCCCATGATTTTAACTTCATTGGAATGCGAAAATATTAAAGCATATTAATGCACATCACGGATTAATAGTTTCAATTATCTGCACACAATGAACTATATTGTAGAACACGATGTTTGTGAACACGGACAAAGCGGTTACTGTAACGAAAGTATCAAATGTCCAGCGGGACATAAATGCATGTTCACGACGGATGGAGGGCTAGGAAAGTGCTGTAAAGAAGTCTTGCCAGGTGGCGTGTCCGATATTGTTGGTGATATCTTGAAAGGTAAGTGAGGACGTCAAATATGTTCTGCAATTTTCAACAGTAGAGTTGCACCATGCGTTTGTGTGGATTATAAACGTCTTTTTAAGTAACAATCTGTGTTACCTGGACTTTATTATTGTATTATATTATTGGTCAATTCGGGATGCTCAGATTTTACCAAGCTATAATTCCAACGAATGTTTCGAGGAAAACGTCAGGGTTGCAATGCAATAGTATAGGATAGGAAATTGTAAACATGTTTATGTTGAACTAATTAAACGTTTACGTTCCACGATTGTAACTTCATTCGATTGCGAAAATATTAAATTGAAATCGCATTCCTAGAAATAGTTAAGGCATTTTGTTTGAAAACGGTGTATTTAAATATAAAAACGTTTTATCAATCATAACTTGAAAACGTGTGTTTCTTTACACAATAAGAGTGTTTGATTCTTATATTCATTTTCAAACAGCACAGTTGCATCATAAATCGATTTATACGCGTTGTTGTTAGGTAACATCCTGTTTTACTTAGACGCGATAATTATATTATATTATTGGTGGAGTCGTCTAGCATTCTGTATCCTCTGATTTTACCAAGCTATTATTCCAACGAACATTGTCAGGTTAACGTGACGAATGCAACACATGTTGCATAGGATAGGAAAGTGTATTTAGGCTTCCATCGAGCAGATTATCAGTTTCAGTCTGATGATTTTTACTTTATTCAAATGCGAAAATACTGAATTTGCATCGCATTTCTAAAAAAAAAAGTCGTGGCATTGCGATTGTAAACAGTGTAATCAAATCTAAAAGAACAAGATTTTCAAACATTACTGAAACAAAACGTTTTGCTTCAAAAACTTCAGAGTGTTTGGTTCTTTAAACCAAATGTATTCTGATACAATAGAGGTATTGATAAGTACACATACGTTAGATGGAAGCAATATTGCAGGAGGCTCCAATGTCGTTATTGATGTTGGCGGCGATGGTGATGATAAAGATGATCATAAGGGTGGAAAGCGGCGACACAGGAAGAAAGACAAGCACGGAGGAAATGATGGCTCCGGAACTAACGATGGAGTAAATGTGGTGGTCGGAGGGGGAGGCGCTGGTGCAGGTCTCGGGGATCTCATTAAACGTTAGTTAAACATGAAACCAAGATCAGTTATATTGCAGAAATTCGATTATTCTCGATCAGGCACTTGTGTTTAATGTACAATTAATTAAAAACGCGAAGTTAGGTAGCAATGATATTATGGCTAAACTGTTAAGGCGTCTGCAAACCCTCCTATTGGATTGTCTTCGTACAGTTCTAACTTACAACATATTAATGCACATAACGGATTAATAGTTTCAATTATCTGTACACAATGAACTATATTGTCTGTACACAATGTACTATATTGTAGAACACGATGTTTGTGAACACGGACAAAGCGGTTTCTGTAACGACTTTATCAAATGTCCAGCGGGACATAAATGCATGTTCAGGAAGGACGGAGGGCTAGGAAAGTGCTGCAAAGAAGGCTTGCCAGGTGGCGTGTCCGATATTGTTGGTGATATCTTGAAAGGTAAGTGAGGACGGCAAATATATTCTGCAATTTTAAACAGCAGAGTTGCACCATGGGTTTGTGTGGATTATAAATGTCGTTTTAATTAGCAACCTGTGTTAACTGGACGTAATAATTGTATTATATTATTTGTCAAATCGGGTAAACTTCGTAATGCTCAGATTTTACAGAGCTGTAATTCCAACGAATGTTTCGAGGAAAACGTCAGGGTTGCAATGCATACAGTATAGGATTGGAAATTGTGAACATGTTGATGTTGAAATAATTTAACGTTTAAGTCCCATGATTTTCACTTCATTGGAATGCGAAAATATTAAAGCATATTAATGCACATCACGGATTAATAGTTTCAATTATCTGCACACAATGAACTATATTGTAGAACACGATGTTTGTGAACACGGACAAAGCGGTTTCTGTAACGAATTTATCAAATGTCCAGCGGGACATAAATGCATGTTCAGGAAGGATGGAGGGCTAGGCAAGTGCTGTAAAGAAGGCTTGCCAGGTGGCGTGTCCGATATTGTTGGTGATATCTTGAAAGGTAAGTGAGGACGGAAAATATGTTCTGCAATTTTCAACAGTAGAGTTGCACCATGCGTTTGTGTGGAATATAAACGTCTTTTTAAGTAACAACCTGTGTTACCTGGACTTTATTATTGTATTATATTATTGGTCAATTCGGGTAAACTTCGGGATGCTCAGATTTTACCAAGCTATAATTCCAACGAATGTTTCGAGGAAAACGTCAGGGTTGCAATGCATATAGTATAGGATAGGAAATTGTGAACATGTTTATGTTGAACTAATTAAACGTTTACGTTCGACGATTGTAACTGCATTCGAATGCGAAAATATTTAATTGAAATCGCATTCCTAGAAATAGTTACGGCATTTTGTTTGAAAACGGTGTATTTAAATATAAAAAAGTTTTATCAATCATAACTTGAAAACGTGTGTTTCTGTACACAATAAGAGTGTTTGATTCTTATATTCATTTTCAAACAGCACAGTTGCATTATAAGTCGATTATACGCGTTGTTGTTAAGTAACATCCTGTTTTACTTAGACGCGATAATTATATTATATTATTGGTGCAGTCGTCTAGCATTCTGTATCCTCTGATTTTACCAAGCTATTATTCCAACTATCATTGTCAGGTAAACGTGACGAATGCAACACATGTTGCATAGGATAGGAAAGTGTATTTAGGCATCCATCGAGCAGATTATCAGTTAAAGTCTGATGATTTTTACTTTATTCAAATGTGAACATACTGAATTTGTATCGCATTTCTATAAAAAGTCGTGGCATTGCGATTGTAAACAGTGTAATCAAATTTAAAACAACAAGATTTTCAAACATTACTGAAACAAAACGTATTGCTTCAAAAACCTTCAGAGTGTTTGGTTCTTTAAACCAAATGTATTCTGATACAATAGAGGTATTGATAAGAACACATACGTTAGATGGAAGCAATATTGCAGGAGACTCCAATGTCGTTATTGATGTTGGCGGCGATGATGATGATACAGATGATCATAAGGGTGGAAAGCGGCGACACAGGAAGAAAGACAAGCACGGAGGAAATGATGGCTCCGGAACTAACGAAGGAGTAAATGTGGTAGTCGGAGGGGGAGGCGCTGGTGCTGGTCTCGCGGATCTCATTAAACGTAAGTAAAACATGAAACCAAGATCAGTTATATTGCAGAAATTCGATAATTCTCGATCAGGCACTTGTGTTTAATGTATAATTAATTAAAAACGCGAAGGTAGGTAGACACGATATTATGGCTAAACCATTAAGGCGTCTGCAAACCCTCCTATTGGATTGTCTTCGTACAGTTCTAACTTACAACATATTAATGCACATAAGGTATTAATAGTTTCAATTATCTGCACACAATGAACTATATTGTCTGTACACAATGTACTATATTGTAGAACACGATGTTTGTGAACACGGACAAAGCGGTTTCTGTAACGACTTTATCAAATGTCCAGCGGCACATAAATGCATATTCAGGAAGGATGGAGGGCTAGGAAAGTGTTGCAAAGAAGGCTTGCCAGGTGGCGTGTCCGATATTGTTGGTGATATCTTGAAAGGTAAGTAGGGACGGCAAATATGTTCTCCAATATTAAAAAGCAGAGTTGCACCATGGGTTTGTTTGGATTATAAATGTATTTTTAAGTAACAACCTGTGTTAACTGGAGGTAATAATTGTATTATATTATTTGTCAATTCGGGTAAACTTCGGGATGCTCAGATTTTACAGAGCTGTAATTCCAACGAATGTTTCGAGGAAAGCGTCAGGGTTGCAATGCATACAGTATAGGAAAGGAAATTGTGAACATGTTTATGTTGAAATAATTAAACGTTTAAGTCCCATGATTTTAACTTCATTGGAATGCGAAAATATTAAAGCATATTAATGCACATCACGGATTAATAGTTTCAATTACCTGCACACAGTGAACTATATTGTAGAACACGATGTTTGTGAACACGGACAAAGCGGTTTCTGTAACGAATTTATCAAATGTCCAGCGGGACATAAATGCATGTTCAGGACGGATGGAGGGCTAGGAAAGTGCTGTAAAGAAGGCTTGCCAGGTGGCGTGTCCGATATTGTTGGTGATATCTTGAAAGGTAAGTGAGGACGTCAAATATGTTCTGCAATTTTCAACAGTAGAGTTGCACCATGCGTTTGTGTGGATTATAAACGTCTTTTTAAGTAACAACCTGTGTTACCTGGACTTTATTATTGTATTATATTATTTGTCAATTCGGGATGCTCAGATTTTACCAAGCTATAATTCCAACGAATGTTTCGAGGAAAACGTCAGGGTTGCAATGCAATAGTATAGGATAGGAAATTGTAAACATGTTTATGTTGAACTAATTAAACGTTTACGTTCCACGATTGTAACTTCATTCGAATGCGAAAATATTAAATTGAAATCGCATTCCTAGAAATAGTTAAGGCATTTTGTTTGAAAACGGTGTATTTAAATATAAAAAAGTTTTATCAATCATAACTTGAAAACGTGTGTTTCTTTACACAATAAGAGTGTTTGATTCTTATATTCATTTTCAAACAGCACAGTTGCATCATAAGTCGATTTATACGCGTTGTTGTTAGGTAACATCCTGTTTTACTTAGACGCGATAATTATATTATATTATTGGTGGAGTCGTCTAGCATTCTGTATCCTCAGATTTTACCAAGCTATTATTCCAACGAACATTGTCAGGTAAACGTGACGAATGCAACACATGTTGCATAGGATAGGAAAGTGTATTTAGGCTTCCATCGAGCAGATTATCAGTTTCAGTCTGATGATTTTTACTTTATTCAAATGCGAAAATACTGAATTTGCATCGCATTTCTATAAAAAGTCGTGGCATTGCGATTGTAAACAGTGTAATCAAATCTAAAAGAACAAGATTTTCAAACATTACTGAAACAAAACGTTTTGCTTCAAAAACTTCAGAGTGTTTGGTTCTTTAAACCAAATGTCTTCTGATACAATAGAGGTATTGATAAGTACACATACGTTAGATGGAAGCAATATTGCAGGAGGCTCCAATGTCGTTATTGATGTTGGCGGCGATGGTGATGATAAAGATGATCATAAGATTCCAAAGCGGCGACACAGGAAGAAAGACAAGCACGGAGGAAATGATGGCTCCGGAACTAACGATGGAGTAAATGTGGTGGTCGGAGGGGGAGGCGCTAGTGCAGGTCTCGGGGATCTCATTAAACGTAAGCAAAACATGAAACCAAGATCAGTTATATTGCAGAAATTCGATTATTCTCGATCAGGCACTTGTGTTTAATGTACAATTAATTAAAAACGCGAAGTTAGGTAGCAATGATATTATGGCTAAACTGTTAAGGCGTCTGCAAACCCTCTTATTGGATTGTCTTCGTACAGTTCTAACTTACAACATATTAATGCACATAACGGATTAATAGTTTCAATTATCTGTACACAATGAACTATATTGTCTGTACACAATGTACTATATTGTAGAACACGATGTTTGTGAACACGGACAAAGCGGTTTCTGTAACGACTTTATCAAATGTCCAGCGGGACATAAATGCATGTTCAGGAAGGATGGAGGGCTAGGAAAGTGCTGCAAAGAAGGCTTGCCAGGTGGCGTGTCCGATATTTTTGGTGATATCTTGAAAGGTAAGTGAGGACGGCAAATATATTCTGCAATTTTAAACAGCAGAGTTGCACCATGGGTTTGTGTTGATTATAAATGTCTTTTTAATTAGCAACCTGTGTTAACTGGACGTAATAATTGTATTATATTATTTGTCAAATCGGGTAAACTTCGTAATGCTCAGATTTTACAGAGCTGTAATTCCAACGAATGTTTGGAGGAAAACGTCAGGGTTGCAATGCATACAGTATAGGATAGGAAATTGTGAACATGTTGATGTTGAAATAATTTAACGTTTAAGTCCCATGATTTTAACTTCATTGGAATGCGAAAATATTAAAGCATATTAATGCACATAACGGATTAATAGTTTCAATTATCTGCACACAATGAACTATATTGTAGAACACGATGTTTGTGAACACGGACAAAGCGGTTTCTGTAACGAATTTATCAAATGTCCAGCGGGACATAAATGCATGTTCAGGAAGGATGGAGGGCTAGGCAAGTGCTGTAAAGAAGGCTTGCCAGGTGGCGTGTCCGATATTGTTGGTGATATCTTGAAAGGTAAGTGAGGACGGAAAATATGTTCTGCAATTTTCAACAGTAGAGTTGCACCATGCGTTTGTGTGGATTATAAACGTCTTTTTAAGCAACAAGCTGTGTTTCCTGGACTTTATTATTGTATTATATTATTGGTCAATTCGGGTAAACTTCGGGATGCTCAGATTTTACCAAGCTATAATTCCAACGAATGTTTCGAGGAAAACGTCAGGGTTTCAATGCATATAGTATAGGATAGGAAATTGTGAACATGTTTATGTTGAACTAATTAAACGTTTACGTTCGACGATTGTAACTGCATTCGAATGCGAAAATATTAAATTGAAATCGCATTCCTAGAAATAGTTACGGCATTTTGTTTGAAAACGGTGTATTTAAATATAAAAAAGTTTTATCAATCATAACTTGAAAACGTGTGTTTCTTTACACAATAAGTGTGTTTGATTCTTATATTCATTTTCAAACAGCACAGTTGCATTATAAGTCGATTATACGCGTTGTTGTTAAGTAACATCCTGTTTTACTTAGACGCGATAATTATATTATATTATTGGTGGAGTCGTCTATCATTCTGTATCCTCAGATTTTACCAAGCTATTATTCCAACTATCATTGTCAGGTAAACGTGACGAATGCAACACATGTTGCATAGGATAGGAAAGTGTATTTAGGCATCCATCGAGCAGATTATCAGTTAAAGTCTGATGATTTTTACTTTATTCAAATGTGAACATACTGAATTTGTATCGCATTTCTATAAAAAGTCGTGGCATTGCGATTGTAAACAGTGTAATCAAATTTAAAACAACAAGATTTTCAAACATTACTGAAACAAAACGTATTGCTTCAAAAACCTTCAGAGTGTTTGGTTCTTTAAACCAAATGTATTCTGATACAATAGAGGTATTGATAAGTACACATACGTTAGATGGAAGCAATATTGCAGGAGACTCCAATGTCGTTATTGATGTTGGCGGCGATGATGATGATAAACATTATCATAAGGACGGAAATCGGGGTCGCAAGAATATGGGCAAACATGGAGGAAAGGACGGCTCCGGAAGTAACGATGGAGTAAATGTGGTAGTCGGTGGGGGAGGCGCTGGTGGAGCCTTAGGGGATTTCATTAAACGTAAGTCAAGAATGAAATTGAGATCAGTTATATTGGAGAAGTAGGATTATTCTGGATCAGAAACTTATGTTTACATTAAAACAAGTTATTCAAACGAATGTAGTTAGAAAACATGCACGGACTGAAATGTAACGCTGTCTGCAAACTATCAAAATTTATTCTGTACAGTTTTAAATTACATTATAGTGTTGTTCTTAACGGATTATTAGTTGTATTTTATCAATAGTGGATTGAATAATCTACATGTATTGTAGAAAACGATGTTTGTAAAGATGGACAATCCGGTTTCTGTAACGACTTTATCACATGTCCAGCGGGATATACATGTATGTTCAGGAAGGACGGCGGGCTAGGAAAGTGCTGCAAAGACGGACAAGGTTAGAGTTGTCGAGCTGCGCATCATTAAAATGCCTAATGTTTTGTGCCACTGTCTTGTCTTTGTCATTACTATAAGGAAATAAAGAACAGCAAATAAAACATATTTTTTGTTATAAACTCGTTTTGCTTTATAACCAATTGGAGTGGTTGATTGATTAGTCATGTTTAAAAAATGATACCAACTATATTAGGAGGAAACAATATTGGAGGAACTTCCAATATCGTTATTGAGTTTGGCCATGATGATGATAATAAAGATAATCATCAGGATGGAAAGCGACCCCGCAGGAAGAAGGGCGAACACGGTGATAAAGAAGACTCCGAAAGTAACGATGGAGTAAAAGTTGTAGTTGGAGGGGGAGGCGTTGGTGGAGCTCTAGGGGATCTTAATAAACGTAAGTCTAATATGAAATGAAGATCAGTTTTATTGGAGGGGTAGGATTATTTTTGGACTTACACTTACGTTAACAGCGCCAAACAGTGAACAATCAAGGCTAGATAAAAATAATTTCTCAGAGATTTATATTACCTCACTTTAAACCATCATGGTGGATTATGTTCGTACAGTTGCACAGCGTATAACCGTGCAGTAATTTAAAACGAAAGTTGCTGATCTGTACGCCGGTGATCGGCTAGTTGCATGTAAAAAATCATTTTAAAATAATTTTGTCTTTCAAATACAATAAAAGCATATCAATGCATTTTAACATTGATTAAGGAATTATTTGAAAACATTTGGTTTTAGTAATGGGTAGTATTGCTTCAAAATGTCGCTTTTCAAACACGATCACTGCAAAGTGTGTTTAGTGAATGAAAATCCTTTGTTATATTCGTGACTTTTTTAAAGTGTATTAATGCATCGTAAGCATAATTTTGTAAATAATTAAGTAACAAATCATGTATCTGTTTCAAAGTACTCGTTCTTTTAGGTTGCATATAGTTCAGCAATGTTATGTTTTCTTAGACACCCTAACTGACGCGACAGTTTTCTTAAGCCTCGGTCACAACCGGGTTGCGTTGTCCTAATGTTCAGCATGCGTCGATGTTTTTGTCAAAAACGTGCGTCGGACGTATGGTGCCCGTACGTGTTTTCCTTGATTGCAAGGTCGCCGCAACTACCGCAACAGACATCAGCGCTAGCGCTTAAGTTGATGCGTCGGCCTTGCGTCACCCATCGTGCGGGCACCGTATGGGCACCGTGCGAACATCGTGCGATCAACCTACGGGCACTTTACGTTTTTTGCTTTGAAATTACCTGTCGCACGCACGCAAGGTGCACTTGCGGACGTCGCACGACTTCCTTGCGTAGTACTTACGTCTTCCTTGCGATAAACGCACCGGCGACGCAAGAAAGAAACTGTCAACTCATGCTCACCGCAAGACACGTGCGATTATAGCACGGTGACCACAAGGAGCTATGTGCATCGTATGTGCAATAACCGCAATTATTTGCATGCTTTTAACACATTTTCCATATTATCTCTTTATTTCACTTGTGTTACAATCATACTGCTACTTGAAACAATACTAATATTTTTTTAAACAAATTTAAAAATTTAACCATAGCATCTTCTGATATACATGTCACATTTAAATTCGTAAATGGCTCCAATTCATGCAGGATATGTATGAAAAATATTACTATTCGTCTTTTTGCTACAATACCATTGCTGTCAGGCGGCGACCGTGCGTACAACTTGCGGTTGCCGTAGGACAGACGCACGTCAATCGCACGATTCGCAGACACATCTGCGGTCTGTCAAAAGTGAAAAACGCGCGACAGACGTGCGGCGAACGCACGTCGCCCGTAAGTTGGCCGCACGATGCCCGTGCGAACTCCACAAGTTCTTACAAAACGCACGCGTTTGCCTTGCGATCTCAAACTCGTGCGTTTAGTCTGAAGTCTGCGGCCACCGCAGTGGGTTGTGACCGAGGCTTTAAGCCTCAGTCACATATTCCCGATTACGGATCCCGATAGCGTCCCGACAGCGCTACGATACAAATTATAAAATAGTCGGGAATGTCGGTACGCTGTCTGGACGCTGTCTGGAGGGGTCGGAACGCTGTCGGTACGCTGTCCTAAGAATCGGGAGATATCCGGACATGTTCGGCGTGATCGGCCAAGCACTCCCGACAGTTAAGGTTTTTCCGTAACATTCGGGAGACTCAGCCGACATTGTATAGTCAGGACTCTGTCGGGATAGATTCGGGACGGTGTCGGGACGTTATCGGGACAATATAAATGGGATTGATAATGCATTATAAATTATATACAAATATCACGTCTGGAGTATTGCGGCAGCCACAAATTCCCGATTATGGCTCCCGACAGCGTCTCGATAGCGCAGCGATACGAATAATCAAACAGTCGGGAATGTCGAAACGCTGTCGGAACGCTGTCGGGACCTGTCGGGACACTGTCGGAAAAGTGTCGGATCGCATTCGGGACAATCGGGACGCTGTCGGGACTCGGTCGAAACGCTGTCTGGACGCTGTCGAGACATTTTCGATCTTATCATCATACATTGGATTTCGAGCCCCAATTCTCATAATATTGTCCCGACTTTTGACAAATTTTATTCGGGACGCTGTCGGCTCAAGAACGGCAGTAAAAATCGGAAATGTGTGACTGAGGCATTAGTGGCAATATGTCAATTTTAGACTGAACTTGTGTAAAATTAATATGACTGCTAGTATTGAATCAGTACAACGAAATGCTAATGCTATCGTAAATACATTCGATCTGTACAGGTAATTTATTTCCAGCGGTTGCTCGATCTGTACCTTCAGCATAGCTTTAGTGACAGAAATATAAGACAAACAAGTGAAAAGAAATAACAGTCTAACATATATTGTAAACTATTTAAACTTACAGACCGTGCTTATTTTACCTGAAACTTGCCCTTAAAAATCATGATACAATTGCGAAATGAATGGATAGTAATTAGCAAACCCGTATATTTTAATTGTAGCATTATTGGGGATATCAAATCAAAATAATACATGTACACGAGGTGTTTGACATTTTTCATTTAAATATTACAATTGTTTAACTGTACCTTAGTTACATCTTTGTGACTTAATGTACTTAATCAGAATGTTTTAATCTATAGTTGATTGTTATTATATATTTATTGCGTATTTGTTTTATTATTTTAAAGGGGTTTGTTGAATATGCAAAACTAGTCCATCGGAATATCACTCATATTTAATGCGATATATTTGATGAAGCAAAATAAAAACATAGTAAAAGTATTTTAGTAATTAATTTTATGTACATATATTTTTATAAATGAACATTCCAACATGAAATGCGCGGAGTTTTCTATAGGCAAAGAACAACATTTTAGTGCTGTTAAATTGACAATAAACACCTCAAAAAATAATTTCGTAATAGTTCAGTTGAATTGTAAAATACAGTTCGCATTGTAGGTGCAGTTTTTGTTGTCAGCTCAAGTAAGAATCGAACTATTTTTTAACATTATCGTTTCTAATATGTAAATAAACAACTCTTTGTTTCGCGCTATTAAACCACTTAGGATAACGCCCTCGTGATTTAATTCCTACACACCAAAACTCCAAATCGTTGTTTATTAGCCGATGCAAAACTCAATCGGGAATTATTTATTAAATAGCATATTTATCAGATACTAATAATCTCGAGTAGAAATCAACCGATATCTTTTAAATGCCAAATAAAAATTTAAATTATTTTTGATGGATAATTATATCATAATAGTTCATATGTTTGCAGTGACATGTACAGAGAATCTGAGAAACATGCCTGTTCAAGTGTTGTGCCAGTTACACATACTTTTATAGATGCATATATTGATTAATTCATTCTAAATAATCTCAAGTATAAGTAGTTTTCACTTGCAACAAAGCGTACTGTACTTTCCTTGCTGTTTTGCAATTAACGATTGCGTAACTTAGCCAACAGTATCGTTACATACGGTGATAGAAGGAAATTGTTACATTTCTTTAAAATAGTCTGTTTAAGCTCTTGGCAACGATAAACCAACGATCAAAGAGAGATTTCTCTAACATTCTTACAAAAAAGTACAGACATATAATATAAATACAGCGATTTCTGATCAACTAAACCCGTTGCTACATGTAAGTGGTCGACTGTGCAATCATTAGTGTGATCAAAGCGCGTAAAATCATATTATATTTAAATCATACGATACATTCCAGAAGGCAAATTTATTCACGGTAATATTAACACAAATGTTTGCGCACTTTCCTTAGACAAATGTTCCTCAAAACTGACCATGAAAAGGCCTTTAACGTATAATTTCCTAGGGTTAAGTGTAAAAGCAACTAAGTCATCACCGTAGTACAGATCAACAACTTCCGGTTTCGTTTATTCTACGGTTATACACTGTCAGTTGGTACGAATTGTACTGTTGATGGATTATGTTTGTACAGTTCTAATGTATGTTAATGTAATCTCAACAACGGGTCAATATTATCGATATTGGATTCAATAAAATATATTGCAGAACACGATGTGTGTGAAAAATGTGATGTAAAGGAAATAAATCATTTTAACTATTTTTGCTTACCTGTTTGAAAAGAATACCACTTTAACCAAATACCGTCAGTATATAATGCATCGTATGCAAAGATGTGTTCTTATTACTTGTACCGGTCGAGTTGCTATGTAACCCGACGGTACAACCAACCAGTTCCATGTAATGTATATTAATTTCTGCATCATGTAGGTCTAGTTAATATGGCCTAATGTGTGCATTGACAAAATAGTATGTTTACAAATGCCACTATACCAGTATGGAACGGAAAACGGTATATTATGAATCATAATTTGCAATTCAATGAGTCGTTTCACTGTTATATTTTAAAGAAAAAAAAATTGTATTATGAAGAAAAAAATATATTTTTTCTTTAGCTACCAGTGCAGTTGAGTCGGACCATGCGTCTGGCGGCAAAGGTACAAATTCCAAGAAAATGAAGCGCCTACGTGAAAGATTAGAGAAAGCAAGGGATGGTGATAAATTGGGAACCGAAAAGCTTGTAGATAAACTTGAAAACAAGTTTGACCGTTTGCAAAGACGACATGGTGGTGGATCTACCGATACAGGTTCTAAGAACAACATTAACTTAGGAGGAAGCTCTACAGCTGGAGTTTTGGGTAAAGTCCAATAGTGAAACATTCATTGCATGTGCCATATTTTCGCTCTTCCGTCGTTCTTCACCTCGCTCTGTGTAGTATCGTTAACCTTAAGTTCGATCCTAAACAAAGACTCTTTTCAACAACAAATTCATCAAACATGGTTATATCTCACCACTAAAATACGCATACGAATTAATTATATTCCCATATAAACCTAACACATCGTTTCGACTGTAAAAATGCATTGTCATGCCAGATTAATAACAGGTACGGCAGGTAGCTGGTTCTTGAATATTGAAGTTTAACAAATTTGGGAAATATTATAAACCATACTCCAACAAGCCATTGTGTTGATTGAGAACACTTATTGTTATTTCTTTTAAAGACTTTGATTGTTGGACGTATGAACGGCAAAAATGGGGCGTTTAAAGAACATTTAAAATTAAGTAATGCCGCATTTCCTTTTATATTGTTTATGACATAATTACAATTATACATTCTACAATTATCATGTGGTGTTTGCGTGTTAAAGGTAAAGAAAACAACATAATACTACTTATATTTAAGACTCTGATTTAAATTTGCAAATACAGTGAAGCGGAGGCGGGCATTAACGTCATCGTTTTGAAGTCAAATGTTTGAAGCCAACGTTAAACCACTCCAGTATAGGATAGATAAAACGGTTATATTTAAGCTGTGAAACACCTTTCAAATTAGGAACTTAAGTTGAATATTGAATTGACATTTATATCATAGGTTGAAACATCCTTTCAGAATCTGGGAAATGCAAATACGGTGAAGCCGGTTTTTGCAACAGCTTCATCAAATGTTCGGATGGTTACACGTGCCAGTATCCTGACGGGAATACAATCGGAAGGTGCTGTAAAGATGCGCCAGGTACGTTTAATACTTTGTACTTATTGTGGAGACACCTGGCTCGTATTTCATTCCTGGAAATGTCTGTGATTGTTACATATGATAAGAATAAGATATACACTATATTTGTTCTTCTTGAAACAATACCTTCTTCCTTAATTTTAGATATTGGATCGGGAATTGCAAACATCGCTGGGTTAGGTACAGGGGGAAGTATAAGCGACAACAATAACGGCGGCGGTACAATTACACTTGGTGGATCAGGCAAAACAGCAGGAGGTAAGCATTGTTGTGTATCTCAGTTAAAGGCAACAATGTGGTTATTTGTCCAAACATGTGACCAGCATTTTTATTATTTGGCTGTAAACAACTTTATATATGTGAGAATTTCTGTTTACTATATTCCCCATGCGTACATTACAAGGAATAAGTGTCTTTGTTTCGTCTTATTTCATCTGTTGTAGCTATTCTTTTTGTATTAATCAAATTGTAATAATGTTAATCCTTTTTCTCAATTTGTATTTCGGTATGTAATATATTTTTATAAAATACAATTAAACGATTGCGCCCTGAATTGATGTTCACTAACTTTGTTTAGAACATGACGTTTGTGAACACGGAACTGCCGGATTCTGTAACGACTACATCAAATGTCCAGCGGGACATACGTGTATGTTTATGAAGGACGGCGGACTAGGAAAGTGCTGCAAAGATGGACCAGGTACCGTGTTTACAATATTTTTCAATCATTATATATTTAATTATATCGAATCCTACACGTGTACATTCATTTGCAAAAAGTTAAAAATGTATAACATTGGGCGAAAACAATTACGTCCGACAGACATTTAGGCTTGTCAGGTGCCATCACCGATACCGTTGGTGATATCTTTAAAGTCAAGTTAGGTCGGCAGACATTTAGGCTTATCAGGTGCCATGTCCGATACCGTTGGTGATATCTTTAAAGTCAAGTTAGGTCGGCAGACATTTAGGCTTATCAGGTGCCGTGCCCGATACCGTTGGTGATATCTTTAAAGTCAAGTTAGGTCGGCAGACATTTAGGCTTATCAGGTGCCATGTCCGATACCGTTGGTGATGTCTTTAAAGTCAAGTTAGGTCGGCAGATATTTTCGAAAATTTTAAACAGCACAGTTGCATTATCTGTTGCTAGCGATTGTGGTGTTTGTGTTAAGTAATGCCTGTTATTTCTTGTACGTTATGATTGTTTTAAATTATTTGTCGAGTCGGGTAATATTCTAGATGCACATATTTTACAAATCTATATTTCCAACGAATGCTTCAAGGTAAACGTGAGGGATGCACTGCATTGTATAGGATAGGGTGTTGTATATACGCTTTTTAACTGATAATACGTTGAAGGTTAATTAAATAAACTTCATTTGAATACGAAAATATTGAAGGAGTTTCATTTTTAAAAGATGTGGTAGTATTTTGTTTGAAAACGGTATATTCAAATCTAAAACAAATAGGCTTTTCAGTTTTACTGGAACAAACGTATTGCTTCACAGACTATCAGAATGTTTGATTATTTAAACGAAATATATCCTGATGTACTAAAGGTATAAATTACGACAAATTTGTTAGGTGAAAGCGATATTGCAGGAGGCTCCAATATCGTTATTGATGTTGGCGGGAATAATGATGATACAGATGATCATAAGGGTGGAAAGCGGCGCAACAGGAAGAAGGGCGAACACGAAGGAAAGGATGGCTCCGGAAGTAACGATGGAGTAAATGTCGTAGTCGGAACGGGAGGCGCTGGTGGAGATATTGGGGATCTAATTAAACGTAAGTCAAACAAATTTAGATCAGTTTTATTGGAGAAGTAAGATTATTCTTGATCACGCACTTACGTTTAAATAACCATAAATTAATCAAGCGAAGGTTGTTAGAAACAATAATAGGACTGAAATTTTAAATTGGCTATAAAACATCATATTGGATTATGCTCGTGCAGTTCTTAAGTACATAAAAGTAACGAATATACCGTATCAATAGTATTAATATTGGGTTCAAGTCACAGTGGTGTAAAGGCTATGTTGTCCGCCTTGCGATCGGGAGATAGTGAGTTCGATCCCTACTCGGTAAGCGTTTGTTTGGTGTATCTTTCTCACAAGACAACAAATACTAGTTATTCCCATGACACGGACCCGAGAGTGTCTGAACAAGAATATGAGATAAAATAGACATAAAATGAATGAGTTTAAAGGGACTTGTTCTCAGATTTTTTGTATTTTTGAAAAAATGTAATTACATGTATTTACTGCAAAATGTAAAGTATTTCGAATAATCTAAAACAAATATAATATAAAGAAAAAAAGTTAAATTTAAAATTAATCTTCGCCGGGACTCAAACCCGGGACCTTTGACATAAAAATTATCATGCGCTAACCACTCGGCCATTCAGATTTATGCATTTGGTTGTGTATTTGTAACGCCATGTCAGTGATACTCTTATCCAAAATACCTGTGTAAAGCGTTACAAACGCTTTATAACTTTATCCATTTTGATTGATGATTATTCTTAAAAGAAACGATTTTTCTAATATATTTCTTATTCACGATTGTTTTTTTCGCGTGTTTGTATAATGTTTAATTCCTTTTATAATGTATAACTGTCCATTTGCCAATCTTTCGACAGGTCCCTTTACAGTAAACTAATATTAGGTTCAATAAACTATGTTATAGAACACGATGTGTGTGAACACGGACAAAGCGGTTTCTGTAACGACTATATCCAATGTCCAGCGGGACATACATGTATGTTCAGCGAGGACGGCGGACTAGGCAAATGCTGCAAAGACGGGCAAGGTTAGATAAGTCATATTGTTTTTCATTTAAAAACCAATTATGTTCACTTCATGACTCATGTCTGTTTTGTAACCATATGGTAATGCTTCTAATAAAAGGTCAAATAAATACATACATTTAAATGTGATATAGAGGAAATACATTACATGAACTATATTAGCTTACTTAATTTAAAGAAAATGCCACATATATATTTGTATGCATGTATGGTGTTCTGATAACGTGTTTCAGTTGTTTTACCTTCTTACATAAAAAAAAACAGTTCCATTAATTGTGCATTAATTTCAGCATACTGTAAACGGTAGTTTGTGAAACATAATTTGCAAGCCAATTAGTCGTTTTCCATCTGATGATAACACGGTTATTGTTTAAAGAAAATAAAAAAGATATACATTTTACTATGTATAGTTAACAAGACAATATATTTCATGTAGCTGCCATTGAAGTTGGGATGAAATATAAGTCTGGTGGAGAAGATGCAAATTCGAAGAAAATGAAGCGTCTTCGTCATAGATTAGAGAGCGCTAAGAACGATGATAAACAAGGAACCGATAAGCTCGTAGATAAACTTGAAAACAAGTTTGACCGTTTGCAAAGACGACATGGTGGTGGTGAGTCTACCGATGCAGGTTCTAAGAGCAACATTCACCTAGGTGGAACCAATACTGCTGGAGTTTTGGGTAAGGTTGAATAGTGCACAATGCGTTTTACCTGACTTTTTTTTATGCTCTTTCTATGCATTAGTTCTATCCAAAACAAAGACTCTCTTTCGTCAAAACTTTTCAACAATATTGTTTGTTGTCTCAAAACTAAAATGAACGATGCAATTATGTTACCATATACATCTGAAAGCCTCTTTTATGCAAACTATCGATCTGTGCAAACTTTAAAATTAGGAATTAAATTTAAATATTTCAGTCTCCGGAAAATGCGAATACGGTGAAGCCGGTTTCTGCAACAGCTTCATCAAATGTTCGGATGGTTACACGTGCCAGTATCCTGACGGAAATGCAATCGGAAAGTGCTGTAAAGATGCGCCAGGTAACTCAATGCATTGATTATGACGACACCTTGCTATTTCGATATCGGGAAATGTCTGTGAATGTAACTTATTACAAAAATTAGATATAAAATATACGTGTGCTTCATCAAACATCTTCCGCAATTCTAGATATTGGAACGGACATTGCAAACATCATTGGGTTAGGTACTGGCGGAAGTACAAGCGACAACAATAACGGTGGCGGTACAATAACAATTGGTGGTTCCAGCAATACAGGAGGAGGTAAGCACTTACTTGTATATCAGTAAACAGCAATTATATGTTTTATGGTAGAAACACGTGACAAGCTTTTGTATTCTTTGCCCCCCAAAACAACACAATCATTCAGTGATTTCAATTTAGTATGTTCCTCAAACGAACATTTCAAACCATCAGTTTCATGTATACGTCTTTTCTGATGTTCACTAACTTCTGCAGAACACGACGTTTGTGAACACGGACAAAGCGGTTTCTGTAACGACTACATCCAATGTCCAACGGGACATACATGTACGTTCAGGAAGGACGGCGGACTAGGAAAGTGCTGCAAAGATGGACCAGGTGCAGTGTTTTCAAAACATGTTTTCACAGAATATGTTTTTAATTACATCGAATCATATACGTTAATATCCCCTTCCTAACATTAACTTTACACAGTTACGCCCTACACACATTAAGGAGGTGTGCCTTATCGTCATATAATAAAGTTATCGGTGTATTTAACTTGATTTATTAAACATCACACCTGCATAGTTTCATAGCTCTCGTGCACGCATTTACTGTTGCTTTGAATAGTCATACGCCTAATTATCAATACAAATGAATAGTTATACGCCTAATCATCAATACACATTGCATGCATATTGGACAGTATATCCTATGTCAAACGTCTGTGTAAATACTGAAGTACGAACGTACAAACATTTGCCTCTGATTATGCAATTTTATATAGTAATTAGAGCATTTATCAAAATATGCATCCAACATCACGAAATAATTGCCATTAAATAAACTTTTCTTAATTTGAAAAGATCTGTCCTCTTGCGTTTGATTTTAAATTATTGGCAGAAAACAAAGAACGGATATAAATCGTATTCGATTCCAACACTGTTTCTGATGCAATAGCGGTTTACTTACAGACGATTACGAATCCAAACATCCAGGAAAGCGTCGAGGTGGCGGGAGAGATTCAGACGATGATAAGATTAGTGGGAAAGGTCGAGGGCGCAAACTAAAGAAAACTAAAAATGACGGGACAGATGATGACAACGGAAATGTAGATGGAGTTGTAAACATCGGCGAAATATTACAAGGAACCGGAAATACCGTTGGTTCTGTAAATGGAAGTGGTACTCCAGTTGCACCTGTCATCGGTATGGGAACATGAAGTTTAATTAGTTATGGCATTTTATCATTAGATCAAGTGTTGATGAAATGATTTTCAATCTACCATCTCTTATGCAAATGGAAAGTATCGATGATACAAGAAGTAAAGTATAGCTCAATGATTTGAAGTTAATATGATTACACATGTCTGAAAAAAATGTAACATCATTTCAGAATCCGGAAAATGCAAATACGGTGAAGCCGGCTTCTGCAACAGCTTCATCAAATGTTCGGATGGTTACACGTGCCAGTATACTGACGGAAATACAATCGGAAAGTGCTGTAAAAATGCTCCAGGTAAGGCTATGTGCTTACTTGGGAGATACCTGAATATTTCGACCCAGAGAAATGTCTGTGGTCAAAACGTATGATACGATTAAGAAATAGTAATTGTACTTATCAAAACAAATTATTCCTTCACAAATTATAGATGTTGGATCGAGCATTGGAAACATCATTGGGTTAGGTACTGGCGGAAGTACAAGCAACAACAATAACGGCGGCGGTACAAATACAGTTGGTGTGAACACAGGACGACGTAAGTATTCATTTGTATTATGTTTTTAATTGACAAACCGCTGGGCGGTATTGTAATTGTTAGCCTAAAAACATAGTAATATTGTCATTGATTTCCATTGACTATTATCCATATGCGTACTTCCTAAACAATGAATTTTATTCCATTGTGATAATTATACTGCGGCGAAAGTACCGCACATCGAAAGCAAGTATCGCTTTTGAGATGGCAATTGCTCAGTGGCCTCCTCTGCTTTACTGCTTTCAAGCAGGTGAGATAACTGATCACACGGCCAATCAGAACTGCTATCAGTGGACTTGTCTATTAAAAACTATCAATAAACCAATTTCAGCGAAGCAAGAAATAGGTCCGATTAAAACATTAGCGAACATAGTCGTTTATTCATAATCTACAAGTACATAGCCTATTCTGCCAATTCGGTATGATTCTGTGTGTGATGTTTACTGGTAAAGTGCATTATTACGTTACATTTCGTAAGTTCCAGTTAGTGTCTCGAAGGTAACGCTCGGGCGTCGTTGTATTATGACCATTGTGGAAAGCTTTTTTTCGTAGTTTAATCCAAAATGCGGACTCCAATGCATTAATGTCTGCTGGAAAATAATGACCTTAGCACTTTTGAAATATGCATATACAGATTATGCTAACCGAAATTCCTACTGTTTCTTTATATTATTAACACTTTGTTTAACGTTTATAAATGGCATCGAAGATTATTTTTATTTACATTATGTTGTTTGTTTTATGCATTGCCTATTTAATATCAAATGTTAAATAAGGGATAAAAAGTTGACAACTTATCGCCCATTAATTACATCAGTTTGAAATATTATAAATGAAGAACTAGTTTTCATGAAAATGTGCTAATATTTTGTCGTGTCCTTAAATTTAATATGGCAAGCAACAGTCTTCCAGCGTTCAATGCTTTGATTTAATCTGTAGTTTCCTTTCTGTTGGAATGAAAATTAATTGTATGAAGGTGAATCTGTTAACAAATAATGCAGAACGCGCGTTCGTTTATAATATATATTATATATTTATTCAGAACACCTTAATGATCACTTAACTGATGTTCACTATTTTTGTAGAACATAATGTTTGTGAACACGGAACGGCTGGTTTCTGTAACGACAATATCCAATGTCCATCGGGATATACGTGCATGTTTATGACGGACGGCGGACTTGGAAAGTGCTGCAAAGATGGACCAGGTACAGGGTATTCCCTGGATGTGTTTACGTCATAAAAGTCATGCTATATTTTAATTATATTCAATTTGATATTCTACACTTTTTCGCCGTTGTAAAATATACCTAAATCAGTAACAATGGTTTTACGATTTCCGACACATATTAACTGAATAAAATGTGCTTTATTTCAACAACGTGGAATAAAGCTAGCAACACGCAAACCGAAACGATGTAAAGTGATATAATATTATATAGATCTTCAGTCTACGTTAATATTATAATATACAACCAGGCTTTGTAATCTTGAAATTGCCTTTATTGCATGACGTAGATTGAGATTGCTACTTTATGCAGGTATTCCTTAAAATCTTATTAACAAAAAGAGATGTAGTTGACAATAGTTTTGATTTCATTTGATCTTGCCGTACACAGTTGTTCATTTTTTGTTTCTCTTGTTAACGTCAAACTATGAGTAATTCAATTGAATGCTGTATTCTCATATATTCTCATATATTACTATGACATGCGGATTACAATGCTATGTGGCTATTAGTTATTTAGTTTAAATGAATTGTAAATAATTAAGGGCCAAGTGTATGGCGCGACATTAAACCTGTTTAAACACTAATGCTTTGCATTGACCGTTCCAAGACTCCAGGTTTACTTTTATTTGTGTTTCGTGTATGTTCTGTGAGTTTCGTATTATGCTGTTTTGTATGGACAATTTGTCACTTGCCGGAAATGAAGGACCAAAGAATGTTGGTAAATGGTTCTTTCCTTTAAGTGCAGGTTTCGTTAATATTTTAACGTCGCCATTTTGTTTTTGTTTGTGACAGCGACCTGTTGTGGTGTTTTTGTACATCTTCGCTGATGTATATTTTTAAAATAGTGGCCGAAAATGTTGTAAATTATTCGTTGTAGGTACAAAACCTGTTGCAGGTGCAATAGGTATAATCAGTACAGACGATAACGAATCCAAACATCCAGGAAGGCGTCGAGGTGGCGGGAGAGATGCAGAAGATGATAAGAGCGGTGGAAAAGGTCAAGGGCGCAAACATAAGACAAATAATAATGACGGGACAGATGGTGATGGCGGAAATGTAGACGGTGGGGTTGTTAACATCGGTGATACATTACAAGGAACCGGAAACATTGGCGGTAGTGTTATTGGTACCGGAAGTAGTTCGCCAGGGGCATCGATCATCGGTACACGAACATTTTCTTAAATTAGCATGATATTTTATTAACAAATCAATAAATTTGAGAAAATAATTTTAATAATCCATCTTTTAAAAAGTTTAAAAGTTTTGATATTACAAGAAGTAAAATATAGTATAATATTAACAACATTTGACCATTATTTTACCATCATTTCAGAATCCGGGAAATGTAAATACGGTGAAGCAGGTTTCTGCAACAGCTTCATCAACTGTTCGGGTGGTTACACGTGCCAAGATCCTGACGGAAATACAATAGGAAAATGCTGTAAAGATGCACCAGGTAAATCAATGCATTATTGTGACGACATATTTTGTTTAAAGAAATGCCTTTGACTGTGATATATGAATAATATATAATATGTTTGCTCAGGAAGAAAACAACATTTTTTCTCAAATTCTAGATGTCGGATCGGGTATTGCAAACATGATTGGGTTAGGCACTGGCGTAAGTACCGGCGGCAGCAATAACGGCGGGGGTACGAATACAGATGGTGGTTCCAGCATTCCAGGTGGGTGGGCGAAAGCAAAAAGTAAAAAGCCATAACATATTGTGTTATTATCCATACTTGTGACCAACTTTGTTTAACTATGCCTGAAACCAACCTTTTAATTTCAGTGATTCCCATTTACTTATTCTCTCATGATCATTTTCCGAACAATCAGTGTAATTTGTTTGTGTACTTAATCTATAGTAAACTTTCTCTTATAAGTATGCAACTAAATGCATCTGTAAATCCGTGTTCACAAATAATGTATATCGTATATTATCAATATCGGACATTTAATATATTTGAGAAATACAATATAATGATAACGGTCTTCATCGATGTTCACTAATGTTAATTAATGAACATCAATTCAGAATCCGGGAAATGCAAATACGGTGAAGCCGGTTTCTGCAACAGCTTCATCAAATGTTCGGATGGTTACACGTGCCAGTATCCTGACGGGAATACAATCGGAAAGTGCTGTAAAGATGCGCAAGGTACGTCTAATAATATGTATTTATGTTGGCGATACGTTTACATTTAGTTCCAGGAAAATGTTTGTGGTTATAATAAATGATGAGAATAAAATATAAAAAAAACCTCATTCAAAACAAATTATTTCTTTACAAATTCTAGACGGTGGAAGAAGTATTGGAAACATAATTGGGTTAGGTACTGGCAGAAGTTCAAGCGACAACAATAACGGCGGGGGTACAATTACAGGTGGTGGCAATACAGGAGGTCGTAAGTACTTATTAATGTCTAAGTGAAAAGCAATTATGTATTTAATTAAGAAACCACTGACCAATAGTGTAATTATGTGCTTGACAACATCTCTATATTTTTAGTTATTTCATTGACTATTATCCACATGTACTTCTCAGACAATAAGTTTGATTATATTGTGTTAATAAAATCTGTACTCGCCTTTTTTGCATTAAAGCTAACGGTATGAATGCGAGTACGTTAACAAATAATGTAGATCGCGTGCCCTTTAATATTTTTAAAACAAATAAATAATTGAGCTCTAAACTGATTTTAACAATTTGTTGTAGAACATAATGTTTGTGAACACGGAACGGCCGGTTTCTGTAACGACAACATCAAATGTCCAGCCGGACATACGTGTATGTTTATGACGGACGGTGGACTAGGAAAGTGCTGCATAGATAGACCAGGTACCGTGTTTTTCATGAATGTGTTAACGTCATAAAAGTTATTCTACATTGAATTATATTAATGTTCTACTCTTTACTAAATAAATGTTATTTATTTGAACAATTTGGAATACAACTATTAACATGTCAAATTTGGATGTAAAGTAATTCGTTTTAGGTACTAAACCTGTTGCAGGCGCAATAGATATAATCAAAACAGACGATAACGAATCAAAACATCCAGGAAGGCGTCGAGGTGTCGGGAGAAATGCAGACGATGATAAGAGCGGTGTGCAAGGTCAAGGGCGCAAACATAAGAAAAATAAAAATGACGGTACAGATAGTGATGGCGGAAATGTAGACGGTGGGGTTGTTAACATCGGCGATTTATTACAAGGAACAGGAAACATTGGCGGTAGTGTTATTGGTGCCGGAAGTGGTTCGTCTGGAGCATTGGTCATCGGTACGGAAACATTTTCTTAAATTAGCATGACATTTTTTAACAAATCAATAAATTTTGAACAAATAATTTTAATAAACCATCTTATAAAAAGTTTTAAAGTAGTACTATATTAACAACATTTGACCATTATTTTACCATCATTTCAGAATCCGGGAAATGTAAATACGGTGACGCAGGTTTCTGCAACAGCTTCATCAAATGTTCGGGTGGTTACACGTGCCAATATCCTGACGGAAATACAATAGGAAAATGCTGTAAAGATGCACCAGGTAAATCATTGCATTTTTGTGAAGACATATTTTGTTTAAGGAAATGCCTTTGACGGTGATATATGGATAATATATAATATGTTTGCTCAGGAAAAAAAACAACATTTTTTCTCAAATGCTAGATGTCGGATCGGGTACTGCAAACATGATTGGGATAGGCACTGGCGGAAGTACTGGCGACAACAATAACGGCGCAGGTACGAATACAGATGGTGGTTCCAGCATTACAGGTGGGTGTGCGAAAACGCAGATATTTAATATATTTGAGAAATGCAATATAATGATAACAGTCTTCGTCGATTTTCACTACTGTTTGCAGCACATAATTTCAAACCAAAATTTCCACATTTATTGGAAGAATATAAGCGGTTTATAAACATAATTTCAGAATCTAGAAAATGCAAATACGGTGGAGCCGGTTTCTGCAACAACGTCATCAAGTGTTCGGATGGTTACACGTGTCAGTTCACTGACGGCGTGGCACTCGGCAAGTGCTGTAAAGATGCACCAGGTAAGTCAATGTAGTTACTGTTGAGACACCTGGCTATTTAGTTCCCTGGAAATGTCTGCGTTTGAATTATGTGGTAAGAATAAGATATATAATTATTGTGGCCCCGGAACCAATAAATACTTTCTGATTCTCGATGGAGGATCAGGTATTGGAAACATAATTGGTTTAGGCACTGGCGGAAATTCAAGCGACAACAATAATGGCGGAGATACAAATACAGTTGGTGGTGCCAGCAATACAGTAGGCAGTAAGTGAAAAGCAAGTATGTATTTAATTATCACAAGTCACGTGCTCAATATTGTTAAGGTATTCCTGAAAACAGTTATACTGTTTTAACGAGTTACATTTACTTTCGCATGCGGATCGTCCAAACAATTAGTTTTATGCATTTGTTTAATTAAAAAGAAGTCACCATTCTTTCTGTATGGTGGCCAATTGTATCACATGGCTCTAGATAAGAGAAGTATAGTGGTAAATACTAATATAAAATTTGAAAAATAATCGTTACAAATTAAAAATGGGACTACCGGTACTCCTTAAAAATCTTGACAGAAATTGTGATTGATTATGAAACAACACATATTTAATTTGAAAATTACTTTTTCACCATATAGCGATGGAAAAACGGTACACATTGATTGAAAAGCATTAGTTGATTTAATGCTTATACTTCTTTTATCCATACAAAAAAATACTGATTTTCATAGTTTTGCATATGTTGGAGTAAGTACTCCTTTATTTTTTAAATAAAGGAGTACCTGTACCCTGGTGGTATCAGCGTTAATCCGTTTTCAAATTATGTCGATCTTTTGATATTTGATAAAATTTGCAGTTTATTGTTAAACACAAATAAATGACTGGGCTATTAAATGACGTTCACAAATAATTGTAGAACATAATGTTTGTGATGTTTACGCTCTTAACTAATTTTCATTAATTTTTGTACAACATATTGTTTTTGGTAATTATGTTATATACTGATGTTTATTAATGATTGTAGAACATTATGTTTTTTCATGATTGCACTATCAACTTATGTGCACTAATTTTTGTGTATAACATAATGTTTGTGATAACTGCGCTATTAACCTATGTTCTCTATTTGTTTAGAACAAAATGTTTGTGAGCACGGAACGGCCGGTTCCTGTAACGACAACATCAAATGTCCAGTGGGTCATACGTGCATGTTTATGACGAAACGCGAATTAGGAAAGTGCTGCAAAGATGGACCAGGTACCTTGCATTTCTGCTTATTCCACGATTGTGTTCACATAATTAAAGTCATTCTTTATTTTAATTAAATTAATATTCTACACGTCTTCGTATACCTTTTAAAATACGCCTCTATAAGTATGAGTGGCTTTACGATTTCCGAAATACATTTTTTTACGTTTTCTATTTAGCCCCTATCACATTATAATAAAACGTTTGGTGGATTTACTCATTGACATGTTTTGCTAAACCTTCACAACTTAAATTTAATATATGACTTGTACATTCATACAACGCAGTTTTTGAATAAGACGTATATACATAAGCTTAAATGCATTTTCATGTGTATTTTGCAGACTATGCTTGTTAAACGGTTCTGTAAATATTTTACCTTACTGTCATGTCTTTTTGTTTTTAAATATTTATCCCATCTTTAGATGTGCATCGACGAAATATTCTCCATCTAATTAACTTTGGTTTATTTCAACAATGTAGCATAAAGCTAGAATCAGGTACAAAGCAAACGATATAAATTAAAATATTGATCTATGTTTAATGTTAATATGACAATATAACCGAAACCGAAGACCAAAGAATGATAATAATGATTTCTTTCCTGCTGAATCAGGTTTATCGTCATATCTTTATATCTTAACGACGTCATTTGGTTATGTTGGTGACGCCATCTCTTGCTTTTGCTTTCCATGTTCTTTCCTCTTTTTCGAAAAAGCGGCAGAAAATGTTGGGATTATGTTCGTTTTAGGTACCAACCCTATTGCAGGCACAATAGGTGCTATCAGTACAGACGATAACGAATCCAAACATCTAGGAAGGCGTCTAGGTGGCGGGAGAGATGCAGACGATGATAAGAGCGATGGGAAAGGTCGAGGGCGCGAGCATAAAAAAAATAAGAAGGAAGGGATAGACGATAATAATGAAAATGTAGAAGGAGTTGTAAACATCGGCGATATATTACCAGGAACCGGAAACATTGGCGGTACTGCAAGTGGTACCGGAAGCGGTTCGCCTGGAACATCGGTCATCGGTAAGCCTGCATCGTCTTACCATAATATGTGACTTTGTATTTATCCTAACACAATTTCTACTTCTAATTATTATTTTTGATCAACAAACTAAGATAACACGTGCCTGGATCGATAAAAGACGACAATATAATGCTATGTCTAAGATTTCTACTCTGATTTTGAAATATTGTATGTCTCACTTATAGTGATCTGACAGACTTTACAATCATTTCAGAATCCGGGAAATGCACATACGGTGAAGCCGGTTTCTGCAACAGCTTCATCAAATGTTCGGATGGTTACACGTGCCAGTATCCTGACGGAAATACAATCGGAAAGTGCTGTAAAGATGCGCCAGGTACGCGTTATAATATATACTTATTGTGGCGATACCTGAATATGTCGTTACAGAGAAATGTCTACCGTTATAGTATATGATGAGAATTAAAAAAAAAAACGTTCAAAAAAGTATTTCTTCACAAATTCTAGATGGTGGAGAAGATAGTGGAAAAATAATTGTGTTAGGTACTGGCGGAGGTGCGAGCGACAACAATAACGGCGGGGGTACAAATACAGGTGTTGGCAATACAGGAGGTCGTAAGTACCTATTAATGTCTAAGTGAATAGCAAATATGTATTTAATTAACAAACCACTGACTGATAGTGCAATTATGTGCATGACAATATTTGTATATTTTTAGTTATTTCATTGACTATTATCCACATGTACTTCTCAGACAATAAGTTTGATACATCCATTGTGTTAATTAAATCTGTATTCGCCTTTCTTTTTGCATGAAAACTAATTGTATGAATGTGAATCCGTTATCAAATAGATCGCGTGCCATTGATAATATGTGTTGTTTTTAAACGTCTAAATGATTGCGATCTTAACTGGTTTTCACTGTTTTTTGTAGAACATAATGTTTGTGAACACGGAACGGCCGGTTTCTGTAACGACTTTATCAAATGTCCAGCGGGACACACGTGCTTGTTTATCACGGACGGCGGACTAGGGAAGTGCTGCAAAGACGGACCAGGTACCGTGTTTTCCATGAAAGTGTTTACGTTATAAAAGTCATTCTACGTTTAAAGTATATGATGTTGTACACTTTTACACACGATGCAAAATAAGCCTAAATTAATAACAATGGCATTACGATTCCCGACTCAAACTTACTGAATAAAATGTTTTTTATTTCAACAACGTGGAATAAAGCTACATGTATTACCACGCGAAAATTTTATGTAAAGTATTATAATATAGATCGACATTCTACGTTCATATTATAACCTACAAGCAGGCTTTGTAATCTTGCAATTTCCTGTATTGCATGATGATGTTGTGAGATTGCTACAATATTATGGTATGCCTTTAAATCTTATTAACAAGAAGAGATGTAGTTGACAATCGTTTTGATAGTATTTGATCATTATAGAAAGTTTTTTGTTACTCTTGATAACTTCCAATGATTGAGTTTTTAAATTGAATGCTGTATTATCTTATATTACTATTTAATGTGAATTTCAATGCTATGTGGGTATTAACTATTTAGTTTAAATGTATTGTAAATAATTCTGGTCCAAGTGTATGGCGCTCCTGTAAACCGGTTTAAACCACTGCCGCTTAGAAATGACCGTTGTAAGACTCCAGATTTGCTTTCATTTCTGTTTCGTGTCTGTTTTGTGAGTTTTGTATTGTGCGCAATTAGTCATTTCCCTAAAATAAAGGACCAAACAATGTTAGTCAGGGTTGCTCTCCTTTAAGTGCAGGTTGAGTTTCATCTATTTATATTTTAACGTCGCAATGTTTGTGACGGTTCCGATATTGTTGTTTTTTTTACATGTTTCTCATGTATGGTTTTAAAATAGTGGCAGAACTTTCGGTTTAGGTACCAACCCTGTTGCAGGCGCAATAGGTGCTATTGGTACAGTCGATATCGAATCCAAACATCCAGGAAGGCGTCGAGGTGGCGGGAGAGATGCAGACGATGATAAGAGCGATGGGAAAGGTGGAGGGCGCAAACATAAGAAAAATAAAAATGACGGGACAGATCATAATGGCGGAAATGTAGACGCTGGAGTTGTAAACATAGGTGATTTATTACAAGAAACCGGAAACATTGGGGGTAGTGTAGGTGGTATCGGGAGCGGTTCGCCTGGAGCATCGGTCATCGGTACGGGAACATTTACTTCAATTAGGCATAACTTTGTATCAACAAATCAATAAACGTTGAGAAAATTATTTAAACAGTCTACCTTTTAAATTTTTCAAAAAGTTTCGGTATGATTAGGTGTAAAATATATAAAGGATTTGACACGAGTTGTCATTTCATATATTACTTTAATAAAACAGTTCAGGAATTGTGTTAGTAAGCGAGCCTTTGACGGGCTTACTAACGAATTCCTAGACGAGTTTTAAAAAATATGGTATAAAATGACAACGAGTGTCAGATCTTTTTTATCACATGCTTTGACGACGTCATTTCACTAAAATAACGTCATGCGATTGGTCATTCAAAGATTATTTAGCCTATGAAAACGCTCAAAATGTTATCTTACACACGTGTAAGATTGAAAAAACGTAATGGCAGTATTACACGATAAACAAGGTATAACATGTGATAAAGTTCAATATAAACAACATTAGACCATTATTATACCGTCATTTCAGAATCCGGGAAATGCAAATACGGTGAAGCCGGTTTCTGCAACAGTTTCATCAAATGTTCGGATGGCTACACGTGCCAGTATCCTGACGGAAATACAATCGGAAAGTGCTGTAAAGATGCGCCAGGTAAGTAAATGCATTTATATTTATGTGGCGACACTTTGATATTTTGTTTCAAGAAATGCCTTCACTGTGAAACAGTTTTACTTATATTCTAGATGTCGGATCGGGTATTGCAAACATGATTGGGTTAGGCACTGGCGGAAGTACTAGTTACAACAATAATGCCGGGAGTACAATTACTGATGGTGGTTTCAGCATTATAGGTGGGCGAAAGTGCTTATTTTAATGGCAGTAAAACGTTATTATGTATTTTGTATTTATCCATACTCGTGACCAATTTGTAATGGCAGTAAAACGTTATTATGTATTTTGTATTTATCCATACTCGTGACCAATTTTGTGAAACTATGCCTGAAACCAACCGTTCACTTTCAGTAATTCCCATTTAGATTTACTACTTTTCTCATTATCATTTTCCAAACCATCAGTGTAATTATTATGTGTATTAAATAAAATGTGAACTTTTTCTCTTAAGTATGAAATCAAAATGTAAAGATGTAAATCCATTTTTACAAAAAGTATTTTTTATGTTTTTAATAAAGGGTATTTATTATATTTCAGAAATACAATACAATTGTTACGGTCTTAACTGATATTCACTTATGTTTGCTGAACATTATTTTAAACCAACACGTTTACATTTATCGGAGGGATTTACACAGTTTGGTAAACATTATTTCAGAATCAGGGAAATGCAAATACGGTGGAGCCGGTTTCTGCAACAAATTCATCAAATGTTCGGATGGTTACACATGCCAGTTTATTGACGGAACGGCACTCGGCAAGTGCTGTAAAGATGCACCAGGTAAGTTAACGTTTTTATTGTGGCAATCTCTGGCTATTTAGTTCCCGGGAAATGTCCGTTTTTGAATTATGTACTAAGAGTAAGATATACAATTATTGTGCTCTTTGAAACAATACATTCTTTCCTGATTTTAGATGGGGGATCAGGTATTGGTAACATAATTGGTTTAGGGACTGGCGGAAGTTCAAGCGACAACAATAATGGCGGAGGTACAAATACAGTTGGTGGTGCCAGCAATACAGTAAAAAGTAAGTACTTATTTATATTTATATATGAAAGAAAAAAAATTATGCATTTATTTATCACAAGTCAACTGCCCAATTTTGTAAATGTATGCCTGAAAACAATTATACAGTTTTAATCATTTTCATTGACTATTTACTAGTTTTATTCCTTTGATTTATTAAATAGGAAGTCGACTTTCTTTCTCTATGATATCAAACTGTATGAATGTTAATCCGTTTTCAAATAATTTAGATAGTATTTTATTAGATAAAATGTGAAGTTTATTGTTAATATACAAATAAATGATTGATTGCTATTTAGTGACGTTCACAAATAATTGAAGAACATAATGTTTGCGCTCTTAACTAATTTTCATTAATTTATTAACATACTCTTTTTTCGCATTGTTTATATAATGATTACGTTATTAACTGATGTTCATTGCTGATTGTAAAAGATATTGTTTGTGATACTTTCGCTCTTAACTAATCTTCATTGGTTGTGTAGAACATTATGTCTTTTATGATTGCACTTTTAACTGATGTTTATTATTTGTGTAGAACAAAATGTTTGTGAACACGGAACGGCCGGTTTCTGTAACGACAACATCAAATGTCCAGCCGGACATACGTGCCTGTTTGTGACGGACGGTGGACTAGGAAAGTGCTGCAAAGATGGACCAGGTACCGTACATTCCTGGTTCTTTCATGATTGTTTCACATTATGAAAGTCATTCTTTATTTTAATTAAATTGGTGCTCTGTACTTCTTCCTACACGTTTCGAAATACGCCTTTATTAGTATCAGTGACTTTACGATTTATGTATATGGACGTGTTCCATTGAGCCCGTATAACCTTATGATAAATTGGTGGATTTAATAAACGCTAAACATTCACAACTTCAGTTTAATATAACACTTGTACATACATAAAACACCCTTTTGAATAAGACGTATGTACATTAGCATAAATACATGTTCAGGTATTTTTGGCAGTCCGTGCATGTTTTACGGCTGTGCAAATGCTGTACCGTATGCCTCGAGTCCATTAGGGCCGCGTGCAAAATTACACCAAGTTTGTGCAAGTTTGCACGAACATCTGGCGCTAAAAGGCGTCAGTACAATCTAAAGATTGGTGCTTAGCGACAAAACTTTCTCATTTTGCGAGGTTTGCGATGTTTTGGGGTATATTGGCGACATTAAATGCTTAGATGGCGCCAAAGGTTGTCAAAATAGTCTCTTTTTGGCGATAGCCGCTGCTATATATAAACTGCCGATCCAGATGACCACAGAGTCAGTTGCAGCAAGTGTCAACGTCACCATGAACACAGACCCAGGGGCATTCATACTTCTTCTTCATCAAACGGCTATTGGAGAGTATGAAGTGCGAACTTTTTATGAACTTAAAGTAGATCTAGCCCAAGCTAGAAGGAACCACCAGTGGTAGGTCCGACCCATGCTTCATCCCCAGCTCCGGTTCAAAATTTACACCAGACTGACTCCGGAAATGTTTGATGAATTGCTCGAGCGGCTGACTCCACGCCTCCAGAGGCAGGACACCGTGGTTAGGAAGGCTTTTCTGTTGGTCTTCACTTGGCCGGTATTTGGCGACCGGTGCTTACTATACAGAACTGGATTACAACTTTCGGCAAGGAGAATGTCCAGAAGTTTGTTTCAGACGTGGCCAAAGCCTTAGTTGCAGAGTGCAGCGCTGAAGTTGTCAAATGCCCCACCATACCTGAAGGCAGACTGGAGATAGCTTGACAAATCGAGAGACGATGGAACATGCCCCTCTGCTTGGGATCTCAAGATGGAAACACATCATGATCTCTAGATCTCTAGACTCTATCCGAATGTTGTCAAATTTTGCCCAAGCTTACATGAATTTAATCCAGAAAATGGCTTCGCTGTTGTATCCTCGGTGGCATGGGGTCTGATGAGCGTGAGAGAGGGTTTGGTATTAACAGACGCCGAATGTCTAGAACATGTCCAGAACATGATGTGCACTTGCACTAATGTATCGACAACTTCCGACAAACAATCGCAATCAATGAAGCTTTTAGCCTTATGTCGAGGCTCTAGTGTACCACTAGCTTTAAACATTTTAAAATTGGTACGGCGTCAATTTCATCGACTATCATGAGAGATTTAGGAACAACTGGAACCATTTAAGTGTAATTTGTCGCCGATATGGAAATGTTTATCTCCTTTTGGCTGCAACGGGAGTGCACTGGCGTCGAACTATCTATCAGGCGGACCTCTTCCGTCGCTTGGCTTCAATCTCGGCGATATAGCGCGCCTAAAGGTGTCAGTTTGATCCAAACTTTACCTATTGTCGCCAATGTTTCGTGCCAATAGTAGCCAGTCAAGAACGCGGCAGAAAATGGTTTGACTATATTCGTTTTAGGTACCAACCCTGTTGCAGGCGCAATTGGTGCTATCAGTACAGACGATAACGAATCCAAGCCTCAGGGAAGGCGTCGAGGTGGCGGGAGAGATGCAGACGATGATAAGACCGTTGGGAAAGGACGAGAGCGCAAAAATAAGAAAAATAAAAATGACGGGACAGATGATAATGGCGGAAATATAAAAGATGACACTGTTAATATCGGCGATATATTACAAGGAACCGGAAACACTGGCGGTACTGCGCCTGGAGCATCGGTCATCGGTATGGGAACATTTACTTTAATAAGGCCTGACATTGTATCAACAAATCAATAAATGTTGAGACTATTATTTAAACAAATTATCTTCTAAAAAAAAATAAAAGTTTCGGTATTACAAGATGTAAAATATAGTACAATATTAACAATATTTGACCATTAGTTTACCATCATTTCAGAATCCGGGAAATGCAAATACGGTGAATCTGGTTTCTGCAACAGCTTCATTAAATGTTCGGATGGTTACAAGTGCCAATATCCCGACGGAAATACAATTGGGAAGTGCTGTAAAGATGCACCAGGTTCGTCCAAGTATTGAGACTTGTTTGTTTTAAATATTCGAAAATACATACCGTTATGTGAAAGTGTATATTTCTTCATTAAGTCTACTTTGTAAGGCTTTAAAAATGATTGTTTTGTATCTTACGTTGTTCTATAACGCTTCCCACATCCAAACATTGATTAAGTTATTATTCTTCTAATTAAAAAATGACTTTGTTATATTGACCGAAATTGATACATTTTATATTCAAAGAATTGCATATCATCAACAATAGAAAACCGTCATCAGCAGTACATGTGTAATATTAAATATTACCATGGCCTGGTCATTTCAGGCGGCCCGGGAGGCAACAGTGCTGCCGGAACTATTGGAAGTATGAAAAACATTTATACGTAAAACTGATAAAAAATGTGTACATTGAACATCGAATGTCGCTTTTTGTCATCTAGAAAAAATTCGACAACTCTGTTGGTTGAGCCAAAAATAATTCGGGATCATTGCTGCCTAAGAACACCTCTAAAATAGCTTTCTTTTTTTGACCTCAATCAAATACTTAGTATGTAGGATTTACTCAAAAAGAATGTTTTCTCACGTATATTGCTCCAATTCTCCGAGTAATGAAGAATCATTTAAGAATTCCTGAATCAAAACCGATCACCACCAAAAGCAAGTGTACATGACCCATTCCGACATTCCATGAAAATGTGATGCAAATCCATTTATAACTTGTTTTATAAAAAATGCTATTAAACAAAATGAAAGACAAACCATCGTCTGCAAAAGCATAACCTTGTTGGCAAACCTCCTTTGAGAGATTAAATTGCATTTGTTTCGATAATTGAGAACGTAAAAATATAGCATTGTGAGGTAC
This sequence comes from Congeria kusceri, assembly GCA_027627225.1. Lineage (NCBI taxonomy): Eukaryota > Metazoa > Mollusca > Bivalvia > Myida > Dreissenidae > Congeria > Congeria kusceri. The sequence goes on along the minus strand of CM051035.1, from coordinate 52,753,389 downwards.
CGGTATGTTGTGTGATAAATTTCGGTTTAAGACTATTTTTTCTGCTATTGACAATATAAAGGTAAGCCCAGTCTGTCTCTAAACGCTCGTTAAGTTGGGCTATATTTTTGTAAATAATGATATTTGCATTACATTTAAGATGTTTTATTGCAGTACTCAACGTTTGTGAACATGGAACGGCCGGTTTCTGTAACGCCAACATCAAATGTCCAGCGGGACACACGTGCATGTTTATGGACGGCGGACTAGGGAAGTGCTGCAAAGACGGACCAGGTATCAAGCTGCACAGAGCTTATATCAGTTTGTTCGTAAACTGCACATGTATCTTCCAATACATATTTGCAAGATGTTTTCAGTTTTATTTGGAACTAAGGAATTCAACTGAAAAGTATGTTTATATAATGTTTATATTAAATTATTGTATATTTAAATGATACAAATTCATGCATGTTATAGTCTAATATTTAGTCATCATTGATGTATCTCACTATTTCTATCCAATTGCCCAGATGGCAACATACGTCGTAGAGCAAAGCGAAGTATAAAAGATGACATTGGAGACACAGGGTTGGACATTAAAGACGTTGTTGGCAACACAGGTAACATATGGGCCCGTATGCATAAAGCATCTTAAGTAATTTCTTAAATATTTTCACTTATTTGTAAACTTTGAATTTACTGCATTTATCAAGTAATTGACAAACGTATATGTTACTAATATTCTTTCAATTATCTTTAAATAATAATGTCATAAACATATATTAACTTGTGCTGCATTGAGACCACATGGAATGACGCACTTAATGAAGTTTCCAAATTTAAGGATAATAGTAAAATCTAACTTAAGATGCTTTATGAATACCACCCCAGATCTAAGTCCTAATTTGAATGGACACCATTCGTTAATGAATGTAACACATATCGAAGCGGTTATATGATACGTCTTGGAACCGTTATTTACAGCTTTAGTCATTATGTGAATTCAAAATGGGAAGGGCATTATTAGCAATTATGTGAAAATGGGAATTACAACTTGAAAAAAAGATAATGGTAACATTATATAAATATTAAGCCTCGGTCGTCAGTGTTTCCTCCGGTTGACAAGACGCACTGTCACCCTCGAGTAACTCAATATTTATTTTATTATACCGAACAATCCCGTGTCATTTGCGCACCGGGCGACATAGCGGTAGCGAACGACATTGCCGGGCGAAATATCAAATTGTTGCCCGCTGCAGTTTATATGCATTATATAGAGAAATAATCAAGTGAGGTATAACAAGGCTTTGAAAGTATTGCAAGCAATACAGGAGTCTCCTACCGGTGAAAACCCTTACTAATTAAACATTGTGCAATACCGTCAAATCGCTATTTATCTGTAGATGTACACAGTTTCATATTCCAATCCAATTTGTCACTGCAGTATTAAGTTGTTGTTTTTTCTATTTTAGTAACATTGACAAGACATTCGAGTTACTTTTTGAGTTATTGCAGTACTAAACCGACAGAGGGCATCATATAGTCCATTCTGTGTACCACGTTCATGATCATATGTTATGTTCTTTTCGAATTATTACAGTATTCAGTTTATTTCTATTTTAGTAACAGTCACATGACCTTTGACCTCTGGTGAAAAATAGAAGGTCGTGCATAATTCTCACATTGCTGTTGCGATGTATACAAAGTTTCATCAAAGCGTCTTCAGTACTTTCCGAGTTATCACAGGATCCAGATGTTGGGGACGGACGGACAGACAGACGTACGGACGAACAGACAGAACGACACACAGACAGATGGCAAACCTATAGTTCAATCTATGTACCAAGTTTCATGGTCATATCTTATGTCCATTTCGAATTATTACAGTATTTAGTTTATTTCTATTTTTTAGTAACAGTCACGTGACCTTTGAGCTCTGGTGCAAAAAGGTCGTGCAAAATCGTTACATTGCCACATTGCCGTTTATATGTATACCCAGTTTCATCGAAATAAGTTCAGTAATTTTTTAGTTATTGCAAGAACCAGGTTTTGGGGACGGACAGACAGACGGACGGACAAACATACGGACGAACATATAGAGAGACACACAGACGGATGGCAAACTCATAGTGCAATCTTTGTACCAAGTTTCATGGTCATATCTTATGTACTTTTCGAATTATAACAGTAGTTAGTTTATTTATATTTTTAGTAACAGTCACGTGACCTTTGACCTCTGGTGAAAAATAAAAGGTCCTGCATAATCCTCACATTGCCGTTTATATGTATTCCAAGTTTCATTGAAATAAGTTCAGTTCTTTTTTAGTTATCGCAGGATCGAGTTTGTTTTAGTTTATTTCTATTTTTAGTAACAGTCACGTGACCTTTTACCTCTGGTAAAGAATAAAAGGTCGTGCCTAATACTCACATTGCCGTTTGTATGTTTACCAAGTTTCATCGAAGTATCTTCAGTACTTTTTGAGTTATCGCAGTAACAATATTTTGCGGCCAGACGTAGTTTATTTCTATTTTTAGTAACAGTCACCCGACCTTTGACCTCTGGTAAAAAATAAAAGGTCGTGCCTAATACTGACATTGCCGTTTATATGTATACTAAGTTTCATCAGAGTATCTTCAGTTCTTTTTGAGTTATCGCAGGAACAATATTTTGCAGACGGACGGACTGACGGACGGACGGACGGAGGGCAAACCTATAGTCCCCTCCGGTGAACCACCGGTAGGGGACTAATAAAAGTCATTAATCTATGGATAGGCAATGAAAATAAATGTGTTGTCAGCCAATAACTTTTAAGAAAAAAGAATCTAGCAAAATCTGTTCAATTTTAAAGACGTTCGCAACAATTTCCTTCATTTTTTTCCAACGACAGCTTTTCTTAAAAAATCACACAAACACGCATCAATGTATCTTAAAACTAAAACAGTCTTAAAAAATATGGGTCACCGGCCTTTTTCAGGAAATATTGAATTTTGAATATGGTACCTGTCGAAGCCTTTTTTTCAGTTTGTGTTACTTAGAATGTTGAATAATATAAAGCGTTCATATTCAAACAAAGATGGAGATTTTTAAATGCATCTTTTTTTTAATGTTTCGTTTGGCAATATACAAGTGCAGTTTAATGATAAAAAGCGCTTTATCTACAGTTATCAGTTAACAAATGACTTGTAATGGACACTTAACGAGGTTAATTATGCATTAGATATGCCTGTGAAAACATCAATAATTTATCAAATATACGAATATCTTTTGTTCCAAACGACAGATTTTGTTAAAAGATCCCACATACATGCGTCATTGTATACTGAAACTAAAACTGTCTTACAAAATAGGGGTCACCGGCCTTGTTGCGGAAATATTGGGTTTTGAATACGGTACCTGTCGAAGCCACTTTTTCAGTTTGGATTTGTTTAGAGTATATAGGATAGTTGTTTTTCAATCAAGGTTATTGCTCTTTCAACTGATATGTTTGTACAAGCTTTGTTTGGCAATATACACGTGTATGTTGATAATAAAAAACGCTTTACCTACATTTACTGCTGAAATAATGAATTTGACTGGACATTTAAGTGTCTCAAATGGGAACTAATAATGCTTTTTTATCAAATGCATATTTTGTTCCAAACGACCGATTTTCTTAAAATTTCGCACATACATGCATCAATGTATACTTACACCAAAACATTAATAAAAAAAATGGCGCACCGCACTTGTTTGGAAAATATTGGATTTCATATAGGGTACCTGTGTAGCCTTTTTCTGTTTTGTTCTAACATACATAAACAGCGTATCAATAGAATGGAGATATTTAATGGATCATTTCTGAACTAATTTGTTTGGATATACATTGCATCAGTGTGTTTTTGATTATTATATATGCTTTATGAACTTTTACTATTAAAAATAGTTATTTTGAATGGAAATTAGAGATTAAATTAGTATAGTGTAACCTATATACAATAAAGAAAATATGAAGCAAAAGGAGAAACTAACCCAATTATTTTCTTTTTGTTGCGAACGTCTTTAATATACTTCAATAATATGTATAATATTTTCAACGCAAACTATTGAATTATGTGCAGTCCTCACAAGCTAATCCGGGACGACGCTTTCCGCTTTCATGGCATTTTCTGTTTCGATGTAGTTTCTTCTAAACATAAACCCACTGTAGGCGGAAAGTGTCGTCCTGGATTAGCCTGTGCGGACTGCACGGCTAATCCGGGACGACACGTTACGCACATGCATTAAGCCCGGTTTATCCGACAAGTCTCAAATTATATTTTCGCTTTGGAATAACTTTCATTGTCATTCAGCTAAAGCATTCCACATGGCAGAGGTTGGAACGCCGCGAAGGCATGTAATTACCATGTTTATGGTAGAATAAACGCAAAAACCGCGTATATAGGCGTGGGGTGATGCAAAAGAGTAAGTACTACTCCTCTGACAATATTTGGGGAAGAGCATTAATTTATAGAGGCAAAAAAGACATGTCTTTTGTTGCAACTTCAAACAAAGTATACCCGAGTAGACGGATAATGAAGGTACATGTACTTTAATAATTTGGCTGCGTTGTTGTTAATAATATGCATCATGTCTATGCCGGAACGATTACGGTCAGTATGCAATAATCTATTGTAGAACTCGATGTTTGTGAACATGGACAAAGCGGTTTCTGTAACGCCAATATCAAATGCCCAGCGGGACATACATGTATGTATATGAATGCCGACGGACTTGGTAAATGCTGTCAAGTCGGAACAGGTAAGTAGGATTCCCAATATCGTTAGCATATTTAAGAAAATATTTTATTTACTACTCTAAAGTCAATTAAATTTCGCGGTGTCTAAATTTCGCACATTAACAAAAAAACGACTAAATCGCGCGTTCTTAAATTTGCGCAATTTTTTTCATTTTCATGCATTTATTTTTGATAATCATACGAAAAGAGAATGTATGCTGTGTCCTAAATTCATGCTCTCCTCGGACGGCGAAATACGCGAAAAATAAGACCACCTCGAAACAAAACGATATTACAGTAGATTGATTAATTAAATACTTGCTTATGTTCCGTCTGCCATAGTCACCCATATTTGTCATGCTAATTAATTTGTTATCTGAAAAATTCATCTCAACAAGAAAATGCTTCCCGAGCACATAAAGACCGCAGCATTAGTGCGTTAGGCGTTAAATTGAATTTTATTTGTTATTCACCAACACAAATTTTAGCATTCTTTATTTAGAAACATTTTCATTGACATAAGCGACATTGCTACTCGGTATATTCTTCAGTCTTAAGGATAAGAATGGGTTGGTGAATACGTCTGGCTGTATTTGTGTCATTGAGCAACATACTAGTATACATGTAATACTCATTGTATTTAGCCGGCCTGGTTCCTGATGACTCGGGCAATAATCAGTCTCCAGAAAAGATCACACGACTCGTTGAAAACCTAAACAACCCACTAAGTGGAAAGAACGAGCCTGCTGGTGATACAGAAGCAATTGGCAAGAAATATCTCGATCTTGTTCAAGTCGAAGAACTGGAAAATGCAACAGGCGATGATGCAGAAGAATCAGATATTGATCTAGAAGCACTTCTAAAAGAACATCTTGATGGTGTAAAAGGAGATGACTTAAAAACTGCACCAAATGGCGAGCAAGAGCCTGCTGGTGACCTAGAAGCAATACTAAAAGAACACCTCGATGGTGTACAAGAACAAGATGCACCGCCTGGCGATGAGGACGAAGATAAGGAAGAGAAAGAAGACGATGCCACTGACAAGAAGGACAAGAAGCGTAAACGAAAGGGAAGAAAGGGCAGCAATGGTAAGACACGTTTACTTTTAATTACTGCAGAATGGTGTATCGTCCGTTTGGCGGCAAAAAATAATGTAACTGACATGTATTAAGTCTTACAGAGGAAGCAAAAAAAACTGATTTTCTAATGCTAAATGTAAAATTGAGTTTTTACATAATATATTTACCTTACATTAAAATAAGCCCATACAGTGCAGTTGTCATTTATCAACAGTTAAGTAAGTGAAGAAAATGTCTTTATATAATTGTTGAGTTACATGAGTTGCTTGGCTCTGAAAATGTGTACATGCGAGAAGTCTAGTAAGTGCACTGACAAGCAACATTGCTTTGGCAAGAAAAACATTTACAACTTTTCAAACAGTATGTTTAATGATAATCAATATTATAATTATAGTTTACTGATATTATCAATTGTATATATTATTTAATTGTATGAGCCGCAGTCCATAAAATATATTTCAATACATCTTAAATTGGCATTAGTTTTAATGAAAGTACATGCCGTTTATTCGACTGAAAACTGTTTCTTATTTACGAAAGGCAATTTATAATGTTCGAAACCGCTTGGTACAAACGGAATACACACTAATGTACACGCTGATTTACTACAGAGGCATCACCAACTATCGCACACAGAAACAATACAATAAAAATTTACGAAAACGTTATTATTTTACCGATTTTAATGCGTTTTTTTGTATTTTGATCGGTAAGATGTCCATTTGAAACGATTTCTGCAAAGTTTTATTTTATTACATATTTATGGACTGTTGCTTTAATCATTTAATGATTTTTTAGCAGAATTTTAGTGCAAAAACAACATGACTATACTTTTGCGACAACAATTTTTTGGCAATATATGACTTTAAAAAAAACTCAGGACTTTAGGATGGAATACAATCATAGCATTCGAGTAGGTCATGAAAGAGGGTATACAGAATTCAAATTTGCAAAAGAAGTGAATATTCCTAAACAACGTCAGTGACAAGATTTTTTGCACAAAGGTGATTGTATAGGTGAATCATATGGAACTCTAAAGTATCGGAAAATATCAGTTTACCGTATAGATAAAAGAGCACTATGCAACATAGCATTTACAAAAAGCACAAACTATTCGTGTACAAACTGTCTGTCTGTCTGTCTGTCTGTCTGTCTGTCTGTCTGTCTGTCTGTCTGTCTGTCTGTCTGTCTGTCTGTCTGTCTGTCTGTCTGTCTGTCTGTCTGTCCGTCCGTCCGTCCGTCCGTCCGTCCGTCCGTCCGTCCGTCCGTCCGTCCGTCCGTCCGTCCGTCCGTCCGTCCGTCCGTCCGTCCGTCCGTCCGTCCGTCCGTCCGTCCGTCCGTCCGTCCGTCCGTCCGTCCGTCCGTCCGTCCGTCCGTCCGTCCGTCCGTCCGTCCGTCCGTCCGTCCGTCCGTCCGTCCGTCCGTCTCTCTGTCTGTATGGACGTCTGTCTGTCTGGACGTCTGTCTGTCTGGACATCTGTCTGTCTGTCTGTATGTCTGTCTGGACGTCTCTGTGGACATTTGTCTGTCTGTCTGTCTGCCTGTCTGTCCTTATGTCCGTCCGTACACCCGCCCGCCATCCCGCCCTTCCGTGCGCCGGTCCGTCCGTCAGTCAGTTTATATGTGAGATCTTAAAATTCTAACTCACTAATTTAAATTTCAGACGGGAAATGTCGAGCCGGGGACTCCGTAATGAAGAGGCGGCGGTCACCAATAGAGTGCAAGAAAGATGCTGACTGTCCGAAGGTGGATCTTCCGGAAGTCGCTTATTGCCATTACAACCGGTGCTGCCTTAGCACAGGACCTTGAACTTGACCCTGTATATAAAGGACCGGAAATATGACTTTATGAACGAAATGTGATGCTTTCCATATGTAAATATGGACCATGATCATTTCTGAATATTTGATGATATCGTGTGCACACTGTGCAATAAATCAGACGCAATTTCACTTGTAGTTTGGTATCGTATTTCTTGTTGCTATACACAAGACACATCGCCATGCTTGATTAGGGTGGCTAAGCATGTGACATTATTCCATTCAATGATGGATACGGCATCATATGCATTAGTAGTTGACCTTGGCGAAGCAAGTACGATTAAATACCGATGTAGTATGTTCTACTTGTCGAGTTTTCATAAACGCGGTATGCGTCGGACATTCCAGGTCCATTTGTTTGCCGATGCACTGTTTCATTTATAACTCACGGTTTAACCATCAACTGACCCAGCAAGCTAGCAATGAGACATTCTTAGCGGTCGAGACCACTATCATAATTGTATCAAGAATGTGTAAAATTCAAAAAGGCCCATACACAGTCAATAAAAATATTTATCAAAGTATGGTCAAAGCGTGTTAACAATTACGTTGACCCTGTATGGATTTTATTGAAGATGTGTGCAATATATTGCATTCGCAGACATATATCGAGAGGCAAAGTGTCGTATAATTCAATAAGATTTAGCACTCTTAAATCACTTTTGAATGGGACTAAATACTGATGCGCCTAAGTATTAAAGGTGTTAAAAACTTCAGGAGTGTCCTAAACGATTCCTCCTTCCAAAGAAAAAGTTGTGACGCATGAATTTCCACAACCATATTTTGAGAGGTATTAAATGATGAAGTATTTCTTGATTTCAAATTATTCAGCCAGTAAATTGCTTTCTTCGTTTAGACCTTTGAATGACAAGCAAGGCAAAGTAAAACTACAACATGATTCGTACCAACCAAAGAGATCAAAACACAAATGATGCGGATTACTGACAAAAAATGATCGCGCGGGAAAACCAGAACGACAATTGTATTGAATCAAAACAGTTCACTAAAAGTGAATGTGTATGGGACAATTTAGCAATTAAGCATTATAAACAGTATAGTTTGACACTATGCGAAACATGTTCTTGTACAACTTGAAAGAAAAGACAAAGTAAACAAGATTCTGTGTTTGATAAACACACATGCCCCCCGTTGGTGCTGGATAGTCGATTTCTTAGTCCAAATAAGGTCAAGGTCAAGGTCAAAGTGAGGTTGGGTGATATGGGTGGATTGGGCGTAGCCATAAGCAACAACTGTGTAAGTATCCGAGTGTTTTAGCAAGCGGTGTTGGTGCTAGACGAAACGGTAAAATCTAGTTAACCAAGACACAGCCTATTTGAATTATTCTAAGTGCAAATTAGGTCAAGGTCAAAGTGAGGTTGGGTGGTATGGGTGGATAGGGAATGGTCATAAGCAACAACTGTGTAAGTATCCAAGTGTTGTAGTAAGCGGTGTTGGTGCTAGACGAAACGGAAAAATCTACTTAACCTTGTCAAGGACGGACGGACGGATGGACGGACAGGACAATCACTATATGCCTCCCGCATCAAGATGCCGGGGGCATAAAAACAAATACACACAGTAATGTAGTAACCGATCTTGCACAGAAGCCAGCAACATTGCAAATTATAATAATTAAAGTAGATCTGACTGTTAAGAAGTCCATGATGTATCCAGGCGCGGATACACAATCTTGAGTAAGAAGGGGCGGAAACACTTGTACATACCTACTTTGTTTCGTTCGGGTCTATGTGTTTTGGAAAGACCTGTCAGAACAATACAATCCTCGTGCGCGGGACTATCTTTTTGCGCGTGGTCAGGTCTTTCCTAATTGAAATGAGACCCGTCCACGTGCAAAAAGATACACCCGTGCACGGGGATTGTATTGTTCACAAAAAAACCTGTCCACGAGAAGCATATAGTTCGATTAAGTGTATATTCATTGTGTAGTTCTAAAAATATATGTATGCATGTGCATGTACACGTTCATTTGTTTTTGGACTTTCTGCATATTAATGTTATTTCAACTGCACGTATAAAATACAAAATATATATTCTTTGTCAAAGCAGAAAACTATTTCGTTATGAAAATAATGACTTGTAACCGATGTTGTTTTTTTATTTAACGACACAATATATGATTGTCTATAAACATAATAAATGCAACGTATCTTGTTTTAATGTTGTATAGAAAAAAACATACACTAAACTATGCCGCGTATTAAAGCCATGGAGCTTTTATTTAGTGATTCCTTTTTAAATGATTTTTTTAATGTACCAATTATTAATATACACGTTGTATATACATTCTACATCGAATATGAAAAATCCAAATAAATACAAAACAGTTTCAGCGTTTCCGCCTCCCAATAAATCCGTCTATGGGATCAAATATCCTGTATACCTTACACTACAATACGGTGGCACAGAAGTGACATGCACTAATCGAGGGAACGAGATACTTAATCGTGGGAACGAGAAACTAACTCGATGGAACGAGTTACTAATTCGAGGGAGCGCAATACTTACTCGAGGGAACAAGATATTCACTCGTAAAAACGAGATACTAATTCGTGGAAACGAGATAGTTAGTCGTGGGAACGAGTTAACTATGTCGAGGGAACGAGATACTTAGTCGAGGGAACGAGTTAACTAAGTCGAGGGAACGAGATACTAAGTCGATGGAACGAGTGAGTATCTCGTTCCCACAAGATAGTATCTCGTTCCCATGAGTTAGAGAACCAAATAATGTGTTCCGTATTTTTGTGTTTTTGATAAGCATGGCAGACAAAAACGATCATGTTTTTCGAGAAAGACTTTCCTATCGCCAAATTAGTCTCGTTATGTTGGTAATCATATGATAAAGGGGACTAACTGTTCAAATAATAAAAGAGGACTAACTGTTCAAATAATGTAACCAACATTTTCATTGATTGACTAACTCTAGCGAACGAGTTACTTAGTCGTTCGCTCAAATTAGTATCTCATTCACACGAGTTATTATCTCGTTCACTCGACTTATTATCTCGTTCGCTCGACTTATTATCTCATTCTCTCGACTTAGTATCGCGTTCCCTCGACTTAGTATTTAATTTCCACGAGTTTGTATCTCGTTCCTACGAGTTAATAGCTCGTTCCCTCGAGTTAGTATCTCGTGGGAACAAGATAGAAAGAGTAGTGTATGTCACCTCTGTGCCACGGTACTGAAATCAACACATATTCGCTATTTCATTTACCAGATTACGAACAAAGGCGCTTTGTTGTTTAACAAATAACACAAATCGTATTCCCTGTAGTATAAAAATGCACAAGGTAGCCCACTCGCCATTTTCTATCGTGACGGAAGTCAATTGGCAATGATTGGCTGGTTTCAATGTATAAAATTACATCTTTGGTTCCCGAAATCTCCGTAGCCCATGCATTTAGGACCGGGTACTTTTTAAAATTAAAACCAGTCAATCAACTTCCGTTACGATAGGAAATGGCGAGTGAGCTTAAATCGCTTCCGATCTCCTTCCATCTGTACCGAAGCACACAAATCAGGGCACCATAATTTCTGTTTCAGTACTAACACGATTTGGCGTCCACACATACAACGGGTTACATAATATAAATCTATACCATATTTCAGAGAGTTTTCTTTCTTTTGCGGTATTCAATAACTGTGATATCAGAACAGTGACAGGTTGACGGAGCCTAATATGCAAGCTTACCGTGCAATAAGTAGCGTGCAGTAGATATAAATTTTTGTTTTTGCTAAGAATTTGTAACATATCCCAATTAATTGGTCAATATAAATACAACATGACAAATACGATCCTACCAATTTAGGCGGTGACGTACTGGAGGATCTTAAATGTCACAAACGAGGTCCGACCAGATCGTACCTACTTGAATAGGTCCTAGCAAACCTTACCTTAGGTACGACCTGGTCGGATCAGGTCCTATCTATTTTGGACCTAATGGTACGCCATATTAATGAGGTCGTACCAGCCCCTTTCTCAGGTCGGACCAGGTCCTACCAATTTAGGACCTAAATTTAGAACCACAGGTTCTAAAACGGCGCTCTAAAGGTCAAAATTCATTAGGAGGTAGGACTTGCCTCTACGTCAGGTACGACCTGGTCGGACCAGGTCTAACTAATTTAGGACTAATGGTACGCCATATATAAAGACCATTGTTTAAATACGCCGTATCATTGGTTTAAACGATACAGTAGATACACCCAACGGACGTTTCAATTCACAAGTGTATTGCTTCCTGATGTGCACAGGTATAAACTCAACAAAAAATTATAACGCACCAATTGAAAGCGTTATATTTTTTTATTTATAAGCGTTTCAGTTGTGTCATGGTAAATACGAACATATTTCGTATTTTTTCCAATATTTTGGTATGAACACATGCATGTATAACTCAAATAATCATAGCTGACATTTCAAGCTGAAACAAATAAATAAATAAATAAAATACAGCATTTTCCATTTATTTCCATTTTTTGTGCGTTATATATTTTGTTGAGTGTACTGTCATAAACGTCAGAAGAAGTTCAACTCTCAAAAAAGGACACGGACTTAAATATTTTACTGCTCACAAAAGATCTGAAATAATACATGCCATAATAAAACAATCCGACTAAAATCATCTTTGGAAATACATTTGATACAGTATGTCACAATAAATGATAGCAACAGTAAACAAACAGCGGTAATCTATGAAAGTACAAAACAGTTAGTCCGTATATAGTAATCACACAATTTATTACATACATGCAAAAAAAATAGATATTACATAAGTACAATACAGTAAGTTATTATACAGTAAGCAAGCATATTAGAATAATTATAAAACTATATTACAAATAACTGCCATAGCCTACGATTGATTCCATAAATCACGCGAAAGTTCGGGTCGCGCGGAAACTAAGGCGAACTGAAACGGCCAATAAACAAGACGGCCGAGCTAACTACGTCTGTGATCAGGAACAAGAACGGGCGGTCGCAGATGAAGGTCACTTCGTCAACAGACATCATCATCATGCGCGATATCATCGCCGTCGCCGCTGCCGCTTCCGTTCCCTCCTCGTTGACGTCGACGAATGCCTTGTGTATGACGTCACTGATTGCCACTCCTTTGGCGCTCGTCATTCCGCTGAGGTCAACGTTGGATGCATCAAATAAATCGGTAATGCCAAGTTCCGGAAGAGTTCGTGATAAGTCGGTGGTTTCCGTAAATTTGAATTTCGGAAGGCCAAGGTCTACTTTCCATTTCATTTCCACTCGCACCTTATCAACTAATTTAGCGACAGCAACTGCGCTGAGGCTCTGTTCGAGCTCCGGAAGTCCATCTATGGCGTCGGGCCGGATAATCGTCATGGCAACGGTCTGGTGTTGGTAAGGAATCTCCACTGCGCTACATTTCAAAGCCTCGTCAGTCACATATCTCAAATCCATCTTTTTGTTCATCATGTCCACTTTCACAGTATCAGTTGTCGTTGTATGGAAATCTACTTTCTGGGTATCGGACACTTCGAATGGTTTATCCCATTTCCCTTTGAAATAGACCGCATTTGTTAACACGAGTTTCGTCGCACCGGAAATCATCCCCTCCTTGAGCAAATCCTCAATTTTATTATTCGTCTGCTCTTCAACCCATTTGTTAATCGCTAAGCGGCACTCGTCTGCTTTTGCAGCAAAATCCATACGCTCCGTACCGGACTTGTACAACTCGTCTGCATCTTTCGAGTATTTCTCCAGAACATCTAGATCTAGCCTAGCGAACATCTTGTTAGCAATATCGACAATCACCCCATCGCCGGTGTCCCTCGACTGTTTCATCTGCGCGTTCAGTTTGCTGAACGTCGCGTGCCATTCGTCTGGGGTGTTTCCCTGGAAGCCTAGAGCTTCGCCTATCTGCTTTTCAGTATTTCCCCGGGCTCCTAAGCAGGCTAACATCAGAGCCGAGCCGACGCTGTGTGGGGAAATCAGAACGTTCCCTTCACCCTGGGAAACTTTATGATATAAACTCCATGTGAATTGAGAACTCAGCACAGACGCCATGATCTTCTGTTATATCGCGAATGCACAAATAGCAAATGAAAAGCTGACGGTTCTGTTTCACAATTTATTTCCTATTGAACAAGTCACTAGTGTTATTTACAACGATGCACACATATAACCTGAAACGCCGCTGGTCTAGTCACACAATTTATTTCACTTCATCGATTCTTCGCTGAACAAGCCACGAGTGTCGTTTATAACTATGAGTGGAATTATTTATAGCCAGTGTACAACCACTTAGCCGGTGATATGTACATGCCATAGCTATCAGCGAGATACACTGTGTACATACACACACCTTGCCGCGTCAATTATTTATAGCTCGGACAAAATTAACCTCACACTGACCTTTATGCATGAATATATTACACATCCTTTACGAGGAATATATTAGTTTACGTTCTGTGTAATCTGGTTAAATCGATTAAAGAGTATTCCACTGAAAATACAGTTATGGTATAAATAAACACGTAAAAGTTAAAACACGTGCACGAACAAAACCGAGTATATATAGGAACTACTTCAAGCGCGTAATTATGCAAATATACTTACATGAGTGTCAGGTTCATGTGTCCGAGCTATACCACTAGTTGACCGTTCACATTCGAAACAGTTATTTTAAAGGGGCATATCGACGGTATTTCCCGTAAATATAGACACGTATTAAAACAACACATATTCCCATTTTTCACGATTATATTTTTCTAGTAGCAATAATATATTGAGAAATCGTTAAGAAAAAAATTAATACAAAGCCTTTTTTTTGGCGATACACAGTTCAAGCAGAATTCGAACACACGCCTACAATATCGCGCACTTCAATGAATACTTTCCTCCGCTACACTACATTTATCAATAGTGCGCATGCGTGTACATCGTGTACATTTCATTCATATCGATTTTACTACTACTTAATTTTCCCGCGCGCGCTAAAAGTGTCACGGTTACAACCTTTTTATAATTATTAAATATTTTACTGTTCGTTTATAAAAACGAAACCTATTTGTGAAGTAATCATTTAATAAATGTTTCATAAAATGTTTATATTAAAATTATTGTTTAGCTGAATTTATAATCAAACTTTTGATACCAAATTCATCCAACTTTTAATCCAACAACAAATAAAAAATACGAAATGAAAACATGTCCAGTATCTTTTTTCTCTTATTAATATAGTTCTAGGTATGGAAAAAGACAACGTAACGGCAAGAGAATAACACGTCATTTGTCAAAAATGTTGGGTTAATTGGTGACTTACTTTTACCTCTAATAAATCATAGAGAAAAAATAAAAAAATAAAAAATAAAAAAAAAATAAAATATATATATATATATATATATATAACATAGTGTTGGTCAAACTTAAACAAGAAATATCTTGTAAAAAGATATTCGGCGTCTTTGGTGATTTTTAGATTAACAAGGAAATTTAATTTAATTAAATGTAAATCAACCATTCTAAATAAATACATTTTCAAAAGACAAATGTGTAACTTTGTTGGGATTTCACTTATAAATCACTTATCGGTCTCGCATGACTGACTAGAACCGAACGACACCCAATATTCACTTATAAATCACTTATCGGTCTCGCATGACTGACTAGAGCCGAACGACAAACAATATTCACTTATAAATCACTTATCGGTCTCGCATGACTGACTAGAGCCGAACGACAAACAATATTCACTTATAAATCACTTATCGGTCTCGCATGACTGACTAGAGCCGAACGACAAACAATATTCACTTATAAATCACTTATCGGTCTCGCATGACTGACTAGAGCCGAACGACAAACAATATTCACTTATAAATCACTTATCGGTCTCGCATGACTGACTAGAGCCGAACGACAAACAATATTCACTTATAAATCACTTATCGGTCTCGCATGACTGACTAGAACCGAACGACAAACAATATTCACTTATAAATCACTTATCGGTCTCGCATGACTGACTAGAGCCGAACGACAAACAATATTCACTTATAAATCACTTATCGGTCTCGCATGACTGACTAGAACCGAACGACAAACAATATTCACATACTTAGGCAACACCAAATTTAATACTTCGTCATCGGATTTCTTTTTTCGACAAAAAAATATCATTTTTTCAATTTTGGTTATTTTGGCGCGAGCCTATATTGTTTGCGAATTTCTAGATATAAAAAAGTATTTTTGTTTGAACATGAGGATTTTAAGTAATACATGTTAAAAATAATGAGCCACGAGATAAACGGACCTAATATTACAAGCTAATCCGGGACGACATTTTCCGCCTACAGTAGATTTATGTTTAAAAGAGACTTCCTTGAAACAGAAAATACCATAAAAGCGGAAAGTGTTGTTCTGGATTAGCCTGTGGGGACTGCATAGGCTAATCCGGGACGACACTTTACGCACATGCATTAAGCCCAGTTTTCACACGACACGCCTCATATTATTTTTGCAGTGGTATAATGGATATGTTGTCCGCCTTGCGGTCAGAAGGTCGCGAGTTCGATCGGACTCGGAAATGCCTCAATCCTCTGGTATTAATCAAGCTCAAATAAATAGATTTAAACTTGAACTAACATTATCAGTATACATTTTAACGTTACTTTGTTTTTGTTTTTTCACACATCAAAAGTAATTCTGTGTCTTCTTCAGTTTCAGTTTATGATTACATAATAAAACTAACAGATCAGAAAGCCTTTCTCTTTAAAAAGCTAGTTTTTTACTAAGGGAGGTAATAATTATTTACGGGAGTAATTTTTATGTTAGAAGCATCGTTAACACTTAATTCAAACAATTAACGCCAAGAATTCGAACATTTTTTACACTACTTTTATTTGATACGCCTAAACTGTATATTTAAAGTTTGATTATTATGTTTGTGTTAAAAGGTGTAAGGTCAGTATGTTGCATCTGGTCCAATTACGTCATACGACGGTTACTAATGCGTATACTTAATTTTGGCTCGCCGATGAATATGGCGAAATTACCACACTTATAATACTGAGTGGCCAATTTAATTCAACTAAACTAAATTTATTTAGACCAGCCTATGACGGTTCGCGATAAAAATCCCAATTTGGGGCCCAGACAGGTTTTGTGCTAGTTTTGGCTGTCTGCTCATTATAGCAGACGAACTCGGGCAGAACATTATTTAACCCGCTACGACGTTAAGGACGTGCGTAGTAGCTACATAGATACGTAACGTCTAGGAAACTCTTTAAAACGTCATGCTTCCGTATTTGTTTCAACGCCTTACTTATAATCTCTAGTAATTATTACATCATTTAATAAAGTGGTATTATTTTGATATAAATTACTCATCTGATTATTTATTTGTTGTCTAATATAGATTGAATAAAGTTATAAAGCATTTCTCCGTATATTTCACTGTTACAAAAAACGTCCGTGAAATACTACTGTCAACATGAAAAAGACCGTGTTTTATGTACCCCTTTCAGGGCCTCTATTGTTGCGCATGCGCACAAGTGAAACTTATTTTGTTTACATACGCAAACGGGTGATCAACCTAGTATATTACACGAGAATTTTCATCGTTGAGTTTGTTCATGAATTAAAACTGTCCCAAATAAATGCATATTTCGTCCGACAAATACTCGCTCACCAGTATACTCCTTCTTACATATCATTTTCGCAGTGGGATACTGGATATGATGTTCGTCTTGCGATCAGAAGGTCGTGAGTTCGATCCCTAACCCGGGGAGCGATGGAATGATCTTTTTTCCAAAAAACCCACCAAGTTCTGGTTTTACCCGGCACTCTGGACTCGGAAATGCCTCAGTCCTCTGGTAATCGAGCTCAAATCAATAGGTTTTAAGACGAATTTGGAATTTGGAAGACGAATATCATTTTATATGCATTTGTCCCCAGTATAGTGACATTCGGAAGACATATTTAAGTAAATATTACTATACTAAACCTAGTGTGGTCAAATTTATTAGCCTATTTAAATCAAAAAATTATAAAACAGTATTGAATTTGTGTAAATATACATACCATGCTTTTAACAGACGAAAAGGTATGATTAATACTGTACAATAGTTGCAATAATTTGTGTTCTCTACAGTTGCATATATTAGTGTACATATTGTACATACATTTATTAAGCTGTCTCGTATTTTTGTCTTATGTTTTCGTATGAAATCTACAAGTCCCTCCTCTGGGCAAGTACTTTATTAAAACACACTTGTCGTAACTTTCTCTGGATTTTGTTTTTTTGCTATGCGAACTAGAAATAACAAATGTTATTTGTTTTATATACATATTAGTATTATAAACTGTGTATATATGTAAATATGTTATAAGGTGTCATGTGACTATTATTATTATTCATTGGATCATGTTACGAAAAACATGTATATGTTTAAGTAACGAAATAAATATGCTGAATCTGAAATCTGAATCTTTTAACCTGAACTAACATTGTAATGTTACATGTTAACGTTACTTAGTTTGTTGTTTTTTTTTCACACATCAAAACTAAGTGTGCTCTTCAGTTTCAGTTTACGATTACCTAATAACAACTGTTCAGAAAGCCTTTCTCTGTAAGATATTTTAATGCTTACTAAGGAGGGTAATTTTTATTTTAAGGGAGGTAATTTTTATTTTGGAAGTATCGTTTACACTTATTAAAAACAATTAACGCCAGCAATTTGAACAATTTTTATATTATTTCTATTTGATACGTCTAAACTTTATGTATAAAGTTTATTTATTATGGTTTGTTAACAGGTATATAAAATTGCTTCTGTTCACATTAAGTCTACTGTGCAAAATATTTTATGCAAAAGAAAAAAAATAAATAAACTTTATATATAAAGTTTAGACTTATCAAATAGAAATAATATAAAAATTGTTCAAATTGCTGGCGTTAATTGTTTTTAATAAGTGTAAACGATACTTCCAAAATAAAAATTAACTCCCTTAAAATAAAAATTACCCTCCTTAGTAAGCATTAAAATATCTTACAGAGAAAGGCTTTCTGAACAGTTGTTATTAGGTAATCGTAAACTGAAACTGAAGAGCACACTTAGTTTTGATGTGTGAAAAAAAAAAAAAAAAAAAAAAAAAAAAAAACAACAACAACAAAAATATAAAAAAAAAAATATAAAAAAATAAGTAACGTTAAAAATTGCTTCTGTTCACATTAAGTCTACTGCATCATTGACCATTTGGCGGGCCTTCGGGTCGGTCGGTCTAGTCGAGCACTGCTAGCGCTCTATGTGCTGAGCTAGCGGGCGGTGCTTGGCTGCTCGGTCATATGGTTTTCAACCGGTACCGAGGGTAAATAAACTCAACTACTACTTAAGTCTACTGTACGCTTATACTTAATTTTGGCTCGCCAATGACTATGGCGAACTATCGCGGTTTAGATATTCAGTGGAAAACATGATACAATTAAACTAAATCGATTTAGAAAAGCTTAAAACGGTCGTCGATGAAAACTTCATTAAATCAAAGCGCTTACAGCGTAGAAAGACTGTTGGCGATAAAAGAAACTTAAATCATGTGAATTATGAGTGCATTTTTGCTAAAAAGGAAACATTAGTTTGAAATAATAATAAAAAATAATTCGTAAGTAACGAACAAATATTTGTCAAGCTAATTATCTAACGAAAACGGAATTATATACATGCACATGCCAGTTAACAAGTCTATCTGCAACGAGCCATGTAGAATAATTGATGAAGCGTTGTAGTTGTGAGCATCGATTGTTAGTGATTCGTAGCCTACTGAGTCAAAAATAGGTCATACGATTCGTGCTCTCGATTTTCCATACTACAATTGAAAATGAATACATTGCAGTAATGTGTTGTTACAATTTTCATAATAAGAATCGCTAACAAGTAAATGAGTAAAAAATAACCGATGTAGCGTATTGATTTAGTGGTCTTATTCCATGACAACCAGGTGAATATTACGGTTATATACAAGTAAATAGCAAAAATAAGGGTGTCATTAGTTCGACGTAACATTTTTAACACATTGACTTTTTTAGAAACTGTAATTGTAATAAATCACATGATATACACATTGATATAACCGTAAAAGGAACGAATGACTACATTACAGTTAAGGACTCTATTTTACAGTCCGAAATCTACTGTCCCGAAGTTACTCTACAGTACATACAATAAATCGAACTCTCTCATACTCGCATACTTACATCTGTCACAATCTGACACGGATAGTTCAGACAACAGCCAACAGTGAGCGTGGGCTGCTTTGTTTGTTTACTGTTTTTGTACAATATCGCCGCCCTAGTCAAGTACTATCAAAATTGGGAATAGCTCGGCTGTGCAAATATGTGCAATAAATTACGGATTGTAATTTGCCTTAAAATGCAAGAGTCTGCATTTTTCCATTATCAGTGCGTTAATCAATCTGTTATAAAACATCCTACATCTAAATTTAACCGACATTCGTAAGATTCCCACATAAAAATCTTTACTTTTTTGTATTTTAAAGCAGCAGTCCAGAAATATGTTAATAACATAAAAAACTTTGCAGAAATCGTTTCTAATGGACATCTTACCGATCAAAATACATAAAACCACATTAAAATCGGTACAATAATAACGTTTTTGTAACTTTTTATCGTAAAATTATCTGTATGCTATAGCTGGTGATGCCTCTGGAGTAAATCAGGATGTATATTAGTGTATATTCCGTTCGTACCAAGCGTTTTCGAACTTAAAATGCCGTTCGTAAATAAGTGACAGCTTTCAGTGGAATAAACGTAATTACATTAATGATTTCATTAGAACTAATGCCAATTTAAATTAAATTGAATTAAGTGTTGATAAGTCTTTTTTAATTATTGTTATCACCGATATTTCAAAAACCGTTGATCATGTAATTTAGTTGTTTTTGTATACTATACAACGGATACTGACCTTTACTATGTGTGCAAAACACGTTGTTATTAAATTAAGTTTAGTTTGTAATTGGAATAATAAAGGGCGATGAACTCTTACATGCTCGTAGACAAGTCATTAGACGTAATCTCCCTTTAAATGCATGTAACTAGAAACTATCTAATACTAAATGTTGTGATTGTGTTTGAAATATTGTTAAATATAATGTCATTCGTTTTGACACATATGAATAAATATTATTTGCTGTTTACATAAAAGCATAATTTGTATTTAAAACACTATATGCATTTGAAGACATTAATGACAAACATTAACTATTCATACACTTGGAATTAGATTGCAATGTATGCGTCAAAACAAAGCAATTCTATACTGGAAAATCTCATACGGTTCTTTCTGAATACCAGCCAAGATACTTTGGGATCCCATTCGGGGTCCTCTCCATGTTCAGTTCGGATGGACATTTATTAACAACTGTGCAATGGCAATGCATTCTGGGAAAATGGACAGCTATTAACAACAGTGCAATGGCAATGCATTCTGGGAAAATGGACAGCTATTAACAACTGTGCAATGGCAATGCATTATGGGAAAATGGACAGCTATTAACAACTGTGCAATGGTAATGCATTATGGGAAAATGGACAGCTATTAACAACTGTGCAATGGTAATGCATTCTGGGAAAATGGACAGCTATTAACAACTGTGCAATGGCAATGCATTCTGGGAAAATGGACAGCTATTAACAACTGTGCAATGGTAATGCATTATGGGAAAATGGACAGCTATTAACAACTGTGCAATGGTAATGCATTCTGGGAAAATGGACAGCTATTAACAACTGTGCAATGGTAATGCATTCTGGGAAAATGGACAGCTATTAACAACTGTGCAATGGTAATGCATTCTGGGAAAATGGACAGCTATTAACAACTGTGCAATGGTAATGCATTATGGGAAAATATTAAGTGTTCGAAATAAAACTAACGACCTTCGATGGCACAAATTTACGTGCACGTGTACGTGTCTTGACACGAATAATACCAATAAATATACGAGGCGTGTCTTGGGAAAACCGGGCTTAATGCATGTGCGTAAAGTGTCGTCCCGAATCAACCTGTGCAGTCCGCACAGTCTAGTCCAGGACTGCACTTTCCGCTTACAGTGGATTTATATTCAGAAGAGAATTCCTTGAGGTATAAAAACATAAAGCGGTATGTGTCCTCCCGGATTAGCCTGTGCGGACTGCACAGGGTGATCCGGGAGGACACTTAACGCACATGCATTAAGACCGGGTTTCCCACGACACGCTTCAATTATATATTTTAACCGTATTTTGCCTTCATTTGTTGGCAACTTGTTGCGAACTGAGAGTAAATTTCTCACTACCGCATAACAGCCTCAAAAATACATAAAAAATAAAACCCGACCTCATTTCACAAGCAACATGTCTGGTGTTATATTTCACTCGTAATTCCGGTTACACATGTAGCGTGAATTTTGCAAGACCGTGAACACATTAAGATATACCGGAAAACCTGGGAATTTGTGCATGCGCAGTGCAATGTAAACACTGCCGTGAGAAACATAAGACTGCTTTCGGCTTGAGTGTCGAGTATTCATTTATAATTGTTATTAATTTAATGTGTTAACTGCAAAATACCTAATAAAAGACACTAATACAATTCATATGTCTTCGTTCGTTCATTTTATCCTTCAAATAATCTATGAAGGTGTTCGGGTGTTTTGAATTGGTTAATTGCATGATGAAGCGCAACATTGCCGAAGCGTAGGATGAAGTCTACCACCACTTATAAGGCTTAATAGATGTGTTTTTACAGCAATGAAATAGTTCAAACCTTACAGATTAGGTGTGATAAACTCCATCTGATACTTGGTGTGTACAATAGTAAATGTGTGTGTCAATAAATAGGTGTTTTTATGAATGAAATTCTATTGAATTTAAAAGCATCCTGTAGGCTGTAATATCACAAAACAATTTATCTTGATCACAAATTAAATTCTCAATAAACATTGATGAAAAATTAACTAAATATAAATAATATTTAAATATGAAATGAATACAAAAATAACACAAAACTGAATCAGAAGAGCATGTCAGTCATGATCAAACTCTCCATGAACTATCTTAAAATATATGATATAATTTGTGGTGCGGTGAAATACCATTAGTTGTATGTTGATACTTTAGTTAACTGATATTAGTCATATATTACAATATAACAAGTTAGTTATTAATAAATTCAATTTATTGTAACCAAACATAATATTGTGGTTTAGTATTATTTATTCATACCATGTATCACATTCACAAGCCAATAAAAAAAATTAAGTTGAGATTTAAGCAAAGTTTTAAAAAAATCCAAACATTGCACATTCATACAAAACTGACTTTCAAAGTACATTTGGCAAATAATATGGTTTCTGTAATAGTTTATTTATATCTAAAGAATATTTTGTCAGTATACCACAGTCATCATTGTTCTGGTCTAAACATTGGTGTTGCATTTCTCACAGGCAATCATCATAACCATACCATGATATATAAGACACTTCCACCACCATCACCATTATTCTATTCATAGAATTGGTTTTACAATTCTCACACGCAATTAATGTAACCTTACCGATATAAGACACCAAAACCATCATCATTGTTGTAGTCAATAAGTTGGTCTTTCAATCTTCACAGGAAATTATTATATCCTAACGATGAGAACTATAAGACACAACCACCACCATCATCATTATAGTAAATAAGTTGGTATTACAATCCTCACCGGTAATTATAATAACCTAACGATTGAGAAATGCAAAGTTCCACCACCACCATCATCATTGTTCTAGTCATAGAGTTGGTCGTACAATTCTCATGGGCAATTACTATAACCTAACCATGAGAAATATTAGACACCACTACCACCAGCATCATTATTCTAGTCATAGAGTTGGTCGTACAATTCTCACGGGCAATTACTATAACCGAACCATGAGAAATATTAGACACCACTACCACCAGCATCACTATTATAGTCAATAAGTTGGTCGTACAATTCTCACGGGCAATTACTATAACCTAACGATGAGAAATATTAGACACCACTACCACCAGCATTACTATTATAGTCAATAAGTTGATCGTACAATTCTCACGGGCAATTACTATAACCGAACCATGAGAAATATTAGACACCACTACCACCAGCATCACTATTATAGTCAATAAGATGGTCGTACAATTCTCATGGGCAATTACTATAACCTAACCATAAGAAATATTAGACACCACGACCACCAGCATCACTATTATAGTCAATAAGTTGGTCGTACAATTCTCACGGTCAATTACTATAACCTAACCATGAGAAATATTAGACACCACTACCACCAGCATCACTATTAAAGTCAATAAGTTGGTCGTACAATTCTCACGGGCAATTACTATAACCGAACCATGAGAAATATTAGACACCACTACCACCAGCATCACTATTATAGTCAATAAGTTGGTCGTACAATTCTCACGGGCAATTATTATAACCGAACCATGAGAAATATTAGACACCACTACCACCAGCATCACTATTATAGTCAATAAGTTGGTCGTACAATTCTCACGGGCAATTACTATAACCGAACCATGAGAAATATTAGACACCACTACCACCAGCATCACTATTATAGGCAATAAGTTGGTCGTACAATTCTCACGGGCAATTACTATAACCGAACCATGAGAAATATTAGACACCACTACCACCAGCATCACTATTATAGTCAAAAAGTTGGTCGTACAATTCTCACGGGAAATTACTATAACCGAACCATGAGAAATATTAGACACCACTACCACCAGCATCACAATTATAGTCAATAAGTTGGTCTTACAATCCTCATGGGCAATTACTATAACCGAACCATGAGAAATATTAGACACCACTACCACCAGCATCACTATTATAGTCAATAAGTTGGTCTTACAATCCTCACGGGCAATTACTATAACCGAACCATGAGAAATATTAGACACCACTACCACCAGCATCACTACTATAGTCAATAAGTTTGTCGTACAATTCTCAGGCGCAATTACTATAACCTAACCATGAGAAATATTAGACACCACTACCACCAGCATCACTATTATAGTCAATAAGTTGGTCGTACAATTCTCACGGGCAATTACTATAACCGAACCATGAGAAATATTAGACACCACTACCACCAGCATCACTATTATAGTCAATAAGTTGGTCGTACAATCCTCATGGGCAATTACTATAACCTAACCATGAGAAATATTAGACAACACTACCACCAGCATCATTATTCTAGTCATAGAGTTGGTCGTACAATCCTCATGGGCAATTACTATAACCTAACCATGAGAAATATTAGACACCACTACCACCAGCATCACTATTATAGTCAATAAGTTGGTCGTACAATCCTCATGGGCAATTACTATAACCTAACCATGAGAAATATTAGACACCACTACCACCAGCATCACTATTATAGTCAATAAGTTGGTCGTACAATTCTCACGGGCAATTACTATAACCTAACCATGAGAAATATTAGACACCACTACCACCAGCATCACTATTATAGTCAATAAGTTGGTCGAACAATTCTCACGGGCAATTACTATAACCTAACCATGAGAAATATTAGACACCACTAAAACCAGCATCACTATTATAGTCAATAAGTTGGTCGTACAATCCTCACGGGCAATTACTATAACCGAACCATGAGAAATATTAGACACCACTACCACCAGCATCACTATTATAGTCAATAAGTTGGTCGTACAATTCTCACGGGCAATTACTATAACCAAACCATGAGAAATATTAGACACCACTACCACCAGCATCACTATTATAGTCAATATGTTGGTCGTACAATTCTCACGGGCAATTACTATAACCGAACCATGAGAAATATTAGACACCACTACCACCAGCATCACTATTATAGTCAATAAGTTGGTCGTACAATTCTCACGGGCAATTAATGTAACCGAACCATGAGAAATATTAGACACCACTACCACCAGCATCACTATTATAGTCAATAAGTTGGTCGTACAATTCTCACGGGCAATTACTATATCCGAACCATGAGAAATGTTAGACACCACTACCACCATCATCATTATTCTAGTCATAGAGTTGGTGGTACAATCCTCATGGGCAATTACTATAACCTAACCATGAGAAATATTAGACACCACTACCACCAGCATCACTATTATAGTCAATAAGTTGGTCGTACAATTCTCACGGGCAATTACTATAACCTAACCATGAGAAATATTAGACACCACTACCACCAGCATAACTATTATACTCAATAAGTTGGTCGTACAATTCTCACGGGCAATTACTATAACCTAACCATGAGAAATATTAGAGACCACTACCACCAGCATCACTATTATAGTCAATAAGTTGGTCGTACAATCGTCATGGGCAATAATTGTAACCTAACCATGAGAAATATTAGACACCACCACCACCAGCATCACTATTATAGTCAATAAGTTGGTCGTACAATTCTCACGGGCAATTACTATAACCTAACCATGAGAAATATTAGACACCACTACCACCAGCATCACTATTATAGTCAATAAGTTGGTCGTACAATTCTCACGGGCAATTACTATAACCTAACCATGAGAAATATTAGACACACTACAACCAGCATCACTATTATAGTCAATAAGTTGGTCGTACAATTCTCACGGGCAATTATTATAACCTAACCATGAGAAATATTAGACACCACTACCACCAGCATCACTATTATAGTCAACAAGTTGGTCGTACAATTCTCACGAGCAATTACTATAACCGAACCATGATAAATATTAGACACCACTACCACCAGCATCACCATTATAGTCAATAAGTTGGTCGTACAATTCTCACGGGCAATTACTATAACCGAACCATGAGAAATATTAGACACCACTACCACCAGCATCACTATTATAGTCAATAAGTTGGTCGTACAATTCTCACGGGCAATTGCTATAACCTAACCATGAGAAATATTAGACACCACTACCACCAGCATCACTATTATAGTCAATAAGTTGGTCGTACAATTCTCACGGGCAATTACTATAACCGAACCATGAGAAATATTAGACACCACTACCACCAGCATCACTATTATAGTCAATAAGTTGGTCGTACAATTCTCACGGGCAATTACTATAACCTAACCATGAGAAATATTAGACACCACTACCACCAGCATCACTATTATAGTCAATAAGTTGGTCGTACAATTCTCACGGGCAATTACTATAACCTAACCATGAGAAATATTAGACACCACTACCACCAGCATCACTATTATAGTCAATAAGTTGGTCGTACAATTCTCACGGGCAATTACTATAACCGAACCATGAGAAATATTAGACACCACTACCACCAGCATCACTATTATAGTCAATATGTTGGTTGTACAATTCTCATGGGCAATTACTATAACCGAACCATGAGAAATATTAGACACCACTACCACCATCATCATTATTCTAGTCATAGAGTTGGTCGTACAATCCTCATGGGCAATTACTATAACCTAGCCATGAGAAATATTAGACACCACTACCACCAGCATCACTATTATAGTCAATAAGTTGGTCGTACAATTCTCACGGGCAATTACTATAACCTAACCATGAGAAATATTAGACACCACTACCACCAGCATCACTATTATAGTCAATAAGTTGGTCGTACAATTCTCACGGGCAATTACTATAACCTAACCATGAGAAATATTAGACACCACTACCACCAGCATCACTATTTTATAGTCAATAAGTTGGTCGTAAAATCGTCATGGCCAATAATTATAACCTAACCATGAGAAATATTAGACACCACTACCACCGGCATCACTATTATTGTCAATAAGTTGGACGTACAATTCTCACGGGCAATTACTATAACCTAACCATGAGAAATATTAGACACCACTACCACCAGCATCACTATTATAGTCAATTGTATATAAGTTGGTCGTACAATTCTCACGGGCAATTACTATAACCTAACCATTAGAAATATTAGACACCACTACCACCAGCATCACTATTATAGTCAATAAGTTGGTCTTACAATCCTCATGGGCAATTACTATAACCGAACCATGAGAAATATTAGACACCACTACCACCAGCATCACTATTATAGTCAATAAGTTGGTCTTACAATCCTCACGGGCAATTACTATAACCCAACCATGAGAAATATTAGACACCACTACCACCAGCATCACTACTATAGTCAATAAGTTTGTCGTACAATTCTCAGGCGCAATTACTATAACCTAACCATGAGAAATATTAGACACCACAACCACCAGCATCACTATTATAGTCAATAAGTTGGTCGTACAATTCTCACGGGCAATTACTATAACCGAACCATGAGAAATATTAGACACCACTACCACCAGCATCACTATTATAGTCAATAAGTTGGTCGTACAATCCTCATGGGCAATTACTATAACCTAACCATGAGAAATATTAGACAACACTACCACCAGCATCATTATTCTAGTCATAGAGTTGGTCGTACAATCCTCATGGGCAATTACTATAACCTAACCATGAGAAATATTAGACACCACTACCACCAGCATCACTATTATAGTCAATAAGTTGGTCGTACAATCCTCATGGGCAATTACTATAACCTAACCATGAGAAATATTAGACACCACTACCACCAGCATCACTATTATAGTCAATAAGTTGGTCGAACAATTCTCACGGGCAATTACTATAACCTAACCATGAGAAATATTAGACACCACTACCACCAGCATCACTATTATAGTCAATAAGTTGGTCGAACAATTCTCACGGGCAATTACTATAACCTAACCATGAGAAATATTAGACACCACTAAAACCAGCATCACTATTATAGTCAATAAGTTGGTCGTACAATCCTCACGGGCAATTACTATAACCGAACCATGAGAAATATTAGACACCACTACCACCAGCATCACTATTATAGTCAATAAGTTGGTCGTACAATTCTCACGGGCAATTACTATAACCTAACCATGAGAAATATTAGACACCACTACCACCAGCATCACTATTATAGTCAATAAGTTGGTCGTACAATTCTCACGGGCAATTACTATAACCGAACCATGAGAAATATTAGACACCACTACCACCAGCATCACTATTATAGTCAATAAGTTGGTCGTACAATTCTCACGGGCAATTAATGTAACCGAACCATGAGAAATATTAGACACCACTACCACCAGCATCACTATTATAGTCAATAAGTTGGTCGTACAATTCTCACGGGCAATTACTATATCCGAACCATGAGAAATGTTAGACACCACTACCACCATCATCATTATTCTAGTCATAGAGTTGGTGGTACAATCCTCATGGGCAATTACTATAACCTAACCATGAGAAATATTAGACACCACTACCACCAGCATCACTATTATAGTCAATAAGTTGGTCGTACAATTCTCACGGGCAATTACTATAACCTAACCATGAGAAATATTAGACACCACTACCACCAGCATCACTATTATACTCAATAAGTTGGTCGTACAATTCTCACGGGCAATTACTATAACCTAACCATGAGAAATATTAGAGACCACTACCACCAGCATCACTATTATAGTCAATAAGTTGGTCGTACAATCGTCATGGGCAATAATTGTAACCTAACCATGAGAAATATTAGACACCACTACCACCAGCATCACTATTATAGTCAATAAGTTGGTCGTACAATTCTCACGGGCAATTACTATAACCTAACCATGAGAAATATTAGACACCACTACCACCAGCATCACTATTATAGTCAATAAGTTGGTCGTACAATTCTCACGGGCAATTACTATAACCTAACCATGAGAAATATTAGACACACTACAACCAGCATCACTATTATAGTCAATAAGTTGGTCGTACAATTCTCACGGGCAATTATTATAACCTAACCATGAGAAATATTAGACACCACTACCACCAGCATCACTATTATAGTCAACAAGTTGGTCGTACAATTCTCACGGGCAATTACTATAACCGAACCATGATAAATATTAGACACCACTACCACCAGCATCACCATTATAGTCAATAAGTTGGTCGTACAATTCTCACGGGCAATTACTATAACCGAACCATGAGAAATATTAGACACCACTACCACCAGCATCACTATTATAGTCAATAAGTTGGTCGTACAATTCTCACGGGCAATTGCTATAACCTAACCATGAGAAATATTATACACCACTACCACCAGCATCACTATTATAGTCAATAAGTTGGTCGTACAATTCTCACGGGCAATTACTATAACCGAACCATGAGAAATATTAGACACCACTACCACCAGCATCACTATTATAGTCAATAAGTTGATCGTACAATTCTCACGGGCAATTACTATAACCTAACCATGAGAAATATTAGACACCACTACCACCAGCATCACTATTATAGTCAATAAGTTGGTCGTACAATTCTCACGGGCAATTACTATAACCTAACCATGAGAAATATTAGACACCACTACCACCAGCATCACTATTATAGTCAATAAGTTGGTCGTACAATTCTCACGGGCAATTACTATAACCGAACCATGAGAAATATTAGACACCACTACCACCAGCATCACTATTATAGTCAATATGTTGGTTGTGCAATCCTCATGGGCAATTACTATAACCGAACCATGAGAAATATTAGACACCACTACCACCATCATCATTATTCTAGTCATAGAGTTGGTCGTACAATCCTCATGGGCAATTACTATAACCTAGCCATGAGAAATATTAGACACCACTACCTCCAGCATCACTATTATAGTCAATAAGTTGGTCGTACAATTCTCACGGGCAATTACTATAACCTAACCATGAGAAATATTAGACACCACTACCACCAGCATCACTATTATAGTCAATAAGTTGGTCGTACAATTCTCACGGGCAATTACTATAACCTAACCATGAGAAATATTAGACACCACTACCACCAGCATCACTATTTTATAGTCAATAAGTTGGTCGTAAAATCGTCATGGCCAATAATTATAACCTAACCATGAGAAATATTAGACACCACTACCACCGGCATCACTATTATTGTCAATAAGTTGGACGTACAATTCTCACGGGCAATTACTATAACCTAACCATGAGAAATATTAGACACCACTACCACCAGCATCACTATTATAGTCAATTGTATATAAGTTGGTCGTACAATTCTCACGGGCAATTACTATAACCTAACCATTACAAATATTAGACACCACTACCACCAGCATCACTATTATAGTCAATAAGTTGGTCGTACAATTCTCACGAGCAATTACTATAACCTAAGCATGAGAAATATTAGACACCACTACCACCAGCATCACTATTATAGCCAATAATTTGGTCGTACAATTCTCACGGGCAATTACTATAACCTAACCATGAGAAATATTAGACACCACTACCACCAGCATCACTATTATAGTCAATAAGTTGGTCGTTCAATTCTCACGGGCAATTACTATAACCGAACCATGAGAAATATTAGACACCACTACCACCAGCATCACTATTATAGTCAATAAGTTGGACGTACAATTCTCACGGGCAATTACTATAACCTAACCATGAGAAATATTAGACACCACTACCACCAGCATCACTATTATAGTCAATTGTATATAAGTTGGTCGTACAATTCTCACGGGCAATTACTATAAGCTAACCATGAGAAATATTAGACACCACTACCACCAGCATCACTATTATAGTCAATAAGTTGGTCGTACAATTCTCACGAGCAATTACTATAACCTAACCATGAGAAATATTAGACACCACTACCACCAGCATCACTATTATAGCCAATAATTTGGT
Organism: Congeria kusceri; assembly: GCA_027627225.1. NCBI lineage: Eukaryota > Metazoa > Mollusca > Bivalvia > Myida > Dreissenidae > Congeria > Congeria kusceri. The sequence continues at coordinate 52,721,806 of CM051035.1, read as the reverse complement.
CGTTCAATTCTCACGGGCAATTACTATAACCTAACCATGAGAAATATTAGACACCACTACCACCAGCATCACTATTATAGTCAATAAGTTGGTCGTACAATTCTCACGGGCAATTACTATAACCGAACCATGAGAAATATTAGACACCACTACCACCAGCATCACTATTATAGTCAATAAGTTGGTCGTACAATTCTCACGGGCAATTACTATAACCGAACCATGAGAAATATTAGACACCACTACCACCAACATCACTATTATAGTCAATAAGTTGGTCGTACAATTCTCACGGGCAATTACTATAACCTAACCATGAGAAATATTAGACACCACTACCACCAGCATCACTATTATAGTGAATAAGTTGGTCGTACAATTCTCACGGGCAATTACTATAACCTAACCATGAGAAATATTAAACACCACTACCACCAGCATCACTATTATAGTCAATAAGTTGGTTGTACAATTCTCACCGGCAATTACTATAACCGAACCATGAGAAATATTAGACACCACTACCACCAGCATCACTATTATAGTCAATTTTATATAAGTTGGGCGTACTATTCTCACGGGCAATTACTATACCTAACCATTAGAAATATTAGACACCACTACCACCAGCATCACTATTATAGTCAATACGTTGGTCGTACAAATCTCACGGGCAATTACTATAACCGAACCATGAGAAATATTAGACACCACTACCACCAGCATCACTATTATAGTCAATAAGTTGGTCGTACAATTATCACGGGCAATTACTATAACCTAACCATGAGAAATATAAGACACCACTACCACCAGCATCGCTATTATAGTCAATAAGTTGGTCTTACAATTCTCACGGGCAATTACTATAATCGAACCATGAGAAATATTAGACACCACTACCACCAGCATCACTATTATAGTCAATAAGTTGGTCTTACAATTCTCACGGGCAATTACTATAACCGAACCATGAGAAATATTAGACACCACTACCACCAGCATCACTATTATAGTCAAAAAGTTGGTCGTACAATTCTCACGGGCAATTACTATAACCGAACCATGAGAAATATTAGACACCACTACCACCAGCATCACTATTATAGTCAATAAGTTGGTCGTACAATTCTCACGGGCAATTACTATAACCTAACCATGAGAAATATTAGACACCACTACCACCAGCATCACTATTATAGTCAATAAATTGGTCGCACAATTCTCACGGGCAATTACTATAACCGAACCATGAGAAATATTAGACACCACTACCACCAGCATCACTATTATAGTCAAAAAGTTGGACGTACAATTCTCACGGGCAATTACTATAACCTAACCATGAGAAATATTAGACACCACTACCACCAGCATCACTATTATAGTCAATAAGTTGGTCGTACAATTCTCACAGGCAATTACTATAACCGAACCATGAGAAATATTAGACACCACTACCACCAGCATCACTATTATAGTCAATAAGTTGGTCGTACAATTCTCACGGGCAAATACTATAACCGAACCATGAGAAATATTAGACACCACTACCACCAGCATCACTATTATAGTCAATTGTATATAAGTTGGTCGTACAAATCTCACGTGCAAATACTATAACCGAACCATGAGAAATATTAGACACCACTACCACCAGCATCACTATTATAGTCAATAAGTTGGTCGTACAATTCTCACGGGCAATTACTATAACCGAACCATGAGAAATATTAGACACCACTACCACCAGCATCACTACTATAGTCAATAAGTTGGTCGTACAATTCTCACTGGCAATTACTATAACCTAACCATGAGAAATATTAGACACCACTACCACCAGCATCACTATTATGGTCAATACGTTGGTCGTACAATTCTCACGGGCAATTACTATAACCTAACCATGAGAAATATTAGACACCACTACCACCTGCATCACTATTATAGTCAATAAGTTGGTCGTACAATTCTCACGGGCAATTATTATAACCGAACCATGAGAAATATTAGACACCACTACCACCAGCATCACTATTATTGTCAATTTTATATAAGTTGGTCGTACAATTCTCACGGGCAATTACTATAACCTAACCATGAGAAATATTAGACACCACTACCACCAGCATCACTATTATAGTCAATAAGTTGGTCGTACAATTCTCACGGGCAATTACTATAACCGAACCATGAGAAATATTAGACACCACTACCACCAGCATCACTATTATAGTCAATAAGTTGGTCGTACAATTCTCACGGGCAATTACTATAACCTAACCATGAGAAATATTAGACACCACTACCACCAGCATCACTATTATAGTCAATAAGTTGGTCGTACAATTCTCACGGGCAATTACTATAACCTAACCATGAGAAATATTAGACACCACTACCACCAGCATCACTATTATAGTCAATAAGTTGGTCGTACAATTCTCACGGGCAATTACTATAACCGAACCATGAGAAATATTAGACACCACTACCACCAGCATCACTATTATAGTCAATATGTTGGTTGTACAATTCTCATGGGCAATTACTATAACCGAACCATGAGGAATATTAGACACCACTACCACCATCATCATTATTCTAGTCATAGAGTTGGTCGTACAATCCTCATGGGCAATTACTATAACCTAGCCATGAGAAATATTAGACACCACTACCACCAGCATCACTATTATAGTCAATAAGTTGGTCGTACAATTCTCACGGGCAATTACTATAACCTAACCATGAGAAATATTAGACACCACTACCACCAGCATCACTATTATAGTCAATAAGTTGGTCGTACAATTCTCACGGGCAATTACTATAACCTAACCATGAGAAATATTAGACACCACTACCACCAGCATCACTATTTTATAGTCAATAAGTTGGTCGTAAAATCGTCATGGCCAATAATTATAACCTAACCATGAGAAATATTAGACACCACTACCACCGGCATCACTATTATTGTCAATAAGTTGGACGTACAATTCTCACGGGCAATTACTATAACCTAACCATGAGAAATATTAGACACCACTACCACCAGCATCACTATTATAGTCAATTGTATATAAGTTGGTCGTACAATTCTCACGGGCAATTACTATAACCTAACCATTAGAAATATTAGACACCACTACCACCAGCATCACTATTATAGTCAATAAGTTGGTCGTACAATTCTCACGAGCAATTACTATAACCTAAGCATGAGAAATATTAGACACCACTACCACCAGCATCACTATTATAGCCGATAATTTGGTCGTACAATTCTCACGGGCAATTACTATAACCTAACCATGAGAAATATTAGACACCACTACCACCAGCATCACTATTATAGTCAATAAGTTGGTCGTTCAATTCTCACGGGCAATTACTATAACCGAACCATGAGAAATATTAGACACCACTACCACCAGCATCACTATTATAGTCAATAAGTTGGACGTACAATTCTCACGGGCAATTACTATAACCTAACCATGAGAAATATTAGACACCACTACCACCAGCATCACTATTATAGTCAATTGTATATAAGTTGGTCGTACAATTCTCACGGGCAATTACTATAAGCTAACCATGAGAAATATTAGACACCACTACCACCAGCATCACTATTATAGTCAATAAGTTGGTCGTACAATTCTCACGAGCAATTACTATAACCTAACCATGAGAAATATTAGACACCACTACCACCAGCATCACTATTATAGCCAATAATTTGGTCGTTCAATTCTCACGGGCAATTACTATAACCTAACCATGAGAAATATTAGACACCACTACCACCAGCATCACTATTATAGTCAATAAGTTGGTCGTACAATTCTCACGGGCAATTACTATAACCGAACCATGAGAAATATTAGACACCACTACCACCAGCATCACTATTATAGTCAATAAGTTGGTCGTACAATTCTCACGGGCAATTACTATAACCGAACCATGAGAAATATTAGACACCACTACCACCAACATCACTATTATAGTCAATAAGTTGGTCGTACAATTCTCACGGGCAATTACTATAACCTAACCATGAGAAATATTAGACACCACTACCACCAGCATCACTATTATAGTGAATAAGTTGGTCGTACAATTCTCACGGGCAATTACTATAACCTAACCATGAGAAATATTAAACACCACTACCACCAGCATCACTATTATAGTCAATAAGTTGGTTGTACAATTCTCACCGGCAATTACTATAACCGAACCATGAGAAATATTAGACACCACTACCACCAGCATCACTATTATAGTCAATTTTATATAAGTTGGTCGTACTATTCTCACGGGCAATTACTATACCTAACCATTAGAAATATTAGACACCACTACCACCAGCATCACTATTATAGTCAATACGTTGGTCGTACAAATCTCACGGGCAATTACTATAACCGAACCATGAGAAATATTAGACACCACTACCACCAGCATCACTATTATAGTCAATAAGTTGGTCGTACAATTATCACGGGCAATTACTATAACCTAACCATGAGAAATATAAGACACCACTACCACCAGCATCGCTATTATAGTCAATAAGTTGGTCTTACAATTCTCACGGGCAATTACTATAATCGAACCATGAGAAATATTAGACACCACTACCACCAGCATCACTATTATAGTCAATAAGTTGGTCTTACAATTCTCACGGGCAATTACTATAACCGAACCATGAGAAATATTAGACACCACTACCACCAGCATCACTATTATAGTCAAAAAGTTGGTCGTACAATTCTCACGGGCAATTACTATAACCGAACCATGAGAAATATTAGACACCACTACCACCAGCATCACTATTATAGTCAATAAGTTGGTCGTACAATTCTCACTGGCAATTACTATAACCTAACCATGAGAAATATTAGACACCACTACCACCAGCATCACTATTATAGTCAATAAATTGGTCGCACAATTCTCACGGGCAATTACTATAACCGAACCATGAGAAATATTAGACACCACTACCACCAGCATCACTATTATAGTCAAAAAGTTGGACGTACAATTCTCACGGGCAATTACTATAACCTAATCATGAGAAATATTAGACACCACTACCACCAGCATCACTATTATAGTCAATAAGTTGGTCGTACAATTCTCACAGGCAATTACTATAACCGAACCATGAGAAATATTAGACACCACTACCACCAGCATCACTATTATAGTCAATAAGTTGGTCGTACAATTCTCACGGGCAAATACTATAACCGAACCATGAGAAATATTAGACACCACTACCACCAGCATCACTATTATAGTCAATTGTATATAAGTTGGTCGTACAAATCTCACGGGCAAATACTATAACCGAACCATGAGAAATATTAGACACCACTACCACCAGCATCACTATTATAGTCAATAAGTTGGTCGTACAATTCTCACGGGCAATTACTATAACCGAACCATGAGAAATATTAGACACCACTACCACCAGCATCACTACTATAGTCAATAAGTTGGTCGTACAATTCTCACTGGCAATTACTATAACCTAACCATGAGAAATATTAGACACCACTACCACCAGCATCACTATTATAGTCAATACGTTGGTCGTACAATTCTCACGGGCAATTACTATAACCTAACCATGAGAAATATTAGACACCACTACCACCTGCATCACTATTATAGTCAATAAGTTGGTCGTACAATTCTCACGGGCAATTATTATAACCGAACCATGAGAAATATTAGACACCACTACCACCAGCATCACTATTATTGTCAATTTTATATAAGTTGGTCGTACAATTCTCACGGGCAATTACTATAACCTAACCATGAGAAATATTAGACACCACTACCACCAGCATCACTATTATAGTCAATAAGTTGGTCGTACAATTCTCACGGGCAATTACTATAACCTAACCATTAGACATTTAAGACACCACAACCACCTTCATCATTATTATAGTCAATAAGTTTGTCTTACCATCCTCATTGCTAATAATTATAACCTAACAATCAGAAATATAAGACACAGCCACCATCATCATCATTATTGTAGTCAGTAGGTTGGTATTACAATTCTCACGGGAAATTATCATAACCTAAGCATGAGAAATATAAGACACCACCACCATCATCATTATCGTAGTCAAAAGTTGGTCTTACAATCCTCACGGGCATTTATTATAACTTGTTGTATCATGAAACAGACTATAGCTACCACCAATGTTAACCTAGTACCCTGTTCAGATGCCACACTGTATTATTAAACTTCGTAGTGGTAACACGTGTTGTGTTGTTCTTCACATTAGTGAATACTCATTTGAGTTCACCATTATGAGTTAATAAAAAAGTCATATACACAATAGTGCAACAAACATAAAACATGGTGTCAGAATGGTGTCAGAATGGAAACAACGGATCTACGTCAAAATCGGTTTACTTAAATGCAGTTAAACACAATTTGTGCTAAATAATTAACTCAAACAAGTTTAAGAAATGGCTTTATCTGGAATAACACCTCCAGTTATGGACTGGAGCAGTACGAACATACCATCCACGTGGGAGAAATTTGAAAGACACATAAAATTAATATTTTCTGGACCATTGAACGAAAAATCGGAAGAGGAGAAGATTGCGTTCTTACTCATATGGGTCTGTGAAAAAGGCCAAGACATTACTCAAGCATGGACGTTGACAGAAGAAGAAAAAACACAACTACAGACATACTTTGACAAATTCCAGAAACACGTGAAACCAAAATTAAACCCAGTATCAATTCTACAAGGAAAATCAGAATAAAGACGACATCGAACAATTCGTGACAAGGCTCAAACTAAAAATTACTGACTGTCGGTTTCCAGCAAATACACAGGATGAAATGATTCGAGACCGAATAGTATTTGGTGTCAACAGTCAAAACTACGCGAGAAACGAATCAACGAAGGTAAAACTTGACACTTGGCAAAGCAATATAAATATCACAAAACTTCGAATACTGTAGACAACAAATGTCTCTAATCAACCAAAACCAACAAGAGGTACACCTCGTTAACACTCGTGACAATGGACGTGCACGTGGCGGAGGAAGATGTCGAGGCCAATGTCGACAGCCAGCACATAGGGGAGTCCAGCAGACAGCCCCAAATCAGGCAAATGGACGGGATCGACGGTGTGAGCGCTGCGGCAACCCGCCTCACAAAGAACGTACACAATGCCCTGCATGGGGACAGACATGCAACAGGTGTCATAAGAAAAATCACTGGAAACGAGTGTGCGTAGCGAAATACGTGCATGATGTCGATCAGTATGACAGTGACAGTGAACACACACAGGACGACGATCCGTGGATGAACACTTATTTTATAGACATGGTTAGTCAAGCACAATCGTCCGCCCAATCGTCTACTCCTAATAAGGCATTCGTAAATGTAAGCATTAGCCCCAATTTGCATGACATAGGATTCAAAATTGACACCGGGTCGAGCGTAAACACAATCCCCAAAAAGACTCCGAATCGCTCAATAACAAAGCCCCTTTGAAAGCCACCAATTCAAGACTGACTTCGTACTCAGGCGCTAACATACATGTTCTGGGCAAAATCAATCTGAAATGTAATTACCGTGCAACAGAGACGCGCGCGACGTTCTACATTGTAAACAGCGCACACACACTGATTGGTGTGCAAACCTCTCTTGATTTAGGCCTGTTGCAATTAACATACGCGGTAGACAAACAGAATGACAGTCATATGACTAAGGAATCTGTCATGTCTTAATATGGCGAGCTATTTAAAGGTATCGGAACCCTCCCAGGCCAAAGTAAATTGCTCATCCGCGAAGATGCAATTCCGGTAGTGACGCCACCAAGACGCGTGCCGGAAGCCTTAACATCACGCCTCAAGTCCGAACTTGAGGAAATGGTCAAGGGCAGCATTGTAAGGCCTGTGTCGGAACCAACAGACTGGATCAATCCAATCGTGGTTGTTGAAAAACCCAACGGCAAATTACGGGTCTGCCTAGATCCAAAACAACTCAACAACGCGATTCGCCGTCCGCATTATGCAACGTCAACAATCGAAGTCGTAATTGCAAAATTGTCAGGCGCGACGCGTTTTAGTTTACTTGATTTAACACACGCGTACTGGATTGTTGAATTGGACGAAAAATCGTCGTACCTTACGACATTCGCGACACCATTTGGAAGGTACCGCTACGTGCGCCTTCCTTGTGGCATTTCCGCTTCCAGCGACATATTTTGTCAAAAAGTGAACGAAATATTTGAGGGACTACCAGGTATTCACCCGCTGGTTGACGACATCCTGGTCTGGGGACGCACCCCCGGGAACATGATCAAAATTTGACTAAGATATTGCTACGCGCACGCGAACGCGGTATTAAATTCAACCCGCTAAAATACACAATCGGGGCAAAATCAGTACCATTCTTTGGTCACGTGATTACTGACAACGGGCTACAAGCCGACCCGAAGAAAATTGAGACAATTACGAAATTGCCAGTCCCAGTAAGCCGCGAAAAGGTCGAAACCGTGCTAGGGCTAGTGAACTACATGGCACAATTCGCGCCAAACATAGCTGAGGTCACCGCACCCCTAAGGAACCCTCCTAAAGAAAGATGCCCCACAGGAAGAGGCCCTGTCAAAGATCAAAGACATCATTACTCAGTCGCCAGTTCTAGGGTATTATGACCCTAAGATACCCCTCATACTGGAAACCGACGCGAGTAAATATGGGTTAGGCTGCTGTCTTATGCACGACGAGAGACCCATTGCGTATGCCAGCAAATCGTTAACGGAAACGGAAATTGGTTACGCCGTCATTGAGAAAGAACTTCTCGCGATTCTCTTTGGATTAAACGATTTCACCAATTCACTTACGGTAGGGAAGTGATCGTTCACTGCGATCACAAGCCGATTTCTGCAATAATGAGAAGCCACTTGCTGCTGCACTGCCGCAACTATCAAGAATATTCCTTGCAATGTCAACATATCAGGTCAATGTACAGCACGTACCCGGGGAAAAATCCCGGTGAGTGACTGCTTGTCAAGACACGCGTTGCCCGACACATGTCCCGAAATAGTTGAACGTCTTGACAATCACGTGCACACGGTACATCAACAACTTCATGTCACAGATCGCAGACTCGATATAATACGCACCGAAATCGCGAAAGACCCGCAAATGATAAAATTGAAACGGGCTATAATCGAGGGCTGGCCGGAATCCGTGAAACAATGCGATCCAAACATCGCAAAATATTTCAATCACCGTGACTAATTAAGCTCGGAGGATGGTCTGATATTCAGATGTCACACATTGGTTATCCCAACATCCCTGCGAAATGCCTAGTGGAACAAGTTCATTCGTCACACTTGGGAATTATAAAGACACTTGAACGCGCCAAGGATTCGTTGTTTTGGCCTGGCATGTCTAAGCAAATAACCGATTACGTCACTAATTGTCAGACTTGCCTTACTCACAGAGATGCAAATGCCCCAGAACCGCTGATAACGATAACGACCCCATTCCCAGACAGACCCTTTCAGCAAATTGCTACTGATCTGTTCCACTTTAACGGACAATAATACCTATTAAATGTAGACTAGGTTATAATTATTACCAGTGAGGATTGTAAGACCAACTTAATGACTCTAATAATAATGATGGTGGTGGTGTCTTCTATTTTTGATGGTTAGGTTATATTAATCGCCCATGGGAATGGTAAGACCACTTATTGACTTCAATAATGATGATGGCTGTGGTGGTGTCTTATATTTCTCATGGTTAGGTTATAATAGTTGCCTGTGAGAATGGTAAGACCAACTTATTGACTCTTATAATGATGATGGTGGTGGTGGTGTCTTATATTTATCATGGTTTAGTTATAATTAGTGCCCGTAAGAATGGTAAGACCAACTTATAAACTAAATTAATGATGATGGTGGCAGTGTTCTATTTTTCTCATTGTTAGGTTATAAATAATAATTGCCCGTAAGAATGGTAGGACCAACTTATTGACTACAATAACGATGATGTTGATGGTGGTGTCTTATATTTCTCATGGTTTGGTTGTAATTATTGCCAGTGAGAATGGTAAAACCAACGTATTGACTACAATAATGATGTTCGTAATTGTGGTGTCTTATATTTCTCATGGTTTATAGGTTATAATTATTACCAGTGAGAATTGTAAGACCAACTTAATGACTCTAATAATAACGATGATGGTGGTGGTGTCTTATATTTCTCATGGTTAGGTTATAATAATTGCCCGTGAGAATGGTAAGACAAACTTATTGACTACAATAATGATGATGATGGTGGTGGTGTCTTATATTTCTCATGGTTAGGTTATATTAATCGCCCATGAGAATGGTAAGACCAACTTATTGACTTCAATAATGATGATGGTGGTGGTGTCTTATATTTCTCATGGTTAGGTTATATTAATTGCCCGTGTGAATGGTAAGACCAACTTATTGAGTATAATAATGATGATGGCGGTGGTGGTGTCCTATATTTCTCATGGTTTATAGGTTATAAGTATTACCAGTGAGGATTGTAAGACCAACTTAATAACTATAATGATGATGATGGAGGTGGTGTCCTATATTTCTCATAATTAGGTTATAATAATTACAAGTGAGAAGGGTAAGAACTACTGTTTTACTATAATAATGATGATGGTGGTGGTGGTGTCTAACATTTCTCATGATTATGTGATAATAATTGCCCGTGAAAATGGTAAGACCAACTTATGAACTAAATTAATAATGATGGTGGCAGTGTCCTATATTTATCATGGTTAGGTTATAAATAATAATAGCCCGTTAGAATGGTAGGACCAACTTATTGACAACAATAATGATGATGGTGGTGGTTGTGTTTTATATTTTTCATGGTTATGTTATAATAATTGCCCGTGAGAATGGTAAGACCAACTTATTGAGTACAATAATGATGATGATGGTGGTGGTGTCTTATATTTCTGATGGTTAGGTTATAATAATTGCCCGTTAGAATGGTAAGAACAACTTATTGAGTACAATAATGATGATAATGGTGGTGGTGTCTTATATTTCTCATGGTTAGGTTATAATAATTGCCCGTGAGAATGGTAAGACCAACTTTATGACTATAATAGTGATGATGGTGGTGATGGTGTCTTATATATCTCATGGTTACGTTATAATAATTGCCCTTGAGAATTGTAAGACCAACTTATTGACTATAATAGTGATGATGGTGGTGGTGGTGGTCTTATATTTCTCATGGTAAGGTTATAATAATTGCCCGTCAGAATTGTAAGACCAACTTATTGACTATAATAGTGATGATGGTGGTGGTGATGTCTTATAGATCTCATGGTTATGTTATAATTAATAATTACCCATGAGGATTATAAGACCAACTCTGTGACTAGAATAATAATGATTATGGTGGTGGAGTCTTCTAGATCTGATTGTAAGATAATATTTATTATACATGAGGATCGCAAGACCAAGTCTATGACTAGAATAATGATGGTGGTGGTGGAGCTGCTGCTGCTTAAACATTAGACATAATTTACAATCAAAATATTTTAATATGCTTCATAATTTAGTTTCACTGCATCAGAGAAACTTCTATTGTAATGATTACAACAATAAAAGTCATAAATATAATTAATTATATTTAAATGATAAAACTCTGGAATTGAATTTATGTTATGTATCGGTGATTTTTTCTGTATATGTGTAAATGGTTACAGAATATTTCACTTGTTAATGTGTATCTTATTTCATTTTTTAACACTGGTACATGTAACTGACACACATTATGATTAATTTTAAAACATCAATTTATTGATACTGAATACGCAATAAAAGTACCCAATTGTGTATAAATACAGACTAATAAAAAGACACACAAAAAACGTTTGAATGAAATAAGAATACGTTTTTTTTTTGCATGATTTAAGAAATTGGTCTGCAGCAGTTTTTTCCTCCATTAAATGGAAGTGCGGTAAGTAATTGAACGTCCGCAAATGACAGCAGTCCGAACATTAATGCAATATAATATCATTACAGTCACTGCGAGGAATACTGTGCACAATATACGTACACAAAAGTAATGTGTACTGTATTTTTAAGAAATTCACTTCGTATTTGCACTAATCATGCTTTAATTGTTATTGTGCATCGGTCTTATGTTTTTCACGGCCTATGGTATGATAAATCTCGCGGGGGTAATGTGAGAAACGCACGACTTCCGGTTTGTTTTAATGTTTTCACGGTCTTGCAAATTTCACGCTACACCGGGAAACCTAAAACTTGCATATTGTTCCCGGAAAACTTCGGATATTAAAGATCAGTAACATTTGCATATAAATGTACGGTATTTCGCCATTCTTAATATATGACATGTATAATAAAACAGTGTGATATTTAATCGGCTTTTTTCAAGAAAACGTATCTGTGAAATCTAACAGTGAAGTATTTCCTTTAAATAGCCATTAGTTTAAGAGTGTTATTCCAATTATATACACGTAGTTCTTACACTTTCTCTGTTGAAAAGGCAGCCTTTATAAGAAATTTGACACTTCGGTAAAACACTTTTGATAATTACAGTTTATTCATTACTCCGCACATACATATGTGCAATACAATTATAATTAAGCACAAATATATAAACACAGCTGATGTCCAGGCTGTGGGTTAATTGTTTAAGAAAGTAAGTAAAAACATGTGAAAAGAAACGATACCTAGATTCTGGTTATGGTCGTTGCCAGATTGTTATTTTTGGCTGTTTAGATGAATACAACAATTTTCTACGTTAACTTTGATTATTGTGAGTCGAACGTAAAATTTAATTCAACATTAAATTCTTTAACACGTGTTTGCATGACTTTAAAGTTGATGTGAAAATGAAGGGTAGTGCCACTTCAATATGTTGCGGTTATATGTATTACACATAAAAGTGTGACCTACAAAAACATTGTTTATTAGTACAATCATTAGATTGAAATCCTAGAAATAATACCGTGTTTGCCTCTACTTAACACATATACACTCGTATAATAACTGATAATACCGTGTTTGCCTCTACTAAACACATATACACTCATATAATAAGTGTTGTCTTGTAACACAATGACAGGCATTCAAATGCATGTCAATTTTATCATCCGTGAAAATTGACAGCGAACGTAGTTAATTGTCAATTAATTAAAAACAGTGTCCGAAGTGTCGTAAAACTTTTTTTCCGCTTGACAATAAAGGAGTGCAATACTGTATCATTGTTAGTCCCTTTTCGTTTAGCTTAGGATGTGCACGCATCCCGTGTACTATGCGCGGCGTAAGATATCTCTGCGCAGGCCTTTAAAATGACAAATGATACTTTGTGATACCCGTTTAAATGGTTTGATCGCGCTGATTACTTTTGATGAAGCGCACTCCAGTTGTGAATCATTGCTTTTATAATGTTCATTACAAAAGGCTCATACTTGTCCTGCTCGTCAGTCTGCATATTTTCCTATTCGCTTCAGTCCTTGAACATTGTTATTGTCTTGTCACCCTTCAGCCTACCTGCGTGTAGGCAATTATACCACACTACTTCCGTCTGCTCTCAATATACCTGTATCTGATTAAAAAATAATTAGTCCATGTCTTTCTCGTCAATCTCGCTTATCGATCAAACACTTTTCTAATAGGCTTACTCAATTGCAAATCTATATAACAAGATTGGGTGTTTTAAAACGTCATTTTTATCACGAAAGATGAAATCCGCTGAAAAAAATGAAAGCGGTTAATTTTTGGATTTAGCGGTCAAGAGATAAAAGGGAATACTTGCATGCATTTATGGAGTCATAGGGGAGATCCATAAGTGAACTCTGGCTACCTTTAAGTGAGGCAAAAAAGCTGGTTTTCAAAATGGCCGGTTTCGAAACAAATGCTGGATGTTTTTCTATGGTTCGTACGGCTTCTTTTCCGTTGTTCATCCCAAATAATATGCTGATGTTGTGGCCAAATATTCCATGTACCCACGCGTTTTATTTCAAAAATATAACTTTTCATATAAAAAAAATAGTTATTGAAGGTACTGTGTGTGCAAGTGCGTTGTTTACTTGTCGATCTCACAACTTTTTTTCGCATTTTTAATAGTTTAAAGACAATTGTATACATTTTGTGACTATCGATATGCATTTTAGCAGTACCATTACACAATAGCCAAGTTTGACACTTCTAGAGCAAGTATTCGTACTTTAAGGCTGCAAAAACGTAGTTTAAGCTCACAAATATTTCTGGTCTCGACTTTAAGTACAAAATGACAACTGGTAGAGTCATACCCTGTAAGTTTTAAGCGAAACGGTTTTTTTAAATCTACATTTGTCAATGAACTTGACGGTTGGTCATGTGAAAACATACGAAAGTTCGAATATTAAAAATACATTTAATTCTTTCTAAATTGTAAAACATTAAGCGGTATCCGAAGCGTATGATTGAAATGATTTGATTTTATGTCACTATAAGGCGTTGCGGAGATTTGTAAGCGACAAAAATTTTCTATCTGATACTTCTACAAGCGATATCTACTCTTAGCTAAACTCAAACATATCCTACAAACTAAGAACGTGTTCGCGTAATGACATCTTACACACGTTTTTGTTAAATAGACAATACTAAAGTATACGCATCTTAAATAGACAATACTTAAATAGACAACACTTAAATATAGGACAATTCAAACGGTATACTTATTTGTCAGTCACACTTTACAATTGCTGATATTGTAAAACTCGAAACAACCCTCTGTTGGTTTTGTACGCGTTATCTGTTTTGGATTACAAAAAAATTGGAACACCGTTTAGTTTTCACATCTGTATTTTTTCAGGACACGAAAACCTCATAGACATATTGTCAGTTTTCAACTGGAATTTATTTCGTAAAAACACACCTGGTGTGATCAAATACGACACCCGCGATCGTTTTTTATTAAACAATTAATAAAGACAGACAAGACAGACAGACAGACAATTTATTGGCGAATACAATCAGTACATAGCCATATAAACATAGTACATATTTCAATGAAATAGCATGTCAAGGGAATGTGATTGATAAAATTTAGTTTACTTTTGGAGAATGTTCTTAAATATTCGATGTGTGTTTAATATTTTATATTTAAATAAAAGCCATATACATAGACGTTGATCAATTACAATCAAAGTGCATGCATCGATTAGCAAGTTAATGGGGTATGATCGACAACGTATCAGAATCGCTTTCAAACATCCATAGCAGTACGTTTCGTCACGCACAAGTCCCCGTTTATCAATTTTGAACAAAGAAAAATCACACAAGTATGGAAACATATGCACTTTATGTTAATATCAAAGTCGTGACGACATTAATTTTTTTTTGTATTTTATACAATCAATAATTAGGTTCCTTTCTTGGAAAAAGCTGCCGCCGAAAGTTGGAAATTGTCTTATGAACCACCTTAGCAATGATCCAAGTTATCAACACGGAATTATGCGATTGCATTCAGAATTTTAAAGGGACTTCTTCACAGATTTTTCGATTTTTTTAAAAATGTCGTTAAATGTCTTAACTGCAAAAACTACAGCATTTGGGATAATCTTAATCAAATACTATATCGATGGCTTAAAGCCAAAACCAAGTATCTCCAGTTTACGAAATTTTTCAAGAGACCAGAAAAACGTGTTCGTTTTGCATTTTAATGGATAAACCAAATCATTTTTTTCCTGTTTATAGTAAAACTGATGCCGTTCATTTCTATAACTTATTTGGTTACCAGGCCCTTACCATATTTGGGCAAAATTACATTTTTGTTTTGGCATGAGTCTTTTAACGAAATTATTTATTTTCACAAATGCCAAAATAATGCATATTGAAATAGATGATATTGTAATAGTTTGAAGCTTTTGGAATGCCAAAACCATGTATCTGGAAATACCACACTATGGCCGATATAAGAATTTATTTTTTTTGTATTAAACTATTGTGCCAATGCCAAGTATCTAACCATGCTTGATTGTGGTTTTCAACACATTGTAGTATTTAAAAGGAAAAATTAAGCCAGTATCGTACACATAATGATAACATATTTTGGCGCCAACGAAATACATAACACATCAATAATTAAATTGAATGCCAAAATGAAGCATATTGGCATACGCTACTATGGCATTGAATAACTTCAAATAAACTACAGTTAACTTGGGTTTGAAACCAAGTATACTGGTATGCAACGTTCTTGCATTTAAGTATGGTAACACATGGATGTATTTAATTTGAAAATAACAGCGTATCTGCAATACACAATGCATTACTCTATGTGCTGTTACATTTTTTTAAATCACACTCAATATTAGGTTTGTTATCATGAAAAACATAAAAAAAATATATCCGGTTGTTAAAATGTACAGCTGCATTCTGATTTTATGAATTCTCACTAAATATCTGTGTCATAGTCACTTTTTTCGCAATCCGGTTCTGGTAGATTGTCCGATACACACTGATTTGCTGGAAGAGTTTTGTAAAACTCATGGAATTCGCTCGGAATTATGCCCTTTTTACACAGCACTAGTAAGTCCTTCTTTTTGGCGCTTGATATGGGCAGTTTGTTTTTGTACAGTTTCTGGGGTTGGTCATTTGGTGTTCGTTTGTTCGTCAGTTTAACTCGGTCCAATTCGCTTTGGTCCATATCATACTTGAAAAGAACATTTTCTGGCTCACATTTTAAAAATCGCATCCATATAATGCTTGTCCATTTGACTTTTTTGCCACTTTCGCTCTTTGACTTTGTACATTTTGTTTTTAATCTCTTGAAGTCCAAAACATCAGAAAACTTCAGGGGCACTACAATGTATGGATCCTTACGTCTAGCCATTGTGAGGACTGTTTCCCATTGGGTAGGAACATGTATTTTTGTTTTCGATTTTGCAAACTCGATAGCTGCATGCATTGAATCACATTCCATATGCGTGTGCCCGCTTTCAAGAAATTTGTGATCGATTGTCACTAAATTGGAATTGATGGTAACAGTATTAAGAAGACATGAGGCTACCATTTGATTTCGGTTTTGGCCAGTGCATGAATCCGAATATAGAATAACATGCTCCTTAATGCTTGGCAAACTAGATAGATATTGATGTAAGCATGTCGAAATCTCGTTAGATCCACGTTTTCCATCCACTTCTGACCACAGATAACAGTTGGCTTTTTTTGTCACTTGCACTGAACAATTTTAAGTTGTAACAACAGAGCTTTCTCATGTAATACATAACACTTACAAGCGAACATGGCGTGTACAAAACAGACTGTAGGTCAAATGTACCACATACAACTTTCTTATTCTGCTTGTTTCCATATTGTTATTGTATTTTTCTTCTCTTGCACGTCCTTTTCTCTTTTGATGAATGTCATATTTTGTTTTCATCTTCTCTGTTAGTTTACTTTCCGCCTTCGCAAGTTCATATTTGTGACATAAAGTACACTGATCTTTTTTTGGTGTGTGGAATGAAAGATTGTATTCTTCGTTAAAAGTCCGCCTGTATATTGCTTCTTTAACTGGGTCTGTCTTTTCAGAATGGCATTTCTTTACATATTCTTCATACATTTTAGTAATGTTCAAATCAGGAGCTAAGTACTTTCTTTGTGAATCCTTTCTGATGTAATGAGGATCAACTGTTGGAAAGGATTCAATATGCCTGCGAACGACATTCAACTTCTCTATACTTGTTTTATTGGAGGGTGCGTGTCTTCCTCTCTCATCTCTGCCTTGAAAGTGACCAGCTGTTTTTTAGACAACGCCTGCGCTACTTTTGCTTCACCAATATTCAGTGTCTTTAGAAAAAAAAATTACACACTCGAACAACATTGTTTTCCTCTTCGAAAGTGTAAATTCGAGCTACTTGCTTCTTCTTTGCAACTCTGTTTCCTAACTCATCCAAATAGGTTTTCGTGGGCAATTCTTGTACTCTCGCACACACAAAAATCCTTATGTCTTTCGTAAGAACCAAGTGCGTAGTAGATATTTTTAATTTGACACCGTTGATGATCGGATAACTTGCTGTTACATTTGTTTTTACATTTTGAACAGTCACAAGGCAATACTTCTTTTCTTTTAATAACTTTCCAGGACAGAGCAGTATATTGATCACCACATACTTTAAGTTTCTTCCTTATATTTTTTTTTCCAGTTTTCAGGCGTTGCTTTTCTTTTTCTGAAAAGTAGTTTTTTCTGTGGAGAGATGAACTGTGCTTTCTTCCTAGGGGTAATTATTTTCACTGTTTTCTGTATTGTTAAAGTATCGCTTGGGGATTCTATCTGAATGGGAGTAGCTGTAAATGTCTCAGTTTCTTCGTTTGTGGTTTCACATGTAATTTGAATAGGCATACAAGCATCATAATGCTCCAAAATGTTTGGAATTGAAATATATGCTAACTTTACATCTTGTTCAGTACATGCTTCTGTCATTGTTGGAAGTATTTGTATAAGCGGTTGATCGGGCTTGCTAGTAAATATTGTAATTCTTCTTTTAATATAGTTAGCAAGTGCAAGCGGCAAAAAAAATCAGCAACTTTGCTTGACCAATGACCATCACATTTTAAGTTTTCTATCTCATCTAGATATTCTACTAGAAACTGCTCTTCGTCTTCTGGGTTGTATTTGGCTAGAAGAAAACCCATGTACTCTTCTACATTTTCTTCAAGATGTTTGCACAATGATTGTCTAAGACTTTGATGGTCATCTGGCAATGGCCCTGAGAAACAAGAAGCTTGAAAAAAGCAATTTCCATGTGGAGGCCCAGGTTGACGTTGCAATTTATGGCTGTGCAGAAGATGGTCAAGACGTCTTTCGTTTGCACCTTTTAACGTACTACTTTGCAAGATATTCTGTACTACTTATGATTTTCAGAATTTCCACATCTTTTGAAATTGTATCCTTGTTCATTGCTTTGCGTTGTTTTCTTGTGGAATGACACTTTTTCCGTTTTGTTAACTTTTGTTTTTCTGCTTCCCATTCACTCTTAAATGTTTGCTCTTTCTTGAAGATTGTCCTTGCGTTATCTGACAAATTAGAGTAATACTCTGAATCAGTTGAGTTCAATTCATTTGCATTAGGTATATATGTTGTGTCATTGTCAGTGTCACTTTCTTTTTCCATGTGCAGTCATTTTCTTAAATACTCAATGGCATTTCGTCATCTGAACTTGTCGAATTGTACTTCAGTTTCTTTCTAGTTGGTTTTTTCTTACGCTTGCTCCTTTTGCGTATTGACGTTTACAATGTGGGTTGTTGATCAGATTGTGATTGTTCTTGTTTAGTGGAGCTTTGCTCTGGATCTATCGTAACATCATCACGTAGTTTATGGTTCTCCTCTCTTGTTTCACTACTGCTTGACCAGTATTCTTCATGTGATGTTACATTTGTGCTTTTGTGAGACTCTTTGTCGTTTGAGTCAACACTCGCATCTTTCCCAGCAACATTGGAAACATCTTTCAACGTCTGCCCTGTTTCCATACAAGGTTTTCAGTTTCTGCAACATGCTCAGTATAACAACACTCCCTGGTCGCACTACTAACGCGTTCATTCTGATTGTCTGTTATGTGTCTCTCATTTTCTATGTTTCGTTCCTACTCCTGAGTCAACTTGAGTAGTTTGTCGTCTGAATCTGCCAACATCTGAAAATGTATGGGTTTTTTTTTATTTGAATGTGTGTTGGTTCATAAAACAATCTGAAAAAAACACTAAAGAAAACAATGTCATTTTATTGTTTGGCCAATAAATGTTGTTTCATTTTTTTTAAATATTTATTAATGGAATTGACAATAATGGAAAACGTTTGTTTACAGATGTCGTCCTTACGTTAATGTTGTAATATCTGGTTAATTTAAAATAAATATTATATCCAAATTAATTATGAATTTAACGCACAGACGTTTAGTCATTTAATATAAAACTGCTTCGTCACAAACACTGTTATAAGTTATGTTCTTGTATTACAGTTCAAAGTTAATCATTAAACATGTGTTATTACAAATGTTCAATAAAAATGCATCATAATAAACACTGTTATTTGTGATAGTATATTATTCAAGCATTAAAAATAAAAATCTGATGCAATTAAATTTAAGAATAATTTACAATTTTTTTTATACATGTGTGCATTCAAAAAAATGTGTATTACATATTTTCCAAAATATCAATCAAAGCAAACAAATTTGTGTGAGTAAATATCAAAAAAAATTACCTTTTTTATATAAATAACTTAAATGGTACAAACTTATTATGTTAATCTATTTCCCAGCAATTTTCAAGTGACCTGAAGAAGTGTGAAAATAACTTCACAATCTCCCATTTAAAGAGATGGCACCTTGTAATGAGATACCTGGATATCAACACCAATTAACCCTCTCACGCTGGCTTTTGTTTTTTGACAGAACCAATTAGCCACACATGTCTTGTTGTAGCAGTAATGAAAGTTTAACATCTTCTGGAATGTTTATTTTGCCTGATCAGTTCAAAGACAGATGCAATGTTTTGGCCTTTGTCGAGTTCTTCAAACGGGCTTTACAAAAATTACATCTTCAGATACATGGTTATGGCACAGAAATATTGATAATAACTTTGTGTTTTAGATAAAAGCAAACCAAAGTATCCGAATATACTTGGTTCTGATTTAGAAAAATGGGCAGAAATTCCATTGTTTTCATATAACCAAAATCAGGTAAAGTTGGATGAGATGTTTTGGTCAGTCAACACAAATAAAAACTACATGTATTTTGTGTATACCTTCAGATACGGTGTTATGACAGACGAAATTTCAATCAAAAGCATATACTATATTTGATTTCTAATCAATATCTCCATAACTAGTAAAGATATGGTGCTAATATTTTGACACAATATGTAATACTCATAATTTATTATATTAAGCAAAAAATAACTCATTTTGGACCAAATGGCCAGATACTTGGTTTGGCTTTAAGCCATCTATATAAAGAAAAAAATGTTAATTTAAAAATGTGCCTCGCCGGGACTCGAACCCGGGACCTTTGAAATCAAAATTATAATGCACTACCCATTCGGCCATTCGGACTTATCCAGCTTGTTGTGCATTTTTAACGCTATGTAAGTGATACAAGTGTTTTCCAAAATACCGATGAAAAGCGTTACAAACGCTTTATAATTTTATCCATTTCGATTGATAATTATCCATAAACGAAACGATATTTCCAATATGTTTCTTACTCATAAGTGTTATATTGCTTGTTTGTATATAATGTATATTTTCTTTATGGAACCTATGACAAATATTTGAAAAGTGTCAATATGCCAATCTGTGAACAGGTCCCATTAAATGCAGTCATGTTTTACAATAATTTGAGAACCTTTTGAATCTGCATCGGCTGTAGAGAAATACACGCACATTGTGCTTTATTTAAGGGCAGTGAAACAAATTGCATATACACAACAGTGCAGTAAAAATACTAAAAATATATAAACAGGATTATGATTTGGGTGACCACAATAGATATACAGATAGATTATTCAGGTTAAAACACACTTTACAGCACATACCATTTTCGATTTTAAGACACAAAACAATGGAATAACTAACATTTCTACCATACATCAGAGAGTTTTTTTGTTATGCGGTATTCAATAACTGTGATATTATAACAGAAACTGGTGGGCGGAGCCTAAAATTCAAGCTTATTCTGCAAAAAGTAGCGTGCAGTATATTGATATTTAGTTTTAATTTATACGCACGCTACTTATTGCACGGTAAGTTTCCACATTCGACAGCGCTTATTTTGGAAACGACACACATGCTTGACACACATGCCAAGAATGTCAGACATCCTGTGACGTTATATGAAACGCCTATGGGATGAGCATCGTGGAAAATTGCAATGTGATGGGTAAATATGGTATAAAACACTTGTCGCACACTTTGATCTTAATATGTTAATTATTTAATATCGCCCTGCGGGCTCGTTTAGTAACTAACATATTTCGGTAAAAGTATGCTACAACTATAACATAAATAAATCAGACGATGTTCAAACGAGATTTAAATTGTAATATGACTTATTATCAAGTTCAACATCAGATCGACTTTCTCCCTAAGACCAATGGCCGTTGTCAGAATTTTCAGTTTACCTTCACAATAAATATCACGTGAAGGCCACTGGATCGCTGAGTGTCGTACATCCACTGGAGGCAGTATCCATCAGCATAGGCACAGGATGTTCTTGCATGGTGTCCGGTGAGCTGCAGTTAGTTAGTAGGTTTACATTGGACTTGACGATATAAAGAATATCAGGTTAGTATACAATCATGTAGTATAAAGGTAAGTTAAAAATCGGCAACCCGGGATTTGGCGAATGGTTCACTAATACAGACCATGTTGACGATATTTTATCACACCATTTTATGTTTTTACTTGGAAACGAAGGAACACTTTAAAGCAATCTCGAACGACTTGACGATATAAAGAATATCAGGTTAGTATACAATCATGTAGTATAAAGGTAAGTTAAAAATCGGCAACCCGGGATTTGGCGAATGGTTCACTAATACAGACCATGTTGACGATTTTTTATCACACCATTTTATGTTTTTACTTAGAAACGAAGGAACACTTTAAAGCAATCTCGAACGACATCCCAAAAAATAAAAAAAAGGAGACCATCGGACTGCCCGTATTAGCTTGATGCTTCGGTCGTAGAATAAAGCAAAGTTTTATTTTACAATTGGGCTTTATTTCGTGAATGCGCTCATGGTGATGTGATAAAATATTCACCCACAGGAATCTTAAAACAAATCATAGCAAAAGCCACAGACGTTTAATGGTTACAATTTAAGTGCATGCATCGATCAGGTAGTTAATGGGATATGATCGACACGATATCAGTTCCTTTTATATGCCAGCAAACAATCATAGAAGTGCGTGTGGTCACTGTCGTCACTTACAAAGATACAGTGTATCAACGATGAACAAAGATAAATCATGCGAGTATGGGACTCTGTGAACTGGACGTTGAATTCCATGATGTCGTTATATAGTTTATTGTTAGTTTTAAACAATCAATAAGCATGTTTATTTCTTGGTAATAAGCTGTAACCGGAACTCAGAAATGGTAAATGAAAAGCCTGAATATTGATCTAAAGTTACCATCACGAAATAATAAGATTGCATTCGAGATTTTAAATGCAGTTTTACCTTTATAGAACCTTTTTAAATTTCATTTGCCGTAGCACTATAAAGAAACGCTTATTTTCATGTTTGTGGTCGATGATTATTGCCTGTTAAACGAAGTTCACTACACAAAAACGGATCATAAACAACGAAAATGATTATGGCTGTACAGCTACGGGAATGTAGCAGGTACAGTCAAGCCAAATCATAAACGTGGTCCAGAATGGACGAATTAAATGACCGCCATTTATGTTTGTTATTAACTAACATTGTGTTACTAAATCTGTTTTGCAGTCTCGAAATGAGTAAATATCAGACAGAACTGTTTCCTTATACTCATTTCTTATTTCTCATTTCTCTTACCACTGATGATTAAGGTGAGGGTGTTGATGCTGATAGACATTATTTACTGAATGTACTGCACATTTAGTGTATGTACTCACGAAATCGCTTTGAGGGATAGCTTAATTTACATAAATCCGGATTTGGAGTACAATATGCTTGCTTGATCAACGAATTAAGTGCAAGAGGGTTTTAAAGTACATAATTTTATGTAATTTTTGCAAGATACGTATGTTATTTGATAAAGGAAAATAATTGCATCATCATTGAATTCGTTTAGAACTAAACGTGCGCCGCAATACGGCTATTAACATTGTCAAATTTCATTGAATGAATTGTTTACGATGTAATACTCGTTATGTTAATTTTAAATCAGAAAGCAACAAAGAAATGAAAATATCACCTGAGTGCAATACACAACTTGAACACTTTTAATTTAAGCCTTCTTTTGTGTTGTTGTTTTAGAAATACGATGTTCAAGATTACGCGCGCGCCGCTATGTTGTTTTTCTGCTTACACAAAGACCTGAATCTGGCTATCATATTACGGCAATTTTATGTATTTCACAAATAGCAGTCTAAGCAAACCTTGTCCATGGTTCCTATATGGCCTGGTAACAGCATTTTGCTTTGAATACTCATATTCGCTCATGTACAAATATAATTTTATGCGCGAATAAATAGTTGGTAAAGAAGCATAGAAAACATGAAACCAAAATGCTGGTTTTGCTTGTTTTCGGGTCGAACAGCGATACCGATCTCCTAATTAAAAAGAATGTTTGAAGTAGTGTGTGTTATACGTTGTGACACACTGCGAATGAGCATACACACTATAATGGATGGATGGATGGGTGGAAGGATGGATGGATGGATATTTTATGGGTGGATGCATTGGACGGATAGATGGATGGATGGATGGATGGATGGATGGATGAATTGATCGATGGATCGGTGGGTTATTGTAGTTGGGTGGATGTAGGGTCATTTTAAGGATGGATGGATTGATGGATGGATGGATGGACGGACGGACGGACGGACGGACGGATAGATAGATGGAAGCACGGATGGAAGCACGGATGGAAGGATGGACGGAGGGAATGATTCGTTGTCTGTTATTGTCTGTCTATAATAAAATATTTATCCGCCTGCCTTGTGTTGACAATAACAGAACAGTTATTCAGTGTGTACTCAATCTGTATCTGATTCCAAAAATAATTAAGTCATATCTTTCTCCTCAATCTCGCTTATCGGACAAATACTTTTCTAATAGGCTTACTTGAATGCAAATCTTTATCTCCTAGCTTTGATTGAGTGTTATAAAAGAGTGCTTCTCACACATGAAATCGAAACCGTAGCAAAAAAAGAAAAAAGGTTATACATAATTTGACACTGATTTATCAAGAGATAAGATTTAATTCATTGGAAGTGGATTAATGGGTTTTATATTGTCGTAATCTTTGTTCAATGTATTTGATTGCGGTACATCTGAATACAAAATTGAGAATCATTTCCAGGTACGAATATAAATACATGTGTATCTTTCTAAAGTTGTATAACTTTGAACAACAACCTGTGTCGTTTTTATGGAATTACATGTATGTATGACGTAGTCACATATTTTAAACTTTATTAAATTGTTCAGTCTTAGATGTTATCATTTAAAACCTAACCAGACAAAAATATTGGTATTTGTACCTTTATTAGTCTACTAGAAGGGTTTGATCGTCTGGTTAAATAGTTTATATAAATAGTATATGTATGAATAGTTTATATAAATAGTATATGTATGAATAGTTTATATAAATAGTATATGTATGAATAGTTTATATAAATAGTATATGTATGAATAGTTTATACAAATGGTATATGTATTAATAGTTTATATAAATAGTATATGTATAAATAGTTTATATAAATGGTATATGTATGAATAGTTTATATAAATGGTATATGTATGAATAGTTTATATAATCAGTATATGTATGAATAGTTTATATAAATAGTATATGTATGAATAGTTTATATAAATAGTATATGTATGAATAGTTTATATAAATAGTATATGTATGAATAGTTTATATAAATAGTATATGTATGAATATTTTATATAAATGGTATATGTATTAATAGTTTATATAAATAGTATATGTATGAATAGTTTATATAAATGGTATATGTATGAATAGTTTATATAAATAGTATATGTATGAATAGTTTATATAAATAGTATATGTATGAATAGTTTATATAAATGGTATATGTATGAATAGTTTATATAAATAGTATATGTATGAATAGTTTATATGAATAGTATATGTATGAATAGTTTATATAAATAGTATATGTATGAATAGTCTATATAAATAGTATATGTATGAATAGTTTATATAAATGGTATATGTATGAATAGTTTATATAAATAGTATATCTATGAATAGTTTATATAAATGGTATATGTATGAATAGTTTACATAAATGGTATATGTATGAATAGTTTATATAAATAGTATATGTATGAATAGTTTATATAAATAGTATATGTATAAATAGTCTATATAAATAGTATATGTATGAATAGTTTATATAAATAGTATATGTATGAATAGTTTATATAAATGGTATATGTATGAATAGTTTATATAAATAGTATATGTATGAATAGTTTATATAAATAGTATATGTATGAATAGTTTATATAAATAGTATATGTATGAATAGTTTATATAATCAGTATATGTATGAATAGTTTATATAAATAGTATATGTATGAATAGTTTATATAAATAGTATATGTATGAATGGTTTATATAATCAGTATATGTATGAATAGTTTATATAAATAGTATATGTATGAATAGTTTATATAAATAGTATATGTATGAATATTTTATATAAATGGTATATGTATGAATAGTTTATATAAATAGTATATGTATGAATAGTTTATATAAATAGTATATGTATTAATAGTTTATATAAATGGTATATGTATGAATAGTTTATATAAATAGTATATGTATGAATATTTTATATAAATGGTATATGTATGAATAGTTTATATAAATAGTGTATGTATGAGTAGTTTATATAAATAGTATATGTATGAATAGTTTATATAAATGGTATATGTATGAATAGTTTATATAAATAGTATATGTATGAATAGTTTATATGAATAGTATATGTATGAATAGTTTATATAAATAGTATATGTATGAATAGTCTATATAAATAGTATATGTATGAATAGTTTATATAAATGGTATATGTATGAATAGTTTATATAAATAGTATATGTATGAATAGTTTATATAAATGGTATATGTATGAATAGTTTATATAAATGGTATATGTATGAATAGTTTATATAAATAGTACATGTATGAATAGTTTATATAAATAGTATATGTATAAATAGTCTATATAAATAGTATATGTATGAATAGTTTATATAAATAGTATATGTATGAATAGTTTATATAAATAGTATATGTATGACTAGTTTATCTAAATAGTTTATGTATGAATAGTTTATATAAATAGTATATGTATGAATAGTTTATATAAATGGTATATGTATGAATAGTTTATATAAATAGTATATGTATGCAGTTAAGTAAGCTCAAGGGGTCAGTTCAGTAAATTAGACAGTCAGAACCAGAATGTAATCGTGTAAGAGCCAGCAACGGCAGTTCCTGTATAGGAGTGCCGCCTTCTCATTATGTTAGAAACCGTTCAGGAAAATTTTAGAATACAAACATTAAGAAATATTAAGAACTTTATATGAAAGAACAGTTGGACAATAAAACATGAACCATTTCAATGTGTTACGTGTTGCGTTACGCTACACGTGTTTTAAATATTGTACGTTTGCGACGAATAATTAGCTCCAACACCCTTATGTCTCTGCAAGTGATATTTATTCTATGCGTAGTTTAGTGCATATCAAACTACGAGCAGGTTTCAAGAACTGTTATTAAAGGGACTATGTCTTTGTAAAAGTGATATTTAAAAACAACACATTTACAAAATGCCTGAACAAAGAACGCCCAAAGTGATATCGAACTCACGACTTAGGAGTTACGAGAAATAAACATGACTGCGTTCGAACCATATTCGCTCTTCTGCTTTGTAGCAATGCGTGTGCAATGTGGTGTTATACAAGAACTCATAATTATGTCGTCAGAATGTTAAAAAGGCAAACCAATTTATTTATAATTATACTATTGTTTTCTGAGAATGCACATAAAATCTTTTCCATTATATAAGTCTTATTTTCCCATTGATAATATGTCAATATTAATTATTAATTTCAGATTATTTTATAATATTGCCCACTTGGGCCAATTTGTAGTCTATGTTTACAAACCGAACAGGTTGACATTTATCCCGTCATTTTCTGCCTTTATTTTGCCAATGAATGAAAGAAAAGCATCAAACTTTTCTCGAAAACCTTTAATTGGCACCACAACAAAATAATGTCATCGGACTGTTCGTTACAACTGTATCCAATAGTAGTGGAATACAGTCTTTTTCAATGCAGATCTGCTTAGGGGTGTCACAATATACCGGTATAGTGGTTTATTGCAACATTTGATTCTGCAATAAAATATCGCAATATGAATGTCCATACCGATATATTGCATTATGTAAGTGGTCTTTTTACAGTTTTTGTCCTGTTATTATTACCTTGGTTACAAAACTTTTGACTGCATTAAAACACGCTTATTGTCAGTGATAAACAATTGAAAGCTAGTATCATTGGGGTGAAGGTCAAAAGCCGGACCATTATATACTACTGGCGACCAATAATATTCCATTTATGTCTGGTATACATGTTTTCTCCTAAAATGTTTATGCTAAATAATAAATTAAACCTGATACATTGTTTCCAGTTAATATAACGAGTGAAAAACATACATAGTTTATGCATAAAGCGCAAAGCCACACAACAAATATACACCATGACTGGAGTAACTGTACATGTAAATATGCCCTTGTATGTAATATAATAAATACAGCAAATAACCATGACATTCGGTTTGAGTGTTGCTCATAATTGCTTTGCTTTTCTATCGGCTGTTTATATGCTGCTATTGTTGCACCTGTTATCAACAATAAAAAAAAAACATCCTATAAAATATTGCACTGTTCATAATGATTTTATCAGTCTTAAGCTTAATTAATACATAAATACACAGGTCACAATATATCGCAATAAATATTGTGATAAATTAAAAAATATCGCAATATATCGCAATATGGATTTCTAATATCATGACACCCCTACTGCTTTTATTCGGAAATTAACATATCCATAGCCATATACGGCGATGCAATTACAAATAAAGTGCTTGTATCGATTAGTTACTTAATGGAGTATTATTGGCAACGTATCACGGTCTTTAATATGCCCGGACACATCCATAGTTGTACGTGTCGTCACGCACAAAGTTAGCGTTTTTATCAACCACGAACAAAGAGGAATCTTGCGAATATAGGATTATGTGTACCTGAAGTTGAAATATATGTTGCCATTTTGTTAAACTTATATTTGTACAATCAATAAGCGTGTTCCTTTCTTGTTTTTCTTGGAAATAAGCTGCCACCGGAAGTCGGAAATGGGGGAAACGAAAAAACACAATTATTAATCATTGTAACAAGCACGAAAAAATAAGATTGCATGAGCGAATTTAAATGCTGCAACATTTTGCCATTTCAGAACCTTTTGAAATTAAAGCAGCATTCAGCAGAAAAACTTTTGTTGAACCAATGTTGTATATTTATTGGCATGCAATTGGTCACTGTGCGAAAATAACGGACCATTAGCTACGTTCTCATATCGCTGATCTCGAAGATGATTAAGATAGTGTGATACTGTTGATAGGCAGCGATTGCACATTTATTGGAAGTCCTCACGAAATTGCTTTGAGACGTAAGTTTCAATTAATCGGAATCCCTACATCTTGGAAGTGATATAGTGCATGCAGTTTGACCAAAGCACGTAAAACAAGAGGGTTTCGTAATACATTCTTAAATAGTCATATTCTTTTGATAATGGAAAATAACTGCATACGATTTGAGGCGCAAATTTCAATATCTCAGTCTGCACTTCTGGATGTGGATGCTAACGCATACGTAAATAGTCATGCTGTTTTGATAATATGCATGCGTTAATAACTATAAAGATGTATGTCAGAATACGGTTATTACACGTTTCATATTAATTACTAGTATCATGGTTTCATTGAAAATAATAGGATACATTACCCTTGTTGTCAATTTGAAAACAAAAACCAACAAATAAATTTTTGTGCCATCTAACCTTCATTACCCGTACGAACGACGAGTCAAACGACGATGAGCTCTGCGATGTTGTTTTGTGTTTGCACAAAGACATTAATCGGATATCACGTTGCGGCAATTCCTTTGTCAGCATCGTCGTTTTGCGTTTGCACAAAGACATTAATCGGATATCACGTTGCGGCAATTCCTTTGTCAGCATCGACACCCGTATGGATCACAGCCATAATTGCCGACAGACAATTACACGAATGTCAAATTATTTAGGACCATAAATTTAACAGAAGTATACAAAACAAATGTTTTTTCTTGTGTGTGTTGCCTAATGGTTGTTTGTATAAGAAATGCCGACCTCTTAATTATTACCTTGCGAAACATGGATCCCCAAAATACTGATTGAATTTTTTTATCTGTGAAACATCCCGGTGCTGGTCTGCTTTTTAATTTGGTATAGTAGCCGTATTTTTTTAAATGATGCAAGTTATTAATATGACACATAAATGTAATATATTTAAGCTTTAAGCCTCTCAACAATGCGAAACTGGACAAACGTAGAACGAATCGGAATTGTCTTGATATAGTCTGGGAAAACTCCCATAGCCTATGCTTAGGTCCTATATACCATACGCACTGAAGCATTCGGTGTGTGCACTGTTTATCAAAAACGGTTAAACTCTGTTTGTTAACCTAAGTTTTAATTGCATATATCCGCATGTATAAAATCCGAGTATTCGAGCTAATGTTTGACGAGTTTCGTGATATTCTACATTAAAAGCTCACACAGAAGACACAGTTAATTTCGTAGTGTTAAAATAGTTTTATGTTTGTGTTAATACAAAATGTTAATTATTTGCAGTATACACAATTTAATTTTAAATATTTTATCACTGATTATCACTACAGGAGTGCTTTCGGTATATTGACTTCAGTATTGTTTGACTATTATAGTATTTTATAACATGAGCATTTCAAGTAAGTATGTTTGGGCTCAATGTTATCAGATAAGTAAGCTTTCATTAAACCATGTCGCCACACTACATTGTTCTTATTGTCACATATCTATTGTATTAAATGGATAATTAATAATTGATTACATGGCGATACCAGAGGGATTTTGCTGAAAATAGGCCGAAATAGGATTAGGAATGCACAGAACGAAACCACCACATTATTAAGTGCCATAGCACTGATTTACATGTACATTATTATAACAGCATTCAGAGGAACCTATGCATATACATTCAATTCTAATGGGGGTATGGGCTGGGTGGCTTGCCCACAAATCTATTTAAAAGTTGTTTTATCTTATAATCTTCTTATCCGCAACAATAATTGAAGATGTATTGCGTCAAAATTAAGCCACGTGTTAAAGTGATCATCTTACATTGTTAATCCGCGTAGTTTGTAGCAGGCTTGTGCAACATATTTATGACATGAAGGTCAAACTAAAACAGGAGAAACAATAAATCAATGACCGATTTCTGTTGAATGATGACGTCATTCAGGCAGGAAACCAATTAGAACCACCTTATTTCAGAACGCGTCACGCAATTAATATCTCCGTGTGGTGTTGCGGCTCTAATTAATTTATAAATCACGGAACAACCAATGTGCACAATGTGAACTATACTTGAACTATACCTGACATACCCAATTTTCATTCCGGTCCAGTTTGGCGAGTCGATTTTTCTGGGTTATGGGAAAATATATGGAGAGGACAAGAAAATGTTAAGTATCTTTTGAACGCAAACAGATATCGCTTAGGTTCCAACGGTTTTAGGAAATATGATCTTTTACTGATATAGTGATGTGTTTTTAAAATTAATATTTTTTAACATATTTTGGTCCTTTTTTTAAGTAAATATACTCACTCTCTGTCAATATATAAACAAAGAACAAAATGAAGAAATTTTTTGGTGGATCGTGTTATTCTTTCTTGATTTGTATCGTTACGAATACATGAATCGCTTTTAGGTTGCAACTTTTTGTCAATTTTAACGTTAAAGTTTGAAAATTCATTGACATTGTGTCGAATCTTACACACTATTCAAGTTGTATTGCATCTCCCGCGGCTGATCTGATGAGACACCCGGGATGCCTTCTGATCTTATCTTGGTATCTCACCATGATAGTAATACACAGGCTGTGTTTGGTGACACCGAGACATACTGGATGTTAGATAACAAATGTTTGTAGTTATTATTATAAAAAAAAGTTATAGTTTGTATAAAAAAAAATTATTTAGTATGTGACATCTGAAATGTTTTAAATATTGATATCTGCATGAAATCTACATTATGTTTGACAATTATTTAAGTAAAGCAACATTAAATATTAAATGTATATTTGCATTGTAATAACTTTAATCGGATTTGACAATTTATTTGTGTTCATTATATTAGAGAAATCTATATATCGGACAAACTGACCTAACATTAATGAACCCATTTATATAGATGCATTTTAGGCTTAAAGTATAAAATATGATCGGTTTTGTTCGCACACGTGTGTGTTCGAGCTGTTATTGAAACGACGTCGCCAAGTATTTATAGTTTCTCAGATATTTTGTCAAGTTTCAGGGGGAAAGACAATTACAAAAATAAATACAATTTTGTTTTCACAATAAACATGGCCATAAGAATCAGTGGATTTTTTTTTTATATTCATAAATCAATTTTGCTTTATTATTTTTAAAATATTGGTTTTATTCCGTTGTTTGTGTTTTAAACAAAAATCGGGTCGGTGGATCCAGAAACTAAAATTCAACAAACTATTATCTGTTTATTACATCGTTTTTTTAACTTAAAAAAGATCCCCATATTTATGGCAATATATAAAGTTATTGGGGAAATTATAAACTGGCTTAAACAAATAACAGTGAAAATATGAATTTAACATAAATTAACAAATTAATTTAATATATGCAAATATTTATAATATGAAATACATGTTGTAATATGCATTTATACGTCTCTGCGCAATGTTAACGCGCGTGAAGAAAATATTTTTGTCAACTATAGAAATCTTGATGTTTTCTAGTAAAATGGCTGTCTAAACTCTCTAGGCTATCAGAATCAGAAACCTCACTTTCAAAGCGGCTATTTACAGATATTGCGAGTTATTTCCCTAAGAGATCGGAAATGAAAGTTGCACATGTCGGAATGATGAATCTATACTCGAGGAATAAAACAATATACAGTTCGTTTGCACCTGAGAATGTATTCTAGGTCGATGGTTACATACGGCACCAAATAATCGCGTTCTGGTATTTTGTCCGCCACTTGGAACTACATGTACTTTAATTAGATTTTAATATGTGCCCCATTTTCTTTATAATATACCATTGTTTCCACGACTTTTAATAATGATGTACACCACATTTTTGGTAAACTTCCTCGCTTTTTTCATCACAAACATATCGTATTGATTGTGTTGCAGCAGGTAATATCTAAAAGAGGGCGTTGTTATTTGAGCTGTGTATTATTTAAAATGTTTTCATTTCAGACCCAAATAAAATGCTTAAGTTCAATCACGACGAGTACCTTTATGTATGTATTAAATAAATAAATGCTTTCTCTTTTTGAGTATACCTAACATTTCAGCAACAGACCTTTAAATTTTCACAAATATTTTTCAATCCTCCCCCACCTCTGTTAAAGCAGCAGTCTAGAAATATGTTTATAAAAACTTTGCAGGAATCGTTTCTAATGGACATCTTACCGATCAGAATACCAAAAAAAACGCATTTAAATCGGTAAAATAATTACGTTTTGGTAACTTTATCGAATAGTTTATCTGTATGCGATAACTGGTGATGTCTCTGGAGTAAAACAGCATGTACATTAGTGTATATTCCGCTCGTACCAAGCGTTTTCGAACATAGACATAATAAAATGCCTTTCGTAAATAAGAAACAGTTTTCAGTCGAATAAACGTCATTAACGTTCCTTAGAACTAATGCCAATTTTAGGTGTATTGAATTATACTCTATGGACTGTGGCTTTAAAGGATTAACGTCCTCCCCCACCTCTGTTAAAGGATTAATGTCCTCCCCCACCTCAGTTAAAGGATTAATGTCCTCCCCTACCTCAGTTAAAGGATTAATGTCCTCCCCCACCTTAGTTAAAGGATTAATGTCCCCCCTACCTCAGTTAAAGGATTAATGTCCTCCCCCACCTCTGTTAAAGGATTAATGTCCTCCCCTACCTCTGTAAAAGGATTAATGTCCTCCCCCACCTCAGTTAAAGGATTAATGTCCTCCTCCACCTCTGTTAAAGGATTAATGTCCTCCCCCACCTCAGTTAAAGGATTAATATCCTCCCCCACCTCAGTTAAAGGATTAACGTCATCCCCCACCTCAGTTAAAGGATTAACGTCCTCCCCCACCTCAGTTAAAGGACTAATGTCCTCCCCATCCTCAGTTAAAGGATTAACGTCCCCACCTCAGTTAAAAGATTAATGTCCTCCCCCACCTCAGTGAAAAAATAAATGTGCTCCCCCACCTCAGTTAAAAGATTAATGTCCTCCCCCACCTCTGTTAAAGGATTAATGTCCTCCCCCACCTCAGTTAATAGATTAATGTCCTTGATACAAATTAAATGGTCAGCGTGTGTTAATATAATTCTTTAAATGACTTGAACACGTATAGTTGTTAGTTTTGAACATGTATTGTCAATACTTTTGGACCTAGAGTAAGGTTCAGACACACGTAAACCGGTTTATCCCCCCCCCCCCCACACACACACACAAAATTGCACTGACCGTCCGTTCCAAGGCGATGACCCCAGTTTTTTCATACATGTGTTATATAACTTGAAACTTGAAAATTGTTTATTAGCTTTCTACAGAAAAAATCCATATTCAAAAAAATAAATAAATGTAACAATAAAACAACATTTACACTTAGTACATCAATACAGAGACAATGTATGTTTCTGTTACCTTTGAATTGTATTGTGCTGTGTTGTTATTGACAATTGGCCACTTGCCTTAAAACCTCCAAATTCGCGTTGGGTAGAAAAGATTTTATTTGTATCAACAAATATACATTTTCAGAAAATGTAAAACATATATAAAATTGACAGTACAGAAAGGCATTGGATACTATTTTTGTCAATATATATTACATAATTATGAGTTGTTATTTGAATGGTTCTGAGTAAATTAGAATTTTATGATTTTCGAAATAAGTGTTAATCCAAGGGGGCCCAGTGTTTTAATAAGTGACCTTTTCTACTGAGCTTCCGCTGATGCAGCCGGAGTTTCTCATTGTTTATATTTTCAACGCTGACTGTAAAAACTGAACCTCACGAAAATATCACGAATATAATGTCACATTCATCAGTACATTAAGAATAATGATGTTTATTATTTATTAGTCCTTTGCAGCAAACTGTATTCGGAAACTCCCAGACCTAATTACCCACATTGTTACCTAATTACCTACATTGTTACCTAATTACCTACATTGTTGCCAGTATTACCTACATTGCCATTATTACCTACATTGCCATTATTACCTACATTGCCATTATTACCTACAGTGCCATTATTACCTACATTGCTATTATTACCTACATTGCCATTATTACCTACATTGCCATTATTACCTACATTGCCATTATTACCTACATTGCCATTATTACCTACATTGTTGCCATTATTACCTACATTGTTGCCATTATTACCTACATTGCTATTATTACCTACATTGCCATTACTACCTACATTGTTGCCATTATTACCTACATTGCCATTATTACCTACATTGCCATTATTACCTACATTGCTATTATTACCTACATTGCCATTATTACCTACATTGTTGCCATTATTACCTACATTGTTGCCATTATTACCTACATTGCCATTATTACCTACATTGCTATTATTACCTACATTGCCATTGTTACCTACATTGTTGCCATTATTACCTACATTGTTGCCATTATTACCTACATTGCCATTATTACCTACATTGCCATTATTACCTACATTGCCATTATTACCTACATTGCTATTATTACCTACATGGCCATTATTACCTACATTGTTGCCATTATTACCTACATTGCCATTATTACCTACATTGCCATTATTACCTACATTGCCATTATTACCTACATTGCCATTATTACCTACATGGCCATTATTACCTACATTGTTGCCATTATTACCTACATTGTTGCCATTATTACCTACATT
Organism: Congeria kusceri; assembly: GCA_027627225.1. NCBI lineage: Eukaryota > Metazoa > Mollusca > Bivalvia > Myida > Dreissenidae > Congeria > Congeria kusceri. The sequence goes on along the minus strand of CM051035.1, from coordinate 52,685,695 downwards.
GTTGCCATTATTACCTACATTGCCATTATTACCTACATTGCCATTATTACCTACATTACCATTATTACCTACTTTGCCATTATTACCTACATTGCCATTATTACCTACATTGCTATTATTACCTACATTGCCATTATTACCTACATTGCCATTATTACCTACATTGCCATTATTACCTACATTGCTATTATTACCTACATTGTTGCCATTATTACCTACATTGCCATTATTACCTACATTGTTGCCATTATTACCTACATTGCCATTATTACCTACATTGCCATTATTACCTACATTGCTATTATTACCTACATTGCCATTATTACCTACATTGCCATTATTACCTACATTGCCATTATTACCTACATTGCCATTATTACCTACATTGCCATTATTACCTACATTGCTATTATTACCTACATGGCCATTATTACCTACATTGTTGCCATTATTACCTACATTGCCATTATTACCTACATTGCCATTATTACCTACATTGCCATTATTACCTACATTGCCATTATTACCTACATGGCCATTATTACCTACATTGTTGCCATTATTACCTACATTGTTGCCATTATTACCTACATTGTTGCCATTATTACCTACATTGCCATTATTACCTACATTGCCATTATTACCTACATTACCATTATTACCTACATTGCCATTATTACCTACATTGCCATTATTACCTACATTGCTATTATTACCTACATTGCCATTATTACCTACATTGCCATTATTACCTACATTGCCATTATGACCTACATGGCCATTATTACCTACATTGTTGCCATTATTACCTACATTGCCATTATTACCTACATTGCCATTATTACGTACATTGCCATTATTACCTACATTGCCATTATTACGTACATTGCTATTATTACCTACATTGCCATTATTACCTACATTGCCATTATTACCTACATTGCCATTATTACCTACATTGCCATTATTACCTACATTGTTGCCATTATTGCAGTAAAGGCTCATACTTTCTTCTTCAGACTTCATTAGCTTGTTCACTTTTAATGAGACGTAAGTCCTAGCGGAATTTCGATCAAGTCTGTAGGCGAACATGTCTTTGTCATGGGATTAATATAGATAACTTGTACACTGTAATCACGGTTTCTAACACATCAATAAGAGACGGTAGTTTAATCCTCATTATACGTAGTTCGTATGTCGACAGACACATGAATACCGTCTTATATAAAAAAAAAAAAAAAAAAAAGTCTTATAAAAATGTGAAGTTTCAGATATAATAGAAAACGTATATATTGACAACCAGTTGTATCATGATTGAAGATACCTATTTAAAGATTGGATACTGGACAATTTCTTTTTTTTTTTGCCACAAATGGCAAGAAGAAAAGTACATTTAATATACATCTATATACCCAGCCAGCAAGTATATCGGATATATATCGATATATCGATATCGCATTTAAAAAACGGCCCGATATCTATCCGTTATCGCTAGCGAGCATGTAGCCTACTGTACATATCGGATAGATATCGGCCAGTTGTCGGCTACCGATATAATAGTTCGATAACTATACGTTCTCTATCCGATTTAGTTATGGTGAAAAATAAAAAGTAGATGTATATATTTAGTGTATGTGATATATGTTAAACAAATCCATATAAGAGTGGCATTTCTTCAATATGTGTTACTTTGTCGCCATTTTAAATAACGATGTCGGATCGATGTAGGGCCGATATCGTTCATGGCAAGCAGTAATTTCTCTTTTTTTTCATAAAATTATTTACGTGTATCAATCCGGAAATACTAAACAGTATTTTACAAAAAATGAATGTGTGTTCTATAACTCCACAAATCTTATTTAAAATAGCTTCGAAATTATTTTCGACCAACAAAATCGTTTTCGCTTGGCGCAAAATTCGTGTTCGTTTAAACTTAAACCGGTGATCTCCAGAAAATAAAAGTTACATTAAAATGTTCAGTTTCCTAGTTTCCTCATCAACGCAGAAAAACAACAAGAAGTAAGTACTTTTGACTATTAGTAGTCATCGTGTTTCTTTATATCGGCTATTCAAAATGTATTAAGTTTTGCAGGCGTAGAAAAATCCAGGTTATTGAAATGTAACGTATTTTCGCGAGTATTGTTTATTATTATTAGTTTATTACGATACTGTTTTGTCATATCTACGAATGTAAGTATTTACATCTAGATTAGTTATTTTTACATGTTACAGGTTCAATATACTTCAAATATGTGTATTTTAAAGGCTTTGGGTTTAAATTTATTTAAATGTTAACAGTATTGTGTATATTATATTTAAAGGGACTTGTTCACATATTTTTGTATTATTTTTTAGTATGCAATTCATTGTATTAATTTTACAAATTTAAGCATCGAAAGTAAAAGCTCAAGTATAATGACGGGGAAAAAATATTTTTAAAAAAGAAAAGAAAAAAAGTTACTCCCACCGGGGTTCGAACCTCAGACCCATAGATCAAAAGGCTACCGCCTTAACCACTCGGCCATTCCAACTTTCATATTATATATGTGAATGCATTATATATTTTAGTATAGGATTGCATACTTTATGTCAGCGATCCACGTGATGTCAGCAATTTTAGCAAAAACAACAGAAACACTCCAAATTATTCCATCGTTTAGCATTACAAACGCTTTATGATTTTCTCAATTTCCACTGATGATTACTCATTAACAAAAATGGTATTTATAGTATATTTCTATGTCCTTTGTGTTATTTAGCTCCTATATATATGCTATTATTTTATTGTGGGAGTTTGTGACAAAAAGTTGGAAAATAGTCAGTTGGCCAATCTGTGAAAAGGTTCCTTTAAATAAATGAATACTCTAAACTAATGAACCCACAATTAAAACAAATTATACTGAAAACAATTTTGTTTTCAGACGAATTACCTAATTTTGGTGGCTCTTGGGCCTCTTTGGATGACAATAACGAAAGGTCTTGGACTTGCGAACCTTCATCACTGACAAACTGGCAGGATATTATTATTGGACAGATTCATCCAATTTGAATTTGTCATTTGGTAAGATGAAGGTAATTAAAACAAATTATACTGAAAACAATTTTGTTTTCAGACGAATTACCTGCTTCGCATTGGTGGCTCTTGGGCCTCTTTGGATGACAATAACGAAAGGTCTTGGACTTGAGAACGTTCATCACTGACAAACTGGCAGAATATTATTATTGGACAGATTCATCCAATTTGAATTTGTCATTTGGTAAGATGAAGGTAATCAAATATACATTGGATGTAGTAATACTTGGTCAGAACATGCAGTTCACTTCTATTGGTGTGAGCAAGTTAGTAACACATTGTTTAAGCAGTCTCTGCATAACACCATTACAGAGATCAAGTTCAATTTCTCCAAATCTGATTTAATAATTATTATTATTTAAAAAAATTACTGCATTGCTTTATATGACTACAATTATTAATTGAACTACTTTCTGTGATCTAAACTTCTCACACAAAAAATAACAGTAAGTTTAATTTACATACATTCCAGCTGCCAGTGGCATACAGTGTCTGCTTTATCATTATCGGATGGAGTGCTGCATCAAACACTAGCTAAGGAATGTGACTGAGATAAAGAACAGTGGATAAAAAACATTCTACTCATCATTAATATTATGAAGACTTGTAAAGTAAACACTCTTAAATGTTTGATGGGGACTGGAAAGTTCCAATTTATGAAGTTATTTTTAATTCCTATAACCAAAATTCTTAATAACAAGTGTTCTATGTGGTTTATTAAAAAAGCTTAATTTAATGACACACACTGTTTAGTGTTACTAAATTGTTTTAAATTGTTCATGTTTTTTTGAAGACATGCAAAGGTCTTAGAATTCTGAATCTTTTTAAAGATGTGATGCAACCGTTATATGATCTATGTTACCGCTACCAGTAGCCAAAATAGCCATTGGCTACTAAACTTTCAAATTGGCTACTAAACTTTCTAATTGGCTACTAAACTTTCTAATTGGCTACTAAACTTTCTATTTGGCTACTAAACTTTCTAATTGGCTACTAAACTTTCGAACTGGCTACTAAACTTTCTAATTGGCTACTAAACTTTCTATTTGGCGACTAAACTTTCTAATTGGCTACTAAACATTCTATTTGGCTACTAAACTTTCTAATTGGCTACTAAACTTTCGAACTGGCTACTAAACTTTCTAATTGGCTACTAAACTTTCTATTTGGCGACTAAACTTTCTAATTGGCTACTAAACATTCTATTTGGCTACTAAACTTTCTAACTGGCTACTAAACTTTCTATTTGGCTACTAAACTTTCTAAATGGCTACTAAACTTTCTAACTGGCTACTAAACTTTCTATTTGGCTACTAAACTTTCTAAATGGCTACTAAACTTTCTAACTGGCTACTAAACTTTCTATTTGGCTACTAAACTTTCTATTTGGCTACTAAACTTTCTAAATGGCTACTAAACTTTTCTAAATGGCTACTAAACTTTCTAACTGGCTACTAAACTTTCTACTTGGCTACTAAACTTTCTAACTGGCTACTAAACTTTCAAATTGGCGACTAAACTTTCTAATTGGCTACTAAACTTTCTAACTGGCTACTAAACTTTCAAATTGGCGACTAAACTTTCTAACTGGCTACTAAACTTTCTATTTGGCTACTAAACTTTCTATTTGGCTACTAAACTTTCTAAATGGCTACTAAACTTTCTAAATGGCTACTAAACTTTCTAAATGGCTACTAAACTTTCTATTTGGCTACTAAACTTTCTATTTGGCTACTAAACTTTCTAACTGGCTACTAAACTTTCTAAATGGCTACTAAACTTTCTAATTGGCTACTAAACTTTCAAATTGGCGACTAAACTTTCAAATTGGCGACTAAACTTTCTATTTGGCTACTAAACTTTCTAAATGGCTACTAAACTTTCTAAATGGCTACTAAACTTTCTAAATGGCTACTAAACTTTCTAAATGGCTACTAAACTTTCAAATTGGCGACTAAACTTTCTATTTGGCGACTAAACTTTCTAAATGGCTACTAAACTTTCTATTTGGCTACTAAACTTTCTATTTGGCTACTAAACTTTCTAACTGGCTACTAAACTTTCTAAATGGCTACTAAACTTTCTAACTGGCTACTAAACTTTCAAATTGGCGACTAAACTTTCTAACTGGCTACTAAACTTTCTATTTGGCTACTAAACTTTCTAAATGGCTACTAAACTTTCTAATTGGCTACTAAACTTTCTATTTGGCTACTAAACTTTCTATTTGGCTACTAAACTTTCTATTTGGCTACTAAACTTTCTAAATGGCTACTAAAAATTATATTTGGCTACTAAAATTTTTGGAAAATATTTAAACATGAAGCATGTTTTCTGAAAATATTTCTTAATAATGGGTTTTCTTTGCAAAATCAAAGTTTTTGGCTACCAGTTCAGATTTCTTAGCGCCAAGCTAGATGATGCTAACAAATTACATGTTAATTAATATATATAATCTTGACTGAACCATAGTCTTATTGTATTTGCAATAATAAATGTAAAAATTTTGTGAGGAGAACAAAGAAACCATTTCATCTAGGATGCTTTTGGAAGCATAATATTGTCAAATATGTGTTGTTTTGTGTATTTCAGTGTGTTTACATTTTTTACTGGAATTGTCTTTGATTTTGTTTTCATTTCAAGTTTGGATTTGGATTAGATTTCCATTTGTTTATATGATTTTTTAATATTTAGTTTTATCTAAATTAAGGTCATTAAAATTGTGGAAATGTGATTTTGATACCAACTGTTTAATACAATTAATTGTCGGTTAAGTATTGCTGAATTATTAACTTTTTCAATTTTGTTGCACGGGTTTTGTAGCATGTATGATGGTGGATGATGCTAATATTCATAAATAACGTCCATATTGATAGAATGCATTTGTACGTGTTTTCAGTGGCAATTCAACTTACAATAAATACCTGCATTTCTTAGCTTTTCCGTGGTTACTATCATATCACTGACATGTTGTAAGTGACTTTTTATACAAACCTAAGATTTCAAGGTGACATGTCCTTTTATGTTTTAGCTATAAAATCGTAACTGATTTAAATATTAATTAAAACTGAAGACGCTGAAAGATCATATAAACCTTTGTTTAAATAAATAGTAAATACATTCCCTTGATGATTTTCTATTGCTTCTGTTATATTTATCACAGCTTTTTGGGGAATGTTTTATTATAATTTTGTTCTCAAACGTAGTAAATGTTTTGAGAAGATAGAATTAGATGTAGTTATTAAAAATGAAGATATGTACACTTTCTTGAGTTTTGTTGCAAATTGCACATCATTTTGAAATTTACCATAAAAATAAACAAGTGTGGGTATCAATTCCAGAGATATTGACAACATCGTCGGATAGATATCGGACCAATGTAGGCTTGCTAGCTGAAACGATATTGGCCCGATGACTATCCGATATACGTTCGATAAACAATGCTGCGATATCTATCCGATCAAATGCCAATATGCAAAACGTTGATCACGATATCTATCCGATATTTTTGAAAACATATATAATAGATATCGGACCAATGTAGGCTAGCTAGCTGGAACGATATTGGCCCGATGACTATCCGATATACGTCCAATAAACAATTCTCCGATATCTATCCGATCAAATGCCGATGGGCAAAACGTTGATCGGATAGATATCGCTCACGATATCTATCCGATGACTATCCGATATACGTCCGATAAACAATGCTGCGATATCTATCCGATCAAATGCAAAATGTTGATCACGATATCTATCCGATATTTTTGAAAACATATATAATAGATATCGGACCAATGTAGGCTAGCTAGCTGGAACGATATTGGCCCGATGACTATCCGATATACGTCCAATAAACTATTCTCCGATATCTATCCGATCAAATGCCGATGGGCAAAACGTTGATCGGATAGATATCGCTCACGATATCTATCCGATATTCTTGAAAACATATCGGATAGATATCGGACCAATGTAGGCTAGCTAGCTGGAACGATATTGGCCCGATGTCTATCCGATATACATCCGATATGCAATGCTCCGATATCTATCCGATCAAATGCCGATGGGCAAAACGTTGATCGGATAGATATCGCTCACGATATCTATCCGATATTCAAAAAATATCAGATAGATATCGGGCCAATTTAGGCTTGCTGGCTGGATAAGTAAATACAGTAATGCACTAATATAAAGTCAACAAGCAAAAGTAAATAACTTTTATTAATTATTCATTATTAAGCAGAGCACTATTTCACAGACTTTATTTGTAAAATCGATGAGAGATGTTTTCATTCTCTAAGTTTATAAGTGAAAACGCATGTCATAAATACGTGACAAAAAGAGCATAGTACATGAGCAAAACATAAAAATGCATAATAACAAGGCATTGCAATGGAACAAAGGCAGAATAAGTTATTACATATGTAAAAGAACAAGTCGTTTATAAATACAAGTGCGATGGAGGAGGACATTACGTTGTTGATTTGTTGGTTGTTTTCACGCAAATTTTTCTACAGCAATCTTAAAAAAAATTAAAAAGTTTTAAAAACTTGAATTTTATAACATATTTCAAAAATTTGGATGGCGTTTTAATAAGGTATTCTTCGAATCCAAAATGTGTTCGACTTAGCCATTTACCATGACAATGGATAGCCTACTAAGCTTCTGGAATGCCGAGTGTCCACATAGAAATGGTTCCATCTGCTTTCAAAGGCATGGTATCTGGAGAGCTACAATAAAGTTAAAATGGACATGCCAATATAGAGAATACTGGGCTAGTATTAAATATAGATAAGTTAAACTGACGGGGCTACATGCCACATGAGATTTGGCGGGCTGTTCACGTTTACACACTGAGCAGATAAAGTTTTCCCGCCATTGCTTGTTTTAATATTTAAAACAAAACGAAGTAACGCGTCCAAATGTCCCGATAAATAACCCGATAAATATCAAGAATCATCAATAATCAAAAGCACTAAACAAAATGAAAACAACACACGGTAATGTCATTACACTGCGCATGTTAGACTTATTCCATGGTGGAAGGATACAGACAAGTTGTTTTTTTAATGGGAATTTTGATTTCGTCAATACACACCGGCTGATGTTTATAATTACATCACCCGCAGCAATCATTTTAATTCAGAAAAACAACTCACCTAATCCATTGACATGAATGCTTAATAATTACAATTTAAAAGCATGCATCGGTTAATAAGTTAATGGAGTATGATCGACAACATATACCTTTCATATGCGAGGAAACGATTAAAGTAGTGCGTGTCGTTACTGTCGTCACGCACAAATTTAGCGTGTATCAACGATGAACAAATAGGAATCGTGCGAGTATGGGATAATGTCAACTGGATGTTGAATTTTCCATGATGTCATTATATAGTTTATTTATTATTTATTAATTTATTTTTATACAACCAATAAGTAATAGTTGTAGCTTACTTTTACCGAAACATGTTAGTTATTTAACGAGCCCACAGGGCGATGTTAAATAATTAACATATGGATGTAAAAGTATGCTACACGTGTTTTATACCATATTGAGCGTGCGGTATATTGAAATTTAGTTGAAATTTATACGCACGCTACTTATTGCACGGTTAGACTCCGCCTAACATTGATATTACAGTTATTGTAGATCGCAAAACAAAGAAAACTGTTTGCGATCTACAAACAGTTTATGTTTGTTTTGCGATCTACCGGAAGTCAGAAATGAGCAACCAAGCAAACATTTGGAAACTTTCCAATCCAATTTAGCATCCTTTCAACAGCAAGTCGTATAGGGACTGACTGCACATCTTGCCCATTGACTTTCATGGTCCCACCACCCATTGTTATCCCTGTTATTCTGGCTGCCTCTTGTCCAATTGGCACAGTTGGTGTTACATAGGTGGTAATGCAGTGTAAGATCGTATTTTATTTCATGAGTGGTCATAAAAACAATATTTTTACGAGTGGCGCAGCCACGAGTGAAAACATCTATTTTCTATGACCACGAATGAATTAAAATACGATCTTAAACTGAATTAAACAAAAAAAAAATTTATTTCATGCTTTTGAATGATAAATAAAATATGCGCGATATATGCCACAAGTTTTGTGTATTATGACGTCATACATACGACGTCATTATGATTCCAAAATTATCGATCACTGTTGTGGTGGGAAAAGAGTGCCACTCTTACCTCGTCGTTGTCGCTTAGTTATATTTGTATTGAATTTTATTATGTGTTTCTGTTGTTTCAAAAGACCGATGTTTAGAATGACCATGAGGGTATTAACATAATTTCAAAAAAATGAACATAAAAACAAAGTTTAAAGTAGTTCCATATAACCAAGAGTGAAATGATCGGACGTTATCATTTCACTCGACCTAAAGTAAAATGATCGGGTTATCATTCACTGGTATTCCCCACTCATTCACCGCATAGCATGAAATAAATCGTATTCTTTAACTTTAACAGGATATTATAGTATGCTATAATCTGGGAATTACATGTATAATAGAACAATCTATGCCCACAATTTATAATTGTTATAAGTGTGTTTCTAAAACTGTGTTGCAGATTCGAAATCAATAAAATCAGACATAACCGTTTTCTTAAAGGCACTGACGATTAAGGTGACGGTGTTTCTGCTGATAAGCAGGATCTATTGAATCTACTTACATTCACTGCATGAACAAGTATACACAGTTATTGAATGTACTCACGTTTTCTGAATACTCATGATCACTAAGAGACGTTTGCTTAATTTACCTGGATCTGAATGGGACGTAGAAAATACCTGTTTGATCTAAGAATGTAAAACAAGAAGGTTTGGAAGTACAAGTTTTTACGTTCTTTAATAAAGGAAATTAATTGCATCATCATCGTATGTCTTTGGAACAAAGCCTTCTTTTATGTTGTTGTTTTAGAAATACGATGTTCAAGATTACGCGTAAGCTGTTGTCTTCTGTTTGCACAAAGACCTGAATCTGGCTTATCATATTACGGCACCTTCATTGTCAGCATTAGAGTTAGTAGAATGTCAACAAGTGACGCATGGCATGGTTTTTTCGTGATTTTATATATTATATACGGTGGTATACAGGTGACATATGTGTGTTTATTTTTAATTCGTGGCCACGAGATATTAAGTCATTGCAACACGTTATTGATTCCTGGCCACGAGTGACTATGTCGTGGCCAAGAGTTATTTTTCTAAAAGATCTGTTAATACTTGATTTAAGATGCATGTAGAGAAGTTAAACAATTTTAAAAAAGCATGGATGGATGGATGGATGGATGAAGGTAGGAAGGGGGGCACGGACGGACGGATGCGTTGTCTTGTCTGTGTAAAATAAAATATGTATCATATCTTGCTATTCGGGGTATACGTTTGTTATTGTCACCTCTCCGCCTGCCTGTTGATGACATTTATACCACACTTGTTCAGTGTGCACTCAATATATAATCTTTTTCTGATTCGAAAAATAATGAGGTCATGTCTTTCTCGTCAATCTCGCTTATCGGACAAAAACGATTCTAAAAGGCTTACTTGAATGCAAATCTATGTCTCCCAGCATTGACTGGGTGTTATAAAAGTAATTATCAATCGGTTAATTACCAAATGAAATCGAATCCGCAGCAAAAATATAAAGTTATACATGAATTGACACCGATCTATCAAGAGATAAAATTTAAATCATTGGAAGTGGATCACTGGATTTATAGTGTCGTAATATGTAGATCTTCAGCGAAATCTTTTATGACCTACATTGTTCAATGCATTTGGTCGTGGTACATCTGCAAACAAAATTGAGAATTGTTTCCAGATACGAATATAAATATATGTGTATCTTACTAAATTTGTATAACTTTGAACAGCATTTTATGTCATATTGATGGTCAAACATGTATGTTTAAATATCGTACGTTTGCTACGAGTTATAAGCTCCAACACCCTTCTGTCTCTGTAAGTGATATTCTATGCCGAGCAGGTTAGTACATATCAAACGACGAGCAGGTTTCAAGAACCGTTATTAAAGGGACTATATCTTTGTAAAAGTGAGCTCATATATCAAAATTAATATTTTATTATATTATAGAAAAACAACATAACAGTGCATCTTAATTAAAAATGTCTGCATATAGTATAATACAACATGATTTTTCGATAAAAGGTATATATAAAAAAAACACATATACAAAATGCCTACACAAATCCCAAGTGGGAATCAACTCACGACTTAGGAGTCATGAGAATAAATACACATTACTGCGGTCGAACCATCTTCGCTCTTCTGCTTTGAAGCAATGCGTGTGCAAACTGCTGGTATACAAGATACTCAGAATTATAACGTCAACATGTAACACAAGGCAAAACAAATATGTATTTCTAACTATACTATTGTTTTATCATAATTTATAAACCATATTCCCATTTGTAGTTCAGGTTTACAGACATTTATCTCATCATTGTCTGCCTTAATTTTCACAATGAATGAAACAAAAAAACAACAACATCAAAATCTTTTCAAAACCTTTAATTGGCGCCACAACAACATAATGTCATCGGACAGTTCGTAACAGCTTTATCCAATAGTAGTGGAATACAGTTTTTCTTCAACAGGGATTTATTTCGTCAATGCAGATCTGCTTTCATCCCGAAAATAACTTATGAATAGCCACTTAAGGCGATGCTTAATAATTACAATTTAAATGCTTGTATCGATTAGTTACTTAATGGAGTATGATTGGCAACGTCTCAGGGCCTTTCATACGCACGGAAACATCCATAGTTGTACGTGTCGTCACGCACAAAAATAGTGTTAATCAACCATGAACAAAGAGGAATCGTGCGAATACATAGGGAATAGTATGCTAGTCAGTTGTTCCAAGAGTATGTATTAGTCGAGTGGCTTGTGTGGTGACGTATCACACGAGAGGCGGAGCCTCGAGTGTGATACGAAATAGCGCAAGCCACGAGACTAATACATACTCTTGGAACAATTGACTAGCGTAATATTTCTTTTATTATATACCACAATAAACTTAAAATGTGCATTTACCTTATTTTATTTGTTTAAAAACTACAATTTTGACTAATCATTGTATGTATATATTTTGTTTGTTTACATAACTCTATGATGACGTCATTAAAAAGTAGTCCGGCTAGTATGGTAATACGGGATCGGAAAAATAGCGAGTAGCATAATACGGGATTTTTTCTGTCGACATGTATTTCACTGATTGATAAAGCATGTATTTTGCTAAGATTTTAAACAGGTATATAATAAAGGATATTATGTGTGCCTGATATTGAAATTAATTATAGCATTGTATAACTTATTGTTATTTTTAAAACATCATTAAGCATGTTTATTCCTTGGAAATGTATGATGATTATAGATCTAATTGACCAACACAAAATAATGACATTGCATCCAGGGTTTAAAATTCACTAATTTTTACCATCTCAAAACTTTTGAAATTCAATCTGCATTGTCAGTAGACAAACACTTGCCCATTCTGCTTAATTTAAGTCCAGTAAACCAAATTGCCAATAAACTAAAGTGCAGACCAAAATACGACAAATGTATTAAAATGATTAGGTTTGGGCTCTCCAAGTTTGAACCGGCAAGGCAAAGTATCGGGATTAAATCGGTTTTAAGGTGCACCAAACCTCACACTTGGTTCAGAATTAATAGAAAGCTAATTGCACGTACGATAAATATTTATCTTGTAGCATTCCCATTCCAACTGAAGTACAATAAAATGAATACAACGTTAACTTACACATCGGTGGTTTAACGCTTTAGATAGCAATATTTATCGCACGACGAAATGAAATGATACTTAGAAACCACTACATCCTCTATTAAAAGATATTTCACGGCAAAATCCAAGATAGTCGTCATGCTATTCAGGATGAAGGCACGATTCTGGTTGTAGCGAGTCGACATCTGCGTGATTTGGATGTATCGATTTGAGCCAGGTACCTGAACATGAAAACCCGTATTTTGCCTCACAAAAGTGGCAAATTTGCTAGCCTAGAACAGGTGTGTTACCAGCAAATCTGCAATATGAAATCAGCAAACACTCCGGCCTTTGTGTTTCTATAGCAACAGTGGTTGGTTCAACATAATTATATTGTAATATATTCGGAGGTGCGTTGCTGGAGTTACACTCTGTGGACACTGGACAGTAGTTTACACTTCCTTTAAACTCTGTGGACACTGGACAGTAGTTTACACTTCCTTTAAACCCTGTGGACACTGGACAGTAGTTTACACTTCCTTTAAACCCTGTGGACACTGGACAGTAGTTTACACTTCCTTTAAACCCTGTGGACACTGGACAGTAGTTTACACTTCCTTTAAACTCTGTGGACACTGGACAGTAGTTTACACTTCCTTTAAACCCTGTGGACACTGGACAGTAGTTTACACTTCCTTTAAACCCTGCGGACACTGGACAGTAGTTTACACTTCCTTTAAACCCTGCGGACACTGGACAGTAGTTTACACTTCCTTTAAACCCTGTGGACACTGGACAGTAGTTTACACTTCCTTTAAACCCTGTGGACACTGGACAGTAGTTTACACTTCCTTTAAACCCTGTGAAAACTGGGCAGTAGTTTACACATCCTTGACATCAAGGATCCTTGTGATGTTTATAACAGTTTCTCAAGTGCTGAAATATGTCTTTTATTCTCATACCGCTGATACTATACTGAAGATGATTAAGGTAAGTGTGATACAGTTGATAGGCAGCGATGTGCACATTTATTAGATATCCTCACAAACTCGCTCTGATACGGAACTTTCAATTATTTGAATCCATACATCTAGGACGTGGAATATTACATGCTTGTTTGATCAAAGCATGTAACACAAGACGGGTTCATAATACATACATAAATAGTCAAAAACGGTACAACTCTGTTTGTTAAACTAAGTTTTAATTGCATGAATCCACATGTACAAAATCTGAGTATTCGAGCTCATGTTTGATGAGTTTCGTGATATTCTATATAAAAAGCTCACACAGAAGACACTGTTAATTTCGTAGTGTTAAAATAGTTGTATGTGTGTGTTAAAAGAAAATATTATTTATTTGCAATAAACAACATTTAATTTTAAATATTTTATCACTGATTATCACTACAGGAGTGCTTTCGGTATATTGACTTCAGTATTGTTTGACTATTATATTATTTTATAACATGTGCATGTCAAGTAAGTATGTTTGGGCTCAATGTTATCAGATAAGTAAGCTTTCATTAAACCATGTCGCCACACTACATTGTTCTTATTGTCACATAATGTATTTAAATGAAAAGTAATAACTGATTACGTGGCGATACCAGAGGGATGTAGCTAAAAGTAGGCCGAAACAGGATTAGGAATGCACAGAACGAAACACCACATTATTAAGTGTCCTAACAATGATTTACATTTATGTTATTATAACAGCATTCGGTGGCTTGCCCACAAATCTATTTAAAAGTTGATTTACCTAAGGCTTATGGCCTTCTTATCCACAATAATTGCGTCAAAATAAAACCATATGTAAAAGTACTATATATTTACTTATTGTTTGTCCCATCACGTATGTTTGTGTATTTAAATGGTTTCTTAATCCACTTGCCTTTTGCCATTATTGTAAAACTTACCGACCCGCAAACTAATTACAGTACGATATCAACCATGCTCGCAAAAATGAATGTAAGTATGTTGCTAACTTAAGCTCTAACGCAAAATTTCATTTCTTTTAATTGTCATGTATATAAAATTGACTTACCCGTCTAGTATGTTTTCTGCCTGCCCCTCACCTAAACGGAACCATTTTCAATGAAATGTATATTTGTTCATTGTATAATACTCCCATATTGTATCCTTGTATCCTTTACCTAAGTAAAATAAAGTTCAGTTTTGTTCTGTTCTGTTCTGTTCTGTTAAAGTGATCATCTCACATCGTTAATTATCGTAGTTTATAGCAGACTTGTGCAACATATTTATGACATGAAGGTCTAACTAAAACAGGAGAAACAATAAATCAACGACCGATTTCAGTTGAATGATGACATCGTTAACGCAGGTAACCAATCAGATTCATCGTATATTCGCGTCAAGTTCGAAGAGAATAGGTAGAAACGTATTATTACCTCCTTTTTGAGCTCGAGTATTCGAAGAATATGTGAGCTATCCTACTAACCCCAGCGTCGGCGTCGGCGTCCGCGTCTGAATTTGGTTAAAGTTTTTATTCCAAAGTCTTGTAACTTCAAAATGTGAAGTCTTAATGTTATATAAACAAAGTAAAGCGTCCAAATGTCCCGATACATTTCCCGATAAACATAAAAAATAATCAGGAAAATACACAAATTCACAAAACAAATTAAAAAAACAACACATATTAACGTCATAAGACTGGAAATGTTGAATTTACCCACGGTGATGAAGACAAGTTAATTTATCAGCGGGACTGTTCATTTCGTCAATGCACACAGGGTGATATGATAAAATACATCAAATACAGTGCTCATTTTAATTCAGAAATAAACACTAACATAATCCATTAACATCAATGCTTAATAATTACAATGTAAGTGCATACAACGATCAGTTCTTTAATGGAGTATGATCGACAACATATCAGTTCATTTCATATGCCAGGAAACAGTCAAAGTTGTGCCTGCCGTCACTGTCAACGGCCACCGGAAAAACTTTGCGAAACCGAACATTCGCAAACTTAAGTTCCATTTTTCTTTCAGATATTACTATTTTACATAAAGTGTGCGTTAGAGTGTTTAATTGTGATCAATAAATGATGTTTTTCACACAAAAAATGCATGTTTTCATTATGAAATTAATGTGCAAAATTAGGTTTCCCATGGGATTTTTATTTTTCCCTCGGGATTTTCATTTCTCAATGGGATTTTCATTTTTTCCTATAGGATTTTTTCCCCACTTTTTGTGTGGGAAAAAAATCCCGTGGGATTTTTTTTTTCAAATATGCTTTTTTTATGCGTATATATGCGTATTAAGCTTTGTTAAACTGTTTGAACTAATTTTCGTTTGAAAATTGTGATTGCAACAAATCCCACTTTTTAAATGGGAAAAAAAGTCCAGTGGGAAAAAAAAAATTATTTTATTGATAAACTAGAGGAAATATCTTGGGCTAGTTAAAACATTATATTATTTAATATTTCTGAGTATTTTATAAGCGTTTTCTTTATTTTTAAATTTTGAATTTTCCCACTGGAATTTTTTCCATGTTTCGGCAATAAGCCACTACAACAAAATAAACGACTTTGGAGACTGAACGCGGAAATACATTGTGCGTCAAATGCTGGAAGGCTTAAACGTACTCATATCAGAAGAGATTTTCGGCTTCCCATATCTCAGTCCGTTCTTCGAATGTTGCTAAAACCCCTCAAGTTTGTGTGTCGGTCTCAATACGAAGTTAAACTATTTGGCGCCGCCTTTTCACTGGCTTACATAGCACTACTACGCGTAAGTGAGCTTGCCGTACCTAACGCAATATCAAAGAGACAGGTCATCGCATCAGAGGATCTCATATTGGGGAATAACACCATAACATTGCACATCAGAGTTTTCAAAACGGATCAGCGGCAGGAGGAATCCTTCGTTTCCATTGAAATTGACCCCACTGACCTATACTGCTACGATAACATTTTGGACTATTTGAGGTATCGTCCAGACATTCAGGGTCCGCTCTTTTGTCATTTCGACCACAGCCCTCTAACTATTTACCAGTTCAACGCTGTTTTAAAGAAAACCATCCGTGCGGCAGGATTAGACGATAGCCTTTACAAATCACACTCGTTTCGAATAAGGGGTGCATCAAGCTTGTTCAGCAAGGGAGCTCCAATTTCGGAGATCAAATCCAAGGGAAGATGGAAATCCGACGCATATAAGTCATACATTCGTTAGTTTGATACGCGCCCATGTCCGATGGTTGTCCATGTTTTCCACATACCCATTATATGCTCCATTGTTAAATTCTCATGGCGGTTTAAAGTTATTTGGACTAGCCGGGTTCGTGTTATTATTGTCAGTGTACTACGTATTTGCCGTTTCTCAATTTTAGTTGCAGGAATGTAGATCTTAATCCCGGAAGTATATTCCGGAAATTTATTCTAGTTCTAGTAGATTTTGGCAATACACTAATAGTTTATTCAGTTTTGTTATACTTAACCGATTTATTATTGTGCGTAATCACATCGATCGCCCACTGGCTTACGGTGAAAAGCCCGGTGATCATTTTGACTATAAGTAAATAGAATGTCACAAAGTTCTTTGTTGGGACGCCGTTCCCGGGTCTCTGTTGTAACCGGGTCTTTATCCCGGAGAACTGAAGTTGGTGGTTATATATATATATTGGTATATAGTTGGTGGTGCACTAATAGTGCTATAAAGCATTTTCAAAATTATGGTGATAAACAGATCGCCCATTGGCTTATGGTGAAAAGCCCGGCGATCAATTTTGGCTATACGTAAATATAATGTCACAAAGTTCTTGGTAGAGGCGCCGTCTCCGGCTATCTGCCGTCACGGGGACCTAATCCCGGAAGAAATAAAGTCGGTGGTTATATTTATTGGTATATGGTTGGTGGTGCACTAATAGTGCTATAAAGCATTTTCAAAATTATGGTGATAAACAGATCGCCCATTGGCTTATGGTGAAAAGTCCGGTGATCAATGTTGGCTAAAAGTAAATAAAATGTCATAAAGTTCTTGGTAGAGACGCCGTCCCGGCTATCTGCCGTCACCGGGACCTAATCCCGGAAGAACTAGTCGGTGGTTATATAATATATATATATATATATATATATATCAGTAAATGTCACTCAATCCTTAGTAGAGTCTTATAATATGGTGTATATATTGGTATGTTGGTACATGTTATCAAGTTCACTGTTTTATGATTCTATATATTTACAAAATCATGGTGATTTAACACATATCGTTCCAATGTTTGTTATTTTACTTTTATGAAGAAATGGCACGTTTGTCCCCAGTGACTGAACACATTATATTGTGGATTTGTAGGTCACGTCAAAAACGTCAGGATAATAGGATCGTCTATTATTAGAGACGCTTGTCATAGGGCAGTGAACAGGCCAGACGGTGAGCATATAGGCCTTCAGAATTTGGGTGTCAACAGCATATGGGACTTTAGGGGCGGGATGCGTCTGGAACACTTAAAAGAATCCATTAAATCTCTTTTACTGTTCAACCCACAACCAGACCTTCTGATTATCCACTGTGGCGGAAACGAAATCGGACCGCGGTCGACTCTGGATATTGCTTACCATTTTCAATGCCTGGTGGGCACCTTTCAACATCTTTTGCCTGGTACAACCTTGGTATTTTCTCAAATTTTCCCGCGCTTAAGCTGTCGCTACATTGATAATCACAAAGCAGCAAACAAAGCTAGGCAACGTTTAAATGCTCGATTAGCGTCACTTTTCTTAAATACGGGAGGTTGCTATATAAAATATCCTGACATAACTGGATGGCCTCCCCTTTTTAGTGCCGATGACGCACATCTGTTTGTGTTGGGATGCGATATCATGATAAACACTTTGTCTGATGCCATTTATAATTTCCTATCGATAATTGATCCATTCGTGATGGCTTGTCAAGGTTGGCGTGTGTTAATAGCCGCTTTTGGCGGAAGGTCCTCTTCCTTCGGCCGCGGACCTTTTTGGCATAATTTCTATTAACACACTTCCCGCCGGTCAGGGGAAAACAATTAATTCATTTAGAACTTCCCGCCGGCCTCGGGGAAATCTATGTCCAAGACTTTTACATCAATATGGTTCCAGCCTTGACATTAAAATGCCAGACTTGTAATAAAATTAATTTCATAGTTAATGCTTAAGAATAAACTGTCTTATTCAACGCAAAAACTGGGTTTTCATTGTAAATCTCCAATTGGAAGCCAAATCCCCCTTTGTCTGCAATATCATGGCAGCACCCTTTCTACCCAGTCTACTCCTGGACTCGTCCACTAGTATTTAAACCCATCGAACGGTCAGAATCGTTCTTTCTCTACCCGGTCGCGATTCAGAGTAAGTCGGGGTTGTACGCAATTCTAAGATTCCCCCCCCCCTCCCCCTTAAGGATCGTTGTAACAAGATACTTGCCATATTTGTGTTATGTTTCAGTCCTTTCGAGTTCTACGGACTCCGTTACCAACCATAGAACGTCAAGGCTGGGATTGCGCCGCTTTAACAGCAGCGTTGGTCAGATGGTCTACAGAGACAGGCCACCGGAGACGGGATCCTGCGTGTTTGACTGTACCAGAGCTTTGGAACCAATTGTGTTTTTTGGCGGCATTATTTCTATTAACACACTTCCCGCCGGTCACGGGGGAAAGAATTAATTCATTTAGAACTTCCCGCCGGCCTCGGGGGAATCTATGTCCAAGACTTTTACATCAATTTGGTTTCAGCCTTGACATTAAAATGCCAAACTTGTAATAAAATTAATTTGATAGTTAATCGTTCTTGGTGTTTGTCGTTGAATAACTTGGACTTATATTAGTTTAGATGAACAACAAGTCAATTGTCTACAATTCTCTGCACATATTCATGGACATAAATTATCTGTATACATGTATTATAATAGTGTTTGCTGCTCAGTGTATAACTGAATATTTAAAAGTTCTGCCCAAAATTACATTCATATTCAGCTTAAATATAAATATATAATATGCGGATATTGTGGAAAAACATGTATTGTCTTTATTGTCATGGATAACTTCACATTTAAAGTGTCACCCCCACAGGTTTATGATCCTACGTGTTATCGGTTACTATGGAAACACTGTCGTCACGCACAAAGTTAGAGTGTATGAACGACGAACAAAGAATAAATAAAAATGCGAGTAAGCGATTATGTCAAGTGGAAAGTGAAATCCACGATGTCATGATAAAATGTATTTTTATTTTTATACAATCAATAAGCATGTTTATTTCAATCTTGGAAATAAGCTGTCGCCGGAAGATAGAAATGGCGAATGAAAAGCCCGACTATTGATCCAAAGTTACCAACACGAAATAATGAGATTGCTTTCGAGATTTTTAAATGCTGTTGAACCTTTACAGAAACTTGAAATTCCAGTTGCAATAGCAGTAGATAAAGGCCTATTCTCATGTTTGTGGTCAATGACAAATTGCCTATAAAACGCAGTGCACTACACACACAAAAACACGAACCATCAACAAAACACGAAAAAGGTTGTGGCTGTACGGCTATAGGATTTTAGCCAGTCGAGTAAAGCCCTTACAGTTGGCACAGTATGAACGAATAAAATGCGCACTAACCATCATCGCGTTGGAGCGATAAACGTAAATCATCGGAATTTAAGCCGGTATTAAGTCGTTGTTTCACTATAAATATATCGTATTCACTATTAAACAGGATTTTACAATACACTATAATCTAGACATGACATGTATTATAGAAAAATATATACCCACCATTTATAATTGTTACTATTTTGTTTCTAAAACTGTTTTGCAGATTCCAAATGATTAAAATCAGACAGACCGTTTTCTTAAATGCACGGACGATTAGGTGACGGTGTATCTGCTGATAAGCGGGATCTATTGAATCAGCTCACATGTTGACACAGTTATTGAATGTACTCATATGTACTGAATACTCACGATCGCTAAGAGACGTTTGCTTAATTTTCCTGGATCCGAATGGGACCTAGGATATGCCTGTTTGATCAAATAATGTAAAACAAGAGGGTTTTGAAGTACAAGTTCTCAATTGGAATTGGAAACATGTAATACCCTTTATGTGAATTTGAAAAACAATAATGAACAAAGAAATGAAAATATCCCCTGAGTGAATACACAACATGAGCAATTTGAATTAATCCTTCTTTTATGTTGTTGGTTTAGAAATACGATGCCCAAGATTACGAGTACAATGTTCTTTATCTGTTTACACAAAGACCTGAATCTGGCTATCATATTACGGCAATTTCATTGACAGCTTTTGAGTTAGCAGAATATCAACAAGTGACGCAGGTATTGGCTTTTTTTCGTGATTATATATGGTGGCATAGAGGTGACATATGTGTGGTTACTTTTAATTCGTGGCCACGAGATATTAAGTTATTGCCACGAGTTATTAACTCCTGGCCACGAGTTACTATGCCGTGGCCAAGAGTTATATTTCTAAAAGATGTCTTAATACTTGATTTAAGATGCATGTAGCGAAGTTAAACTATTTTAAACAAAGCATTGATGGATGGATGGATGGATGGATGATGGATGGATGGATGGATGGATGGATGGATGGATGGATGGAGGAATGAAGCGACGGAGGGAGACAGGGAGGGAGGCAGGGAAGGAAGGACAAATGCGTTGACTTGTATTGTCTGTCTGAAATAAAGTATTTATCTTGTACATTCGGGTTATACGTTTTGATTGTATAATATCATAATATCTTTATTGATAATCAGTTTCGTTAGAGAAAAAAAATCAACAAACGATTGTATATAAAACACTCGCAAATAAGCAAAAATTATACGCAGCGTTCTTAAATTGGGCAAAAATGTTTGATAGAATAGACAGAGTGCTATTATGGAGAAAGCTTTTGTCTGCGAATATTAGCAAGAAATGTATAAAAGGCCTACAATCAATGTATAATGTAGTAAAATCTTGCGTTGGGTACAAAAACGAACTATCCGCTCCAATACACTCGAACGTCGGAGTCAAACAAGAGGACGCAGCGAGTAGCATACTATGCCTGTTTTTCCTAAATGATATTCTTGAAAATATGGATAGTAAATTAAATGGTGTTATTGACATTGATAATTTAAAAATTTTCATGTTGCTGTTTGCCGACGATGCAGTAGTATTTGCAAGCGATCCGAAATCTCTACAGTTGATACTGAACGATATCGAAATATACTGTAACACGTGGGGACTGCGTTTAAATGTTAAACAATCTAAAGTAATGATCTTTGAAAATGGGCGACATACTGAATATGATTTCTTTTTATGCTATGCAAAAATCGAAAACGTAACTTCCTTTAAATATCTGGGTGTACACCTATTTAAAAGTGGCAACTGGCACCGTACACAACAAAGAGTAGCTCAGCATGCGATGTATTCACTCCACAACCTTTTTAATGTTTATAATAACTTAGAATTACCAGTTACAAACAAAATTGAATTATTTAACGCACTTGTTCTTCCGGTTCTCAACTACGCTGCAGAAATATGGGGTTACCACAAAGGGCAGAATGTCGAAATAGCACACAAAGTTTTGTCGTAAGATATTGGGTGTTAGACGTTCTACTAATCGCGAAGCACTTTACGGCGAACTTGGGCAAATACCCATGTATATACACAGAAGCATCCTTATGATGAAGTACTGGGCTAAATTATTGACGACGAGAATTCTGTTTTGTACAAAAAACGTATATTACACTTAAAATTGACGCATACGGAGATATTAATTATAACGGATATAACTGGGCTTCGAAAATAAAGCAGATTGTACATGAGCATGGTTTAGGATATCGTAGGACGTACCAGTCTAACGAATTGATTAATTTCCACGCTATACGGCAACGTATCTTTGATAATTACTATCAAAGTTGGTATTCTTCTATCAACAACTCCAGTCGACTGCAATCCTATTGCTTATTTAAACATACTTTGGCTATTGAAAAATATATTGTCGTTAGTAGTGATTAAAAATATAGAAACGCTCTATCTAAATTCAGAACGTCATCGCACGACCTACTTATCGAACGAGGCCGCTATTCCAACATCCAGAGGCAAGAAAGACTGTGCACAAAATGTAACCAAAATATGATCAACATCATTTTCTCATAACCTGTCCAAAATATGCAGAACTAAGAGCGAAATATATAAAAAAGATATTATTATACCTGGCCATCGTTACAAAAATTCGCCAATCTGTTATGCGTCACATCAACAGGTCTTTTATTAATTTAGCGAAATTTATATATTAAGCAAATAAACTTAGAAACAAATAATATTTTTTTTAATAGTTGCTATTCACAAATATGTAAAAGCTTTTCTGTAAACTCATAAAATCTCTTATCTTGTTAATATTTCCATGTCTTACCATCACTATGTATTGTTTGCTGTTGCTATAAGCATATTGATATATTTTAAGCAATAAATATATTGAATTGAATTGAGTATTGTCACCTCTCCGTCTGCCTTGTGTTGACAACAACACCACAATTGTTCAGTGTGCACTCAATGAATTATTTTTATTTGATTCAAAAATAATTAAAAATCATGCCTTTCTCATATCTCTGATCTTGAAGATGATTAAAGTTAGTGTCATACTTTTTAAAGGCAGGGATGTGCACATTTATTGGTTCACACGAAATCGCTTTCAGACACAAGTTTCCATTAATCTGAATCCACACATCTTGGATGTGATATGGATGTAAAACATTTTAAAAACAAAAGAGTGTTTCGTAATACATTACGTACAAATAATGTTTTTTGATAATGAAAATTAACTGCATACGCTTTGAGACGCAAGTTTAAATTTTTATGAATCTTACCTTTTCTGGAGGTGGATGCTTCTTATATCCAAGCATGTAAAACAAGAGAGGTTCGTAATACATACGTAAATAGTCATATTCTTTTGATAATATTCATGCCTTTTCATAACGATAAAGATGTATGTCACAATACGGTTATTACACGTTTCCTATCGGATATCAAGATGCGGCAATTACTTTGTCAGCATCCGATCCGTTCTGGATAACATCCATAATTGCCGACAGACAAGTACACACATGTCAAATTGCATAGGACAAGATATTTAAAAGAAGAATAAAACAACAAATGTTTGATGTTGCCTAATGATTGTTTTGTATAACAAATGCAAATTTCCTAAGACTGTGTGATTCTTTTGCTAATTTAAAAGAGTTTGTTTTAATACGTATGTAATGATCCAAGTTTGTCATATTAGCACACAATTACGTGAAAGCTTTAATCCACTCAAAATGTGAAAGTGGCCAAACGTAGAACGAATAATTTGAACTTTCCTCACATCGCCTTGGAAACTGTCGAATCTTATGTTTATGTCCTATATAATACACACAAGAAAGCATTCGGTTTGTTTAAAGTTTATCAAAACAGTTTAAAAGCTTTTAGTTAGTTAGTTTTATTTGAATGTGTCCACATGTCTTTCGTCCAAGTATATGAGGTAACGTTTGACGAGATTCATTATATTCTAAATTAAAAACAAACAGAGAAGACACTTCCCCGTGTTAATGGATTTGCTGTTTTTTGCCATATAGTATTGTATTTTAATACAACCACTCACGTGAGTCAAATTTTGAAATCTGGCAGAAAACCTGTATCTGGTAAGAACTACGAACGCAGTACAATGTTATCACATTTCTGTGGTATTAGAAATATACTACATATGTATTAATAACTTGGTAATATCAAAGGCAAGCATTGCTCGTCGTTACGCAAAAGTAGGCGTTTATTAATTTTGAACTAAGAAGAATTATACAAATGTGAAAATATGTCCACTATATTTTTAAAACCATGATGGCATTATGTTATTTTTTTTATTGTTGTACCATCAAGCATGTTCATTTGCTGGAAATAAGCTGCCACCGGAAGTTGTAAATGGGTGTAATAAATGCCTGATTATTGATCTAAGGTGATAGCGCGAAATAATGAGTCTGCATCCAGGATTTTAAATGCACTCGTGTTTTACAATTTGAGAACCCTGTGGAATTCAAACTGCATCAGTAGAGCAACACTTGCCAATGAGTCGAAAAAGTACTAGAAACGAACAGAACGTTTACAGCAACCGAACACTGGTATATATGCATATTATTATTTCAACGTTCAATTGTACGTATGCATATACAGAACAGGACATCCCAAATTTGAAAGTGGTAGGGCGGGTTGGTTTTATGTATTTTATTGTAATTTACCGTATGCGATCCTTTTCTACAACTTTAATTGTAGATAAATTGCGACAACATTACGCCATACGTTAAATATATCATCTTACCTTGTAATACATTTTAGTGAGCAACATCCTTCCGCAACATATTTATGACATGCGAGTCTAATTTAAACAGCACAAACAATTAACAAACTATTTTTATTGAATGATGACGTCATTCACTGATGACACAAATCAAAATCTCAGCCAATTCGCGTCAAGTTCGAAGAAAATTGGTAAAACCTCATTTCGGATTGCGTCCCGCGATGTATATCTACGTGTGGCCTAGTTGCAATCATTAATTTATAATTCCCGGAACATTTTGTGTTACACATGTTCACAATGTGCGTTGCGGCGGTTCTTGGAAGGTAATGAACAAGAACAGGGGAACAAAATTAAATTGACCGCTTAAATACATCTCCAAAAGGTCATAATACCATACGATGTTTGAAAAGAATAATGAAGTCAGTTAAACTACACACTATTTTTATAGTCACGACAATTTGAAAAACACACATTTCTTTTTATTGACATTTTATACAGATATTTTTAAGCAATTATATTTCTACATGAATATACTGTAAATTAAATGTACTATTTAAATAAACGTTTGTGTTTGTTTTTTCAGATCTACTGATCGGAAAGTGTTTTTATACTCATGGCATATAACAATATAAAGTTCATTTGCACTTGAGAAATGTATTCCATGTCGATGATTACAAACAGCACCTGATGCCAACTCGGTTATTTAAATTCAAATATGTTTACCAAAATGGTATTATATTTATATTAAATAATTGTTTCGACGGCTTTATATAATAATGTAAATCCAACACCTTTGTAAATCCCTCGCATGTTTCCAAATAATCGTATTGACTGTGTTGCCGCTGGTTATATCTAGAAAAAGAACGTTCTTATTTGAACTAAAAAATTATAGGGATAGTAAAGTGATAATTTTCCTATTATATCTATACAAAACAATACTTTGACATCAGCTACTACTTTGATAATTCCAAGGGTTTGTATTGTTTTCATGCTTCGTATAAAAGTGTTAAGAGTTTTCAACACAGTGATTTTGTTTGTCATTGAACATAATTTTATAGTTCAACATATATTCAATATCCCTATGATTCTAATCCGGATGAGCATCATGAGGGCTATTTCGCTGCGGCGTTCTCTCTTGTTATGTAATCATGAAATAATGTATTAATTCGTAATCAATAATAGCTTATTAGAATATTTCATAAACAATTTAATCGCTTAGTCTTTAACTTGACTAGATTCACAAAACATCAAGCCTGTGTACAATTTCATAAACAGAAAATTTGATAGTTGTTTTAACAATGGTAAACAAATCAAGCACAGTTCGGAAATTAATAAAAGTATATTTGAGGCGCGTCGTGGGAAAACCGGCCTTAATGCATGTGCGTATAGTGTCGTCCCGGATCAGCCTGTGCAGTCCACACAGGCTAATCCGGGAAGGCACTTCCGCTTTTATGGTATTTTCTGTCAGTGAAGTCTTCTAAACATAAATCCACTGTAGGCGGAAAGTGCCGTCCTGGATCAGCCTGTGCGGACTGCACATGCTGATCCAGGAAGACACTTTACGCACATGCATTAAGTCCGGTTCTCCCACGACACGCCTCATTTTATTTTGATGGTTTATACCATCCGTAAGCATGTTTTATTTCTTTGCAATAATATGCCACCAGAAGTCAGTAATGGATGAACGAAAACAATGATTATTGGTCGATTATTAAAAGAACAAAATAATGAGATTTCATGCATGAATTTAAATACATTTATCTTTTCAGAACATGTTTAAATTTCAGGTCATGGATCTTGGTTATGGCCAGTGACCAATTTGCTATAATGCACACGGCAGACATGGAACAAACACACACATGATTCTTATTGGGGACACATTTATCGAACGGTTTATGAAAGGATCGGGTTTAAGCCGACATTACCGCTACCTAGAGTTTACATATACTTAGCCAAATGGAAAGTATCACACTGCTTGGCATTTTCGAATAGTAGAGCCGTTGCTTCACTTGAAAATTCATTATCAAAGTATTAACATAACATAGTATAATATACTGTAGCACATACACATACATATAAAAAATCCGATGCGTCTCTTATAATTATCAGTAATTGTAGGCGTTTTACTGCATATATGCAACGATTTATTGAATGCACTCACGACAACACGACATAGAATCGAATTTAATGATGTAATATATTATATGCTAGTATGATCAAAGACGATATGTATTAATTCGTAATCAATAATATCTCATGTTATTTATGATAGTTAGTGATCTTCTTTCGATCATGAACATTGCTTGCATTCTCGTTGCTTGCGTTTAAAAGACTATGATACAGCCTATCAAAATAAGGATATTTTTGCAAATTAAATGTTTATAATATAATAATAGAAATAAGTTAAATGACCTCATACGAATTTCAAAAACACAATAAAGAAATTAACATTTCCCCTGTTTAAAAAAACGCAGCTTGAAATAAGACGTTCTTCATGTATATATGTATATTCGAGGTATCACGGTAAAAGCAATTTGTTGCTATGAACAATTTTTATTCACAAATATACACATATTAATATATGCGACAATAAATCATCATCAAGTTTAAAAGCTACTTTTTAACTGGAATATCATTGGTAAGAATTCATCACTGTCTTAACAAAGAAACCTAAATGTTAACTGTATCACGCTATACTGATGTGGGTACTATTTATAACTGGCGACTGACATTTATTATCATTTCACATTGCATAACATGCGTAAACAAGGAGGTACTATTTTAAAGAAGCATGCGAAATATGTACACAGACTGCTTATTTATTGTATTATGCTACAAATGAACAATTACGTTGAAAACGCTGACCACTGACCGATAACACAAATTAGCTTCGCCAATTTTTGTGACATCATGTCACTGCTTGATAACATAATTTAGCCCCACCCACGTTAAACAAAATTATTCTCCTGTGTCACGTTCAATGATTTTTTAGTTCCCGCCCACTTCTCGAACTACTTTTTGTATGCGTGGAATGTCGCTTAGGGATGCTGAAATGAAAACAAAGAATAGATCTATACCATGATAAGATTTTAATCCACAAAAAGATAATTTACTTGAACAAAACACTTTAACATAATTCAGTTAACAAGAATTAAGTTATTACGACAAATAAGCATAATCAACAACATCAACATTTCACTCCGAACCCAGAAAATAATGTTCAAATGTGTAACCATGTTTACTGGCTATACAAATCGTCAAATTGCAAAGAATCCGGGTTTTTTTTCACCCAAAGTTCTGAACGTCAACACTGGCAAATTAAAGTGATTTCCGCATGTCCCCTACGTTCCAACATGCAAGACGCCGTACGAGTCCTTCTCACGGCAAGCTGCATATCTGAAGCCTGCAGTGGCGTTTCCCACCCAGTTTGACATCACTCGTGGGAGATAGTGTTTCAGAGCAAATATCAACATCTCTACTTTTGAACGCATTTTGCCCTGATGGAAAAGTTGAATAAATACTCGCTTGATAATAAATCAGTTGGATGTGTTACTTAAATCCGTTGTATCATATTTTATTCTTGTTTATTGATTGTTTACATTACACACATTAACTTTTGAAAAGTTTTGTTATTTCTAGTGTGTGTTAACAGACATAATGGTGTTAATGTATTTATATTTAGTCAAGGCTGTTGGGGTTGAAAATATGCCAAAACCGGACAAAATTAGAACAGAAATAAAACTTGTATTATCATTTAGTTCAATACTTGTAGTATCCAAAACCACAAAGTTCCCAAAAGTGCCGGCCTGGGAAACTGTACAATCCAAGATGGCCGCCAAAATTATGAAAAATACCCCTTCACACGTTAATACTTACCAGCGGTGTGATTTTGCCGATCATAATGTATTGAATGTTTAAAACAATCACAAGTATGTTGAAATACATTAACAAAGAGAGGTTTTTATAATAGTTGGCCAGTGCGCTTAAATATGTTGCATACTTTGAAAGAAAAAGGGGTTATATTTCCGAATTTTGCAATATACGTACCTTTCGTTTTAGTTACATCAAATATGTATCTCTAAATTAATTAATTTGAGCTAATATGATGAAGAAATACCATATCAACATGTCTTAGGACTAGTTCTGAGGTCATTTAGAATACAAGTATATGTTACCAGTTGGGGGGGGGGGGGTAACGGATAATAGGCAATTTAACAATATAGGCATGGTTCCTTTTTACTAAATTTATACTGGGCCAAACACAATGTTCTGATTTAAATACAGAAATTGTGACAGCATAGTGGTTACTAGTATTTGATCAATGTATTTGAAGAACATGTTGAATAGTTCATAGATACTCCAAAAGAAAGGTGGAAATATACGTATGCGGGGCGCCGAGGTAACGTACATACTACTTCTATAATATTGTTTTATATGGTAAGTTTGTACTGCAATTTAACTGAAATGGTTTAAATGTAAACAGCATGTCATTATTCCAATATTTCACTTAAATTGCACTGGTATTTGCCCACTTAGTTCCAGTTTGGGTACGTAAGTAAAATTTTATCATTTTGTTATCACCTTATAAAATATATTGAATTAAGTATGATTATTCAAATATATTTACATTGCATAGGCATTTTAATATGGAGAGAGTATGCATTCATAATCGTATGAACGCAATGCCTTATCACCGGCGTAGTAATATGTGTGTCCTATTTTTATGCAAATTATATTTCGACAAGAATATTTAGTTGAACTAAGATGTTTTATTTTGTTCAATGTTACTCTTTTTGCATGATTGTTGACGTTTGATTAAATGTTTTTTTTATAATTAATATACATGAACATTTCATTCCAGTTCTTCTTGTGCAAAAATCAATTTTACTTTTTTTTTTACTTTGCTTGATAGTATTATATCATGCAAGGTCTACAAGTGTTATTATTAAACAAAGCCATTTCGCTAGCAAGTAATATGTACATGTTATGGTATTTTAGGTAAACATTACTTTTCTTAGAAGCGACCACAGAAAATCTCCATGACGTAACATCGGTTCAGGAACGTAGCTTTAAAATGGATTTCACATTGATGTGTCTATTTGCTAGATGCTTTTAGATCGTCTAATTTATTGTGCATTTATATCACATTTATTAATGATGAATTGATTAACATGTACAATAAGAAAAAAATGCATTTTGAGATTTATATTAATATGTTATCCTTTCTTATACAAGTTTTGCCCAGGCAAAGCAAAGAGCTTAGTATCTAAGTGGATGCTATTGATCGATGACCTAGCTTACACGTCATCACTTGTTTAGTGATGTCATTTGTGGATTGTTTTGCATTTTTCTCGCCGAGTGAAATTTTGGATATATGGTGTGGATTTAAAGCATTTAAAAGCATGTAGGTCTCCATCTGATGTGTTAATAATAAAACAGGATTATCCAGGATCTGGTAAACTCTCAGCCTAGGAATTGTGTGATTTTAAAGTGTCAGAACTCAACTGTGGTATAATAGAAGTATTCATGATGTGATTTACTGTCATACTAACAAAGCACCTCTTATTTTATATTAATCTTTCTAAAGCATTAATAATGTTTGGTGCTTGTTGGCTATATCCGGCCGAAATAGCAGTTCTTCTTGATGTCACAGGTATTTTTGCATTTGTTTAAGTTACTTTTTTAGTTTTGTAGCGATATAATTTAGGCCTATGCAAGGGAAATAAAAATGTTATGACTCATAATGTTTACATTAAATTCCATTTGTCTCAGAAAATTGAATGTAAAATAAGAATAAAATGACATTTTTGTAGGGAACTATTTTATCAATCGTAGTTTGCATTCTATTTTGTGTAGTTCGGTTACAAGGGGCGGCACTTCGCTATTCCGATAAGAAAACTGCTGTGCGTGATATTTCTCTTAGAATGGCAATAAAATGCATTTAAACAAAAATAATATAAAGGAATGCTATGAAATCATCCCAAATATAATGTAAATATAGGATTGAAATTAATTTTGGTTGCGTACATGCGATTATGAACGCAATGGTCAAACTGGCAAATTATCCATGAAGCGCTAGCGCTTGCCAGTTTGACCATTGCGTTCATAATCGCATGAACGCTACCAAAATTAAATTCAATCCTTAAATAATCAAAGCTGCTGCTAAATGGTCGGACTATAACACATATTCGTATAACACAGAATACAGTGGGTTTGAATGCTTTTGTTAAGCACATTACAAAATTTATTTTAAATATGATAAGCAAGCTCAAGTTTTCCTCTAGGTTAACAATATTAGAATTATGAAATAATCGTTATTGTTCACAATTGTACAGAAGTGTGGGGATCCGTTGCTGTGCGTACATGCTGACCAAGCTGGATCACGATGTCCATTTAGCAACGTTGCCAATACTAATTTCCCCATCAATAACCGTGTAATATGTGAAATTTCTACTGTTTTATAATATTAATAATAATAATTATTATTATTATTATTATTATTATTATATTTTAATAATAATAATAACAATAATATAATAATAATAATAACACAATCTTTATTTTTTTTGAATTATTATTATTATTATTTTTATTATTACCAAACCCACTATGGTAGACTAACAGGTTTGCGTGGTATAAACAGTTTTCGTGGTATTTTACATAAACACCGTTTCCGTTTAGACGCGCGCACTTTGTTGGATGTTTTCGTAGCAGACGTAACTGTCAGTTTTGACAGATGGTATTTTGATGCAAAATGCGCAGAAAACAGGTAAAAAAAAACGGACAACACGTCACAGATGTATTTAAAATAACAAAATACACAGTTTCAAATGTTTGTACCATATATCTTCCCCGTGTTTCATTAATGATTTTTCATTTAAACAAGTCCGTTGGTTGACCTTCTTAGCTCATGCATATTCATGAGGTGTTTGAGTTTAGGGGCCATCTAAAACTACATATATTCCCAATGTAAAATGTGGAGCGGAGTTTTAAAGAATGTAATAAAAAAATGGCATCTGCATTTGTTAGAAATTGAAGTCTCAATATGAACAAACATTATTTGCATGCATTTATTTTCTTTATTTTAGATTCATCCACAAAAGCACAAATCATACAGAAGATACAACCCTGAGGCCTTGCAACTGGCATATAAGGCATGGCAGGAAGGCAATATTTCTGTGTATAAAGCAGCCCAACAGTATGGTGTTCCGGAGCAGACACTTCGTGACAGGGCCAAGGGTAGTGTTTTATCCAGACCTAATCAGTGCGGCGCCGCGCCACGCCCCTTTATTGATCCGCAACCCTGCCCTTTTCAATGTCAATTAGCGCCTCGCACCCTTTTATCTATTGATTGTATTGCCTATAATGAGTGCCCTTTGTGATGGCATGTTTTGGTATATTAATTAATATGTGACCAACTGATAAGATCAGCTGTAGGGGCAGTCAGATTAAGAGTTTGTGTCAAGATACAATAAAAACATGCTGAGTTTGTTTTAAAAAATGAGCGTAAATTGTCTGCATTTAACAGCCTCGTTTTCATATCGAATTTCTTTGTTTGGTAATTTTTTATGATAAACGTGATAATACATGGCAGAATACATATAAATGTAGACTCAATGTGGTCTTTAATCTTAAATTATGACAAAATACATATATTTCTTGCAATAATAAACAAAACTCGAATAGCAAAACGAGCTATAATTTCGGACAAATATATTCGGATAAATCATTTCAATCCGAATTTCAGTGTTTGTTTTCTAAATTTTTAATCTTGACTTTAGCTTTTCATCATTAATCAAAATATTAGTACATGTAGCACTGTCATCATCAACAGCAACAACATAAACCATAATGGTGAAAATAAAAATATCGCCTACAATAAAAAATATGAAAAATAAAAATAATACCAGGCTATAAGTATTTTACCATTAATAAGCATGATTTTAAATTGCCCATAAATAGTTTCAGTAGACAGTTGTTATGTTTGATTGCCCATTGAAAATTAATTCTGATCTTTGCAATAATATAACTTAATAATAAGAAGAAGCTATAAATATAATAGGAAAGTAAAAAATTGTTAATACTGGTAGATCTAATTAAATTTGACTTAAAAAGTCATCAAACAGATAAAAGGAATCAGTCAGTAATACTTCAGAAATTATTTTTTTAACCAAATTGCCCTTTTCAACAGTGTCACCACGCACAAAATGCCCCTGTTCCAAGTCAAGCGCCATGCCCCTCTGTCCGTCTAGATTAAACACTACAAGGGGATTATAAAATTTTATGTAAACAAATCAGGCCCATCATCACTTCTTAGTGAATAAGATGAGCAAACAATAACTGAACATGTTGTAAAAATGGCCCTCTTTGGATATGGCTACAGCTACTATGAACTTGGGCTTTTAGCTACTGACACTGCAATTTTTCTCGGAAAGCTACCGAAAAATGGGCAACTACTTAGTGAAATGTGGCTCAACAGATTCCTAAAACGGCATCCCAGTTTGAAAAGTCTCAAACCTAGATCCTTGTCACTGATGAGAGCAAAAGAAGTTAGCCAATCAGTAATTAACAATTATTATGAAGAATTGGGCAATGTATTACACAAATATGATTTGATTGAGAAACCTTTCAGAATTTTTAACATTGATGAGACAGGGATATCTCCTGAACACAATCCAACTAACATCATTGGGCCTAAAGGAGTATCTGTGCCAGCAGTTACATCAAACAAATCCAACACACTTACAGTAATTGCAAGTTGCAGTGCAAGTGGTCAAGCAGTCCCCCCATATATTGTATTTCAGGGGAAAAGATTCACCAATGATTTGTTAGAAGGTGCATTGCCGGGTACAGGGTGTTGCATGTCAGAAACGGGCTGGTCTAATAGTGAAATTTTCTAAAAATATATCACTGAACATCTTCACAAACATGTCCCAGGTGGTATAGGAGCCGACTACACACTGATACTGTATGATGATGCCTCCTCTCATTTTAGCCCTTTACTTATAAACTGGGCATTGCAAAATAAAGTTATTCTAATGGTGATTCCTGCACATAGCTCACATTTGCTTCAGCCATTAGATATTGGCATCTTCAAACCTTTCAAATCTGTGAACAACAGTTCATGTCAAGATTTTATGCGCCAAAATGTTGGAAGGCAAATAACTCGATATGACATATGTAAATTGGCTTGCAAAGCATATGTGAAATCATTGACACCAGCTAACATCATCAGTGCATTTCGAAAAGCAGGAGTTGTTCCACTCAATCCACACGTCATTGAACCTGAAAAATTAATGCCAAATATCATTACAAATGAACAACAATCAGCAGATTCCTCGCATGAAAATGACAATAACACTAACCTAACACCAGTGGAAATATTTTTGAAGAAAAAAGTATCAAAGTTTGTGCCCCCTTTGAAAACAAAGAGCATGCAGCTCAAATAAGATTATATAACATCTGGAAAGAAATCACAAACCCAGAATTGGCAGAAAAGCTTATTGCTGCAAAACAAACAAAAAAAGACAAATGCAAAGAAATAACTAAGAAGAAAACATTCAATCCCCCCTTAAAAAGTACAATACCTGAACCTGGTTCTTCTGGAATGGCAGCAACAAACGCTGTTCTTGGATCAGATTCTGAAACTGAAGCTGAACGTGAAATAGGGGAATCTGAAAAATGTTGTGTTTGCCATAAATTGTATGCAGAAAAAACAAACCAAGATATGTTTGTATCAATGACAAACTGGGGTCAATGTGACTTTGATGGTTGTGGGCACTGGGTTCACTTGAAATACTGTACCACAGTGACAGTGTTGAGAAGAAATGACACTTGTGTCTGCCCATGCCACCCACTCCATTCTGAGGAATAAAATTATTGCTTATAAGTTAAATCTATTAATTGTATGAATGTTAAAAAGGATGTTTGAAATGTGTACATGACTTACCATGAGTGATATGAAGATTGACTGCTACTGTTGAAGTTTTGTTCAAACATACTTTTAAATAAAACAAATGCCAATTATGGCAGTTGACAATTGAATTACCTATAAATATGGTGCAACAATACCTATACATATGGTGCAACAAATCAATCTATGTTTTATTAATTTTATAAGATATTGATATACCCCAGTACATACATTATATGATGTAACAAATGGCAATTAGCCACAAACAAACTGTTTTAGAATAAATAACAAAAATGTTATCCAACTTAACTGAAATCTGGTTGAAATCTGATAAGGACGTCTTAACCTGTGTTTAAACTGTTAATAAACAGCTGACAATGTTTACATTTTGCGACAATGACTATTTTGAGACGACCCCCGAAACTTGGTGGAGACGCAAAATTCAAAATTGCCGACAGTGACATTTAAAAAAAGGCGCTACACGGATTAATAACCGTCATTATATGAAGAAAGTAAGCAAATTTTGTAGAAATATTTTTAAATATTTAAGTTTAGTTACTTGTTTCAACTGTTTGGTTCGTTTGGTTGATAAACAAAACGATTGAACAGTAAGTACCACGAAAACTGGTTAGACCATCCTACCATAGATTGACAGTCCAACGCTGTACTAGTGTCGATTTACACAACTCACTTGGTCTTACTGTTTGTGATAATTATTTTCTATCATACAAAATGAAAATGTTTAAAAAATTAAATAATATTTTAAATATTCTAATTAATATTGATATATAAATATTAACACACTTAACACAGTGCAATGGAACAAATAGGTTTTTAATACATGCAATGTTAAGTACTATAATGTATGGCCAACAATGTGTTTTAAACATGCTGCGTGATTTAACGTACCTTTTTTTCAACATGTATGGCGTCGAACTCAACATGCATCCTGTGTCAGGAAGAATATGGTTACCAAGAAGTTATTTCGCTGGGCGACAAGGCGTGTAATATCATTAACGAGAAAAGTTTAAATCTTGAGGACAATTTTAACTTGACAATTGGGGAGATCGTTCACAAAACATGCAGGAAAAACTACTTGCTTGGGAGAAGCGTTAACAAACGCAAATCAGAGCCTAGTATCAAGAAAGTAGGTCTTAGATCTAACAAACAGTTTAACTATCAAACAAACTGTCTTTTCTGTAGCGATACTATTGAGAACGACCTAAAACATTTGCCAACACCAAAAAACCCCATCTTTCCTGTCAGATCAAAGCCATTTCAGGACTACATTAAAGCAAGAGCTGTTGAAAGGAATGATTATTGGGGTAAAGAAGACTCTGTAACAGTAACTGACGATGAAACTCCTGTTAAACGGCAAAAAGTCGGTCGGAAAGTCTCACACGATAAGGAAAAGGCTTTTCTTAAAGTTGTAAAGCACATTAAGAACAATGATAGCGAACAGTTATCACTAGATGATCTAGTAACTATTATGAGATAAGAGCTGGATGCGGAATCTGAGCAATTCTCTACCAAGCATTTGAAACGGCGTTTAATAGAACACTTCGGAGATACTTTATTTATTTCAGAAACATTTGGAAAAACCAATGTTGTTACTTTACGTAGTGAAGCTTCTAAACTGATTGAAAACTGTTATAAACAATCAAGTAGTGAAAATGATGAGACAAAGAAAGCGAAGATAATTCAAACTGCAGCTAAACTTATTAAAAGTGACATTGCTAAAGTAGAATATAACTCAGACATATATCCAGCTTGCGACGATATTGACACTCCAGCAAAGTGCATTGATTATTTACCAGAATCACAGCGAATGTTATTTGATATTTTGATAAAAGATAAAGATACATTTTTTTTTTTTAATCCGCAATTGGCCAAGCTATTGAACAGTCGGTGCGTCCTCGTTCATTATTGGCACCATTACAATTTGGTCTTGCTGTCCAACTTCATCTGCTCTTTGGATCACGAATATTGATATACACATTACACGAAATGGGTTTCTGCTCATCCTACTAAGAAGTACAGAAATATGAAAAATGTGCTGCTGTGACACAAAACTATAAAATACCAACTACTTCTGGTAATAGGGTGGTACAATTCAAGGCTGCCAATGTCGACCATAACATTCGCACGTTACACGGCCTGAATACCTTCCATTGAATGGGCATGATGATGGCAATAACTCCTGGGTTTAAACTGGAGAGGACAATTCCCCGTGTCGATGCAACAACTGCTGATATTGCGGCCATTGGTAAAATTGATTTTTTTTTCAAAGCTCCTGTAAATAACGTGCCAACTGCAGTCGCAACACTTCTTGAATCAATTGTTGCTGATACACAACCACCACACAGCCCATTAAAGAGGATTGTTTGTCGTCTCGAAGCCTACATATCCAGATGAGTTTTCTCGGTACCAGTGGTAATCTTATGACTGATTCTGGTCTCAAGGAGTTGGTAGAGACAGTGTATGCAGAAAATTTAGTTCCCCATCTACTTAGTGGAAAAGCAATCAGTATGGCTATTCGTGGGCATTTTCTAGCAGAGACGGCCGTATGTTCATTGATAGCAGCAAAGGCTTTTGAGGTTGACTTTCCACACAGTATGAGTGAAAATGAACGAAACATTTCGTCAAATGAAAATGAAAACGTACGTGACAATGTAATGGATGAGAAAGGCATAGCAGATCATGATAGCACTGTGGATGTAGCAGCTATTGGAGAAATGGCTAATTATCAAATGGATAGTGTTGTTAGTACAGCGTTAGTAGAGCCAGTTCAAGATATGGATGAGAGTAAGTGTGATCCATGAAACACAAGTGTATCAGTATCACCAGTATCAGACCTGCAACATGTGGATAACAGTCGACAAGTACATGATGCAATAAGAGATTTAGATAGCCTGCTAGCTGCGGAGGTTGGAATAGAATCGACAATAACCTTACCAAGTGTTGAACAAGTTAAAGCAACAATGCAAACCGCGATGTCAAACATGAAAGGAAGTAGGACTGCTCAATTATGGCTTCAGTACCTAGAATTGCTTGACATTTTGAAGCGGTTTATTAAAGGTGAACGCACTGTTAATAGGCCTCTCCACTTACAGTCATTATTAGACAAGCTGCCATTCTTTGCAGCGACTGGACATAACGCATATGCAAAGTCTACATACATTTATCTGAACACAATGATTGCCCTACCAGCAACACACCTCCATGTTTACCAGAACTTCATGAATGGCATGCATGTAATTCGGAGATCAGACCGATACTAGGCCGGGTTATCTACAGATCTGATTATAGAACAAATGTTAATGCGGAGTTTGACGACCGTGGGGGGGGGGGGGGTGACGAGAGGAAGAGGGTTGGATGAGGCTCAAAGAGCGTAGTGGATCCTGTCTAGACCAGCATGCATGGAAATTAATTACAAGATGCAAGAACTAACAGGTCAAATATATAAATCCAGTGAACAGCACAAGGAATGCGGTGAATCAAGGAAATGCAGAGATAGTGATGACGTCAGAAAGATGGTAGAGTTTCTTCTGGACAGAAACCCATTCACAGATGAAGAATCGTTGAGAAGTTTTGCCAGTGGTGTTGTGGCGTGGGAGAAAGTGGATGTTGACAAAGGACGGGAAGTTAGTATGAAAATTGTTAAGGATATGGAGGGGAAGAAGGTTGAAGAGTGGAAGTTCAGCAAAAAGGCCCAGGTTATCACAATGAGCGATAACGCTTGTGTAAAGGTTCGGGGCGATGAATTAGCTATAGATCCACAACTTCTCTTCCAACGATTAATTGCGGCAGCTCAAGGTGCAGTGCCAGTAGACGACCTTCAAACGTTCTTTGCATATAAGCTTTGCACATATCCGCCATTCTTGTTTGAAAACACACAGCTATTGAGACAGGCAAATAAATCTGTATTAGCCAAGAATTAACCAAACATACACATCTGGAATACGATGTAAGGTTTGACCATAAGGAAACAAAGTATGTAATAAATGGAGGATATACAAAAACTCGCTTGGTTAAGAGGCAGAACCTATCACGAGTCATGTGAAATGGATGTGACGTATGTGACGGATAACTACCCTGACAGCTTTGTTGTGTTCGATGGCTATGCTGCGGGTCCATCCACGAAAGACAACACCCACCGTAGAAGATGTGGAGGACGTGTTGGTGCTGAGGTCAGAGTACAGGGCGATCTGCTTATGAACACTAAGAAACAAGACTTCCTAATGAATTCGTCAACTAAGCAGAACTTCATAAATCTGCTAGAGGAAAGGGTTAGAGCGTGATCCGTGTGACTATGGTTGGGCACTATCAAAAAGAACGCCAGTCCCTAAGCTGTGCGACATGCCACCGGCACCCACAAACATTCTGAAAGTTGTACGATGTGGGTTGTCGGAGCATGTCATGTAACTGCAGACAAATGGGGTTGCAATGCACAGCAGTATGTCGAAACTGTGAGGAGATTGAAATAATCAAGTTGAGATTTCTGACTATTGAGCCAAGTATACATATACATGCATGTATAAAGCTTAAGTATTCGCAAAAACCTGTAAATTAATTGCATGCTTAGGTTACGTGTAGTTGTATATTAAAACATTAATCATTTGAGTAAATCTCAACCTATACATCAGACCTTAAATTTTGGACATGGTTAATACTATATTTGATCAAAATGAAATACACAACGCGCGCGCGCGTGCATGCGTGTGTGACTTTCACATCCATATCATGTTTCAGATAGACATTATTGGTTGTTTTGTCTATATTTGTTACATTTGACCTTAGAGTATGACCTTTAAGTACGATCTTTACTTTTGATTTAGTGATGTTGTATCTGTCATCACACTGTATAATAATACTATTATAAATATATAATAATATATATTTAGAAATCTATGTGCAGGTGGATGATATATAGCAGTTTGTCCATATTTGGTCTCATTTTCTTCCTTTGAATTCGGAAGGTGACCTTGACCTTGGACGTAGAGTCCCAAGTTTTGCATGAATGTCTTCATATTATGATTACAAATATGTATGCATGTTTGTTTTAAATCACATTTGACGGTTTTGAAATTATTCAACTATTCCAGAAATCCTCATTCAAATTATTCAAAAAACCTGAAAATGCCCCCCCCCCCAAAAAAAAAAAATTAAAAAAAAAATTCCCGGACCGGAACTTTTGGGAACTTTGTGGTTTAGGAAAGCTGATGCTATTTCCAACCAGCATGCACAAAATCATTTCTGTTCTAATTTTGTCCAGGTCTATTCTGAACATCCTTGACTAATTATGTTCAATGTTACAATATAAAAATAACAATTTCTCGCTTTTTGTTTATTGATTAAATGTGTGTTACAATGTTATTGTTGACGCTTTTTTCTAGAACTCTATTTCTGCGTAACTATGCATCGACGCTAGTAGACGTCATCATGCTGTCTCCTTTGCGTATTATGTTGTACTGTAAATTGCTAAATGTTTGCGATTATTTGTTTATTTCATTTTTTCTAATTATAAAACTATATTTGCAAAACGAGGCATAATAAATAGAATATAGGGTAAGTGACTTGTACATGATATGTACATGAGAGCAAATAACCTTCTGCTATATTCTGCTTGTAGCAATGCTTGTGCCATATAAGATACTCCGAAATATGACGTCAAAATGCAAAAAATAAATAGGATAACAAACACGAATTTAAACAATAATTATAACTATACTATTGTTTTATCGGAATAAATATAAACAAAGCGAAACTTCAGTTGCGACAGCAGGAGAGAACTCTTATTAGCAGCCCGAGGTCCTTTATTTATGGCAAGTGACCAATTGCCGAAAACAATACACAGGACTTCACAAAAACACATAACAAACCTAAAACACATATGAATAAAACTGGGGTCACCGCCTTGGAACGGTCAATGCAAAGCATTGGGGCTTTAAACCGGTTTATGTGCGCACGAATCTCACACTTGGCCCAGAATTATTCACAAAAACCATTTCGATTTTATATCACTTATAAACCTTTATTTACGTGTATAACATGCCAATATTACATTATTAATTTAATATTATTTTATGATTTTGCCCTTTTGGGGCCTTTTCGGAGCTTTCGTTTACCGACCGAACAGGCGACGTTTATCCAATCCATTTCTGCCTTAATTGTAATAATAAATGAAAGAAAACATCATAATCATATCGGAAATCTTTAATTGGTGCACGAAAAAAGACATTGGACTGTTCGTGTCAGCTTTATCCAATTGTCGTAGAATAAAGCCATTTTTGAAAGGGGATTAATTTTTTCAATGCAGACATGGTGTAGTGATGAAATATCACTCACATCTATCCTTTTTATTCCAAAATCGCAACAAACTAGAGCCATATACGGCGATGCTTAATAAATACAATTACAATTGATTAGTTACTTAATGAAGCATTGTAGGACCATCTTTTTCACAAATCCCATTTTTCAAACATGTTAAAAATAAGATCTCATTTTTCACATGTGTGAAAAATAGGATCTCATTCTTTACGCATCGCAATCCCATTCTTCAAATTTTCTGTGAAATATGTGATCGAGACCAGTTTTTGATATGCACTCAAATCATATTCTTCACACATGCAAAAGTGTTCAAATTTTCAAAAAAGTGAATTTGTTACATCATTATCCTATTGTTTACACTGTATGAGCCCGAAAAACAAACGGGGTGATTTACGGTTCGGTACGGTATGCATGGTATGATACGATATGGTACAGCACGGTATCGGGGAGTTAAGTATGGTACGGTTTGGTATGGTATGGCATGGCATGTACGGTATGGTTTGTAATGCTATGGTATGGAAATGTACGGTACGGTACAGTACGGTACGGTGCGGTGCGGTACGGTTAGGTACGGTACAATAAGGTACGGTTAGGTACGATACGGTTAGGTACGGTACGATATGGTAAGGAACGATACGGTACGGTACGACACGATACGGAAGGTACGGTACGCTACGCTACAATAATGTCCATACGTACGTACTATCATCATTATATTACCGTCCGTGTATACGTATATTCTAGTTCGGGCGGACATATGCATGGTTAATTTGGCTTTAATAATCCAAAATAGGATGTTTGTTGTACGTAGGTTCGGATGCGTGCATTGGTTAATATCCCAATAAAAAGATGTACGTTCGTATGGACATACGCGAGTACATATGCATTTCTATTTCCTAATTAGACCATACACACGTTTTGACTAACGATTAAGCGCATGCATACATAAGTAGCTTAGTTTTAGAATAGGGCTTAGTTTTTTTCATAGTGATGACCATACTGATGATGACGTTAAGTATAATTATAAAAATGGTGATGACGAAAATAAGTATGATGACGATGACCATGATTAAAATAGTGAAGATGATGGTGATGATGATGATAATGATGATGATAATGATGATGATGATGATGATGATTATGATGATCATAATCATGATCATGATGATGATGATGTTGATGATGATGATGATTACTGTATAATTATGCTCCAAATAATGATTTCATCGATTGTCGCGATACAATTTTCCATAAAATATGTGGAAAATGTGATCCGTACGCATACTCACTTTTTGGCCACTCACATACTTTACACTTATAAACGTGACAAATGAGATCCTATTCTTCACAGGCGTGTGAAAAATATGATTTGTGAAAAATATTATCCTACAAAGCATGACTGGCAACATATCGGAACTATTTCCACTTGTTTTCAGCTAAATCCAGTACACGTAATTAATAGATATGTAGTATTCCTCTTATACCACAGAAATTTGATAACTTAACAATGTACAGCCTTCGTAGTTCGGACCAGATAAAGGTTTTCTGCCAGACATCACAATTTGACTCCATGAGTGTTACATGTAATAAAATACAATACTATAAGGCAAATACATAAACAAATCCATTACGACAAGTAAGTGTCTTCTCTGTGTGTATTTGATTTTGAATATCGTGAATCTCGTCAAACGTTACCTCACATACTTAATACATGTGGATAAATGTAAATAAAACTTACTAACAAAATGCGTTTAACTTGTTTGATCAACAGTTACCAAACCAAACGCTTTCTTGTGTATATTATAAAGGACATAAACATAAGCTATGACAGTTTCCCGAGACGATTTGAGGGCAGTTCAAATTATTCGTTCTGCGTTTGGCCACTTTCACATTTTGAGTGGATTAAAGCTTTTTGCCAATGCGTGCTAATATAAACAACTTGGATCATTAAATACGTATGAAAGCTATAACAAATTAAAATGCACATGAACATCTGCAAAACAAAAATAGATTCATAATGGAAACAGTCTATTTGTTCTCACTCTTCAGCAAAAGAAATCATACAGTCGTAGAAAATCGGCATTTGTAACACAAACAATCATTAGGCAACACACAAAATAATCAAACATTTGTTGGTTTGTTCTTCTTTGATATATCTTGTCCTATACAATTAGACATGTGTCTGTCGGAAATTATGGACGTTAGCCAAACAGGTGCAGATGCTGACAAAGGAATTGCCGCAACGTGATATCTTTGATGTATTTGTGCAAACGGAAAAAACATTGTATACCTCATCGTCAGACTCGTCTTTCGTAATGTAATGAAGTTCTGAGGGCACAATAATGTCTTTGTTGTTTTTTCGTTTTCAAATTCACAACATGGGTATTGTATCCTAAAAGTTTCTATGAAATCATGGTACTAATAATTAATAGGAAACGTGTTATAACCGTATTTTGACATACATCTTTTTAGTAATAAAAACGCATGCTCATTATTAAAAGCACATTACTATTTACATATGTATTACGAACCCCTCTTGTTTTACATGCTTGAATATAAAAAGCATCCAATTCCAGAAGGTACGGATTCAGATAAATTGAAACTTAAGTCTCAACGCGTATGCAGTTATTTTTCATTATCAAAAGAACATGATTTTTATTACGAAACCCTCTTGTTTTACATGCTTTGTACTAACATGCATGTACTATATCACATACAAGATGTATGGATATGGAATTAAGACAATAACATTGCAACTTCTTCAGCAGTTGAGAAGCTTTTATTAATAACTAAAGGTCCTTTATTTTCGCACAGTTGCATTTCCGACTTCCGGTGGCTGCTTATTTCCAAAAATTCAAGAATACACGTATAGTACTAGTACTACTTTTACTTTAAATGTAGTTTTACGTCATGAATTATATATGTCCACAACTATAACTGTAGATTAATTGCGTCAACATTAAGCCATAAGTTAACCTTATCATTCTATATTCTTTGACCTATTAGTTTGTAGCACATTCTCAAACACATTTATGACATGCTGGTATAATTACTGGTCCTTTTTAAATAAACTGAAACCTATATCTAAAGTTAACAACACACCAACATTAAAAGAATTCTATGATCACTTCAAAGAAATGAACACCAACACCATCACTGACAATCGTGTCAATGACACAAATTCCCAATTTCCAGACGATACAAGTAACAGACTAAACATCACAATCACTAAAGAAGAAATAGAAAAAAGTATCCAGAAGCTCAAAAAATCAAAAACACCAAGCCCATTTGATAACATCTTAAACGAATATATTAAGTCTACTAAACATCTCCTTATACCAGTTTACTGTAAATTATTTAATTGTGTCCTGGAAACTGGATTTATTCCACAAACCTGGCTGAATGGAATCATTATACCCATATTTAAAAACAAAGGTAACCCAAAAGACCC
This sequence comes from Congeria kusceri, assembly GCA_027627225.1. Lineage (NCBI taxonomy): Eukaryota > Metazoa > Mollusca > Bivalvia > Myida > Dreissenidae > Congeria > Congeria kusceri. Next base: position 52,640,865 of record CM051035.1, on the reverse strand, counting down.
AAACAACTACAGACCAATTACTATTGTTAGCTGTTTAGGTAAACTCTTCACATCCTTACTTAATGACAGATTAACCTAATTCCTAAATGAAAATAATAGTTTAGACGAAAATCAAGCTGGCTTCAGGAAAGGCTATTCATGCTCCGACCATATCTTTACGTCACACTCACTAATCGAAATACTGAAAAAAAGAAAACAAAAACTATTCTGCGCCTTCATAGATTTTTCTCAAGCAATTGACAAAGTCTGGCGATTCGGCCTATGGCACAAACTTCTCATACATGACATAAATGGCAAATTTTTGCAATTAATTCAAAATATGTATAATAATATTAAATCTAGTGTCTCTGCTAATGGTTATATATCAGAGTCCTTCATTTCAGAAATTGGTGTTAGACAAGGCGTAAATTTATCGCCGTTGCTTTTTTTATCTTTTCTTAAATGACCTTCAAACACATATGCACCTCAATGGCTCGATTGGCATAGAATTAACAAATCCCCTGGATCTGTCTCTTTGGCTTAAACTACTTGTCCTACTATATGCCGATGACACGGTGATTTTGTCACTGTCAGACTCCAAATCAGATCTTCAAAATAGTTTAGACATCTTTCAAAATTACTGCGATAATTGGCATCTAAAAATAAATATTTGGTGCAAGACAACTACAGAATTTTAATTTTAAACTAGGTAACAATCCTTTAGAAATTACTGACCTCTATCACTACCTAGGCATAACCTTATCTAACAATGGTTCTTTCCTTAATGCGAGAAAACATTTAGCTGAGCAAGCAACAAAAGGAATGCATCTCCTATATATGCGGGCCAACAACGCAGACCTGCCAATTGATCTTACTTTGAAACTATTTGATCATACTGTCTTACCAATTTGAGCCTATGGCTCTGAAATTTTCGGCTTTGAAAACATTGACATCTTGGAAAAAGTTCATAATAACTTCCTCAGAAAACTTACTAATGCTCGGAAATCAACTCCAATGGCTTTTTTATATGGTGAACTTGGCAGATACCCTATAGCAATTAACATCAAATGTCGAATGATCTCTTTCTGGAACAGACTCTTAATAGGCCATGATCAGAAACTTTCTCTCCAAATCTATAAATACATGATGAACTTACCAAACTCAAATTTTAAATGGGCCAACAAAATTAACGAAATTCTCACCTCAGTAAACCTAAGTCATTTATGGGACAACCAATTCCTGACAACCCAAAATAATATCCACCGCTTAGTCAAATCCAAATTATTAACCCAATTAAAACCCAATGGCACACTCAACTACAGCAAACACATAAAGGACAAATATACACAAGCTTCAAACAAGCACCATCCTTTGAAGACTACCTCATTAAACTTACAAAAACTGAATATACATACCTCTTTAAATTCAGAACTGCTAATCACTGGTTTCTAGTTGAAACCGGTCGATACGACGGAACCCCATTTGATAAAAGAACATGTAGACTTTGTAACGCTGGTCAAGTTGCCTCTGAACATCACTATCTACTTAACTGTGATTTCTTTAAATCTGAAAGAGAACAATTCCTAGGGCATGATCTTCATGACGCTACTCTCAACACAATCTTATCATCTGATTCCCTACAACAATTAAAAAATACAAACAAATGTATTCGCTTCATATTTAGCAAGTTTAAGCGGTAGTTATTTTCCTGCATAACTACTTGAATTAACCAATGCCACCAGCTACAAATGTTTTCTTGAAACAATTAATAATGTTCGATTGATGTACTGACATATTTACTGGTTATACTAATTTAAGTGACTTTAGTCACTATTTGCATCTCTGTATCCAATAATTCCAAACATTTGACTCGTCACAAATGTATTTCTTTTACTGGCTATATACTAATCGCATTCTATACCATAATTTCAATATGAATTATGCATATATCAACCGAGCAATGTAAATTATTGTTGCTTTGTACGTTTGGTACTATTATGTGTCAATATAATCATAAGATTTGTATTTTGCAGTTTGTTTGTTGTTGTTGTTGTTCTTTTTCTACTGTCACAACAAATCTTGTGTTTATTGCAATACTTGTCAGCGCCTAGATATTTTTAATTAATAATAGGAAATTATTTAAAAAAAAAAAATAATAATAATAAAATTTGAAGCAAATGTTTATATTTTCAGGTCATATATATAATACTTATACTTACTCCTTAATTAAATTTGATATATGTATATATCAACTGTGCAATAGGAATAATTGTTGACAAAATTTATCTAAATTTACTTAGCATACAAATCATAGTTTTTATTTGCCTCATTGACCTAAAACTAACGGTATTATCAAATGTCACGCTGCTATACAAAGCTGATTAAGAGTAATTACCTCACATAATAGGTCCACCATCTTGCCTGTGTTGTCAACATATCGCCCTCGTGTGCTGGTGCACTCAAGCGTAAACTACGATTAAAATAACTCTCATTGTTTGAAACCACTACGAAGATAGCTCCAATGTCTTAAGGCTAATGCACGCTGTCTCTTCCCCTTGATTTAAGTAACAAGAACTAATTAATTTTTTGAAGCAAATGTAAAACTTGTAATACACGTTTTTTTTGTTTTTTGTATGTGTTTCATTTCCAATCTATAACGCCGCGCGCTAAAGGAAAGAAAGCACCGCACAACTAAGGTCACAAACCACTAAAAAACTATTCTTACAGTGCTGGCTAAAAATTGCTCATATCGATTTGTATTATTATTTGTTTCTTTATAGCTATGATAATGACGTTGATTACGATGATGATTATTATTACGATGATGATTATGATTATGATGATGATTATGATTATGATTACGATGATGATTATGATTATTATTACGATGATGATTATGATTATGATTACGATGATGATTATGATTATGATTATGACTACGATTATGATTATGATGATTGTGATGATTATTATTACTATTATTATTATTATTATTATTATCCTTGTATATATCCTATCATTGCAAGTACCCCCCGTATATAGTTTATTATATTTTGTCGAACGTTAAAATTATCGGAAGTTAATAATTTACTAAATATTTTGCTTTGTTATATTGCCCTTATTGTATATGCTGTATACTTGGATGAAATAAATGTTGTGTTCTGTTCTGTTCTGTAGCAGCATGCTTGTCTAATTAAAACAGCACAAACAATTAACCAGCCAACTATATTTATTGAATTATGAAGTCATTCACGCACGAAAACAATGGGAATCTTCACTGAATCGCAGTTAGTTGGAAGAGAATATGTAAAAACTTATTTCTGATAACATCACGCGATTTATACCTAGCGACACAAATTAATTTATAATTCCAGGAACAGTCAATGTTAAACATGTACACAATGTGCAGCGCAGCGGTTCTTGGCAGGACAATATCAAGGGAACAAACATTAATTTACCCAGTTACATACTTCGGTCCAAACGGTTACAAAACCATAATGATATTTCGCCAAATATTATGAAGTCAGTTTAACTGTCTACTAGTGTCGAAGACACGAAAATTAAAAATAAATTAACTTGTTATTGTTGACATTAATGCTGTTATTTTTCATAAAAAATAACCATACAGAAACATACTGTAATTCTTAGGTACTATTTAACTTTATTATTCTTGAAACGTTTGTATTTCAAATCTTCTGATCGTGGAAATAGACATATACTCTCCGTACATCAGACATAAAATGAGTTTTAATTTGCACCTGAGTTATATTATCCGCATGCTGGTACTAATGAAACTCGTTTGCAAGTCAGATACTAGGTCCATGATAACAGATCCCTGGTGCCAGAAAAAATAATTGTATTCCGTGGTATTTTGATCGTCCAATCACGTACATTACAAATACATACATATGGCTGACACACCAAAGAACACGTAGTTTTCTTTTAAACCCGTGTTGTTGTTTGTTGTTGTTGTTATTTTGTTTTTTTGTTGTTGTTTTTCTGTTTTGTTTTGTATTTCATAATAAACTGAATAACATAAATGAATCATTAGTGGAACGCATACAGGCATGTCATAAAGTAATTATAATTGTATACGAATCTTCAGTTTTTATAATGATTTGTAAGTGGTCGCAGGTGTGATTACTAATTACCTCGTGGAGTTTTGAAAAATTATGCCGAACTGTTTTCTCGGAAAATAACAGTAGTAATAGCATCTGGAATGATTTGTTGGTGGTCGCAATTGTATTTCGTTCTCGGAAAATTAGCATACGTCTTTACGCGTCAGTATCCAACAAAGTCATTAATGTTTGTTAATTTATAAAACATTTTTACAGATAATATCGTAATTAAATTTATTGAATCGAATTCCAAGTCAGACAATTTCGGTCATGCTTTTAAGGTCATGCTTTTTTTCTCGAAAATAAGCATACGCAGTTATTCGATGATGCAACTGACTGTTGGTAATAAATATTTAAAATTTAAAATTGCACGACAGCTGGACGGTTGTTTTGCGATCAATGTGTCACAGGATCACGTCGTTTTTACTTACTAGTAATTCCAGAGCTCACATGGAAAAGCATGCATGTTTCATTGCTGTTTTTAAGATTGCACCATGCAACGATTAGAATGAAGTCTGGAAATAACATGCCACTATGGTAGTGTGCTTGCAATAACATTTTAGTTAAAGGGCCTATGTCGTTGAAATGGATTTCTATCACACTATAAATGGCATTATATGATAGAAATGCGCTTTATAAAGACATATGCATTAAATAAATAAAACATATTAATACAATATCTCACCTCCTACATAAATGACGCAATCCGATTGGCTAAGAGCGGTCACATGACCATGGGGTATATTTCAATACCCCATAGAAGTTTAATGACGCCGTCCAATGACGTCATTTTGTTAATTTTCGTGACGTCATTGTATGCGTTTCGTGTTATTTTGTAACTTTTTCTTTCGTTTTTTTCATGAATGTAATATCAATTTAAAGAAACCAGTGAAAGGTAGTCGGTGAAGTAATGCTTGGTAAGAAGTAGAGTGTAAACTATGGTTATAGAAATTACTCACAATTATGACGTCAAAATGTAAACATGAAATGGGCCAAACTAACAAGACCCATAGATTTTTATCTCAGAATGCGTGCACGCTTTTCATTATATATACCCTGTTTTAACCATTTTATTAACACTTAGTAATGTTATAAAACGTAACTGGAAAAGTAATGTTATAAAACGTAACTAGTAAAAAGCAAAGATCAACTGCATTGCATCGCAACTGTTACACAATATACACAATATATTCAATACAGAGACTTTTATTTCACATATTTCAAAGTATGTGCGTCAATAGCGTTTAAAGAGTCAGCTGTTATAATGTTGTGGAATTTTCGTGTAAAAATGTAATAATAGAAATATAATAAATAAAAAAGTGATTTTGTTACATCATAATCCTATTTTTTACACTGTATGAGCCCGAAAAACAAACGGGGTGATTTACGGTACGGTACGGTATACATGGTATGATACGGTATGGTACAGCACGGTATCGGGGAGTTAAGTATGGTACGGTTTGGTATGGTATGGCATGTCATGGCATGGCATAGCATGGCATGTACGGTATGGTTTGTAATGCTATGGTATGGAAATGTACGGAAGGTACAGTACGGTACGATGCGGTGCGGTACGGTTAGGTACAGTACAATAAGGTACGGTACGGTTAAGTACGATACGGTTAGGTACGGTACGATACGGTAAGGAACGATACGGAACGGTACGATACGGATGGTACGCTACGCTACGCTACAATAATGTCCATACGTACGTACTAACATCATTATATTACCGTCCGTGTATACGTATATTCTAGTTCGGGCGGACATATGCATGGTTAATTTGGCTTTAATAATCCAAAATAGGACGTTTGTTTGTACGTAGGTTCGGATGCGTTGGTTAATATCCCAATAGTGATGACCATACTGATGATGACGTTAAGTATAATGATAATAATGGTGATGACGAAAATAAGTATGATGACGATGATGATGATGACGATGATAACGATAGTGACGATGATGGTGATGATGATGATAATGTTGATGATAATGATGATAATGATGATGATGACTATGATGATGATGATGATGATGATGACGACGATGTTGATGATGATAATGATTTCTGTATAATTATGCTCCAACTAATGATTTCATCGATTGTCGCGATACAATTTACCATAAAATATGTGGAAAATGTGATCCGTACGCATACTCACTTTTTGGCCAATCACATTCTTCACACTTATAAATGTGACAAATGAGATCCTATTCTTCACAGGCGTGTGAAAAATATGATTTGTGTAAAATATTATCCTACAAAGCATGATTGGCAACATATCTTAACTATTTCGACTTTTTTTCAGCTAATCCCTTTAATAGTACACGTTATTAATAGATATGTAGTATTCCTCTTATACCACAGAAATTTGATAACTAAACAATGTGCAGCCCTCGTAGTTCGGACCAGATAAAGGTTTTCTGCCAGACATCCCAATTTAACTCACATGAGTGTTACATGTAATAAAATACAATACTATATGGCAAATACATAAACAAATCCATTACGACAAGTAAGTGTCTTCTGTCTGTGTGTATTTGATTTAGAATATCGCGAATCTCGTCAAACGTTTCCTCACAGACTTAATACATGTGGATAAATGTCAATAAAACTAACTAACAAAATGCGTTTAACCTCCTTGACAAACAGTTACCAAACGAAATGCTTTCTTGTGTATATTATAAAGGACATAAACATAAGCTATGACAGTTTCCCGAGGCGATGTGAGGGCAGTTCAAATTATTCGTTCTACGTTTGGCCACTTTCACATTTTGAGTGGATTTAAGCTTTTCGCCAATCCGTGCTAATATAAACAACTTGGATCATTAAATACGTATGAAAGCTATAACAAATTAAAATGCAAATAAACATCTGCAAAACACAAATAGATTAATAATGGAAACAGTCTATTTGTTCTCACTCTTCAGCAAAACAAATCATACAGTCGTAGAAAATCGGCATTTGTAACACAAGCAATCATTAGGCAACACACAAAATAATCAAACATTTGTTGGTGTTTTTTCTTTGATATATCTTATCCCTTACAATTAGACATGTGTCTGTCGGAAATTATGGACGTTAGCCAAACCGGTGCAGATGCTTACAAAGGCATTGCCGCAACGTGATATCTTTGATGTCTTTGTGCAAACGGAAAACAACATTGTATACCTCATCATTAGACTCGTCTTTCGTAGGGTAATGAAGTTCTGAGGGCACAATAATGTCTTTGTTTTTTTTTCGTTTTCAAATTCACAACATGGGTATTGTATCCTAAAAGTTTCTATGAAATCATGATACTAATAATTAATAGGAAACGTGTTATAACCGTATTTTGACATACATCTTTTTAGTAATAAAAACGCATGCTTATTATTAAAAGCACATTACTATTTACATATGTATTACGAACCCTTCTTGTTTTACATGCTTGAATATAAGAAGCATCCAATTCCAGAAGGTACGGATTCAGATAAATAGAAACTTACGTCTCAGCACGTATGCAGTTATTTTTCATTCTCAAAAGAACATGATTTTGTTCGTATGTATTACGAAACCCTCTTGTTTTACATGCTTTGTATTAACATGCATGTACTATATCACATCCAAGATGTATGGATATGGATGTAAGACAATAACATTGCAGCTTCTTCAGCAGTTGAGAAGCTTTTATTAATAACTAAAGGTCCTTTATTTTCGCACAGTGACAAGTTGCATTTCCGACTTCCGGTGGCTGCTTATTTCCAAAAATTCAAGAATACACGTAAAGTACTAGTACTACATTTAGTTTAAATGTAGTTTTACCTCATAAACAACTATAACTGTAGATTAATTGCTTCAAAATTAAGCCATAAGTTAACCTTATCATTCTATATTCTTTGACCTATTAGTTTGTGGCACATTATCAAACATATTTATGACATGCTAGTATAATTAAAACAGCGGACAAGACAAGACATATTTATTCAGACGTGTGAAATGTACACTGACTTCACACATCAACCAACAACGATTTCTGTTCAACAATGACGCAATTCATACATCCAAATTGTCGATTATTCGCATCAAATGGTTAAAGCTTAGTTCAGATCTCATCGTCGTTAATTATACATCTATTTGTTTCACGTATGGTGTTGCGGCACTAATTAATTTATAATTCCCGGAACAATCAATGTTGAACATATGCACAGTTCAGCGATTCTTGGCAGGAAATGAACAAAGGGACACAATTAAATTCACCAATTCACATACTTCACAAGGCCATAATATCATAATATAAAATACTGCCAATAATTATGAAGTCACTACACACTATTTTAATATTTACTAAACTTAAAAACAAATAATCGTGTTAGTGCTTGCATAAAAGTGCAGTTAATTTTAATATAAAGAAACTGCACAGGAATATACTGTAATTTTTATGTACTACTTAACTAAAATATACTTTAAACGTTTGTTGTTGTTGATGATGTTTTTAAAATCTTCTGATGGGAGAAATAGCGAAATATTCACTATTAATCAGAATTAAAATTAAATTTATTCGCCTCTAGGTAATGTTATCCACATACTGGAACTAATTTCGTGTTTGTGAAAGTCCCATACCAGGTTCATGGTTAAACTTAAGACAAATGACCGATCACCGACTTTACAGTTTATTTTTGCAAGCCTACTGGAGGCTTTACAGTTTATTTCGGCAAGCCTACTGGAGGCTTAACAGTTTATTTTGGCAAGCCTACTGGAGGCTTAACAGTTTATTTTTGCAAGCCTACAGGAGGCTTTACCGTTTATTTCGGCAAGCCTACAGGAGGCTTAACAGTTTATTTTTGCAAGCCTACTGGAGGCTTAACAGTTTATTTTGGCAAGCCTACTGGAGGCTTAACAGTTTATTTTGGCAAGCCTACTGGAGGCTTAACAGTTTATTTCGGCAAGCCTACAGGAGGCTTTACAGTTTATTTTCGGAAGCCTACTGGATCGGTTAGTGTCCACCAACAGGCGGCTTGCATCTGCCGCCACACAGGTTGCACACGCATGATATTCAGAAAGATGTATTTATTTGGACATGGCTATATAAAAATTAGATGGTTAAGTTTGTCTAAGTTTATCTAGCGATAATTAAAATCCTTTAACACGAGATTTGCTGAGTTGTTCACGTTATAAGAGCAAACAGGTGAACTAGTATCACATCAATGATTGTCTTTATTTAAGAAGAAAAGTAAGAAACACAAAAACATCACAATAAACATCACATGACGCAACGAAAATAAACAACATCAATAAACAAAATAACGACAATAAGCAGCGCATGTTAGCTTTAACTCATAGTCGTAGAATAAAGCCTTAGTTTTAACGTGGCTTAAATTTGTCAACACACAACTGGTGATATGATAAAATAAATAACCAACAACGATCGTTTGTATTAAGAAAAATAACAGCAAATCATTGCCACAGACAGCGACGCTTAACAATTGAAATTTAACTGCATGCATCGATTAGTTGGGTATCGGTGTATGATCGACACCATTTCAGGATCTTCCATATGCCCGGAAACATCCATAGTATTGCATGTCGTCAGGCATACGTCAGCTGGCGTTGATCTTTGAATAAAAAAGAATAAATAAAATGTGGGATTATGCGCAATATATTTTTAACCCATGATGACATTATACGTTAAGGTTATCATCTAAGCGTGTTATACCTCCCCGTATGTAGCAGCATGCTTGTCTAATTAAAACAGCACAAACAATTAACCAGCCAACTATATTTATTGAATTATGAAGTCATTCACGCACGAAAACAATGGTAATCTTCACTAAATCGCAGTTAGTTGGAAGAGAATATGTAAAAACGTATTTCTGATAACATCACGCGATTTATACCTAGCGACACTAATTAATTTATAATTCCAGGAACAGTCAATGTTAAACATGTACACAATGTGCAGCGCAGCGGTTCTTGGCAGGACATGAACAAGGGAACAAACATTAATTTACCCAGTTACATACTTCGGTCCAAACGGTTACAAAACCATAATGATATTTCGCCAAATATTATGAAGTCAGTTTAGCTGTCTACTAGTGTCGAAGACACGAAAATTAAAAATAAATTAACTTGTTATTGTTGACATTAATGCTGTTATTTTTCATAAAAAATAACCATACAGAAACATACTGTAATTCTTAGGTACTATTTAACTTTATTATTCTTGAAACGTTTGTATTTCAAATCTTCTGATCGTGGAAATAGACATATACTCTCCGTACATCAGATATAAAATGAGTTTTAATTTGCACCTGAGTTACATGATCCGCATACTGGTACTACTGAAACTCGTTTGCAAGTCAGATACTAAGGTCCATGATAACAGATCCCTGGTGCCAGAAAAAATAATTGTATTGCGTGGTATTTTGATAGACACTAGGAGCTGATTTAATAATTTTGCTTATATAACTTTTGTTTTCGCCGTCTTTTATATATGATGTACTTCTATACTTATGTAAATCACTAGCCATATTCCTACACAAATGGTCGTATTGATCAAACCTTTGTTAGCGCTGGTTATATCTAGAATATAGCGTTGTTATTTAAGCTATATAAGGTATAAAATCCTGCTTCATGGATTGCACGGGGATTAAATGTCTGTTATGTCTGTTCAAGTGATATCAAGTGATTAAAACAAATGCCATGAGTAATTTTATTACGTAAATATATTTTCAACTCATGTCCAAGTAAAATATATTAACTAGCATCTACTATTTCTACCATTATAAAAGTAAAGTAAAGTGTTTGTTTATCATAGTGTCACCCCTCGCGATTAAGGGCAGCCAGTTTTGACTTATGAGACACCTTCACTGATGAACATCTTTACTCCCGATTCCTATCCAATATGCCGGGCGCTTGGCAGGAAGGCAATCGGTACCCCTTGATTTAACCAGCTACTGGGTAGGCAACCGGCCATATCGGAACTCGCCCTATGTAGGACTTGAACCTTCGACCTCCCGCCCTAACCACTAGGCCACGTAGACGGAGATTATATGTATACGATGACCGTCTATCAGCCGTCTTCGCTTTTTGAAATCCTTATGCGTAGCGCATATTAGGATCAGATTGTTAACATTGCTTATGACTCGTTTAGATACCGTTTCTAGACTGTTGGCGGCAGCCAACGGTCTTTTGAGAGGGTACTTTCCAAAACAGGTATCGCGGAAAACTACTTCTTTTCTCTCAGTAAATCGAAATCTGAAAAAGTCCATCTTCAAAACAGCAAACATTCACGGCCGTTTACTTACCTTTTTATGCCCCCACCATCAATGATGGGGGGGCATAAAGAGTTTACCCTGTCCGTGGGTACTTACGTAAGTACGTATGTACGTGTGTACATATGTATGTACGTATGTACGTGTGTACGTATGTACGTATGTTTGGATTCTTGTCCGGACAATAACTTTTTCCAGTATTGGAGGATTTTCAAATACCTTGTCAGAAATGTTAAGCATACTAATACGGTGTGTCGCGCGCAGGAACCAGGTTCCTAGGTCCAAGGTCAAGGTCACACTTAAAGGTCAAAGGTCAAATTCAAGAATTTAAGCCTTCTATCCCTGTCCGGAGCATAATTTTGTCCAGCATGGAAGGAATTTCAAATAACTAGGCACAAGTGTTGAGCATGGTGAGACGATGTGTCGCGCGCAAGAACCAGGTCCATAGGTCCAAGGTCAAGGTCACACTTAAAGGTCAAATGTCAAATATAAGAATTTAGGCCATAGACCCTGTCAGGAGCATCATTTTGTCTAGCATTAATGGAATTTCAAATAACTTGGCACAAGTGTTGAGCATAGTAAGACATTGTCGCGCCCAGGAACCAGGTCCCTAGGCCGAAGGTTAAAGTCACACTTAAAGGTCAAAGGTCTCATATAAGAATTTAAGCCTTCTATCCATGTCCGGGGCATAATTTTGTCTAGCATGAAAGGAATTTCAAATAACTTCGCACAAGTGTTGTGCTTGGGGAGACGGTGTGTCGCGCGCAAGAACCAGGTCCCTAGGTCCAAGGTCAAGGTCACACTTAAGGGTCGAAAGTCAAATATAAAAATTTAAGCCGTAGATACTGTCTGGAGAATAATTTTATCTAGCATTGGAAGGAATTTCAAAAAACGTGGCACGAGTGTTGAGCATGGTAAGACGGTGTGTCACACGCAAAAACCAGGTCCCTAGGTCCAAGGTCAAGGTCACACTTAAAGGTGAATGGTCATTTAAGCCCTATATACTGTCTGAAGCATAATTTTGTCCAGCAGGGATGGATTTAAAACTAACTTGGCCGAAGTGCTAACCATGGTGTGTCGATGTGTTGCGCGCAAGAACCAGGGCCCTTTGTATAATGTCAAGGTCACACTAAAGGTTCAAAGGTAAAATATAAGAATTTAAGCCATATACCATGTCCAGAGCATAAAGATGTTCAGCAGGGACGGATTTTCAAACAACTTGGCATAAGTGATAAGCATTATGCGGCGGTGTCGCATGCAAGTACGAGTAGCCTTGGTCCAATATCAAGGTCACACTGTTAGGTCAAGTTTATGTATATATGTTAAGATTCTTGTCCAGGCAATAAAGGATTGCATTGAAGGATTTTCAAATAACTTGGCAGAAGTTGTTACCATTATAAGACGATGTGTCGCCCGCAAAAACTAGGTCCGAGGTCAAGGTCACTTAAAGGTCAAAGGACAAGTCAAAGAATTAAGTCCATGGATTCTGTCTGGAGCATAATTTTGTCTGACATGACAATTTTTAAAATAACTTGGCAGAAGTGGTAAGCATTATGAGACGTTCAAGAACCAGGTCTGTAGCTGAAAGGTCAAGATCATTTATCAAGGTCAAAGGTCAAATAATTTTCCAGAGCATAATATTGTCATTCATGCAGGGATTTTCAGATAAATTGGCAGAAATGATCACAATCACCAGATTATGTGTTGCATGCACGAACCTGACTTGTGAAGTTCGTGAATTACTTCCCTTTATTCAGGAGTGTGCAAAGCATACTTCAAAAATGATAAAAGGCATTTTGTTGATTTTGCACATAATGATTTAAGATAGCATGAGTAAGTGAAGCATACAAGAACCATAACTCATAATTGCCTTAAAGTTTTAATTACTATCCTTTATTAATTTTTTCTCAGGACTAAAACTATTTTGTGATATCCAAATTACATGTCACAATAAGAGAATACATTAGCAGAAAGTAAAATATAAAAGGACAATTCTCTTTTTGCAGAATTATTTGTATGCATACAGAAAACGCGGCGCCATGTTGAAATGGCTGCATAGGTGGGGGTATCCGTGTCTGTGGACACATTTCTAGTATATATTTCAGATAATTTATGTCGTGTATTATAATGTGTACATCATGAGTATTACAATTACAGTTTCTAAAAAATGTCAATTTATTAAAAATGTTTCTTCAAACTAATGACACGCCTATTTTTGCTATTTACTTGTATGTAACCAAAATATTTACCGGGGTATCTTGGAATAAGACCAATAAAATAATGCGCTACATGGGTTATTTTACCCGTTGCGAAAGATTTACTTCTTGTTACCGATTTTTATTCTGAATATTTTGACAACAAATTACTGCAATGTATTAATTTTAAACAATAGTACGGAACATCGAGAGCACGCTTCGTATGACCTACTTTTGACTCTGTAGGCTACGAATCACTAACAATCGATGCTCCTAACTACCACGCGTCATAGTTTGACAAACAGATATTATAACAATGGTAAGCAAATGAAGCAAAATTCAAAAATTAATAAAGAGTTTATGTTTATTGTTTCTTAATAATATAAGTTATCTGTGTTTAAAGCTACTTGCGTGATCAATGCGACCGTTATACGTCGTTGTTGCTGTAGATTGCAACAAACTTCATCCGGAAGCTCCAAAAACTATCATTTATGGAATTGATGCAGTAAATTCTCATACTTCCCTCTCAACTTCATTAGCGTGTAGACTTTTTAATGAGACACCATCTGCGGGCGCCAGTTGATTTTTTCTGATCATGTCTATAGGCGATTACTGTATTTGTATATTGTTAATTTGTACAATTTATTGACCGTTTCTTACACAACAATAAGAGACAGCATTTCTAATCAGTATTATACGGATACTGTATGTCCACAGGCACATAAATATCGTCATATGTAAGAATGCCATTCAGAATGTAAACTTTCGGACATAACAGAAAAATAATTGTGGCGCGTCGTGAGAAAACCGGTCTAAATGCATGTGCGTAAAGTGTCGTCCCGGATTAGCCTGTGCAGTCCGCATAAATAAACATCTTATTCTTATAAATGTGACATGTTTACAGATTGGAATATTGACAAGTTCATAATATTGGGTCTCAGATTTAAAATACAAGTACATTATTTACAAATAAAAAGCGAAACAGGAATTTGAAATAGAATACCAAAGAGAAGCAAATCGCCGAATTATCAACATTATTATACTTATTGTCCTTATTGTGTTTATTATTATTAATTCTTACAAACTAAAAGAAACACAATGGGCCTTGTATATATAATTAAATGTTATCAGTCGTAAAACAGAATGAAGTTTTACAATGATTGTTGAAACATATTTATTCTAATTAACGAGAAAGAGTCACGCGAACGATTATTTATTACTCTCTTTGAAAACGAAATTCCAAACCGCTGTACTAACACTTATTATAATTATTACTATTATTATCATCATTACTACTAAATCTGGCAACATTGTGCTTGCATTTGCGGTTATGACTAGATTCGGATCTCTACCTACACCAATATTTCAACTAAACGTCGTCCAATCACGTCAGTAACAGATACATGTAAATTAATGAACAAATAGTTTTCTTTTTAAACCGTCGTTGTTGTTTTGTTGTTGTTTTTGTTTTCAAAATAAACTGAATAACATAAATGAACCGTTAGTGGAACGCGCACAAGCAGTGTCCTAAAGTAATCATAATTGTACCCGAATCTTCAGTTTTTATAATGCTTTGTTAGTGGTCGCATGTGTGACTTCTAATTGCATCGTGGAGTTTTGAAAAATTATGCCGATCTGTTTTCTAAAAAATAACATTTGTAATAGCATCTGGAATGTGTCACAGCAATGCGTCGTTTTTTTTCTTACTGGTAATTCCGGAGATCACTTGGACAAGCACGTATGTTTCATTGCTGTTTTTTTTTAAGATTTCACCATGAAACGATTAGAATGAAGTCTGGATTTAACATACCACTATGGTAGTTTTCTTGCAATAACATTTTAGTTAAAGGGCCTATGTCGTTGAAATGGATTCCTATTACACTATAAATGACATTGCGTGATAGAACTGCGCTTTATAAAGGCATATGCATGAAATAAATAAAACATATTAATACAATATCCGGAATTACCAGTAAGTAAAAACGACACAATGCTGTGACACATTGATCGCAAAACAACCGTCAGCTGTCGTGCGATTTTCAATTTTAAATATTTTTACCAACAGTCAGTTGCATCATCGAATAACTACGTATGCTTATTTTCGAGAAAGAAAGCATGACCTTAAAAGCATGACCGAAATTGTCTGACTTGGATTTCGATTATCATGATAATATTCGTGTTAGTAAGATAATGCGGAAGACTTCGCGCACAAATTCAGTGGTATCGCGAATATGAACTGGTTAAGATTCGCGTTGTAAGATAATTATCATGATAATATTTGTGTTAGTAAAATAATTCGGAAGATCTCGCAACCCCAAGAAAATGTATCTAATGTCAGTTCTGGGCACTTTTAGGCCATTTAGTATAAAACGAAAATATCTTTCATAAAAATATTCGCAAACGCTATCTTAATATCCAGATAAATATCATAATAAATAAGCGGTAACACGAATCTGTTCTCGAACGTTAGGTAGTT
Source organism: Congeria kusceri (assembly GCA_027627225.1). Classification (NCBI taxonomy): domain Eukaryota; kingdom Metazoa; phylum Mollusca; class Bivalvia; order Myida; family Dreissenidae; genus Congeria; species Congeria kusceri. Next base: position 52,624,843 of record CM051035.1, on the reverse strand, counting down.
AACACGAATAGTTTCGCGAACCTTAAGTGGTTATCGTTCTATGCCACCATACTAATTATATATTTTGTTGTGTAATTATATACATGTTATCTTTCGATGCTCTTGAATTACTTAAAATGTCACGAAACATACCATTCCTGCCTATAGCGAATGGTACAGTGAAAAATTCATGGGTTATTATCTACGTCTCTAATATTATATGTATTTTACACGAAAATTGAAGAACATTATAACAGCTGACACCTTAACCGCTATTGAAGCACATACTTATGAAATATGTGAAATAAAAGTCTCTGTATTGAATATATTGTGTAACAGTTGCGATGCAATGCAGTGGATATTTGCTTTTTTCTAGTTATGTTTTATAACATTACTAAGCGTTAATAAAATTGAACACACACAATCCTATATTTGTACAAATATTTGCATAACATTATTTCTTAGTATACATTATTCTGCGCGAATTTGCACTTTCCTTTTAAAGATAAATGTTTTGCATAACATGACAGTATACATGATATCGTTACAACCGATGTTATGTCGATTGAAATATACAGTGATCCCGCCAGGACATAGCGCTTGGCATCGTTATGTACGATATATCGCTATAAGCGATATCGTTACAAGCGGAGTTTAATGTACTGTCATCTGAAGTTAAAATAACGCATGTTGAGGGAACTATTGATTTATAAATGTATCGCAAATGTATTCGCAAACCAGTTCGTGTTGCCAGTTATCTAACACGAATAGTATTGCGATAATTATCTTACATTGCACATTTTAACTATTGGTGATACTACATAAGTTTTATTAACTGAAATTCTGATGTCAGTTCTGTGCAGTGTAAGGCCTTTTTTCATTAAGCAAATAAATATCTTACGTCGAAATAATTCGCGAACGCTCTTAAGATATAAGATTAATCACACGAAACTTAAGTGGTAACACAAACATTTTCGCGAACCTTAAGGAGTTATCGTAAGGCAGTTCTATGCCACCATAAATTTGGTATAAAAATGCGCAATATGAATACACATGTATGTTCAACTTTTCAAAACAATGGGTCCTGAAATTGTTGAATATGTCAGATAAGACATTAGATGTCATTGGCAAAAATACATGCGTTATTTTAATGTATGATTCAGTTACTGAAGGTTACAGAAGGCATCGAAAAAAACGAGCAATAGAAGATGTGATAAAAAATTCGCTGAATTATTCAGTTCCAAAATATTATATTTATATTCTAAATTATGCATTCTACATATTGGAAGTCACGCGCGATGGTGGCGGTGGCAGTGGTCGCGGCGGAGGTGGCGGCGGTGGTGGCGGTGGCGGTATTAGTAGCAGTAGTAACCGTGCTTTTAGTAGCAGAAGTAACATTGGTATTAGAGGCAGTAGTAACAGTAGTAATAGAAGTAGTAATAGAAGTAGTGGGAGAGGTAGTAATAGTAGTAATAATAGTAGTAGTAGTAGTAGTAGTAGTAGTAGTAGTAGTAGTAGTAGTAATAGTAGTAGTAGTAGTAGTAGTAGTAGTAGCAGCAGCAGAAGCAGTAGCAGTAGCAGTAGTAGTAACAGTAGTGGTAGTGGTAGTGGTAGCAGTAGTAGAAGTAGTAGTAGGAGGAGGAGAAGGAGGAGGACCAGGTGTAGCAGCGGCAGCCACAGAAAGGGGGAGCATCTGTAATGATTGGTCGCAATTTTGACTTTTGACCGCTTCATAGTAACAATTCAGGTCGAATAAGTTTCTCGGAAAATTAACATACCCACAGCTGCGTTCAGTAATGTCATTGAATGTTGGTTAATTAGAAATGGTTTCAGGTCGTACATCGAAATTTCTCATCACAGTATCACAACTGCACACCGTTTGTAAATTTATTAAACAGTTGCGGACAACTACATGCACTATTGAAAGTTGATTAATTGAAATTGCAAGTAAGACAATTTAAGTCGATCTGCTTTTCTCGTTAAATAAATTTCTACACACAACGATGATTCCATTTAATGTTGGTAAATTTAAAGATGAAGGAAAGTTGTTGTACCACAGTTTGACAAAATCTTACCTTGTGTTTACCTTATAAGAGAACTGTCTGAGACGATGAGAGGTTTAACTATTTTAAAGGATATTAAGATATATTAGTAAATTACATGTTGCTTTGCATTAACCATTCAAAAGCAGTGACCCCGATTTTTATCATTGTTTTGCGTTTTATAGGTGTTACTAGTTTTATATGTTTTATACAACTATTTGAAAAGGGTTAATGATCTGATGTCTTAATTAAATGACATTGTGATATAAATGTTGTTCATACATATGTTTTGTTGTAAAGGCAAATGATCGCATGCCGTAATTAAATGACATTGCGATATTAACAAGAGTTTTTCCACTGTACGTGTGTTGCTTGTTTTATATGTTGTTTAGACATATGTTTTGTTGTCAAGTCAAATGAGCGCATGTCTTAAATAAATGACAGTGCGATATTTACGAGAGTTCTTCTACTGCGTGTGTGTTGCTAGTTTAATATGTTGTTTAGACATATGTTTTGTTGTAAAGTCAAATGATCGCATGCCGTAATTAAATGACATTGTGATATTTACAAGAGTTCTTCTACTGTATGTGTGTTACTAGTTTTATATGTTGTATACAAATAGTTCATGTTTGCATGCCGTAATTAAATGACATTGCGATATTAACAAGAGTTCTTCTACTGTATGTGTGTAACTAGTTGTTTATGTTGTATACAAGTATTTCATTTTCGCATTCCTTAATTAAATGACATTGGTATATTAACAAGAGATCTTCCACTGCTGATGCAGATGGAGTCTCAAAATATTTGGCATTGATACCATCTGAACAAGTTCACCTTATGATTCATTAATATGCCCAGTCATTCGTTGGATTATGCCTCTAATCTCGTCTAATTGGTTCTGTACGTAATAACTGTGGTCAAGTCTCGATATCTGAACAAACAACAGCTGTCTCAAAGGAGGACGTTGTCCCAAGTATATCAGCTATTTCAATAATAAGTCTCTACTTGTTATGTGATATCAGAATATACCTCGTACAGAGAGTTTTAAATAACTTAACAAGCAACATGCCTAATATCCTATGTAATATATATAATTAGTACATCAAGGATATTCAGACATTCTTTGTTTTGTTGCGGGAGTGGGAATGTTTATTTTATCAAGAACACTTTACGTGTTAAATGTGGTTTAACAGCTCTTATCCATGTGATCCATTCATCTTTGGATCTGTAACAAAGAATGCTAAAACAGTAACGTTTTTGTTTTTGTTTTCGAGTTTTCGTTCTTGTCTAGGCATATTATGAATACTGCAAAGCATAAACACTTTTTTTTGACAACGGATTCAATAAGACGGTATGTTATGTCATGTTTATTATGTAATATAATATATCAATATTAAACACATATGAAATATGGCAGTATTTTAGAGATTTTTTTTTATAGAATGAGGTTCAGTGAACATGCATGTATAACGGAGTAGATTTTCCTGCAAAAACGAATAGCAAGGTGACCCTATTAAATATATCACTTTAAAATAGTTGTTATAATTTATTCGTTAATATCGGATTATCATATTTGGACGTTTTCAATAAAAATGTGTTCCTGCATATTCGTTCATACCATATTTTGTTAATTTGGTAACTAACAGACAAACAGACGACGCAAAGCCGGAAGACACATGACCTTCCTGGCTGAGGTAACAAACCAAGCAACTGAATGGACTAATTATAATTCTGGTCAATACAAACTGTGCAAATGTTTCGTGGAAAAAATGCAAAAATCTGTGAACAGCTTCCTTTAAAGTTCAATATAGACAAAACGAACGCGTATTTTTCTCACACATTACTTTTACCAGACTCCTCGCTGAGAACATACACGTAACTGATAATATGCGCACGTCAGTCGTGTATTTGACTTAGATATCTAACCTTAGTGCAATAATGTCAGACTAAGTGTGGGCATAATTATGTTTTCTGTGTAGAGCGTGCAACAAAGGTTTGATTAACGTTGGTATTTAACAAAGACGTGCATTTTGTGCACTTATCATATGTCACCTTGCACACAAATGACAGCAACAAATAATGACACCGGTTTACACCAATTACAGAGCCAGATTTTTACGGAATTATGTACGATAAAGAAATTGCGAAATCACGATACTACAACAATGAAAACTCGAAATCACGATAGTACGACGGTGAAAAGACGACAGTATATCGCATTTTCTTCGTCATAATATCGCGTTGTGGTTATCGTAGTATCGCGCTATATCATTATCTTGTTATCACGTTTTTGTTATCGTTGTTTCGTGATTTGCTTTTTTAACAATCGTACTATCTCGCATCCTGTTTCAGATCGATCAACACAAAGATATCGATCGTTTGGGCGGTGTTCATAAAGCACATACGTCTATTTAAGCTCGTTGTAAATGAAAACAAATTTGAATATGAAAATAAAGTTTTAATTCCTACAAAATGAGTGTTATTTAAAGATACATTTGTTCAGTCTTAATCAAAATTATACATTTAAACTCATTAAATGGCCAACAAATCATGGAAAGAAATGTAGCGTTGCACAATCAGCTGCGGAATTAGCCACCGGGACATCATTGAAGGCATGTAACATTCCCTTATATAACTTAATTATTTGCATAAAACAATAAACTGTTGTAAATTAATATTAGTCATTCTTCGACGCCAAGTTTGTCATGGAAGGTGGATCTATGCATTTCTTTGGTTTTAAGAAACTGCGCTTGTGATATGTCAATTTTCTTTATATTAAAGACAATATAATAGTATGCTCATATTACCAATAAACATGAAACTGGAGTTGATAAACGCATACGAATCTGATTTTTAGTTGTTGTTGCTTTTAATAACTTTTCTTATAACGTCAATTACTAGTAATGACAGTCCTTGTAAGAACGTCAATGTTTAAGATCATAATACAGCGTTTATTTACGTTTTCCCCTAAATATTTGTTGCAATAAATGACAATGTTTTTGAACACTTACAGTACTTAATGTTATATTTTTAAATACGTATTATTTATGTTATGTGAGATATACCACATTGCATGGTATTCATTTATCATCAACGTCAGTGGTAGACAGACAATGCACGTCCTAGTTGTAAACATTTGGTGATGGTTTATAATAACGAGTTACACATTAAATAGAATAAAGCTGAATCTACTGCATCACTATATCTCAAATACATTAGTTTGAAGGGACTATGTCAACGAAAAATTGGCTTCCTGTTGCACTATAAATTATATTGTATTATAGATATGAGCTATACTACGGCATTTGCATTAAATAAATAATAAATAATATAATACAAATGATATATTTGATAAAAACACAAAACCAACAAAGTTTGATAAAACAACAACAACCCAAGTAGGTATCGAACTCACGACTTAGAAGCCATACGAAGAAATAACAGTAGCAGCGCTTTAACCAACTGCGCTATTCTGCTAAGTAAAGATTCGTGTGCAAACTATGGTTATCCAAAATGCTCACAGTTCTGACGTCAAAATGTAAACATGAAAAGGGCCAAACAAACATGACCCTTATTATAAATTGATTTTTATCTCAGAATGCGTACACACTTTTCCCATTATATTTACTCTGTTTGAACATTCTTTATGTGCCAGCATTAATATCTTATATTTCAGATTTTTTTTAAAGAAAGTGTCCCATTGGGGCCCTATTAGATGACATAGTCCCTTTAAACCTATTTATGCTTATTGAGACACTTTGGAGTCCGTTTCCTGGGTATAACCAATACTTGGTGTCTTTGGAGATAGATCATTCGAACGCTCCCCATGTAGGGATTGAACTCACGACCCCCAGATCGCATGGCGGACACCATATAGGGATAATGTACCTATTTGAGGTCATTAACGTCCGCAGAGGCCCGAAAAACGGGTCCAATGTTTTTTTTTGTAGTTTTTAATATTTTATAACCAGGACCGCGTTCAGACGAGCTGAAATCGCCCTAGTAGTCGCCAGTCTGTTTCAGTGTTTCTTTTTCGACCTTAAAAATTATATTTTACACGGATTTCAGCGTGCATCACGTATATAGTATATAATATACATATCGTGATATCGTAATACTGTTATTAAAGCTTGCACGCGTTTAATAATGGACAAAAGTAATATGACCCCGGTTCAAGTATACGTAAAACACTAAGCTGGTCGTGATTGGCGAGTAACATGACCCCGGTTCAAGTATACATAAAACACTAAGCCGGTCGTGATTGGCGCATGACTTTACTGAATAATACACCGTTTTACGATAACCGACCGCTTTTTTTGTTCGTAAGCATACCCCTGTAACAGACTGAAAACGGACTTTATTTGCTATAATATCCATTATAGTACAGCGACCTCAAATACATTGGTAGAGACTGACAGAGAACCAATATGATATAGTTTAATCATTTGATACCTGCCTTAATTTGAATGTCATCGGCTTAATATAATACGTTACGGCGAGTTCCAGTGCATTTATATTAGTTCAATGCTAATGTAGCACAGAGGCTATTTTAGATTTTGATTAGAATTGATAATGGTTGCATTAATTGCATTATCATTTTAATGAATCTATAGAATACGTGGTCTTGGCGCCTGATCGCTTAATAAATTGCTTTCCTAAAATTGATTAATGTCAACGCCTCGATAGGCTAGAAATGACAGTACTCTTGGGAACAAGATGATCGGTAGTTAGCAAGAAATATGGACAAGAATCTAGTCAATGCCAATAATAAATAGAAGATGTCGTAGATAATAAATTAATATTTCATTAATGAGTTAGTGGCAATTAATGACGTCAAGGCGCTTAAAATGTTCACCTTTACAATTGCTATGCATTGTGATGACACTAAAAGAATTGTGGTATAAGTTAACAATTAGTTTATATTAAGGTTTCGTTGATTGATACTTTCAATAAATGCTTAATATTGTTGAAATAATTTGGTTCACGATGTTTTATCAGTCATATATGACTATAACACATTGTAAGGAACAAAAAAGTGATGCCTTGCGCCACGAACAGGTTGTTTCAGCTTTGTTTGTATATAGACAGTTTCCAACAATAAACTTTCGGCACTACTTAACCTATAAATATTATATACGAAATATAAATGTATTTTAGCAACAAATATATACAAAGATAACAAAATAACAATGCATTTTATTTTAAATGAGTTAACCACAATTATATACAAAGATAATACATCTGCCAATTTATGCAACAACACATTTTATTTATAATTAATTTACATTTTAGGAGTAACTGACATATCGGCAACATATTGACAATTTTGATTGCACAATACGTTTCTCATTTAGAAAGTCTTCATTGATTACAGCCTGAGTTTCACTTTATTTATATTTAGTCATTTTACTTTTCGCCGGCCACATACTCGGAAAGTCGGTCGGATATTTATAGTAGTTTACATCGTTCACAAATGTATTGTATTCAAACTGGGGTTTAGAGATCAACGAAAAGAAAACAAACGCAATGGTATTTAGAAAAAAAGGTCAAATTAAATTTAAACAATGTAGTTTAAGCTAATGTATATCATTTTAACTAATTGGGAATAGTTTTAATTGCATGCAATCAGGATGGTATCGGATAAGCAACCATTTTGTATTTGGAAAAGCAAATTGACAAAATGGTGTTTTCTTGCTTAATGTAAACAAATAACACGTTATTATATAACTTTAATGTTAATTTTAAAATATTCAACATTACATTACTAGGAAAAGATCTAGGATCACAAAAGGTACAGGGTGCTGCTAAAAAGGAGCAGGGTATAAAGCCGGACCAGTCTGTTGACATTTTCTAATAATTTGCTAATTCCAGGGAATGTCTTAGTCGTATACTTGGATTTAAGGTTTTTAAGCATATTCAAATCATTTGTCATTGAAGATTTGCAAAAATATATACAATTTCAAAAGATTTTCAATATTTTATGTTGACCAGCCCAGAGGGGCACCAGGGGGGAAGCAAAAAAAGAGCAGGGTGCAGCACCCTGCTATTCCGCTCTAGATCTTTCCCTACATTACATTTGTGCAGAGTTGGGGGTCTAAATCGAACGATAATGACAACAATAACAAAACAAAACACACACAAAAATTGAAACATAATTGTACGTATTAAAACGTAGTAGCGCTGCTGCAGTTTCTGCAGAGCTGGGCGCGTATTCACAAAGCTCCTTAGGGAAAACTTAAGTAAATTTCTTAAATTCATACAATTCCTTAAGTCTCTGGCTGTTTTATGTAGAGGTCTTTTTTCATTAAAATGTTTTAAACTAGTTAATATTACTTAGATGTTAATTATTTAGCATTTTTGTAAACATAAATCACTGGATTTTACATAGAAAATTTGATCTGAAATTTTCACTTAATTACAACTTAAGTTAAGTTTTCCCTTGGGAGCTTTGTGAATACCAGCCCTGTGGTATTAGTTTCCCAGTTTACATTCTGCGGTCCTTTCAAATAATTTAACTATGTTTTCGTATTGTTTGCCCATAATACTCGCAATTGTAAATATGTTAGGTTGATTATGTGACGTATGTACTTATTATTTTAAATATTGTTCAGTCGAATTCGTCTATATGTTATCGATTGAGGTGTACTTTTACAATGAGTAAAAGCCATCATGGACTCACGAATTATGCATTGTTTAAATATGTATTTGATAAACTTGCTGCACCAGCTTTTGCCTTTATTAATTTTTGTTTAATAAGGCACACCGTCAAGTCTACGATTATCCGCGCATAATTTAAGGATCGATTCAGGTCTGGATTTCACGGGCTTTCTCGATCGGAGAGAAAATGCTCATTGAGTAACAATCAATACAACGAAGACGAACTATGAAGCAGAAAATAACATTGTTAAAGTTCATCTTTGCATCTTGCATAGTATCGTTATAATGCCGTCAGTGATTTACCATAACGGTTTAGGTGTTTAAACCAATATATGTTGTCGTTGCACTTATATCTCGTTATTACTTAGGTATGAAACGTTCTTTCCTGCAAGGTCCGTATTCCAGAAACATCTTAAGTGAAATCTTATCTTTACCCTTAAAATTGTCATTTTTCTTTAGCATTTTATTCCATTTATACATGGAATTCAGCTTAGTGTTCACTAATTATCAACTTCTTATTGACTACTATTTACTCAACTGTAATTTGATTCACAAATTTATATGTAGTTTTACAATTATTACCTTAACCAAATCTGAACTTAAGTGAAAATATTTTAAGATAAACTGAAGACGTTTCTGGAATATGGGCCCTGGCTTAGGTGTAAGAAAATCTTTCTCTTTTTTTGCACGACTCAAACTTCACATTAATCATCGGGTCCCTTTTCCTAAAACAAAGTATTTTATAGCGGTATTAGTTAAAGGTCACTATATTAATATTGTAATAAAGTTTACATTAAAAATATTGTAAAGACATATATTTTAATGCAAATTGTATGCCAGATAATCACAATAAATAATAGTTTGAGTTGTGACATTAGTTTTAAAATAATTATTGACGAAATATTTAACCTAAAAGCCCGTTATTCTTAAGAAATTTCGAGAAAATGTTTATTGTCTATTATCTAGTGTTATCAAAAACACCGTAAAACCTACTTGAAGGGGGGGGGGGGGGGTAAATGAATCCATTATATTATATATTATTATTGCATTCAATAAATGTTGACACACCGTGTTCGAATAGACCACCCAACAACCAAACAATACAAATATAATACAATAAGTAATATGTACATGAAAGTTTCTTTTCCATGTCAATAATTCGAAACATTTCCAGTACTGACACGTTTCGGATATTATGAAGATATAGTCATAATATTATTTACGTAACTGGCCAGTAAGTCGCAAAACATCATCGGGGATGGTTAATTATACAATGTCATTAGAATACACACGTTTGTATTGAGTGCTTATCGTTAATTCTGTATTAATCCTGTTGTATATTTAGCATTCATTATGAAATCAGTATCTTCATTTGTTATTCAGATATGCGTTCATCTATTGCAGAAATAATCATTATTCAGATATTCATTATTCAGATATTCATTATTCAGATATGCATTATTCAGATATGCATTATTCAGATATGCATTATTCGGATATGCATTTTTCAGATATGCATTCATCTATAGCAGGAATAATCATTATTCAGATATGCATTCATCTATTGCAGGAATAATCCTCTTAGCACTAGTAAATTATTTATCACATTCGCGATAAAGTTTAAGTCAAAATAAAAAATGACTTTTGTATGAATGTCTAATTTTCTTCATGCATATTTGCATTTAGGTATTGTTTATCTCAGACATAAAACATGCCCCAAAAAATTAAAAAGCATATTCAATTATAAAAGTGTAGGGATTTTATAGTATATTCATTGTCTCGAACAAAATAGCATCATAAAGCAATGATACAGTAATAGAAAAAATACTCATAAGGCTTCCTGACGTACAAACTTGACTGCCGTTCCTCTAGAGTTTTATAAGTTTATTGGCAATCCTTTTAAACAAAGTAACAGTCGCTGATCTGAGCTGTTTGTTCAGTAATAAATTCAGCAATGGATTCACAGCAACGGTCAATGAGCTAATAGCCCCTGTGAGTATTAGCACTGCGACATCGGTTTCTGAGATATGAACCTTGTTTGACATCAATACAGCTGCCATTGGTGATGGCAGCCAAAAAACAGCAAAAGAGCCAATTAGCACAGCTATTCGTTTGGCGGCCCTCATTTCAACCTGTCGTCGCCCGGCGAGTTTGTTCGTTGGATTCATGACGCAAACAGCACCAACAACTGAACCTTCCACTAAAACATCCTTATACACTGTACCGTCGAAATCTACCACATCTACATTCTTAAACTGTGCATCAACTTTATTACCGTCAACGCAATTTGAATCTTGCTTTACTAAATTTTCATTATTTACTATACCCATATCATTCTCATCAGAAGTATTGTTTGCTGTTGTACGAAAATTCGAAAATTGATGTGCATGTTCAGCCATATTTTCTTCATGGTTTGTATAAAATGCATTTTCTTGTAGAATAGTTTCTTCTGCTGCGGTAGATGTTATGTTTTCTATTGTCGCACTTTTTACCGTATTACCACCGTCTTCGAGGTCAGCTCTTTTATCCGAGTCACTAGAACACGCGCTATTCATATTGCTGCCATTTGTGCTGTTATTCTTATTAGCGTCTTCATTCAATCCGTTTAGTCGCAATACTACATCAGAATCATCATTACGTTTAAATGGGTCAATACGTATTACGGATTGTTCTTTTACACTTTGATCCGTGTCCAGTTTAGCACACCGTTGTCCGGTGTTTGCACTGCAATTGGCACTATAAGTTTTCCGGATTATTTCACTTTGCTTATCTCTCTTGATTTGACAGTCTGATAATTCCATCCCTGTGCACGACTGAGCAAAATGAGATTGATTGCTTAACGACGCAAGCTGATAATCAGATTGTTGTGTAACGCTGTGGCTTTTAAAAACGTCATTAGCAAAATTCGTACCGTTTTCGATGGCAGACGGTTTATTTGTCCTCCAGATATGTGCACTCAAGTCTGTGCTTTCCATGCTGTTTGTAATTGAACCTGGATGAAATAAACTCAATCTCTGTTTCATATGGTGAACGTTTTTGTCCGATTTAAGGCTAGAACAAGACACAGGCTTGTTTTTGCAATCCCCAACGCCATCAATTAATCGAATATTTGTTCGTGTTTGTTTGATTGACATCTTCCTTGTCCTATTCTGTTTAAATGCTAATGCATCATTCGGTGAAAGGAATTGCATATCTGTATTCGTGATGTCTTTTTTGTCATAGGTGATCACACTGGTCTTATTTATTGTGCCATTTTCATTTGATCCGTTGTTTACCGTGCTTCCATTTTTCTGTTGATGTGTGGGATTCTCTTTTGAAGTGCTATCTACTTGTTCTGTTTTAGATTTGTTTTGAAAGCCATTGAATCTAACACACGGATTGCTTGCTGTGACACAGGGTTTAGGAGTAACTGTGTTTTTAAACACTTTTTTCTTCTTGCCCATTTTTGTCGTGTGCTCGCGCAGTACTCTCATCATAACTACATAAAACGAAATTACGCATATGATACAAACGATGCCGATTGGCAAAGTAATTATTCCTTCACGAAAATAGCTTGGTGCGAGAAGTAAAGTATCAATCGTAATTTGCTCCATTTCACCACGAAAGATGCAGGGGTAGAAAGTAGCACCTTCGGGAAAACCAACTGTACACAGCATAGCTAAAATGCCACACAGTATCCAAACAGAAATCACAATGATCATTGTACGTCTATGTTTTCCCTTGGTCTCAAAAGGTTTTGCTATAGATTTATACCTTTCAAAACTTGTAGCAACTAGCATAAAAGGCTGGACACCATCGCACAGCGTCTTCAGAAACTGTTCACCTTTGCAAAGAGCCAGCGAATCACCGGGAACAACTGCATCCATATTGTAAAGGAATACACGCATTGGGATAACAAACACGCACACAACGGTATCCGCGAATGCGAGACTTACAAGGCCTGTATTCATCGGCGTGCGTAGGGACTTGCTCTTCAAAATAGTCACAACAATCACGACGTTTGCAATGAATCCGCTCACCATGGTTACGACATATATCGTACTTATTGCCAAAATAAAACTTGTGTCTACCGTAGAGTCGGTAAGATTGTTTTCTAAAACGTCCATTTTAATTTCTGTCCTCGTCAGACAACATCTAGTCTGGTATACGCACGTTCAAAGCACAGACACATTTGTGTAAGCACACATGCAGTGATTTTCTTCACGTAGAAAAACTTTTCTAACGTCAAATCACTTCATTACATTAAAGCGCAACTTGAACTAAAGACAACATTTCGAGAATCGTTTCAATATCTTTTAACAATCCTCTGCTCACCATCACATCAGAAACGTCGCCAATACGCATCAAGCATGTCACCAAATTATGAATAATTATCCTCCGTATTTCAGTACACTAAATATCCTTGTGATGGAAGCAATTGAATAAATTCAATTATTTTTCATATCCGTATGATGCGGTGCTGTAGAACTATCAGTGTCAATGTAATAATGAGGCATGGCTGCGTCGGTCGTGCACGACAAGTCCAATACCGTTTAAGCTGCTATTAAGCTGAATATGTGTGTGTGTGTGTGCGTGCGTGCGTGCGTGCGTGTGTGTGTGTGTGTGTGTGTGTGTGGTGGGTGGGGGGGGGGGATTTTATCGAGTGCACCGTGATTCTCTCCAAGTGGCCATCGCACCCAGAAGACTTGTTATTAGGGGTACGGGGGATAGTGCAAGATACAGAAGACACACCGTTTCAAAGGTGACCCTGGGTCTTTTAGTGTCTAGTGTGAAGCACCTAGTACACTGCACCTCGGTTTAACGTACATGCGAAAGACGAGTATATAGGCAAGGGTGTAGTTGGAGCTCCAACCTGCGACCCGTGGGTTTTGACACCAGTGCTCTGCTACAGGACTATAGCCAATGAGGCGTTTTATTGAGCTAATTAATAATGCTAACATCAAACGATAAATTATGGACTTATATCAGAATTCAACTTGAATTGTGTTTAAAATGTTTCTAACAACTACTCCAACTATCGTTGAAAATGCCTAACGATAATACGAATTATTGTTTAAATATTCCAAGTATTATTTACAACGATGATTCCAAACTAGATTTATTTTTTAATGTTAAAGCGCAAAATTATTTTGATCTAGTATTCAAAATGATCAACATCAACTGGATTATTGTTGTTTTTTTCAATGACGAATATTAACTCGAAATAAAGTTTAAAAATGCCAATCACGCAAGGAATTATATTTTTAACTTGAACTATTGTTTTAAATGATAAATTCTCTTCGAAATAGTGTTTAAAATGTTGAACAGCAAATTTAATTATCGTCTAAAATGCCGAAAACTAACTGGCATTATAATTCGTGAAATGCAGATGCTGTTCGTAAAATGCAAAACACTAAATCGAATTATTGTCTAAATGCTGAACACCAACTGGTTTAATTTAAAATGCTTAATTATTCGAATGACTTTTACTTTTTACTGCTTTTAACGACATATTTACCGCTAAAATGAGATAAAATTTCAGTAGAAGTTAAAAAAAAAACCATGTTTTTTATATGAATTTCCATCTAAATTGGGTGATAATATTCAGATTAGGCATGTTAGATAATATTTTTATCTTTTTTCGGTGTTTCATACAGAAATCTTCATTAACATTTATTATTGCAAAAAACTATGCATGAATATGGCGGCCATCTTGGATTTGTCGGCCATCTTGGATTTTTGGGGTTGGGTCTCATGCTCATTTTTTTTGTCTTCATGCGCAACTGTGCCAAATTTGGTGCTTTTCCCATTTTCTGAAGTATTTTGTGAAGAATTGATCCTACTACAACACCAACTTGTTTAATTTAAATGTTGAAACCCACCTCAATATTTTGTCTAAACTGCCGAACAACAACCGGAATTGTTTTAAACGCTCGACACAAATACGATATAGTGTTTAAAACGCTAAACACAAACTAGTATTATCGTTTCAACTGTCGAACTGCAACTCAAATTATTGTTTCAAATGCTACCAAAAACGCACATTATATTTTACGATATTTAACACCGACTGGAAATATGGTTTAAAATGCTGAACATCGGCATTTCAAGCAACGGCAGACCAGTACCTAAAAGAAAAGGACAACCATAATTAATTTAACTTGACAATTTCTGATAGAAAATACGATTTGATTTTGTTTCATAGACATCAACACATACAATTTTATTCATGGATCTGAGAACGTGCACATTTTGTTCATGGATGTGAAGTCATGTCATTTTAAAGGTGATGTGATACAATTAGTGTAAACCAATACTATATTAGCTTAGTATCAAGATGATATACAGTATGTGAAAGACGTAACTAAACTAATAAAACGAGTATATAAGCTTCGTAAACATATAACGTGAAAAATTCCACTGTACATTGTTGTTAGTCAAGCCTGAAATGTTCAGTCATATCACTCAACTAACTGATGACGTTTGTTGCATTTAAAGGCGGATACAACCGCTACGAATGGAAACGAAGCCATACAATTCAGCATTATGCTTCAACGGGAGCGACGTGTCTCAAAGATAAGTATCAAATTGCTACCAACCATCACAACATAATTCTTCGTTTGTTTTATCTCTATTTTTTTCTAGTCGTTTTCTTTCTAGCTGACAACATTTTGACATGACCCTCCAAAGCGTGTACGTGAAAACAAGCATACCCGTACTACCTAATAATGTGTTTAATCAATCATAAGTGCTGTCTTAGAGTATGAAGTTCTCATGATTTCTTTATTGGATTTAATCGGAAGTAGTAAAATGCAGTCATACAACAATACGGTCATCATGCAAATTAATATGTTGAGGGGTAAAATGCAGCTGGTGTACAAACATCTTGACAAAAGGCTATAGCACGGTGTCATTATTGGTGATATACATCATAACATACGTAAGAAATCCATAATGTTCTGAAGTCTCACATACCATAAACCGTGCATGCTCGTAATATAGGGCAGTCCATTCCCTAAATGGGTATAACTACTACTTGATATTGGGAATCCTAAAGCAAACCTATATTGTTAGTGTCTCTAAATGGTTGCCCATTATATTTTTATCACATGCTATACATTGTTTTCCGTGTAATACCATTACGAATACTTATTATCTTAGACATGTGTAAGATAATATTTTGAGCGCTTTTTGCGTATTTTGGTGATGCCGCGTCAGATCCTATATATATCTTAAAAGGTATTCAAAACACGTCATGGATCTGAAAACGTGACCATATGAAGTGATACATTCCAGTACAACGTGCGTATCTGTCACATAAGGCAGTTTTTACCAGAAACGATATTGAATAAAGGCATGTACATCCAGCATTTGTTCACAGATAGCTCAATAAATATGTTGCCACTACATGTGATATTTTACCATTGCAGATGATACAGACGACAATGACGACATACTGATCATGACACACAAGCGACGTGTTAAACGTTCACTGTTTTGTGGAATGAACAAAAGAAGACAAAACACTTATCCCTTAAAATTAACACTTGGAAGATTATTTCCCTTTCATCTGAATGTAGACACATATAAAGAGGAGACATGTATTACCATAAACACGTGAGCGCAGAGATGTTACGTGTAGAATAGACGTTCGACAAATGCCAATCAAATGCAAATTAATCTGCAATTTTATCAAATCACTGCACTTATTTGATTGCGTATTTAACGGTTAACCTATTTAACGGTTAACCTATTTAACGGTAAAGCTTGTGAAGTGTTTGTGATGCTCGATCAACAGGGCCCGTATTCACAAAGCTCCTTAGGAAAATTTTAAGTAAATTTCTTAAAATTATAAAATTCCTTCAGTCTCTGGCTGTTTCATTTAAAGTTTATTTTGCGTTAAATTGTTTAATGCTGGTTAAGAAAATACAGATGCTTCTGGGGCCATATTCCAGAAACATCTTAAGTTTATCTTAAAATATTTTCACTTAAGTTCCAATTTTTGGTAGGTAATATTTGTAAAACTACATATTAATTAATGGTTCCATTTACAGTTAAGTAAATAGAAGTTAATAGCAAGTTGATAATTAGTGAACATTAAGCAGAATTTCGTGTATACATGGCATAAAATGCTTAAGGAAAATGACGATTTTAAGGCTATGGATAAGATTTCACTTAAGATGTTTCTGGAATACGGCCCCAGGACCCGTATTCACAAAGCCCCCGAGGGAAAACTTAAGTAAACTCCTAAAATTCAGTCTCTGGCTGTTTCGTGAATCGGTCTTTTAACATTAAAATGTTGTAAACTTGTAAATATTTCTTTTTGTTTAGTCTTGCAGCATTCTTTGTACATAAATCATTGGATTTCACTTAGAAATTTTTGGTCTGAAATTTTCACTTAGAAACCAGAAATCCGTTAATAATATCTGGGAAGAATTTATACGTTCGAACATATTCATTGTAAAATCCTGGAAAGGTCTGTTGTTGAATTGTCCGTGCATTATAGACGCTTCTCACAAACGTCAATCATATTCAAATAATTCTGCAATGTTATCCAATAATCGCACTTGGATATCACGTGTTAAGCGGTTAAACTATTTCATACAAAAGAGCATGTGCATAGTGTTTGTGATATTCAAATAAGCACGTGGTAATGTTTGTGATTTTTCGATGAATGGAAATTAATCCCTTTACTATAGCTGGGGAGGAGTTTCAACTATTCGTGGCAAAACCCGGATCGGTCTATTGTCTCATTCGAAGTCTTTTTTTTTTTTTTTAAACTTGTCAAACGTAAAATAAAATGACGTTTTTTCAACAGTTTTATAGTTTATTCTCAAAATACATAACGCATAAATACATTTATATGTCAGCATTCGTTCATACAAAAAGCATTCTAGGTACCATACATGTACACAGGCTGACACCAAAACATACACAAGAACGTGCATACATTTATACAATAAACAATAGGTGGGACTAGTACATCCACATGCATTACCAGACTGATGTAGTAATACATAAATATTGATAAGGGGTGTGCTACTCTTTTATATTTCTGTTGTAATAGTATACATATATATTATATTTAAAATTGATTATGATGAAACCACACACACAAAATTAAAAACACGAACGAAAAATAATGAATTGTCACAAGAAGAGACGAATGTCCAAGAACAAAAACGGCCTAAAAAACTTTTTTACGGTAGCTTTTGACAAAGCAACAACTGCTTACTACATAGACAGATTAGATTATTAATTTATGAAAACTGTGATGTATGTACTCTGCATTGCCTTTCAACAAACTATCAATTCAGAGTTTTAGTAGTATTAAGCAATTGGTTGCTACATTGTAAATTACAGAGCATTGTGTTCAGTATGTTTTGTATTAGAAATTCCATTTCTTTAATAGCACAATGTCTGCAGATCATAGACATGCACAAAAACTGCGTGTTTGAAATTATAAGAAAAGTGCATTCAATATATGAAATTTCCACTAACAAAACAACAACAGTATTTTCAATCTGTTTACTAGAAAACACAACTAACAAGCTCTAATGATGCGAGCAATTACTAGCACAGTTCTTGTTATAGCTAAGGATTTTTGCCAATAATGAAATGTCAACATGATTATAATTGTTAATTTCGCTTGTTAGTTAAATAAGTCCCGCTATTATGTCTGCAAGGAAAAATCTGCCATAAAGAATACTTTGTCTACAATATTTCTCACGTGCACATTTTGTTTGGGATCATAGAACTAGAAGTAAAACCCATATTCAAGTTGTTGTGTGTTTTTAGAAAAAAAGTATAAAACATGTACTTTGTCACTTTGTCCCTGTACCCCACTTTACAAAATACAGGAAAATGTAAATGTCTGACAAAAAGATAAACGTATCTTAGACTAAACTTTAGACCGATTAATTTAACTTAGTTTTGGTTAATAATTCTAACTGCAAATATTAGGTGCATGCAACCTGTTGTAACCAAATAATTACATCATAATCAGGGATGTGGAAATATCAAACTTATTTACTTGTCCACGGACAAGTTTATTGCAAAAATCTATTTGTCCGCCAGCAAGTCACTTGTATAGTTTTATGCAGGCTGTTCCTAATTGAATTTGTCATTTTATAATAAATAAAACATGATTTTATATTGTGTTAAAATATATAATTATAAAGTAATATACTTTCAACTTGTACACGATTTCACACATTGATCATGTTGTACTTGTCTACCGACAAATTTACTGGTCAAGTTTTCTTGTCGGCACAGGATTTCCACACCCCTGTCATAACAATTGATTTAACAGTGCATGTCAAGGTTTGAGAAGCAGGTACATGTATATGGCTAGGCTAAAATGTGTTTACGTATCTACAAAACAACGTTTAAAGCACCTTTTCAATCCAAAATTGCATAAGTAAATGAATTACATCTGAAATTATTATTAAGTATGCCCACACAATTCAGCTAAATCAATGGAATCTTTCTGTAACAATATTAACGTTTTTAAGGTTTCCACTAGGGTTTCAGTGTTTTCCGCAATTAACCAAACTAAGGTTTCATTACACATGCGACATGTTTCCAGAACCATTTCAAACATTTCTAAAAATGGTTTATTCATCAAACAACATTTTAAACGCTGAACTGTTCATTTTTAATAACCAGAACTTAGTTCTCTGCAGCTAAGCGGTTACAGTAAGTGTTTTGAACATTTCAGGCTAATCACTCAGTCCTGAAAAAATTACCTGCAAAAAGGTTTGGACTTATCTTAGCAACTGTTTTCTTGACATCAACCAGTCCCTATGTAATCCAAAGTGACGTTTCCAACCTAATTGTGCTCAGGCAATGATCTTTGACCAATGACCTAATGGTAAATAAACACACCCTCCATAACAAAATGCATGGTTTAGCAATTACATGTAGCAAGTTTAACTATTATTCAGAAACCAAGGTATGTTGCAATCATCTAGACAGTTTTCTGCATTAGAAAATCGAATAACAGTGTATGTAATTGGCTGAACCAAATTAATCTCCTTTGATTTGTATTCACAGATTTCTAGCAGCATTTATTTATGTATTATGCATCAAATATACATGTACATATAAATAATAGGGCATTACTCCTTATCTGAGTCTCAGAGTACATTTTTATTAGTACACATATACACTCAACAAAAGTTATAACACACCAAATAGAAAGTGTTGTATTTTCTTTATTTATAAGAATTTCAGCTGCGCCATGGTAAACACGAAATTCTTTCCTATTTTCCAATATTCTGATATTTACACATGCATGTATAACTCAAATAATCATAGCATGACATAACACCATGCAGATCAGTTTAACTGCAAACTGTACAAAATGAAGATTTATTTAATGGAATATTTAGATATTGATTATAAGTTGGTAACACATTGGCAAATATATTAATATTTAGTAAATACATATGATGAAAGATATTAATCTAGGGAAATATTCTCATGAAATTACTAGAGTATTGCACTCTGCTCTTTTTGGCAGCAAATGATGTGCTCTTGTCAAAAAATCTAAATCTGCACCATAACATAGGATAACAGCTCTAGAATTATAAAAATTATTAGTTTAAAGACGATTTCTACAATTTTCCTTCCATGATTTTTTTTTATTTTCACATATTTTGCAGATCTTTCAATGCCTAACAAAATATTTTTCTTGGAAAATGAATGTAAATGACCTACCCGTAAAAGCATTTTAGAAATTATTTTTGTTGTTTTTACTTTAGCAACAACATAGTATTGACCATTGATTGGTAAAAACATAGTATTGACCATTGATTGATAAAAACATAGTATTGACCATTGATTGATAAAAACATAGTATTGACCATTGATTGATAAAAACATAGTATTGACCATTGATTGGTAAAAACATAGTATTGACCATTGATTGATAAAAACATAGTATTGACCATTGGTTGATAAAAACATAGTATTGACCATTGATTGATAAAAACATAGTATTGACCATTGATTGATAAAAACATAGTATTGACCATTGATTGATAAAAACATAGTATTGACCATTGATTGATAAAAACATAGTATTGACCATTGATTGGTAAAAACATAGTATTGACCATTGATTGGTAAAAACATAGTATTGACCATTGATTGGTAAAAACATAGTATTGACCATTGATTGGTAAAAACATAGTATTGACCATTGATTGGTAAAAACATAGTATTGACCATTGATTGGTAAAAACATAGTATTGACCATTGATTGGTAAAAACATAGTATTGACCATTTATTGGTAAAAACATAGTATTGACCATTGATTGGTAAAAACATAGTATTGACCATTGATTGATAAAAACATAGTATTGACCATTGATTGATAAAAACATAGTATTGACCATTGATTGATAAAAACATAGTATTGACCATTGATTGATAAAAACATAGTATTGACCATTGATTGATAAAAACATAGCATTGACCATTGATTGATAAAAACATAGCATTGACCATTGATTGATAAAAACATAGTATTGGCCATTGATTGATAAAAACATAGTATTGACCATTGATTGATAAAAACATAGTATTGACCATTGATTGATAAAAACATAGTATTGACCATTGATTGATAAAAACATAGTATTGACCATTGATTGATAAAAACATAGTATTGACCATTGATTGGTAAAAACATAGTATTGACCATTGATTGGTAAAAACATAGTATTGACCATTGATTGAAAAAAACATAGTATTGACCATTGATTGATAAAAACATAGTATTGACCATTGATTGATAAAAACATAGTATTGACCATTGATTGAAAAAAACATAGTATTGACCATTGATTGATAAAAACATAGTATTGACCATTGATTGATAAAAACATAATATTGACCATTGATAAAAACATAGTATTGACCATTGATTGGTAAAAACATAGTATTGACCATTGATTGATAAAAACATAGTATTGACCATTGATTGATAAAAACATAGTATTGACCCTTGATTGATAAAAACATAGTATTGACCATTGATTGATAAAAACATAGTATTGACCATTGATTGATAAAAACATAGTATTGACCATTGATTGATAAAAACATAGTATTGACCATTGATTGATAAAAACATAGTATTGATGTGCCCCAGCAATAGGCTGTGGCTCATGTTTATAATTATGCCATGTTTACATATATATATTCATACTTACCTGATGCCATCATTTTATGTAATTTTCTTCTGCATGCATTTGAGAGTGTCCATTCATGCTGCCATTAACGATTCCCAAGGAATAATCGTCTGATAACTCCTGTATTAACGATTATACTGACAACATACCTTGTGCATCGTTATTCTTGATTTTAGTTATTTACACTCTGTTCCATGTCTCAATTTGACAGATATTTCAATCGTGTATTTTCCAGTCTATATAGTTCTTACAGATATTTTACCAAGCAGTTCATTTAAGTAATCATATTTCTTTGTAAAAACATGTTTACCTTATTATTAGACTACTTATTTAATCCGTTTGACACGATTTTCTTGTCAGAATTGCACATTGTGTTTGTCCATGTATGCCACCATTTTGTCTTGAATTCTGGGACGTAGGTTACACTGTACTTATATTAAACTGTCTCAGAGTAAAGATTTTACATCTTTAATGATGAAAAGAGCATATTCAACCATGAATTTGGTATGTTTTGTCGTCTAATGTTCAAGAAATATAATATTTTGTTAGATTTTATCAAATTCCAATATGGCGGCCTTTCTTTCCCGTTCCCTTCTTGTACCCATGGAGCGCGTTCTATAGTTGGTCGTTTTTGGGGATTTAGCGTTCTTTTGTTGGTCATTTTTTGGGATGGGGCAAAATTGGTCGTTTTATGGCCGTTTTGGGGGATTTATTTGGGTTTTGGTCGTTTTGGGGGCTTTTGCCCATCCATGGGTATAAAAGGAGCGATTTTTCTTATGAAACTCACTCTGGTCGCGCAAAATCTAGAGGCAGACGCTTTTCGTTTAGTTTCAGAAAAACACCTTAACAGTAAAGGATTTTACATCTATGCATTTATTAAACTAAGTATTTATGATTAGTTAAGAAATTAACAATTGTTTCGTCATTTTGTGCAGTAAAATAAGTAATGTTTGTATAAATGACCAGAGTCACTGCACTTTAAATATTAGTGGATTGTTGCCTTGTTTACATTGACTTGTACCGACGTGGACACTCTAATTTATTAAATGAACTTTTTATGCCAAGTTGTTGTTCTGCGCTATGTTTGCGAGAGAAAATTAAAATGTAAAGCATTTGATCTTGTTTTCGTCATTTTAGAAGTAGGAAAACAGATGCCCTATACGCTGGGCATAACATTATTGACCATTGATTGATAAAAACATAGTATTGACCATTGATTGATAAAAACATAGTATTGACCATTGATTGATAAAAACATAGTATTGACCATTGATTGATAAAAACATAGTATTGACCATTGATTGATAAAAACATAGTATTGACCATTGATTGATAAAAACATAGTATTGACCATTGATTGATAAAAACATAGTATTGACCATTGATTGATAAAAACATAGTATTGACCATTGATTGATAAAAACATAGTATTGACCATTGATTGATAAAAACATAGTATTGACCATTGATTGATAAAAACATAGTATTGACCATTGATTGATAAAAACATAGTATTGACCATTGATTGATAAAAACATAGTATTGACCATTGATTGATAAAAACATAGTATTGACCATTGATTGGTAAAAACATAGTATTGACCATTGATTGGTAAAAACATAGTATTGACCATTGATTGAAAAAAACATAGTATTGACCATTGATTGATAAAAACATAGTATTGACCACTGATTGATAAAAACATAGTATTGACCATTGATTGAAAAAAACATAGTATTGACCATTGATTGATAAAAACATAGTATTGACCATTGATTGATAAAAACATAGTATTGACCACTGATTGATAAAAACATAGTATTGACCATTGATTGATAAAAACATAGTATTGACCATTGATTGGTAAAAACATAGTATTGACCATTGATTGATAAAAACATAGTATTGACCATTGATTGATAAAAACATTGACCATTGATTGGTAAAAACATAGTATTGACCATTGATTGATAAAAACATAGTATTGACCATTGATTGGTAAAAACATAGTATTGACCATTGATTGATAAAAACATAGTATTGACCATTGATTGATAAAAACATAGTATTGACCATTGATTGATAAAAACATAGTATTGACCATTGATTGATAAAAACATAGTATTGACCATTGATTGATAAAAACATAGTATTGACCATTGATTGATAAAAACATAGTATTGACCATTGATTGATAAAAACATAGTATTGATGTGCCCCAGCAATAGGCTGTGGCTCATGTTTATAATTATGCCATGTTTACATATATATATTCATACTTACCTGATGCCATCATTTTATGTAATTTTCTTCTGCATGCATTTGAGAGTGTCCATTCATGCTGCCATTAACGATTCCCAAGGAATAATCGTCTGATAACTCCTGTATTAACGATTATACTGACAACATACCTTGTGCATCGTTATTCTTGATTTTAGTTATTTACACTCTGTTCCATGTCTCAATTTGACAGATATTTCAATCGTGTATTTTCCAGTCTATATAGTTCTTACAGATATTTTACCAAGCAGTTCATTTAAGTAATCATATTTCTTTGTAAAAACATGTTTACCTTATTATTAGACTACTTATTTAATCCGTTTGACACGATTTTCTTGTCAGAATTGCACATTGTGTTTGTCCATGTATGCCACCATTTTGTCTTGAATTCTGGGACGTAGGTTACACTGTACTTATATTAAACTGTCTCAGAGTAAAGATTTTACATCTTTAATGATGAAAAGAGCATATTCAACCATGAATTTGGTATGTTTTGTCGTCTAATGTTCAAGAAATATAATATTTTGTTAGATTTTATCAAATTCCAATATGGCGGCCTTTCTTTCCCGTTCCCTTCTTGTACCCATGGAGCGCGTTCTATAGTTGGTCGTTTTTGGGGATTTAGCGTTCTTTTGTTGGTCATTTTTTGGGATGGGGCAAAATTGGTCGTTTTATGGCCGTTTTGGGGGATTTATTTGGGTTTTGGTCGTTTTGGGGGCTTTTGCCCATCCATGGGTATAAAAGGAGCGATTTTTCTTATGAAACTCACTCTGGTCGCGCAAAATCTAGAGGCAGACGCTTTTCGTTTAGTTTCAGAAAAACACCTTAACAGTAAAGGATTTTACATCTATGCATTTATTAAACTAAGTATTTATGATTAGTTAAGAAATTAACAATTGTTTCGTCATTTTGTGCAGTAAAATAAGTAATGTTTGTATAAAAGACCAGAGTCACTGCACTTTAAATATTAGTGGATTGTTGCCTTGTTTACATTGACTTGTAACGACGTGGACACTCTAATTTATTAAATGAACTTTTTATGCCAAGTTGTTGTTCTGCGCTATGTTTGCGAGAGAAAATTAAAATGTAAAGCATTTGATCTTGTTTTCGTCATTTTAGAAGTAGGAAAACAGAAGCCCTATACGCTGGGCATAACATTATGGTGTCTTGGAAGTGGAATCTTTATAAATAAATAAAATTCAGCGATTCGAACCTACATTTAATTGTCAGTAATGACCGTAAAATAACTTAGCATAATGTAACAAGTAACTTTGACATTTAACAACATTTTAGAATAAAATAAACGAACACTGTCATACTTTAAATAAATAACATTGCGTAAAATCATGGCAAACAACTCAATCGATAGCGAAGGCGAAATAACAATTAGACCTGGTTTTCTTAATGGTCCAATTTCAACCGAAATGGAAGACGGCAGAAGTGTTTCCGACGATGGAGCCGACACTGTGACTGAGGCCGGTGGGTGCTACCTTCGCAATGGACCACACACGGAGGGCACCGGTAACCCTAGCTTGCCGCACGATGTGGCAAGCATCCTACAGACAGTCGTCCAAGAGTTGCGGGAATTAAAGCAGCAAAGCAATGGCATCAACCAAGTACCGCGACAAAGCGTCTCGAGCAACGTCAGAGAAGAGCGGGGCAAGGGGTTCGAACGGGTGCGTTGGCGAGATGGTTATGCCGATGATCGAGAACGCGATTTCAACAATTGCCACAGAGAGGGTAGGCCATACAGCGAAAACAGACCGTATCAACGAGACGATTATAGTGATGGTTACCACAATAGCCGAGGATATCGTGCAGCGAGACAGAATGGTAGATGCCACAACGGACCTCCCCCAAAGATCCCTGCCTTTACAGGCAAGGAGGACTGGAATGTATGGCATTCTAAGTTTGAGGCTATAGCCAGACGGTACGGCTGGGACGAGGAAGACAAGCTTGACAACCTCTTACCCAGACTAGAGGGGCAAGCAAGCGAGTTTGCATTTGCTCAACTGCCACCAGAAACACTTTCAGACTATGGGGAACTGACAACTGAACTCACAAGCCGTTACAGGGTGATTGAGACGCCTAGGTCTTTCGCTGCTAAGTTCAGCCGAAGAAGTCAACGACACGGCGAGACCACTGAGGAATATGCAGCAGAACTAAAGAGGCTGTATGACAAGGCACACGGATACAGAGACCGTGTAACGAGGGACGAAGACCTTGTAAGAAGATTCCTTGATGGGCTTCTAGACCAGGACGCCAAGTTTACAGTTGAGTTCCACAAAGAACCTAGAGATATAGACGAGGCGGTGTTCCATGTGGTCAACCTGTTCCAGACTAAGAATGCTTGCAGGTCGGACAGAAGCAACAAATATGCATTAAGGGCAGTTACTGCGAGTGAAGCTGAGACTGAAGACAGTGACGATAACGACCAAATTAACAGAATACCCCATCAACAGACGGAGGCCAAAAGTGGACATCAACAACATAATGCCAAGCAACAAGCGGTTAAAGTGGACGACACAGAAAAGCAGAAGGAACTTGTAGCCAAGCTTCTTAAAAGGATTGGGAAGTTGGAAGAAGCACTACAGGCCAAAGACAAGAGAAAGCCAACACCCAAGAGTGAGGTCAAGTGTTTCGCATGTCATGACATGGGACACTACGCTAGGGATTGCCCGAAGACACGAGAACCGGCCAAGAGGAGAAGCACCGCCTTTAAACATGAGAGGGGCTTCTCTCGAGCCCAGACGGAGGTCCTGTTAGAAGAAGTCAAGAGTAGCGTAGAGGGCATAAAACACGAAACTGAGGTCAGCGAGTCGAAAGAGGATGCGTTGTGTCTAGGGGGGAAAGGTCGAGAGAAAGGTACTGGCGTGTATATCAGAGGGCTGATTGGGAAAACCCCAGTGACCTTTACTGCCGATACAGGCGCATCCAGAACGATTGTGTCCAGCAGAGTGTATGACCAACTAGGTACAGAGGACAAGCCGGTCCTCAGAGGATCAGTCATGCTGCGCGGAGCTAGTGGATCACCTATCCAGGATAGGGGGCAGGGCGTATTCAGTATGAGTTTAGGCCCTGTGGAGGTCACTAAAGAAGCGGTGGTAGCTGATATCGAAGATGAGGTACTTTTGGGGTTGGATGCACTTGCTGGGGGTAACGATGAGCATGCCGATATCCTTCTTAGCAGGAATGTCATCAGTTGGAGAGGGAAGGAGATTCCATTGGTGCAAGATAGCAAGAGGCTGAGGAGAGTGACAGTAGCAGATGATGTTTTGATTCCAGCGCTCTCGGAAGCTTTGGTGGATGTGTACGTTGAACGTTATGAGACAGACGATACTGACTGCGAGGCAAATTATGTCATTGAGCCTACTGAAGATTTCAAACACAGTTATCCACTGATGATGGCAGCTACATTGGTGAATGTGAACAGAGCTCTGACATGTAAAGTAAGGGTACTCAATCCATTTACAAATGACACTACACTGCGACACAATGCAGAGATTGGAGAGGCAGAGAGAGTTGATCAATGCGCAGGCATTATAGCGGTTAAAGAGAATGTAGATGAGAAAGATAATCTAGGTGCAGTGAGACGGGTGCGGTTGAATACAGTTGGTGAAGACAGTTCCACGGACTTGCCAGTCGCAAATGAAAAAGATGTTCCATATCACTTGAAGTCATTATTTGAACAATCAACTGTCGGCAAAACTGAAGAAGAAAGAAGTGTGGTTGCTGGGCTTTTAAGCAAGTTTTCAGACACTTTTTCAAAAGATGAATGGGATCTTGGGTCGACACATCTTGCAGAGCACTCGATCAATACAGGCGATGCCGCTCCAATAAAGCAACGCCCCAGGCGAGTTCCTTTAGCATATGCAGAAGAGGAGCAAAAGGCGTTAAATGATTTACTGCAAAAAGGGGTCATACGAAAGAGTACTTCACCGTGGGCAAGCCCAATTGTTCTCGTCAAAAAGAAATCAGGAGCAATACGCCCATGCGTTGATTACCGTCGTGTTAATGCACTGGTTAAACCGGATGGGTTTCCGCTTCCTAGGATCCAAGATTGCCTTGATGCTGTATCAGGTTCTCGCTACTTCAGCACTTTTGACCTAACGTCTGGCTATTTTCAAATAACCTTGAAAGAGGAAGACATCCCTAAAAGTGCATTTTGCTGTAAGTTTGGTCATTTCGAAATGACCCGAATGCCCTTTGGTCTCAATAATGCGGCGAGCACATTTCAACGCACTATGGAACTGGCCCTTCAAGGTCTTCACTGGATTACTTGTCTCGTGTACATAGACGACATTGTGGTATTCGGCGCAAATTTCCTTCAACATATGGAGCGGGTTATCGAGGTGGTAGAGCGAATACAGAGCGCGGGGCTAAAACTAAGGCCAGACAAGTGTCATCTCCTACAAAGCGAGGTGTTGTTCCTTGGTCACATAGTGTCGAAAGATGGTGTTCGACCAGATCCTTCAAATGTTGAGAAGATAGTCAACTGGCCTCGTCCAAAGAATGCAAAACAAGTGAAGCAGTTCGTCGCAACTGGATCCTACTACAGGAGGTTTATCCGGAACTATGCAAAAATGGCCAGACCACTGTCTGCTCTCACCAAACTGGATGCTGCATTTATCTGGGATGAAGAATGTGAACGGTCTTTCAACTGTATTAAGGCAGCACTCACAAGTCCCGAAGTGATGGGTTACCCACTGAATGAAGGAGGCATTTTCTACTTAGATGTAGATGCATCTGGTCAAGGCATAGGAGCAGTTCTAGCACAATTGCAGGAAGGCCGAGAGCGTGTTTTGGCGTACGCCAGTAGAGGCCTCAGCAAAGCCGAGAAAAACTATTGCATTACCGAAAAGGAATTGCTGGCAGCAGTATACTTCATACAGTACCATCGCCAGTATCTCCTAGGTCGACCCTTTATAGTACGCACAGATCATCAGGCTCTTGTGTGGCTATTCAGCTTGAAGGAACCCAGTGGCAAGGTGGCCCGCTGGCTCGAGATTCTGGCTGATTTTGACTTCAAGATCGAGTATCGTAAAGGTAGTCAGCAGCCGCACTGTGATGCCCTGTCACGGTGTGAAACCCCACGTGACTGTCGCTGTAGTGATGTGGACACCAGCGAGCTGCTTAAATGTGGTCCCTGCAAGAAATGTCTGAGAAGGGCTGAAATGATGCAACTCAAATGCGAACAGGTTATTGGACAGTCTATTGACGGCAATTCACAAGGAAAGCAGGAACCAGACCAATGCGTTATTGCAGCGACTAGCAGGAGTAGCCGAGTCAATGCAAGGCGACCTCCGACGTGTGGAGAGGAAGATGTCAGCCATGGAGAGGCGCTTGGAAGAGATGAAGGGTCCCACAATCAAGAGCGTGGTGAAAAGTGTTAACAGAAAATAAACACTAACATTATAGACAGTAGAAAGTGAACAAAAATGAAAATTGTGAATAGACACTAACATTTGTTTACTAAGGTTTAATTAAATTATAGAAAGTTATTTCACGGTTACTATTTAAATGTTTCATGTTAATCGTTAAATTGTCACATACTATACAAATTAAATTGAACTTTGGCAACGGAGTGCCAACTTATTCTCCTAAGGAGGGAGTAGTGATGTGCCCCAGCAATAGGCTGTGGCTCATGTTTATAATTATGCCATGTTTACATATATATATTCATACTTACCTGATGCCATCATTTTATGTAATTTTCTTCTGCATGCATTTGAGAGTGTCCATTCATGCTGCCATTAACGATTCCCAAGGAATAATCGTCTGATAACTCGTGTATTAACGATTATACTGACAACATACCTTGTGCATCGTTATTCTTGATTTTAGTTATTTACACTCTGTTCCATGTCTTAATTTGACAGATATTTCAATCGTGTATTTTCCAGTCTATATAGTTCTTACAGACATTTTACCAAGCAGTTCATTTAAGTAATCATATTTCTTTGTAAAAACATGTTTACCTTATTATTAGACTACTTATTTAATCCGTTTGACACGATTTTCTTGTCAGAATTGCACATTGTGTTTGTCCATGTATGCCACCATTTTGTCTTGAATTCTGGGACGTAGGTTACACTGTACTTATATTAAACTGTCTCAGAGTAAAGATTTTACATCTTTAATGATGAAAAGAGCATATTCAACCATGAATTTGGTATGTTTTGTCGTCTAATGTTCAAGAAATATAATATTTTGTTAGATTTTATCAAATTCCAATATGGCGGCCTTTCTTTCCCGTTCCCTTCTTGTACCCATGGAGCGCGTTCTATAGTTGGTCGTTTTTGGGGATTTAGCGTTCTTTTGTTGGTCATTTTTTGGGATGGGGCAAAATTGGTCGTTTTATGGCCGTTTTGGGGGATTTATTTGGGTTTTGGTCGTTTTGGGGGCTTTTGCCCATCCATGGGTATAAAAGGAGCGATTTTTCTTATGAAACTCACTCTGGTCGCGCAAAATCTAGAGGCAGACGCTTTTCGTTTAGTTTCAGAAAAACACCTTAACAGTAAAGGATTTTACATCTATGCATTTATTAAACTAAGTATTTATGATTAGTTAAGAAATTAACAATTGTTTCGTCATTTTGTGCAGTAAAATAAGTAATGTTTGTATAAAAGACCAGAGTCACTGCACTTTAAATATTAGTGGATTGTTGCCTTGTTTACATTGACTTGTACCGACGTGGACACTCTAATTTATTAAATGAACTTTTTATGCCAAGTTGTTGTTCTGCGCTATGTTTGCGAGAGAAAATTAAAATGTAAAGCATTTGATCTTGTTTTCGTCATTTTAGAAGTAGGAAAACAGAAGCCCTATACGCTGGGCATAACATTATTGACCATTGATTGATAAAAACATAGTATTGACCATTGATTGATAAAAACATAGTATTGACCATTGATTGATAAAAACATAGTATTGACCATTGATTGATAAAAACATAGTATTGACCATTGATTGATAAAAACATAGTATTGACCATTGATTGATAAAAACATAGTATTGACCATTGATTGATAAAAACATAGTATTGACCATTGATTGATAAAAACATAGTATTGACCATTGATTGATAAAAACATTAAACAAAAATTATTTGTTGCAACGGCTCATTAAAAGTAAGCAATCTGTTACATGGTGAAAAAAAAAATCATATTTGCCCAAAATGCATTTTCATTCATTTTTTGCCAAAAAAAATCTACATTTTGTTATCATATAAAAGCTTGGTTTTGACTATAGATAAAAATCTGTTCCGTGAAAAGTCCTGATTTTTCGATATTTAATACATAATTATATGCTTAATAGACTGGAAAAAAAATATAAAGGGGGTCACCATGGTTGTTTTCAAAAAAAAGAAGATAGTTTACATGCGCATATCGGATATTATTATGTAAAAAAAACAGGTTGGAATGACAGTCATTATTTATAAAAATACACCTATTAAAGTGAATGTTATATACATGTGTATAATTATTTTAGCAACAGCAGTTGATTATAAATATGTACAAAAAGTTATTAAGGCCAAAACACTTTCACATTAATCACTAGCAAGTTCACATCTATATTCGAATTCAATGTTCTGGCTGCGTGTTCCTACTTTCGTTTTCAGCGTATTAACAAACTTTCACAAATAATCGAGTCACAAGACACTCCTACTATAATCATGGCAATTATTATGAATATATTTGATTCTAGTTGACAATTACAGTGTACAAAATGCTTAATAAATATTAGTATCTGTCAAGACATTTCACATTTATAAGATTTAAATAAACTCCACAGATGCGCAAAAAGATGCGCAGAAAAAACTACCGAAATCGTCTTTAAGCCTTATGTATAAAGAATATTCCAGCATCACCCATGCTTCTTTCTGGCAGAACCCTGTACTTTTCCTGATCCTATATTACCCAAAATAATCGGACACTGATGTCTGACAACATGGTTAGCATTATATGCAATATAGATGGCAATAATGTGATTTGATTTTAAATTAAGACCAATGGGTTTTTATGGTTTAATAGAATCTTCAATCCTCATATGAATAAGTCACATTTGTGTTTTTATCCTACTTAGTTAACCTGATTTTCCATGTCAGCTCAACAATTTAAATTAAGTTAATTTATGTCTGATCTCCAAAACGCAACAAGGGTATTTGACTTTGCAGAAGAAAATCAAAATTACAGATTTAATACTTTGTAACATTTGGTGCATCACTATTCCTCTGGAGAAAAGATGTGCAATGACATTTACAAAGATTAAAATTGTCATTAAAAGTGCTTTGTAAAGTATTTTCATCTACCGGTAATTTACAATATAATTATATACTTAAAGGAACTTATTCACAGATTTCCGTACGTTTAAATACTTCATTAAATGTCTTATATGCAAAATCTACAGCATCTGGACTAACCAAAACTAAATATTACATAAATATTACAAAAACACAAGTAAAAAGTTTACCTCTGCCAAGCATCGAACCCATAACCTCCAGATCAAGCCTGATACATGTGCTAACCACTGGGCAGGCCGGACTTACATGTATGCCTAATAAGGTATATTTTTTATACTATGTACGTGTAACAGTGTTCTCCAAAAGTATTGGGGAAAAGTGTTACAAATGCTTTATAATTTATGTTTTTTCATCCGAGATGAATTATTTTAAATACATTTCTGTGTCAGGAGTGTTATTTCGATTATTTTCATATAATTTTGTTTGATTTTGGAATCTGTGACAAAATTTTTGCAAATTTTCAATTTACTAATACATTAATAGGTCCTTATAACATATTCATTCTCTCCATTTTTTTAACCTAGTTTGCAACTGTTTCTTTTACATGTGTCTACCTTACAGTAGTTTCATTGACTAGCTCAGTGTCTGAAATACCAGTATCTATATCTTCAGAGAGAACTTTTACTTGCTTAACTGCTTCATTATCACCTGTCTCATTAACAACTCGCTTATCTATATCTACACAAGAATCTACTCCTTCACCTTGTTTAACATCGAAAACAACTTTTTTCTCATCTTTCGTTGTATCAAGTTTAACTTCAGGGTCCGTAATAATTTCATTTGTAGCATGATCATCACAATCTATCAAATCCTTATCACAGGTTTGTTCACTTTGTCCCACATCTGTTTTAACATATTCTTCCACATTTTCAGTACATGTATTGCATACATCAAGGGAATCGTTTACAGCAACATCTGACACTTGTTTCAACTCATTCCCTATTTCAACTGTTCTTTCCAGTTCTACAGCATCACCTTGAACACTTTCAGTTGCATTTGTGTCCTCATCTGACACTTGAGAAGCCACTGTATTATTCTGTGCATCTTCAGGCAAATTGTCACAAGGATCACTTTTGATAAATGAATCTCTTTGGGTGTTCCTTTTACTTTCTGTTTCAACTTTTTTAACATCTTGATCTGTAATCATGGCTGTTCCAGTTCTCCGAGCCAATTCACTGCGGTATTTTTCCGAAGTCATGGCTGCAAGCTTGGACTTCTTTTCGTTGATGAGGTTTTTCACATTCATGGAGTTGGATGGCTTCCAATCTTTTGGGAGAAATGACTCACTCTGAAAAATTACACAAAAGAGTGTCCTTAAACTACTGCGTAAACCTAAACTGTAGACCTTACATAAATATTTGAAATTTAAAACTTTTTTAAAATGTTACACAAACAGTGGAGTGACAGAAGCATGCTTTGGAACCCAGACCTAACTTTCAGTTACTGTTTACTCAGCTTGGGGAATGAGTCCAGAACCCATCATATTTGGATATTTTGTGTTCTGAAACTTGGCACAGCGGGAGGAAGCATACAGAAAATAACTAGTATAGTTGCAGTGGCCACAATAAGCACAGGCCTCCAAGCCCTGCACTGATAAATTCTGGGCTGTGCTTGCACAAATTCTCAGTTGTATATATGTGGCGCGTCGTTAGAAAACTGGTCTTAATGCATGTGCGTAAAGTGTCATCCCGGATTAGCCTGTGCAGTCCGCACAGGCTAATCCAGGACAGCACTTTCCGCTTTTATGGTATTTTCTGTTTCAAGGAAGTCTCTTCTAAACATAAATCCACTGTAGGCTGAAAGTGCCGGACTGCACAGGCTAATCCGGGACGACACTTTACGCACATGCATTAAGACCGGTTTTTCCACGACGCCCTTCATATATGGGCTTGTAGCATTGTCTCGCTCTCAAGTAATAATATAATAATTCACGCCTTCTTGCCAAAACTGCTTATTTCAATGCCTAAAGTTGATTTATTCAACAGTGTTAAGTATTGATGAAATGCATACTTGTTTTGTGGTGTTTTTTTTTACTTCAAAAATTGTGATAGTTAAGATGACCTGTCAAAATAAAACGAAACCACAGTCATATTACTATGTGTTGCCTATTGGTTTCCAGTAGCCGTTATACTTTGTGAATCATTTGGCACATTATGAGAAAACATGACCTGAAGAACCCTTGCTTAAATGTCATTTATTGTAAAATAGAAATAAGAATACTCTGTCAATCATTTTATTTCATTAATCACACTGGCTTGAAATTGATGATTCTGCAAATAAAAACTTTGTACTCCTTGTGAAAGCTGATAAACATCACATCACCATTCCTGAACCATCACCCAGTGGAGACAGTAACTTAGGTGGGTTTTTTCAGCCATTAGGGAGAATGGTGGCAGGATGAAGGAAATCTTTTTCAATCGGAAAATAATGTTAATTTAGAAGTTAAAGAAAGAATGATTTACCAAGATAAATTTCATATCACTTTAACCACTTTTAGAAAAATTTAAGTTCAGTGTCCGCCAAGTCTGAAAATGTGCAGATAGCCCACTGGGCTTCCAGATTTGTTTAGTGGTAGCCCAATCCTTTCTACATGTATGACACATGAAGCAGGGTGGAAATCCGGACCAGTCTGTTGACATTTTCTAATAATTTGCTACATCCTGGGTATTTATTAGTCTTATGCTTGTAATTAAGGTTTTTAAGCATAGTCTATTCATTTGTCATTGAATATTTGCAAAAGTATATTAAATTTCAAAAGATTTTCAACATTTCTGTGTTCACCAGCCCAGAGGGGCAGCAGGGGGGAACCAAAAAGGAGCAGGGTGCAGCACCTTGCTATTTTGCTCTACATTTTTCCCTAATAGGGGAATTAAACGTTTCCATGAATCTCAGTCAGTATCCGTGTCAGTATCCGCGTTTGTATGCGCAAAATTTCAATTCAGGCATTCATATCTGTGCATTAAGTTTTGTGTTCCTCTTTGAATTCGGCTTTCACAATTTTGACAAGCATACTCATTTTTAATAATGGCTGCAGTGTAGAAATCCAACAAATTCCCTACCATTGATGGCCATGTAACAAATGCCCTACATTTGACAGCATTTATTCTAAGCCAATATATTCATTTCAATGTATGACCATTTAACTGAATCCAACATATTGCCTACTATTAAGAATACATAAATATGTATCATTAATGTTTTCTGCAGTTTTCATAGCATACATATTGCACCACATATTGCTAAATAGCGTTCGTTTGTTGACTGTATCAGAATAAAATCGCTCAGCGAGCGATTCTATACGGACCCACTATACGGACACTGAAATGCAGATACGAACATATGGAGCCAGCCCAATGATTTTCAATGTGTTCCATTTTTACATTGATACGATATACTGATACAGATGGAAACAGTGCCTAAGTAGCCCAGCAGGCTCATGCTTTGAAATGACAGTAACCCATTAGTAATATTTGGTAGCCTACATGCTTCTGGTCAATTTGGTGTAAGGGATTGTCTGACACTGTTATTCATTTTTGACGCGTGTCGTGGGAAAACCAAGCTTAATGCATGTACGTAAAGTGTTGTGCCAGATTCGCCTGTACAATGAGCACACGTTAATCCAGGATGGCACTTTCCGCTTTTATGGTATTTTCTGTTCCAAAAAAAAGTCTCTTCTACACATAAATCTTCTAAACATAAATCCACTGTAGGGGGAAAGTGCCGTTCTGCAGACTGAACAGGCTAATCCAGGACAACACTTTACACACATGCATTAAGCCCAGTTTTCCCATGACGCCCCTCCAATATACCTTGAAGTTGACATCACATGTAGGTTTGAAGCTTGTCACAGGGTTAGTCGTGGCTTTGAGCACCTGAAGGATCGGTGTGACTTTCATGGCGTTCAACTCCTTGTGTAGGCCTATAGCAGTCTTGAGGACCTCTCGCATCTGATCTGACTGGGCTCTATCATGGGCCGTCTCTCCCCTCTGAAAATATACAGATATTATCACATCAGCTTTGGAAGAGCAAAATAGTGGCTGGGCTTTGTATGAAACTTCAAATCATAAAGGAGAAAGCACTCAGAAATACAGACCTTCACCAAGATTAGCACTCGGAGCGAAGTGCTTAACAATGTATATTAAAGTTATATTGCGCTTATATGCATGATACCAAAAGATTGTCGCTCCACTATACTAGTATATACTACCCATTTAGCTTCTTTTCCTGTATATTTGGCCACTTAAGAGCTAAACTGCTTTTATACACTACATGAGCGCAATTCCAACACCAGTGAGACTTTTATCCATAAATGTAAGGTCTCTCCTACTAAATAAAGGCCAGATAATGTAGAGATCAGCCATTCACTTAGTTACTGACCAATTCTAGGAAGGCACCCTAGCAACCATGAATTCGTCCGATGCTTCCTATCATTTGGTTAAGTCTTCATTTTGATAAGAAAACACTAAAATTTGGTTACAATTTTGATATTATTCATTAGAAGCATTCTTTATTAAACTGACACACACTAGCATACTGTTTGAAAATGAATGTTTACAAAATTCTTGGCTTATGCACAAAGTGTGTAGCAATATTTGGGAATTTCTTTTAAAAATCTTAATTTTTCTAAAAACAAAATCTGAAATTCGCAATTTAGAAAACCAAAAACAATATTTATGTGATAGAATTGTCTCAATACAGATAACTATCACAAGTTTTATAAGAAATAGTAGTTACTTCCATTATCTGGGGGTGGCCAAATCTATAGGAATGGCTGAATCTATAGGAAAGAAGGATATATTCAAAAACAGGTTACATTAGAAGTTCAATAATAATCTCATGGTCAAGGATAAGATGCGTCTATAATTCTAAACTATTTCTCAAACATAATTGTTCAATTAATCGATAAAGTATTCAATTCATAACATGAACAATGATGTATCCATTTAGCATACTTCCGGTTTAAACATGTAACCTCCCTTCCTTATCTCAAAGTTACTTTTTTCCTCGACCCAGATAGATGGTGATCCTGATGACCTCAAAAAATCAAATCATTTGTCATTTGCCTATTTCCATTCTTCACACAAAACTCTCATACATTTATTTCAATTTTACATAAATGTTCAAAAATAATTCAAAGCAATAGGCACTAAAAGCCTTGTGCATCAAAATTCAAAGGGTTAATTGCTCATAGTATTAAATTTACAAATTTAAATTGTAAATGAACATGCATGAACAATTGAATTCTAATCAGAGCTTTGGAAACATGCCCTTAGAACATTGTGGGCCAACAAATCATATACGAGTCATGTCGTGGGAAACCCGGGCTTAATGCATGTGTGTTAAGTGTCCTCCCTGATTAGCCTGTGCAGTCCGCACAGGCTAGTCCGGGGCGACACTTTCCGCTTTTATGGTATTTTCTGTTTCAAAGAAGTCTCTTCTAAACATAAATCCACTGCAGACGGAAAGTGTCGTCCCAGATAAGCCTGTGCGGACTGCACAGGCTAATCAGGGAGGACACTTAATGCACATGCATTAAGCACGGGTTTCCCACAACACGCCTCATATTTTTTACTGGCTGATGTAACACACCATGTCCCTGATGGTGGGGTTGATCCCTGCCTCCAGCAGAATGTAGACCAACTCATCGTTCCCTCTGTCAGCAGCCCAGTGAAGTGCCGTCCAGAATGTCTGAAAGTAGAAACAATAAAGCCTTAATACATTGAAGGCATGTCGTGGGAAAACCGGGCTTAATGCATGTGCGTAAAGTGTCGTCCCGGATCAACCTGTCCAGTCTGCACTGGCTAATCCAGGATGACACTTTCTGCCTACAGTGGATTTATGTTTTCAGAAGAGACTTCCTTGAAACAGAAAATACCATAAAAGCAGAAAGTGTTGTCCCGGATCAGCCTATGCAGACTGCACAGGCTTATTTGGGACGACACTTTATGCACATGCATTAAGCCCGGGTTTCCCACGACACTCCTCATTGTATCTTGAATAAATTGAATAAAAACTCTGTACAATGCATAGTATATAAACTACATCAAGAAATTAATTCATTACTTTGACATTTTATTTAAACTTGAATATACTCATGGTAAGTTGTCAGCTTTTTATTCTCGCTTGATTGCATCAAAAGCCAAAGGCTTATTGTGATACATTCGAGTCTGTGCCCTGAGTAGAAGCTGAACCAGGGACGGTATTCACAAAGCTCCTAAGGAAGATCTTAACTAAGGTTGTACTTAAGTGAAAATTTCCGGTGAAAATGTCTATGTGAAATCCACTGATTTACGTTAACAAAAGGGTAAAATCTGAAATATCAAAGTGATATTTACTAGTTTGAAACATTTAAATGTAAAAAGATCTCTACGTGAAGTAACCACAGACTTAAGGAATTTTATAAATTAAGGAATATACGAGGCGTGTCGTGGGAAAACCGGGCTTAATGCATGTGCGTAGTGGCGACCCGGATCAGCCTGTGCAGTCTGCACAGGCTAATCCAGGATGGCACTTTCCGCTTTTATGGTATTTTCTGTTTCAAGGAAATCTCTTCTAAACATAAATCCACTGTAGGCGGAAAGTGCCATCCTGGATTAGCCTGTGCGGACTGCAATGGCTAATCCGGGACGACACTTTACGCACATGCATTAAGTCTGGTTTCCCCACGACGCGCCCCTAAGGAGCTTTGTGGATACGGGCCCAGTAATTTCTTTAGTAGGGATGGAACTTGCCATCTCCCGAAGGCAAGACAAACCTCACATCCATTTCATCCCTGCGACTCATAATCAGAGTTGTGATTAATGATTTCAAAATCAGGTCTGGAGAGGTAAATGTCTACTTCATCTCGGCAGTTACAAGCATAATTAAGCCCAACTTCAAATTTTATATAGAAAATCAGATAAAAGGAAGGAATATAAAATACTAAGACATGCACGTGAATTGTTAACATGAAGAAAGTGATACATGTGCTTAGAAAAGATTTCACTAAAAATAATTCTGTATTTCTCATATCCAGTTGTTTGCGCTAGAAGTGCTTTGAAATGATAACACATCATTTTCATTATGTGTCTTTGTCAGGAGTTATTTTTTTCCTCTTTACATATACTATACTTTTATTTATGGATCCTGTGTCAAATATTATTAATTATCAATTTGTGAATAGGCTACTTTTTAAGTCTTTGAGCAACTTAACCCAGACGAATAATGTTGTGGCGCATCGGTCTTAATGCATGTGCGTAAAGTGTCGTCCCGGATTAGCCTGTGCAGTCCGCACAGACTAATCCAGGACGGCACTTTCCGCTTTTATGGTATTTTCTGTTTCAAGGAAGTCTCTTCTAAACATAAATCCACTGTAGGCAGAAAGTGCCGTCCCGGATTAGCCTGTGCGGACTGCACAGGCTAATCCGGGACGACACTTTACGCACATGCGTTAAGTCTGGTTTTCCCACGACGCGGCTCTGTTGTTATATGCAAGTGGAAAGTTGTACTACACGCCAGAGTTCTAGTTTACATACTGTTCCAACAGAGTCCAGTTCACATCCCGCCTCTATCAGGGCTGCGGCCATGTCAGGATGGTTGTGGTACGCTGCATACATGAGTCCTGTCAGATCGGCCTAGGGGGGAACACAGACAAAACAGGGAATGATGAGATGATTGTATATGGAAATGCATAAAAAATCTGTAGATTTAACAACTGAATAATCCCTAATGTAATTTAGAAATAGTCGTTTCATTAATTGATAGCAAATTACAATATGAACTAGTTATTCCATTATTTGTAATGATTTAAACATACTAAACAGTTAAAATAATAGCTTAAATAGTGAAAATATGTAGCATTAAATGCTCAAGTATAAATTAATATTGAAAATAAATTTCATTTCAAAGTTGCAAAAATAAAGGTATCTAAATGTTCAGTCATAAAATCAATGTAATACTCTAAGAATATGTTTGTGAAGAGGTGAAAACCTTAATCAGCACATATTGAATTACTTATCTGCACTTATCAACTAAGAATTTTTCCAACTTCAATCAATTTACGTGGTTACTTAGCAAAACTAAATAAATGAGGACCAATGGAGGCAATAATTCAGTGAAGTGTACACTCAATACTTCAGTATCAGAAGACGCATATTAGTATTGATTTAGAGATTCTGATTCAACACTTAGATAAAGTCAAATACATGTAGTCAGCAATTAAATGTGACTTATTCACCAAAAAATAGCTACCCGGATGTTGCTTGGCTGAAATTTTTTTTAGCCAATTTTGTATTGATTTTGTTGAAATCATGCCCATTACACAGTAGATAATTTCTATATTTTTTTAAAGAAATAAGAAAAGGTGTCGCTCAAACCAGAAATGATTTCAGTCAAAGAGTCAGCTGTGAAGCCATTGGCTTAAACGGTATTTGGAGTGGATCAGGGCAATAAAGGAATGAACAAATTAAAATGAGGGACTACTTACTTCACCCCAGTCGCTACTCTTGCTGTTGATGTCACTTCCCGCCTCGATCAGCGTGCGTGCAATTTCACCGAGACGTAACTCGTCGCGACCCTGCGACCGCGCACACTCATGAAGGGCAGTCCGCGCATCCTGAAAACAATGATGAGATATCAGCTTAAATTAAATGGAAAATGTTGTTCAACAATGAGAGATGCAGTTAACATTCAGAAAATAAATGAACACAATTCTATAATAACAAGCAAATTCTTAAGATGCAGGGATTTCAGTAGATTTTGAAAACCAGGTATCAAATGACCCTTGGCTTGAAATTTCAGGAATTTTGTTTTTGCATATTTGCTTAATGCCCTGCAATTTGTGTTAATACTTTTAACACATGTTTAATACAGGTTAAGAACTTGGCATAAAACACTATCAGTATATAAAAATATTATTTTCTAATGCTTCTGAAGCTGGCAAACAAGTGCATTTGCTAGAGGCAAAAATGACTAATTGAAATTTTCTTGCATCAAAAAAGCAGGATTCTGCATCTATTGAAATTGCTGGAATGCATGGTCAAAATATTTTTGATCGAAATCTATCACAAAAATGTTGAACAACATGTTTGCTAAATATACAGAGCCAAAATACAGAAAACATTCCTTAAATCTGGTCCAAATAAATTGTCTATGCATGCACATCTACCCACATCTCCAGATATAAGACTGTTGATGGTATGAAATGATTAAATCAACTGGCATAAAATGGTGTTGGAATTTTAAATCAGTACAAATGGCAATACTGCATCAGAAAAAAAGCAAAAATTAAAATAAAATTTCTAATAAATCCAAGTTACTCAATAGTAATCAAAATTAATATTGGGTAACTTTTTTCCTGCTGCTATAGAGAACACAGAAGTATAGTTTCATTGTTATGCTTCAGCAGGAATTCAACTGTTTCTATCCTCATTTTAATTAGCAAAATTATGTTCCTAGTCTACGTATGTGGCGCGTCATGAGAAAACCGGTCTTAATGCATGTGCGTAAAGTGTCGTCCCGGATTAGCCTGTGCAGTGCGCACAGGCTAATCCAGGACAGCACTTTCCTCTTTTATGGTATTTTCGGTTTCAAGGAAGTCTCTTCTAAACATAAATACACAGTTGGCGGAAAGTGCCGTTCTGGAGTAGCCTGTGCGGACTGTACAGGCTAATCCGGGACGACACTTTACGCACATGCATTAAGACCGGTTTTCCCACGACGCGCCTCATACGGTGTTAATGTACATACCTTGTTTTGTTTATGGACATCACAACCATTTTTAACAAGTAATTTCACTACATCCGGGTGACACCAGTAGGCGGCATTATGCAGTGCTGTCCAGCCATTCTAAAACAGTTTACAGCAGTTGTGGTAACTTGTCTTTTTTTGTGGCATATTTCAATCTTTTTTGTTAAACATTTCATTGTTGACATACTTTTTTCATATATATATATATATGTATATAAGTATATATATATAAGTATATAAGTATATGAGGTCCAACTGAATCCAAACAATTAGCTGTTCAAGTTACAGTTGGTCTAAATTTCTGCAAACATGAACATATGTTTGAAAACGTTGCAGAACTTGAAAATTAAATATTAAGAACATTGTTTTATTTTATTCTTATAACATAGTATGTTGCTATACATAGAGGATACTAGGTTAGTGTTGAATATAGAGAAGGTTATCAAAACACCGGAAGCACGAGTCTTGGCGAGCATTTCCGATGTTCGAGCCAAGCAAGATACGTGTGAACTTTTCTATATTCAACACTAATCCTAGTATTCTATTTATCCCATGTTTCCCTTTCAAACTTTCTAAAAACAAATGTTTGACAAACAGTGGAATTCATAAACTAACAGTAAAAATACTTGAATGCTAGTATTGAGTACTAAATGTACGAATTGTAATAAAGAAGTAGTCCCCAGATTCTAGAAATACAATAAACAAAACTGAGGCTGTTAACAATTTTATTGCATATATTTGTGTTGTTACAACAAAATATAATCAAATGGTAACTTTCACAACGAAAGGACCTTCAAAGTCAACAAAGACACAACCACGTAATGATCCTCACAATGTATGATCTATAAATAAATTAATACACAACAAATGACCGCCACCTTTCTGCTAGTTTTCAAAAACTCTGAAACGAACCACATGTGTGACTGCAAATTTAATCTGATTGTTTCGGAAAACATGTTTGCGCATTTTAAATACAATGTATATAAATTATCTTAAAATGAATAACCAGAAAATGCGATCGGCAAAAGTAAACAATGCGACTGTATCTTGAAAACGTAGTCCCAGCACGCGACAAGTATTTTTCCACAGTGTGGAATACAGCTAAGTTTATCCCCACGGGATGTTATTTTGCCAATGACAGCGTGAAGATGGGATAAAATATGCTTTACCACCATTGATCATTTTTCTTATTTGACAGGGAAGGATAAAAGGGCCCATTGCAAATCCCTTTAATGGTTCATTTTTCCAAATAGACCCTTTTCACATTCCCGTTATCGAGTACTGAAGGAGTTGTCTCCCTTGATAAAGGAAATCGAGAACGAGGCTGACGTTGTATTGGCTGTAACTGTCAATAAAGGAATATGATGTTCAAAGGAGAAAATGTCGAATAAACTAATAAAATGGTGGTGTTGTTTTTTCATTAAAGTCTTCCCTGTTTTGTAACTGAATTATGTGTACGTGAATAGGTTTCAAATTGTTCAATTATAATGCAAAAAATATCATTTATTAACAATCACACCATAGGCCAATCTGTGAACGAAACGAAGTTTGACATCATGATTATGTTACTTTAATGATTGAAATAAGTTTATAATTGCTTAATTTATTGGAGTTTACATCATTCATTATTTATTAATTTATAATTAATTACCAGAAAAAAGCAGTTCGTTTATTCCGGATTCAGTGTCGTCGGCTTGGGCAATTAACGGCTTGTCAGTAACATGGCCATTATTGCTAAATTATTATTATCATTATTATTATTATTATTATTATTATGCAGTATGAGCAAAAAAGAGAAGACACGGATTATGATTTTTTTTTCATCTCAATTAAAACAACTTCTACCAAGTTAGCCAGAATTGATCAAATACCTAAATACGTTTCTTCTTTGTATTCTCTAATGATAGAGAACCAAAACAAAAACATGATTTAGTTATGAAAAATAAGACATAAAACATCATTATTTAATACCAAAACTTCCAAAAGCAGTGTTAATTATCGTTATATGGCTTTAAACTTCGTGTACAAAAACATATACATTCCATTTATAAACTATCATGAGTTCAAGCAACGATCAGGATTACTGCCAATACAACAAGAGATGATTGTTAAACATGTATGCACCCCTGACTTGCAGCCAAGTTGTGAATATGTGCAATTGTTACAAAAAAAAAATTAATTTGCAATCCCAAGCGAGGTCTCGATATATGGTATAAATGTGTCAAGTTTCATTAAAATATCTCGATGCGTTCTCAAGTTATTGAGCGGAAACCGTTTTCAATTTTTAGTAATGGTGACCTTGACCATGA
Organism: Congeria kusceri; assembly: GCA_027627225.1. Classification (NCBI taxonomy): domain Eukaryota; kingdom Metazoa; phylum Mollusca; class Bivalvia; order Myida; family Dreissenidae; genus Congeria; species Congeria kusceri. Next base: position 52,580,368 of record CM051035.1, on the reverse strand, counting down.
CCCCACCCACCCCATATGAAATCCCAAGAGAGGTATTGATATAAGGTATCTATGTATGAAGTTTCCTTAAAATATCTCGATGCGTTCTCAAGTTATTGAGCGGACACCGTTTTTCTATTTTTAGTAACGGTGACCCCCCCATATGCAATCCCAAGTGAGGTCTCGATATAAGGTATATATATATGTATGAAGTTTCATTAAAATATCTCGATGCGTTCTCAAGTTATTGTGCTAAAACCATTTTTTCTATTTTTAGTAACGGTGGCTTTGACCTTGACCCCACCCACCCCATATGCAATCCCAAGCGAGATCTCAATATAAGGTATCTATGTGTGAAGTTTCATTAAAATATCTCGATGAGTTCACAAGTTATTGAGCGGAGACCATTTTTCTATTTTTAGTAACGATGACTTGACCTTGACCCCACCCACCCCATATGCAATCCCAAGCGAGGTCTCAATATAAGGTATCTATGTGTGAAGTTTCATTAAAATATCTTGATGCGTTCTCAAGTTATTGAGTGGAAACCGTTTTTCAATTTTTTTGTAACGGTGGCTTTGACCTTGACCCCACCCACCCCATATGCAATCCCAAGTGAGGTCTCGATATAAGGTATCTATGTATAAAGTTTCATTAAAATATCTCAATGCGTTCTCAAGTTATTGAGCGGAAACCGTTTTTCTATTTTTAGCAACGGTCACCTTGACCTTTGACCTGTTGACCTTAAAATTTGTAAGCGTCTTCCTTTCCTCCAAAGTAACCAGCATACCAACTTTCATGATCGTAGGTCAAAGCGTTCTCTAGATATCGTGCGGAAACGAAATGGTCTACGGACAGACCGACCATCCGACCGACTGACAGGTGCACAGCAATATACCCCCACTTCTTTGAAGGGTGGCATAATTATTATATTTTTTGAGTTAAATAAAGTTAGTTTGTTATTTTAAATAATACTGTTATTTCATTTGACAGGTTATCAAGTACATGTTATCAATGACCCATGTATTACTTCAATAACTGGACATTGTAAGCATGATTACGTAATTGTGCCATATGTGATTTTAAGATTAGGACCAGATATACACATTTTGGATACAATCTTATGATCATGTGTTTATACAAGATTATGATCTAACAATGTATTAGACCAGGTTTGAACAATTAGATTTTTGTCAGTCTCAGAGAAAGCATCTCAGTCTTAATTGCATTTTTTCGGCTTAGCTGTCTAAGATCACTTTTGACCTAGATTTCTTGCGATAATTATGCAGCGGGAAAATTGAATGCCAATAGAATTGGGCAAATTTTCTAATTTTAGGGAATGCAAACTTCAAACAATGGTTTAATGTATACCAATAACTGTTGCATACTTTTGGGGGTTAAAAATTTACATAATTGCTTACATAAGCGGTTAAAATCAAGTTAGAAACATATTATCGATATACACTCTAGAACTGAACATATTTTCTCATTGTATGTCATGAACATAATAATTATTATGTTCATTCCCAGAATTCATCAACTATTTTGTTTAGCCTAGCGTTTAGCCTAGCTCTATAAATAACAATTGATTCTAGCGAGTTCAACACACTCACGATCTTTCTAAAAATAGTTCTCTTTTAGCTGCCAGTGTATAGCTGTTATAATATGTATGCATCATTTAGCGTCCAGAGAATCATAAGAGCAAATATGTCAATAAAGGGGGAATTTATGTTATTAAACTGACTGTGCAAGTTTATTTGAAATTGAACTGTGGTTGCGTTCTGTTAATAATTAATGTGAACTGCACATTTCTATCAACTTCTCCAGTATATGTTAATCAACCTATAAAAAGATAACTTTCAATAAATAAAATGTGGTGAAATAAGTCTCTGAATACGTCCAAATGTTATTCGTGTTACTTTTACTTCATTTGCATGAATACAAGATTTGCAAAACCAATTATGCACAGAAACCCTTGATACATCATGTTCCTACCCAATATAATTTTCAATCGCCAGTCTTATGAAATTTTATGTTTGTGCTATCAAAATGGAAGTCATCATTACTTAAATTGCGCTGAATGTTCTCGGAAGATTGCTTTTCATTAGGATACACGGTATAAGGCTAAAGAAAAATAATGAATTGTTTCTCAGGCACTTTTTTCCAAAAAATCAGGAGGGAGGGCAAGTTTTTTTTTATTGAAGTATTTTTTCTCCTACTCTTTTCTAATGGCTTAGCAAAACAAGTAATTAAGTACAGATTAAAGACAACATTAAGTTCTAATAACAACATAAGCATTCCTTTTTTTAAAATTCTAAATATAGATTTATTAATCACAAACCGTCATTTATGCAAGCTGATGTAAAACGGCAATCAATTCGAATGTTCATAATTAACAAAGTGCCTTCAAATTGATACACCATCAGCATTAAAATACTTTTATTTATTTATAGAATTTAACTTTTCGTAATTCATATTTTTTATAACTATCAAAAATAGAAATAATTTTTGCAGTATATCAATAATTTTTGGAAAGGAAAATCAACACTTGTCAATGCAGCTGGCATTTTCGATTGTTTCCATAGGACTTATATTGACACAGATTTTCTTAAAAAAAATATGGAGTGAAATATGAAATATTATACAAGCAAAAGCATCTACGAAACAAAAGTTTAAATCATGAAATAGAACATATTTATAAAGGTTCCCAATCGAATATGACTCATGAAATAGAACATATTTATAAAGGTTCCCAATCGAATATGACTTTTTTTTCAAAATTTACACAGTATTTCAGACAGGAAGAAAGTTACTGAAAATACAGAAATATCTACCGGGTTACTCTTCTTCCGCTATGTTAAAATGCGGATTCGTTTAATTTTAAGCCGCTGTCCATCAATACATCGTAATTTTAGTAATATAGTTCTCATGAACGTTTATGGTGTTTATTCGTCCGGAATATGTTTCTTATTTACGAAAGGCATTGTTCAAAAGCGCTTGGTACGAACGAAATACTATAATGTACACACTGGTTTACTCCAGAGTCATCACCAGTTATCGCAGAAAGAGACGACAGCAAGTTACCAAAATGTTAATAATTCACGGATTTCAAATGCGTAGCTTTGTTATTTTGTTCGGTAACATGCCCATTAGAAACACTTTCTACAAAGTTTTATTTTTATTAACATATTTCTGGACTGCTCCTTTAAAACCCCGGCGCGATCGTCAAAAAATAGTAAAAAAATAATTTGTTTTGGCATTAAAACAAATTCGTGGCGGCCATAAAAGTACGTTGCGGCGCTGCCTGGGAAACAAATCATTGACTTTTTTAGCCTATAAATGATTAACTGACTTCGAAATGTGTATGTATTATGCATAGATAACTTCCAAGATGTAGGTAAGGTATATTACTTAAGAATAACTATACGCGTCTGATAAAAAATAATTTTCATTCATTCCCGCAATTATTTTCGTACATTGTTATGTTAATTTGTTAAATTTGGCTGACACATTTATATAATAATGATGTTTACGTAAATTATTTAGGTTATTCATGTATCACTGGTGAAAACATGGGGCGGTATGATCGGTTTAATTACTGTACAAATATTAATAATTATTGAATTAATCACAAATTAATTTTGGGATCCGAAACGTTTTCTTATGGTTTCCCAAAAAACCTGGGTCCGAGAAGTCTCCTTATACAGGTTGAGACCGAAAAAATGTGGGGTCCGAGAAGCCATGTAACCGACCATCTTAACCCTCTTGTATCTTATGTTTAGGGTAAAAATGATATCTCGGTATATTAATGTCAACGCCAATTGTCTTTTTCAAAGACATTTCTTGTTTTCATTTCTATCAACGATAATACTAATTAAACTGAAACTTCCTTATCGTATATCTTAATTACATTATGTATCATGTCATTTCTGTTTGTTATGAAGAAAAATTAGTGAAGATGTATAACATTTTATCAGTAATAAACTGAAAATGACCACCATGCAACCAGTATTACCACTATCAATACATCGCGAGCCTCGTTTTCGATTCGCCGCTAAATTACTGTGTCGTGATAATCACTAAAAATGGGAATGTGAAACTCGTCTATTAGAAAAAACAATTTCTAAAAGAGTTACAAATGCAAATTACATAGGAAATTTGACCATTAAAATACAATGTTCAAAAATATATACCACTCGTTTAAGTATATATTACATGTCCGTCATTTATTTTTTACCAATAAGCAAGAATTCATGATGTGAAATTAACAATCCGATGGGTACCAGACCAATTCCTAAAGCTGTGAAAAAATTGCTAACCACATGCACATTTTTTACAATCTGGTAGACCCGCTTGTCTGTTGAAATGATGTTAAGTATTATTTGATACGCATTAAGTCCGGTTTTCCCACGACGCGCCTCATTTCATTTTTAACTAGACTCAACAATTCCTTCTTATGAGCAGGTAACAATGCATACCTTCTCCTGGGCATCAATCTCTGATCCAGCTTCTATCAGCATCTGTACAATGGCTGTATGGCCTTTCATGGCAGCATGGTGGATAGGCAAGTTGCCTCGCTGAAACCAGCAGCAGTACATGTTATTTATGATGAAAAGTTCAAAAGCTGGTAAGTTCTCTCATCACAGAATCTGTGAATGTAATTATCACAACAGTGTGTCGTGTTTAATCTAGAAGGGCAGAAGGGTATGGCGCTTGTCTTGGCAAAAGGGCATGTTGTGCAATCTGTGAATGTAATTATCACAACAGTGTGTCGTGTTTAATCTAGAAGGGCAGAAGGGTATGGCGCTTGTCTTGGCAAAAGGGCATGTTGTGCAATCTGTGAATGTAATTATCACAACAGTGTGTCGTGTTTAATCTAGAAGAGCAGAAGGGTATGGCGCTTGTCTTGGCAAAAGGGCATGTTGTGCAATCTGTGAATGTAATTATCACAACAGTGTGTCGTGTTTAATCTAGAAGGGCAGAAGGGTATGGCGCATGTCTTGGCAAAAGGGCATGTTGTGCAATCTGTGAATGTAATTATCACAACAGTGTGTCGTGTTTAATCTAGAAGGGCAGAAGGGTATGGCGCTTGTCTTGGCAAAAGGGCATGTTGTGCAATCTGTGAATGTAATTATCACAACAGTGTGTCGTGTTTAATCTAGAAGGGCAGAAGGGTATGGCGCATGTCTTGGCAAAAGGGCATGTTGTGCAATCTGTGAATGTAATTATCACAACAGTGTGTCGTGTTTAATCTAGAAGGGCAGAAGGGTATGGCGCTTGTCTTGGCAAAAGGGCATGTTGTGCACAGTGATACTGTTAAAAGGGCATGTTGTGCACGGTGATACTCTTAAAAGGGCATGTTGTGCACGGTGATACTGCTGTCAAAAAGAGCATATTAGTTTTTTTCGTGAAGTAATTTTTCAAACCAAGTATGACATTTTATATTACTGACTGATTCGTTTTATCTGATTGATGATTATTTAAGTGCAGTTATTAACACATTTTAATTTTAAAATATTATTGTTTCTTCTTCTTCTTAGAAAGTTATATACTTGCAAAGATCAGAACATTTATTTATACATTATTAAGTATTTCCAATGTGCCAGTTGGGCAATCATACATGAAAACTGTCAAACTAAAACTGTTTATGTGCAGGTCAAAATCATGCTTATTAATCGTAAAATACTTATAAGTTTATTTAATATAACCCGGTATTATTTTTGTTTTTCATCTTTTATCACAGGAAATATTTTAATTTTCACCATTATGGTTTATATGTTGTTGCTGTTGATGATGATATTGCTACTTATATTTTTATTATTGATGAAAAGCTATAGTCAAATTTGAAAATTTAGAAAAACAAACATTAAAATTCAGACTGAAATGATGTATCCGAATATATATGTCCGAAATAATTGCTAGTTCTGCAGTTCGTTTTTTCTTGGAATTTTGTTCATGATTAAAAGAAATATTGAATACACATGTGTTTTTATTATTATTAGTGATTAGACACCACATTGAGTCTACATTTATATGCATAATGTGCATTCTGCCATTTGTAATCAAGTTTATCATAAAAATTGACAAAACAAAATCATGTTATCAATTGCATGTGAAAGCAGACAATTTATGCTTATTTTTTAAACAAAATCAGCATGTTTTATTGTATCTGGGCACAAACTCGTCAGCTGACTGCACCTACAGCTGATTTAATCAGTTGGTCACAGATTAATATACCATTTGATAAGGCCCTTGTTAATGGCACTACAGTCGATAGATTCGAGGGCACGAGGCGCAAATTGCCTTTTAAAAGGTCTGGGGGGCGAATCAATAAAGGGGCGTGACGCAGCGCCACGCTGATTAGGTCTGGATAAAACACTAGTGTGCATAAATTCTACAAACTATCTAAAAAAAAATTGAAAACTTTAAATACAATATACATATATTAGTACAGGAATAATTAAAGTTTACAAAAACTAAACAGTATTCTCAGTACATAGTAATGAAATGTTCAAAGTAAAAGCAGAATTAGGATACAAGATGCAGATATTCAGGATGGATACACAAGCCGTTTGTTTTCAAACAAATTCCCAATACTACGTTACTGTTTTTAAATACCATAGAAGTCGGTGCTTTCCAAATGAATTTTGAACACTGCCATTGGTATAAGCAATTTAATTCCCCCAAATTATACATGTTATTTTCATTTTAAATTTGATACCTCTTTTTCCATCCGATTTTGACCATTTGTTTACATAAAAATCCCAAGCAAAATGGCAGTACTCCCAAACCTTTGAAATGAAAGGTAACTTACAATGTCCCTCACGTTCACATCACACTTGTGGTCAAGTAGAAGCTGCACGATCTCAGGTTTGCCTTGGGACGCCGCGTGAATTGGACAACAGTCATTCTGCAAGACAAATACATTCACATTGTCTGACTTAATTTGAGGCGCGTCGTTGGAAAACTGGTCTTAATGCATGTGCGTAAAGTGTCGCCCGGATTAGCCTGTTCAGTCCACACAGGCTAATGTAGGACGGCACTTTCCGCCTACAGTGGATATATGATTAGAGACTTCCTTGAAACAGAAAATACCATAAAAGCGGAAAGTGCCGTCCTGGATTAGCCTGTGCGGACTGCACAGGCTAATCCGGGACGACACTTTACGCACATATATTAAAACCGGCCTTCCCACGACTCGCCTCATTTGTTTATGATTCAATGTTACAATAATACAGTCTCTGCTATGTAATAATCCAAACATCAGCTAAAGTGAAGCTGATGTGAAACAAACATATATCTCGACACCAGTGTTTTGAGTCAGACATGAGAAAGTAGACTGATATCTAAATATCGCCAAGAAATTACTTGTCTACACTCAGCACCATGCCTACATATTGACACACTTGCAATTGGGCCAGGGCCCATATTTATGAAGAATCTTAAGCTATTCTTAACTTAAGTTGAACATAAGTCAAAATTAGAATTTGTGTTTAAAAAACTATGCTTTGGAACATTTGCATGACTAATGCTAGATATTAATACACTTTGAATTATATAGTAAATTATGTGTCAAAATCTTCCAAAAATGCATTATTTTGTAAAAAAAATCCAATAATTAAATTTAGGAATTTTAAGATTTTTTCTTAATTTTCGACTAAGATTCTTTATAAATACCAGCCCAGGGCCCATATTCACCAACCCATTCTTAGACATAAGAAGTAAGAATAACCTTGAAACTGTTCTGTTCTAAGAAGTATGTTAATTTCAATCTTTCTCGGTATTCATACTAATTATATCATTCATTGTTGAGAACAATTTGTTAGTGACAAGTGACATAGGTACCAGGATATTTGCAAACACACATATTTTTCTTGAGTCCAAGGCTGTTCTTTATTCTTAAGTCAAAGAATGGGGATGGTAAAGTACGGGCCCATGTAACTTTCAGGCCTGTATCAGCCAACACTTTGTGTAAGTGCGTGTGAATATGCCAAGTAATTAAAAGAATAGAAAATGGTGAGTGATATGCTTTTCACAGAGCTGTACTGCAACTGAAAAACATAAGACAAATGAATCATTATTTATGCCCACAAAACATGCAATAGAATGTTAACATTACATAATATTTATTGCAACTGTTACATTAAAATGGTTCATTGAAATTTACACATTCCAGCTCTGTGAAACACTAATAAAATCAAAATATTGCTGATTAAAATGTATTGTTTAAATGTAAAAATCAGTTCAATTCTTTAAAGAATACTTACAAACACCTTAATAATCATGGATAAAACTTTGACAACAGAAAGTGATTTCTTTAAAGTCCAAACTGCATTCAACTCATTCAATTCAACTCAACCCACTGTGTATGAGACCCAGTTAACGTCAATGTCCCCTTCTTGCAGGAAGTGTTTGGCCCTCTCCAAGTTTCCGAATCCACACGCCTCCCAAAATGCTTCCTGTCTTGACGCTGCTAGACCCATTTAGACGATTCACTGAAATACAAACTACTAATAGACTATGTCTTGCAATTTAATTACTATTTTCTGACTTGTTTTGGCTACTGGATATCCCCTTACTGCCTTAATACATACTTACATAGGATATTAATATTATCAATAAGATTTTTTCAACATCAAAATATGACAGAACATTTAAACTCCATGGAAGAAAACCAACATTATTTAACTCAATGATCTCACCAGAATAAGTCAGTAAAGATCATATTATGCAAATCATCTCAGATAGCAAATGACCAGTGCAGAGAACCTCTTAACATGAAAATGACAGGGGAAAGATCAAACTTCTGCCTTGTCAAGTTGGTATCATATGTAACAATACATGAATAGTATAATAATTAAGTAAATAATAACAAAGACCCATTAATAACCACTTTACGTTTAATCACTAAATCTTTGATAGTAAATGGAGTAATTCAATAATGCTATGAACAGAAAGGTAAAGGGTGCTATAAATAACTGCTCTTCATTTGTCATTAGATATCGTCCGAGGCCCGATTTGTTTCTTATGTCATCGGAATTCGGACAGTCAAGGATATTTGTCAAAAAAATATATTATCATATATTCAGAAAGATAATCAGCATTTCTTTGTTGACCAGTCCAGAGGGGTGGGAATGGGGGGGGGGGGGCAAAAAGGAGCATAGACTGGTGGAGCACGCTGCTATTACTAATTCAGCAATTCAACTAATTGGACATTTAATGATTAAGGATGATTGGTGATAAAAAAAAATCTTAGCTCTATTTGAAATTTAAACATGAAACAGGTGCATATATTTTGATAAAATACATAGATCCTACAAACCTGATTTATCAGAACCACGTTTACCCCGCAGAATCGGTGCCCGAGGCTGCTCTTCCTTATTACAACAAGTACACCTAACTTCCCTGTTTGGTACGAAACTTCGGGTACGAACAATTCTTGTTTCTGTACGAAATTATCAATCCGCATCGTACAAGGGGTTACAATCCACCAATATTCACGCGCTACAAACTGTTTACGTTTGCAAGCATACATCTAATGCGCAGGCACTCACATTTATAATCGGCTCGTACAATCATCAAAGGATTGTATGGAATAATTACTGTTATTTAAAATATATATGTTGACAGAACAGGTTCTAGATGGGGTATTACTCATCTTTGGGTGCACAGTAAAAAAAATGTGAAACATTACATTTTTAAGCACAGTTCGTGTACCATTATTTAACATGATCAATTAAAAATATCAAATGACTAGTAGGGTGTCTGTCATAGTCAACAATATAAGAAACGTTAGACAACTTAAATTCAATAGAATCGCGCCGATAATATGGTAAAATTAGTGGACTATATGTACTGTAAGTTTGATGGCGATAAACAAGACAAGACTAGACAACTTTTATTTATAGTCGGAGTATACAAAAAAAAAAAACAATGCGATCCAATAGATCTTAATGGAGTTTATAATGGCTACATACAAAAACTTTCAAAGCAATAGAAAATGCGAGGTAAATCTCCATGTATTTTTTTCGAATCGGATTGCATATCTGCTGCAGTAAGTTGTGGCTTACTGAATGTGAATATACATTGCAATCTAATTTGTTATTCTGACCAACTATCTGCAAATCCCTATTACTGCAAACGAAAACCAAAATAATACATTTTGAACATACAATTGTATTGCTGTAAGTACAAAACAAACAGATCTAACGAAGAGTCATGGGTTTAAAGAACAACGATTAACATATTCATACGACAATAGCTGTTTCTTGAACTATTTATATTCCGTGCAAAACTGTCTCCTTGCTTAGCACCTGGACCGTTGCTAGGCAGCGCGGAAGAATTTCACTTTGACAAGAGAGTTTGGTGTCTGCGGAGAGTGCTGTGCGATCTGAAGACGCTTGAATTCGCTGAGGGGATCTAAAAACATCAATTTCAAATGTGTACAATTCAATTTAACTAGTCTACAGCTTTTTGCGGGACAAAAAAGAATATTTTCTCGTTATCTTTATAATTTTTTTATTTAAGTGAACTCCTTCGTTTTGCAACTTGTACGATAAAGTGTTCGATAAAATAAAACTGGTATAAATGAATTTTGTTTGTTTCAAGCAAACAGTCCAAGCAAAACCGTACACGATAAAACGCACACAGTTCAAACCCAGCAACTATCACCATACATAACCGACAGTCATACATTTAAATTATATCTCCGCACCTTGTACAGGATCAGAGGGTCCCTGGATGAGCTGGAACTCCGTCCTTTGCACCATGTGCTCGAAGCAGCCGAAAATGAAGCGGCCAGGTCCGTACGGCGTTCTGCCGATGAGAAAGTTGGCGAACATTTGGTTGTAGCTGTCCAGGGTGAGGGGATACTTCCCATGCTGGAAAAAAGAACGTTAAAGTATCGTTAGCGAAAATACGAAAAAGCGAGCCCCTGAATTTCCCCCCTTAAGATAAACACGTCCAATTTAATGGTATAACTTAGCATTGCGATTCGTGGAAACATAGATATTTTTCTTTATGTAAATTGGAAACTAGTGAAAGATACAGTGCATTACAAATGTTTCCAAAGCAACGGCCGGTTGGACGTGGTTTGTACTTGTTTGCGAATACTGTAAACTCACTAATATTCGCGCATTTATTTACTTATACAAATAAATGAGGCATGTCGTGGGAAAACCGGGCTTAATGCCTGTTCGTAAAGTGTTGTCCCGGATCAGCCAGTGCAGTCCGCACAGGCAAATCCAGGACGACACTTTCCGCTTTTATGGTATTTTCTATTGCAAGGAAGTCTCTTCTAAACATAAATCCACTGTAGGCGGAAAGTGCTGTCCCGGATAGTCCGCACAGTCTGATCCGGGACGACACTAAAACGCACATGCATTAAGCCCGGTTTTCCCACGACACGCCTCAAATATTATTTTGAAACGCTCAAAATGCATTATAAAATCATTCGTGCAGACATATTATAACTCCTCGCAAACATATATCGTCGCCGATAGCGCATCGGTGTGGTTTCGTAAATTGTTTATCATTTTAAGTATTATTTATTGATGACATAGTTTAACAAAAGACGTTTCCACAAAAGTCATTCATATGCCAGTAACTGGCAACTGCCCTACTTGAATCAGAGGTAGGGGGAAAATGGTCGTAGAAATAATTTCATAACCAATCCCAACATAAATTATGTTGCCGGGCTGGGGCTCGAACTCACGATCCCCGGATTGACAGTATAGCGCTCTACCAACTGAGCGAGACGGGCCCGGCTATCTTACACAAACGAGCACGTGGTAAAGCTTGTGATGTGTGATTATCAATGAATGGAAATTAACCCTGAAGTTTAAACTGTAAGTGGCAAAGAGTGGAAAGGTCTATTGAACCGTGAAATAAAGTGCACACGTCAGGAGTACGCACGTCAGTCATCTGCTCCATAGCGTATTTGACGAGTGACGTCACGTTCCCTTCCGGAATGCCGACAAACTTCACGTAGAAATCCGCCAGCTCCTTGTCGTCGATTTTATCATCCTCTGAAAAAACAGTACCCGTTGCAATAACAGCTATTCACAGTACCCGACAACCACTTTTTATACGTTTGTGCAAACCAAGTTAAAGTTAATTGTGCAGTACAGTTAGACACCCGAAAATTACATATTACAGTATTAAACTGAACTGACATTCCTGCCCAATACGTCCAATTTATAAGACGTACGCTACAGCTTCAACGACATTCTCCTTTATCGTTCTTGGAAGATACTAGTAAACAAGACGTGGGAGTTTCAACATTGCACGTGGAGGGACACAGTGATCAAACTCCTCAGGGTGATCACCAATACCCGGTACTATGCAGTGATCACCAATACCCGGTACTATGCAGTGATCACCAATACCCGGTACTATGCAGTGATCACCAATACCCGGTACTATGCAGTGATCACCAATACCCGGTACTATGCAGTAAGTCAGTGAAACAGGGGAGGCCACCTTGAGAAGGTTCGACAATTGTTAGCGGCTGCTGAGTACAGCGCACATTTCTTGTCAATGATCTTCGCACATTTCTTGTCCATGATCTTGAACAGGAACTTGGGACGAAGTTCAGAGATTTGCGAATACGTTGTACCCTTTTTGTCAATTTTATGCACCTATCAATATTTCCCCCCCGGGGGGGGGAGCGGCGGGCTGACCCAGGGGAATTAGACAAATTTTATTTTTGGGGGTCTAATTCCCCACCCTAGAGTCAAGCATATTTGTCTAAATCCCCTCAGTGGGAGATGCTATATATCTATCAAATGGCCCGGGGGCCTGTATTGCCAGGATATAAAATCCGACCAAAGTCCATAACCCCGGGACCCGGAATCATTTGGAATGTCAAATTCCCGCCTGTCGACAATCGCTTTCAGTCTAAAGTCCCCTGTATGCCCGCCGCTCCTCCCCCCCCCCCCCCCCGGGGGGGGGGGAAACATTGATAGGTGCATTATCCATAACAAACAACTTATTGATAAAGTTATCTCCCTTGATTCGCAGACCGCCAGGCATGGGGAATCATTGCGGAGAGTTTGGACAATTGCTTATTGATTATCACGATCAGGAACGGTAAACGATTGAAAGTGAGTGGTCATTACGATGGCATACCTTTCTTGTCAATTATCCTGAACAGTGACTTTGGCAGCAGCCGCAGCCAGACGGGGAAGTTGCTCATGGACATACAGCCAGGAATCAGTCCGTCCCACATCCGGAACCATTTGGCAAGGTTGACGCGATCTGACAAGAAATTCTTTATATTAAACAAAAGAGCAAACCTGGGTCTTTGACGTTATTCTTCATAGTTGTGAAATCCCCTTACCAAAAACGACAAAAATTATGCATGTGTAATGTACAAAATACGTGCGTATCATTCATTTTCAAACCTTTGGAAAACAGTCAACTAAATGTACCTGCTATTTTGAACCGGTGGACATTCACTTACATGTTATTGAATACAAAATTTAAAATAGCCTGTACCCTAACACGTGCAATTATTTTTGCAGGTTGAATTACCGATATAATTTCATACAATCATTTTAGACGAGTTCCGACTGCAAAGACGAGATATAATTGGGAAGAAAAACTTGCTATTTAAGACAATTTCATTGTACACTCATCACAGAGTCATGTCATAGAAAATAACGCTGAAGTCATTTGGTGTGCGCGCTGCGTACTATGAGAAGTGGCAAAATTAACAAAAATGCAAGACGCCCATTACCGAACCCCTTTTCCGCCTTCTCCATGAGGGTGTGGAAGAAGCACTCGTGCACCTCGTGGCATTCACGTGCACACTGCGAGTCCTTGTCCCAGCCGGTGAATTCGAGCACTTTCTGGTGGACATGCAATACGAGATTGCAAATTTAAGGGGACATGTCTTCCTCCCTTTATGTTTTATATATAATACGTATATATGGGTTCTTAAGTTGAAATGATGTAGTTTTTGCAATATAGACATTTAAATGACATTTTTCAAAAATACGACATGCAATATCTGTGAACGTTAAGGCCCTTGCAAGGAGTGAATACATTCGATCATTTTCTCGTGTTGCAAATATGCTCTTGTTGGAATACTGTATCTAGTAAAACTTTCCAGAAATTGGGGGAAGCTGTCTCCACGGTTTTCGCGACTAGTTCTTCATAAGTATAAAGTGCCTATTAATACAACAAGTGTGTCATTGCCACAAAATACGCCCGTCTCAAGAGCTTTTGTGTGTGCGTTGGGGGTGGGGTGGGGGTGTAATGATTCAACGAGAAACAATTCAAACACTGGATAAGGCAGAGTTATGGTATTTGTGTCTCTGTGAGGTTCGTTTAGGTAGCAACACTTTCTCATTTGTATTTAGAATCGAGACTAAACAATAGTCGTGTGTGTGTGTGGGGGGGGGGGGTAAATAAACCTCGTGTAATTGTGTCAACTTTAATATTTGACAATCCCTCCATGCTTGAAATTATTATGCTCCGGACAAATATTTTATTTTCAACCTTTACATGTGACCTTGACTCTGGACAGAGTGGCCTGCTACTCGGGCGTGACATACCATCTCATGATGGTGATCATTTATGCCAATTTACCGTATTATAAATCCCTTCAATGATGACAAAGTTATGCTCTGAACAACTATTCGATCTTGAATTTCGACCTTGACCTTGGTATGTGGTATGTGACCCTTGACCGCGACACTCTGTCTCCTTATGCTTATCACTTCTGCTAAGTTATTTGAAAATCCTTACATGCTGGATAATATTATGCTCAGGACAAAGTTTAAAGTGTGACATAGACCTTAGACCTAGGGACCTGGTTCTTACGCGCGACCTAACGTCTCATAATAGTGATCATTTCTGTCACCCTACTTGAAATGCAAGAAAATAGTAGGTGCTGAACATATATTTGACCTTTGAAATGCACCCTTCATCGTGAACCTAGGGAACTGGTTCTTATGTGCGACACATCGTCTCACAATACTTTTCACTTCTGTCTAATTACTGGAAAACCCAGTTATGCATGCTGGGAACAATTAAGGCCTGGACAAGACTTGGTTTTTGCCGCCATCTCACAACACCGTTCACTTTTGCCAAGTTATTTGAAAATCTAACCATGCTGGACAAAGTTATGCTCCGGACAAAGATTGTGGACGCCGCCCGCCATTAATGGACGTTCCCATCATACGTCGCGTTTTAAAACGGGCGTATAAAAACTAATGCGCGTTTTAATTTAAAATACGTACCCAGTAGAGTATGTTTATTGGTATGGATACAGATAATAAATGGAGTATAGATCTATAGACAGAAATTTTGTTTGGAAACACCACTTGTTTTGAATGCACCTTCATGAATCCATCCAGATCGCTGAGCTCCAGCTGCCCGTTACCGTCTGAATCTGAAACATGGATATAACTCAGAACTAGCATGCCCTTCCACTTTGACCATATTGCCAGTTATAAGAACATGATACACACGACCAAAAACTAACAGAACTCAAGCTATATCAGCAGAAGAGGAACTCTTATTCACAAGAAATGGTATATTTTTCAATTCACCATTGTACATAACAGGAAAAACGCGATACAATTTTACATCATTATTTTTGTCACTGCCATGGAACGGTAAATGCATATCACAGCATGGATTTAGAGCAGTTGAAATGTTCGCCGAACAATCAACATCACACTTGGCCCATGAGTTAATGTTAATAAAATTAATACCGAAATATTGAAAAATATGGATATACCAGAAAGTTCCACTAAGTAATCTACTACTAACCAAAGAAGTTGAAGTAGTACTGCAGCTTTTCTTGTTGAAAGGGTGACAACTTCATAGCGCTCATGACTCTTATCTGAAGATCTAAAAGTATACACGAAGTAAAATACGTTTAGCAACAACTAGAATGTTAACAAATATATAATGCATCATAAAGTGAAAACACAACATTGTTTATTGGTCGTATTATAACATGGTGACATGAACAGCAAGCATAATGTTGACATTCACTAGTTAACTGTCTTTAAAGGGAGGGACATTAAAATAAATGAAATGCTTTATTACTAGTACGCATTGATGACTCAATGAAATATATCAAGTTTTCTTTGTGTTGCAAAACTTATTTTACTTAGTATAGCTATAACTTCTGTTATTTGCTTACCTTACGTTCATTTCATCCTCGCATATGTCTCAGAATGTACAAAAAATAAACACAATTCGCTGTTGTTTTCTCTTTGTACAATAGATATAATTATGATCAAATTGTACCTAGTATCATTATGTTTCGCAAAAAGACTTTTACAAAGTGACAATTTAAAACATTAACATTTCGTGCTAATTTCATTGCTTTTATAATACATGTACAGTATATAGTTTTAAATAGCTTCTACTTACGATAATAAATATTAATATTAGAATAAACCCAGCCTTGTTTCCACAAAATGTAGGATGGATGCACAAAGCATTCGCAGTGATTTAAAGAAAAGTATAGCCAGTTTTTCTTGTATAAATTACGAGCATGTAGTAACTAGAGTTTGTATACAATAACATGTTTTCCACGTGCACAACGGACAACTATAACACACGCATGCGCACTGCAATGTGTATTATTTTAGCAAAGCGCTAGCTAACCGTAGCCCAAACTCACAAATATTTTGACACATTTTATACTCAATGCTTTACTGTTTACAATGGGCGAAAAGATTGTGAAAGTTTCTTATTACCGATAAATTTGTACAGCTACAAATGATATCTTATGTTGTGTAAAATGGCATCCGGTTTAGTAATGTGTTTGAAATTATTGTCCATCCGGTTCACTAATGTGTTTGAAAATACTGTCCATCCGGTTCACAAATGTTTGAAATTATTGTCCATTAAAGATAGTTGTGATCATCAAACACTATACTTACAGGCACTTTTAACTAGACCTTTTTATAATGCAATTTTCTCAGAAACGACATATGCTATCGGTTAGAAATTTTGTGTAGCCCCATTATACAACTTTTCCATATGAGTGATTTAATCCCACACATCCGTGTCCAACTGTATTATCTCGTGCACACAGGTTTCAAATTCAATAATTGCACGAGAGAATCATGATGCGTGTAGAAATCGATTCAACATAAGGTCACATGATTAAATAAGGCGATAATTGACCCAAACAACACGCACGATTAATTAAATTCACCATGCCAAGAATGCGCGCAAATGATGGACATGTTACAGGCCGGCGTTCCTTGTAATCAGGTAGATCTATGTTAATATTTTTCATGATAATACGGTACTTTACTACATTTATTTCACAGCAAAGATGATATTGATTGAAAGTTTTACACAATTTGAAATAAATTCAAAAATAAAATCGATGTTTGCTCTGTTACAGGTCGCGCGAATATCGGGACGTCAATGTCACGTCGTACTCCCCATGCTCTGACTATTACGAATCTCTAAAAAAAAAAATACCAGCGCCGAGGGTACGTACAAAGTTACTGGGACAAGAACTCGTTCGGGAGTGGGCAGACATTCCAAAGAACTTCCGAGCACAATTATATTCTGTTCATGAAGCAGAGCGGGTGTGTTCACACTCTGAGGTGGCCATACAAGAGACAATTATTGTTTTTCATTACGCATGAACAGAACAGATTCTTTCTACCAATACAAAAACTTCCTTTCTGTTTGCGCAATTTTGCGAATTTGCATTGTGATAATGTTGTTTTACTTTAGTGAAGTTTTTATCAAACTGATATGCACACTAAAGATAGTTATATAAACCAAAAAAAAAGTGGTATAGAGCAAATTCACCAAGGTTCTGACGAAGGTTGAATGCTTTCTATGCGCTGTAATATGTTACCGTGAGTAAATATTTTACACAAATATATGCGTGCTTGCATCATAGAAAAGACATTTTAAACGCGTTTTAACACGATTCGTTGGCATTGCGGTTGGTTGTATATTATGAAAACTTTTCCGATAAAGATACACTAAAAATACCATGGTTCGTGCATTACAAACTAAGGTTCGGACAGCCTATTCCGAGCTTCGGACGCTATCGTGAACACACGGCCTATCCCGCTTAGGCGATTTACTTAGATCTACTTTCAATTCGGAGTCTATTTACTAGACAGCAGTGTTGTCGCATATACACACCCAGTATCCTAAGACGGTTCACTGCCAAAACATGTTTTTCTGTAAATACGATAATGGAGCAAAATAGCTCCATAAATAGAAAAAAAAATCTCAATTCATCGCCAAATGAACGTCAGCCGATATAAATATAGATCTACTAGCCACATACCCAGTGTCCGAAGTTTGGAAAATTGCTGTCCGATGCTTGGTTGAAGCTGTCCGAACCATGGCAATTTCACCATTTTTTTTACTTAGCATCAGTCGAAATAAAAACAAATGTAGCAAAGAAAACAATATCAATCAAACACATAGTATTTTCATAAACAAACATTGTTCAACCGTCTTGTTATGTCATCGTTAAGTAAATCAAGTTACATTTCAGTCAGAAGTTGTTTTAATAAAAACTTGTGCAGGCTGTGTATATTCCTGTAGAATCTATGGCTTTGTTATTAAAACGGGTTTGAAGCGGGTACTAACTCCTTTGACAAACGTGAGTGTCAAACGAAAGGCCGAATGAAAAATCTAAATCTATTATATTTGATGTCCGTTTCAATCAGTCGGGTTTTCCTCGTGTTTTAGCTACTTTCTCGCGGCTTTTTAGTAGATAGTGCCGTTAGATGCACACATTTGTCGCACAATGTATAGTCTGTTTCAGGTTTTTTGTTTTGTTTTCCTAAGAAACGTAATGGCGTAAGTTTCATTGTCAAACATATCAATGTAAATCTTGGTAATGCAAATGAAAAAAAATATTATTGATGAATCTTGCGGGCTTGCTTTTTTCAATTCGACGACCTCGATGTACATGCGTATCTATTTTTAAATGAGGAAACCAGTGCCATTGTCCAACTTTTTTTAAAAAGATTACGCCAAATACATAACAGCAACCCCGAGTATGACGTGGACAATATAATATTGAAAGTCAGTTCAATGAGTGGAGGTAAAATTCTTCATTTTTCAAAATTCATTTTTTATGTTTTGGACGGCGGATTGTATGCATGTATAAAATGTTCAAAAATCATTCTGCTTGTATATATCAGAACTCGACAGTCAAGTATGTCCTCGCGTAAGTATTTAAATTAATGACGATTTCTACATTTTTTTATCTTCCATGAATTTTTGTTATTTTCACATATTTTGCAGATCGCTCAATACCTAATACAATAAAACCATAACAAATGGGGGTAACGAATTAGATTTTTTGGAAAATGCATGTGAATGACGTACCCGTAAATGCATTTTAGACATTATTTTTGTTGTTTTTATTTTAGCAATAAAAATAGTATTGACCATTTGGTAAAACATGACGACATTCTTTTGGTTGAAATGGCTTATTGTAAGAAAGCAATCCGTTACATGGTGCGTTTTCATCCATTTTTTGCGAAAAATATCTGCATTTTGTAATCATATTTAAAGCTTGGTTTTGACTGTTCCGTGAAAAGTCCCAATTTTTTATATTTAATGCATCATTATATGCTTAATAGACTGGAAAAGGGAAAACATGGGGGTCACCGTGCTTGTTTTCGAGAAAAAAATAGTTTACATGTGCGTATTGGATATTTTCGGTAAAACAGGATGGAATGACAGTCATTATTTATAACAATACACTTATAAAAATTCATAGATATATGTTATATTTATATATAATTGTTTTAGTAACAGCTGTTGATTACAACGATGTACTAAAAGTGATTACAGGCAAAACACGTTCACATTAATCACTAGCAAGTTCACATCTATATTCGAGTTCAATGTTCAGGCTGCGTGTTCCTACTTTCGTTTTCAGTGTATTAACAAACTTTCACAAATAATCGAGTCACAAGACACTCCTACTATAACCATGGTAATTATTATGAATATATTTGAATCGTTGATAATTAGTGTACACAATATTTATTAAATATTATTATCTGTCAAGAAACTTCACATTTTGAAGATTTAAATCAACTCCACTGATGCGCGAAAAGATGCGCAGAAAAAACTACCGAAATCGTCTTTAATGAATCACTGAAACACGTGTTATATCGGTTGAACTTGGTATTTAATTAGAGTTATCCATAACCATACAGGTAATTACATGTACGTGACTGTCAACTAAGATTCACAGTACCTTTTGCATTTAGGATTTTTCACTTCAGATTTGGTTTGGCTATCATTGATGTTAAGAAACATAAAATCATATTGGACATTAGGAATGGGTCCTTTAACCGGACCCTGATAAATAAGGAAAAATCACTGGCGTGTATTGACACTTTTGCGTGGCTTAAAGATGACCGTTGGATTGTTCATCGTACATTCGGCCACATTCACCGTTTTGTGTAGCTTTAATAACAGTCCAATCAGACTACGTTGCTGTCTAGACATTTGATGCTTGTAGCAAAGTACTTTAAGTAAATGCAAGTAATTCTGTTCCTGCAGCTGATTGTTTATATTTGAAATGAACAACTGATCTAAATTAATAAACAGCTCATTAATTTTAACAAATGAATTTTAAATAATAGTTATACATAATACGAAGTTATAGAAATAGTAAAGCTCTGGTTTTTTATTATAAAATAAAACAATATGTATTAAATAAACACTGTGTGTATATTTTAATATTTCAAGGAAGAAAAACAGATATGGTGCTAACATGTGCATAACAGATAAAACAAATAAAACAAATATATTTATAATATTGCATAGATAAACACTGAATTTAACATCAACCCTAAAACAAAAACATGTTATGCAAGGGTTGGTTAGCATAACTATTTAACATATAGCCAACTGCATAAATTAAATGCCAGAACTGCATAAATACAAATGCATAGATTACACATATCACATAATAGTTGACTAAAGTTGGTTACAACATAACTTCTACCTATTTGTGACTTGTTGGCATCAAACAATCAGTAATAAGCAAACTAACATTCAGAACATAATATCGTATAGTAATGACACACAATGTATAACAACGAACTGAACTTATTTAAACAAAAGCTATTTGTAAAACTGGTATGCTCTTTCTAGGTAAAAAGCAGTAAAATATCAAGTTTGGTATTAAAAGATCGGATGAAAACTGTTGGGTTTAGAAAGCGGAAACTGCTGAACAGGCCAATTTTAGATAATTCAAGAGCCATAACTCCACAATTCCTGGGGCAAATTACTGTTTTTCAAACTTGGCCGAGATACTGCGCCAACAAATATTTTCATGACCTTTGGTGAAGATCGGATGAAAAAACAAGCTAATCCAGGATGACACTTTCCGCTTATTTGGTATTTTCTGTTTCAAGGGACTTAGGAAATCCACTGTAGACGTAAAGTGTCATCCCAGATTAGCCTGTGCGGACTGCATTACCCGATTTTCCCACGACACGCCTCATATTGTTTTTATTTATTATAACAACCCCTAATAAACATTTACTGATTTGTAAAGCTGGTGATTGCGTACAATAAATTTCAAACAAATAATATGAACATCGTTTCAATTGTTCCATTGTTCCTCAGTCAGTATTCCTGGAATAATGGATGCAAAATTGCAATTATTAACTGAGAAACAAAAACAAAATCATATCAAGATGTACTATATTATATGAATTTATATAAGTGTTAATAGTAATAACTAACTGACCACACGTTTTACAAAGCATATTCATGAAGAAATAGTTGTCTATACAAAACATTTCACCAATAAAATTTTTAAGGCATTACATAATGGCAAAAGAAACGTTAACATGTAAATGATAATTTCCATTACTTAGTAATGGCCAATAAAAAAGAAACCCCTATAAAATATATAATCTTAATATTTTTTTTAAGTTAGTGTCTTCATATCACAAAAGTAAGAAGTTTTTGCCATTGGTTGGATGGATTTTCTAATGTATTTATTAATAAAAACAGGTTTAGACATTTATAGCATTGTGTCCTTTAACAATGTTAAGGGTTGAATACACTGTGCAGAAATGTATATGAGGCGCGTCGTGGGAAAACCGGTCTTAATGCATGTGCGTAAAGTGTCGTCCCGGATCAGCCTGTGCAGTCCGCACAGGCTAATCCAGGACGGCACTTTCCGCTTTTATGGTATTTTCTGTTTCAAGGAAGTCTCTTCTCAACATAAATCCACTGTAGGCGGAAAGTGCCGTGCTGGATTAGCCTGTGCGGACTGCACAGGCTAATACGGGACGACACTTTACGCACATGCATTAAGCCCGGTTTTCCCACGACACGCCACATATAAATTATTAATTCCTTAAAACATTGCTAATGAACAATAAAGGGAGTAGAAAATAATACAGCAAAAGCATCTGTTTGAAGATTCTTTGTGAATTCAAACTGTTATCTTGCAATATACTGCTCCTACTTAAAAGCAGATAGAGTATAGGGTATAAACATTTTCACATGGTATATCGTAAGCTACATACAGTTTCATTATAGTTAATTGTAAACAAAAGCCACCAAAAATGTACCATTCAACAGAAAGACCATGAACAAATGGATGGCACTTTGAAATAGAAACATGACAATGACTTCAGAATTTAAAATACCCCACCCCACCCCATACTCCACAAATAGTTTAATTACAGAACATTTCGCATAACAGACACTGGTTTAAATATTTATTTCCTGAAAACGATGCGTCTCTTGGCATTTTGTGACGAGGTATTTCTTAAAATTTGACTTTTCAGCTGTTCATGTATAGAAACATGTAGCATGTGCTTTTTTCTTAAATCGCGAATGCATTCAATGTTTTTTACAATCAAGTGAGATACATTTTTTAAAAGTAACATAGCTTTTTTTATTTTAAATTGTAGAAGTACAGGAAAGCATCTTCAAAAGGGACCCGACTCGCAACATTTTAAATTAAGGAAACAAGTTGAACAGTAAGTTCGTCACAAGATAACATTTTAACGGCAAAGATTGTGAAAAAATCACCTAAGCTGTGTATTCATTCATGGAAGTGTGCTGTACGTACCTGTATTTACACAGGTGGTAGATCTACAGTTACACACATTTTTACCTGCAAAAACCTGCAATTTTTAATGTAAGGCAAATCATCATTTTAATTCAGGCAAATGACTAAAACTTCTATCTACAAGAATTTGCCATATTCAGCAAACCTTGCATGCATCAAAATGCATGTAGTATAGCAATAGTTCTCTATCTCTCAACAAACGAACTAAATCACAGTGATTCAAAATTTGCAAACCATCCAACATTAAAATCTTGACCTGCTACCGAAGGAAAAAAATCTTCAACATTCGAAAACAGTTGGGATGACCAACTTTTGTGTTCTGTTCAAAAGTGTATATGAGATAACGAGGAAATGTAATTCATGTTCAAACGAATTTATGTCATAAGATGCTTCAGCAACACAAGCCCAAAAGATGACGGGAGATTTCAGAATTCACAAGTTTAGGTCGACTCCGATGGCTTGGTCCAGCTGTTCTAGATATCGACTCTCGAGGGGAAGTGAGTATCGACGGATGGTCGGTATGCTATCACACTGGAAAAACATGGGTAAAGTTAATACGCTGGAATGTTTGTCAGTATCGACGGATGGTCGGTATGCTATCACACTGGAAAAACATGGGTAAAGTTAATACGCTGGAATGTTTGTCAGTATCGACGGATGGTCGGTATGCTATCACACTGGAAAAACATGGGTAAAATTAATACGCTGGAATGTTTGTCAGGCAGAAATATGTAAAAATCAAAAGAACATTCCTCTTTTGGTAACAAGGTTTTCAGACATATTTAAACACAAGCCAATTTTGAGTTAAAACATTTGTAACATAAAAATCTCTTATTTCACTGTCCAATATTTAAGATTCAGACAGATCATACATTTACAGTTGTTCATATTTATGGCGATTGGAAAACATTTTACAATGTGAAGTACTGTAAATACACAAACCAGTGGACTATTTAGAATAAATTAATACAGAGAATATAAATCCACAGCCATCTTGTCTATAAATTTTGATTATCCAAATTAACCTCATTTTGAAGAAAACATTCTACTGGTAATTTGGACGTGTTTGTAAAAACATTAAATAATATCAAAATTTGCAGCTATTGGCACAGTTGGAGAATGGCAGCATACATGTATGCATGCTTTTGTAAAAAGACCTTTTAGGAATACACATAACCAGTTAGGTATTGAATGACTTGTCTAAATATTAAACGATGTTGGTTCCCTTAAGTGACATACTTTACTCAAGGATTATGGTTCAATTAAGTGACTTGTCTAAATACTTTACTCAAGGATTCTGGTTCAATTGAGTGACTTGTCTAAATACTTTACTTAAGTGACTTGTCTAAATACTTTACTCAGGGATTCTGGTTCAATGAAGTGACTTGTCTAAATACTTTACTCAATGATGTTGGTTCCCTTAAGTGACTTGTCAAAATACTTAACTCAAGCATTATGGTTCAATTGAGTCACTTGTCTAAATATTTTACTCAATGATTCTGGTTCAATTAAGTGACTTGTCTAAATACTTTACTCAATGATGTTGGTTCCCTTAAGTGACATGTCTAAATACTTTACTCAAAGATTCTGGTTCAATTAAGGTCACATGTCTAAATACTTTACTCAAGGATTATGGTTCCCTTAAGTGACATGTCAAAATAATTTACTCAAAGATTCTGGTTCAATTAAGTGACATGTCTAAATACTTTACTCAAGGATTATGGATCCCTTAAGTGACATGTCAAAATACTTTACTCCAAGATTCTGGTTCAATTAAGTGACATGTCTAAATACTTTACTCAAGGATTATGGTTCCCTTAAGTGACATGTCTAAATACTTTACTCAAAGATTCTGGTTCAATTAAGTGACTTGTCTAAATACTTTACTCAATGATGTTGGTTCCCTTAAGTGACATGTCTAAATACTTTACTCAAAGATTCTGGTTCAATTAAGTGACATGTCTAAATACTTTACTCACGGATTATGGTTCAATTAAGTGACATGTCTAAATACTTTACTCAAGGATTCTGGTTCAATTAAGGTCACATGAATGTACATGTATACCAAAACTTACATTATTGATTGTAACGTTGGTTCTAGCATCTACAACTGTTGGTGACGCTACGTTATCTGTCTTGGGAAAAGGGACAGGCAGATCTGCCTCCCAACGGAACTCACGGGTGATTGGGAATAAATGGCCCTCTGTGTTGAAAAGATACTTAGCTGCATTTTTGTTGACGTGATTGTCTCTATCAAATAACTGAAACAAACGAGTTTACAAAAGTACAATCACAATACAAGTATTTAGAAAAAATTTATTTCGAAATAATATGTAATAATACATGCATCTGTTTTTACATAAATGCATTAACACAAAAATATGAATTGTATAACAATACAAATTAAAAGTTAACAGTAATGACTCTGACACACAATTTCCTAAACGAAGAATACTAAACAAAACTGAATAATATTTACTACTAAGCACACAAGCAATATGAATAAATCATATTTAAAAGCTGTGTGGCATGCCAACTGGATTGCAGGTTTACAAAGTTAAAGGGGCAGTTCCACAGATTTTGGCTGTGAGAAATAATTTTCTAAGTGACTTTTTCCTGTTCAAAAATACATTTCTTGTTCATATCGCAAGGTTTGAAAAAGCATGTTGGTTGGGCAAAGTTAAACTTTGACAAATATTTTATTTTTCGAGAAAAATGTGCTACCTGGTAGACATACCCTAGTAGTTTTTTACACAAAAAGGAATAATTAATAGCAGAATAATTATGTTTTTCAACCAAAACAGCATAACAGACAAAAAGTCATGATAGATTTTACCATTTTCTGTTTTAAAATTCTCATTTGAGAGAAAAGTTTTTCCAACCTAAACTGCGAAACGGTCCCTTTAATTGAGTGCCATGTTCTCACCAGGTATAAATATTTGCAGGTTTCACTGAGAAAGAAGCTCTCCATTCTGTCTTCAAGCTCTTTGGTATTCACATCATGAATGGTGCCATAGCCACACCTACAAGAAACAACAGCTGTTTGTAAAGCAGATACGCACCCTCTAGGTCCAGAGTGATCTTAAAAATAAATATAGAGTTTGGTGAAGATCAAATGAAAGCTGTTGGACTTAGAGATCAGAAACGGAAAACCTGCCAATTTTAGGTAATTCAAGGGCCATAATGTGGCAGTTCCTGGGGTGATTTAGCTGATAATGTCAAGATATTATGCCCACAAACAGACAGAGAAAATAATGTGCTCTACCCACAGAGAGATTTTGCAAACCAATATACCCTGCCATCTTCAACTGGGGGGGGGGCATAATTACATGTATTACATAATGTTTATCCACTCCCACAATGCATCTCAAGGTACTTCCTTTGACAAGGAGATGATGCTCTGAAACTGTGACCGAAACATGAAATGCTACAACAACAACATTTACATATTTACGATAGTGATGAATTGGTTGTAAGATCACAAACACAACTCAATATGTGTTATATGAATATGCGCACTGTTTTATTATAACTGTTGATTTAATATATCAGCAATAATCTGTTGATCACTGTGTCATAATTTCATCTAGTAGAAAACAAGACGCTGTGTTCGATAAACACACATGCCCCCAGTTGGCGCAGGAGAGCCCATTTAAATTAAGTCCAAATCAGGTCAAGGTTAAGGTCAAAGTGAGGTAGGGTGATTTGGGTGGATTGGGATTGGTCCTAAACAACAACTGTGTAAGTATCCAAGTGTTGTAGTAAGCGGTGTTGGTGCTAAACAAAAAGGTAAAATCTAGCTAACCAAAAAATAGCCCATTTGAATTATTCCAAGTGTTGTAGGGTGTTGGTGCTAGACGAAACGGTAAAATCTAGTTAACATCATGGACGGACAGACGGAGAGGACAATTAAGATATGCCTCTTGCATCAAGATGCCTGGGGCATAAAAAACGTTTTAAGACTACCGATAAATACTTGCTCATTCTTGCATGTGCAATTAAAATTTCCAGCCAGTGTGATTTTATATTTCCTTAAGTGCCTGTAGGCTAGACTTACAAATGACCCACATATCATGGCAAGTTGGGTTAAAAGCAGAATCCGTTCATGCAAAATGAGAACAATAATCAAATGAAACAAAATTATTTACTCTGCTTTAGCATGTAAGTTAATGCTGTTATAAATATCCCTGCCGACGTGAAGGTAAAATGGATTCTTTGTAGCCTGATACAGGAAATACGTGGACTCCACCAACTCTGGCCGTAGTGGGTAGAACAGAATGTCCGGTGCTTTGAGGTACCAGTTGAAACGCTCTGGGAGTGCACTGTACTTCCGCCAGATAGAATAGTACACTGCATGAGAGCAAATTGCCTCCTCTATATCACCATATAGAACCTGAAATAATCAACAATAACACTTTTTATTTATATATAAATTTGCCATACTAGTATTAATTATGAAATCTTGTTGAATAATTAATAAAGACTGATTAATAAATAGATTAATAGATTTGTCAATATCATCAATTGCCTCCTCTATATCACCATATAGAACCTGAAATAATCAACAATAACACTTTTTATTTATATATAAATTTGCCATACTAGTATTAATTATGAAATCTTGTTGAATAATTAATAAAGACTGATTAATAAATAGATAAATAGATTTGTCAATCTCATCAATAAAAAAAACAAACATAAAAAGTTTCTGTAGCTAACACCAGAATTGTGCAATTTACAAATAAGGCAAAAAATAAATCTGTGTTTCTGGCAACCTGACCCTACCTAGATAAAACCCCAGGACACTTAAGTGTTTAGCGACAATTTTTTACCGTGAAATTCGTTTTTGTCCGATTTAAGATAATTTTTAATGTTTTTTTTTACCAAAATCTTTCTTTAAAAAAAAGTTTAAAAAAGGATATAACTAAAACGGATGGATGCTCCCCAATGTGCTTTTTCAAGCAATATACATGCAATGAGAAGGGCAGAGATAGCAAACATCAAAGAACTGCAGGACCAAATCTGACATCAAAACGGAATGTGCGCATACCACAAATACCACATGAACATGCAGAAGGAGCAAAATTGTAAAAATAAAATAAAAACAAGATAAACAAATCAAAGTGATGAATCATTACTCTAATATGGTTATTTCATTATAGTTATTTAACTTTCCATCAAGTTTCAATGAATTTTACATTGCAGTTCCAGAGAATTAGACGTGACACAATGATATCTTTAAAGTCCCATAATTCAGAAAAATCACTGAAGCGAAACTTCCAGGTAATATGCATACATCCTCTGTGCAATGAAGCTTCCAATAAAGCTTTATTGAAATCTGGCCAGTAGTTGCTGACAAATAGCCCAGACAAGAAATGCGCACTATATACTTATTTCAGGAATTTTTAAAATCCCATAACTCTGAGAAAAATCATTTAAGCAGAACGTCCTGGTAATATGCACGACTCCTCTTGATAATGAAACTTCCCATAAAGTTTCGTTGAATTTCGGCCAGTAGTTGCTGAGAAACAGCACTGAATAGAAAGTCAAAAATTTTGCACTATAGCCTAATTTCAGAAATATTCAAAGTCCCATAACTCTGAGAAAAATCATTGAAGCAGAACATCCTGGTTATATGCACATCTCCTCTTGGTAATGAAGCTTCCCATAAAGTTTAGTTGAATTCTGACAAGTTGTTTCTGAGAAATAGCCCGGACAACAAAGTGGGACGGAAGGACGGAAGGAAGAATGGACGGACAAAGCGCAGAATATATGCTCCCCTGAAATTTTTCGGGGAGAATAAAAATCTACATCCTGACCCTACCTAACTTTTTAGAAACCATTGCCTGAAACACACAATATTTTTTTTTTTGGGGGGGGGGGGAGGGCAGGGCCTTAATAGGTGTGTAAGTACTGGGTTGTTCTGTTTTATACAAAATTGAGGTAATGTCTTATGAACATTAAAAATAAAGATGTTTTGGATTTCAATTTCATTATATATCATTGTCTTATCATTTGTGTATGGATGTAACACAAAATATGAACAACAGTGAAATAGGTGAGTCAATTACATTCTCAAGGGGGTTCTAAAAATGTACAAATGTATACATGGAGTTACATGAAAGACCTGACATGCCACAAGTTATAAAATAGTGATCCGACAATCGCGATCTCGATTAGGCCCCAAACATTTTTCTGTATTTCAGGCGAACCAACCCTACCTAGGGAACCCCAACAGTTTTTAGCAGCGATTGTTTTCTGTGATATCTGTATTTGTCAGATTTTAGATAATTTTCAATGCTTTTTTTTAAACAAAATCCCGAACCTATCTAACTTTTTTGAGACTGTTGCCCAAAACACACAATTTTTTGTTTTGCCTTACAAACAATTTCTGTAAATGTCATGTAAATATGCTATTAAAGGGACTATGTCAACGAAAATGGCCTCAAGGGGTAACTTATTTAAAAAAATCTGCAATTAAGATATTAATAATGGCATTTAAAAACGGTCAAAATACAATATATATAATGCGGAAAACGTTTTCACATTCTGAGAAAAAAATATATTCATAACATGGGTCACGTTTGTTTTCCCCTTTCATGTTCACATTTTGACGTCAAATTGCGAGTATTTTGTATAACCGTAGTTCACACGTTTCCTTATCTTACAAAGCAGAAGAGCGCAGTTGGTTAAATCGCTGTCTACTGTCATTTCTTCGTATGGTTCCCAAGTCATGAGTTCGATACCCGCATGGGGTTTTAAGTTTTATAAACATTTTTGCTGATTCGTTTTATCAAATATCTGACAATGTATTATATAATTTCTTTTTTATTTAATGTAAATGACTTAGTATAGCACATTTCTAATATAATTTATAGTGCAATAGGAAACCACTTTTTTGTTGACGTCCCTTTAATCAGTGATTTATGCAAGCATGAATTATCTACGCATCACTGTACCTGGACACCTGGCCAGGCTGCCTGTAAGGCGTCTATCCAGTAGTTGGCTATTTCCCCTGAAGACATGTGCACATTTACATATATTGGCGTGTTTCCTATGCCTTTGTTGCATTTTAAACGTCTGAAATGAAAGAAATTCTCTATAAAATGATAGACACATGGGATGAGTCACTTGTAAGTAACAAAGTACATTATTTAAAACATGAAAACCAAAACTTCATCTTTGTCAAATTGTCCTTCAACTGTAAGTATCTTAAAGACTGTATCATGACAAATATATACTATCTCAAAAAAATTGCCAATCTACCTACCCACGTCTCATATGGTATTTTATAGATTCATATGAATCATTGAATAACTTGAGGTCATCTTGTTCCCCGAATAAAATAAAACTCTGAAATATAAATCAAAGGTGTGACCAAATTTATACTGTATTTAATGATAAAAAATCCAACATAAACAATATTTCAAATCAGCAGAATTTATAACAGTGACAAAACAGAAAAACAAATAACCTGAACTTATAACCAAGGCAAACACTATCAGAAAAACAAATAACCTGAACTTATAACCAAGGCAAACACTATCAGAAAACAAATAACCTGAACTTATAACCAAGGCAAACACTATCAGAAAACAAATAACCTGAACTTATAACCAAGGCAAACACTATCAGAAAACTAAAGCCTCCTTACTAAGAAAAAAGAAAAATATGTACAATGCAGATGCTACCGTTCTATAAATATCATTCACAGCCAATCCGAAATTTGTTAGCGCTACCATTAGCCAAATAGCCATGGCTACTAAAATTCTCAATTGACTGCTGAAATTTTTGAAAATATTTGAAAATGAAGCTTATTTTCACACTTTCGGAGGAAAATATTTCAAAATAACTTTTTTTTTCGCAAAATCAAAAATCAGATTTCTTAGCGCCAACCTAGCTTTTGTAAAAAAAAAGTACAGTTGAAACGCGATACTGCAAATCGTGATACTATGAAATGATGGGATACTACGAAAAAGACTGCCGCCCGGTCCCATTCATTTTCCTTATATGTTTAACTACAAAAAGATGCGATACTACGAATTCACGATACTATATAAATAACACAACCGCCTCGGTTGAGATAACATTTCTCGGGCTGATATTATTTTATATCACCCTCTCAGCCATGTGTTATTTATTTTATTACACCGAACAATCCGTATAACACCTTGCAATGATAAGCTTCGTGATTTTTTTACTTTACTTTTATGTACACTCTAGTAATAAATGCTACGTAAGCCGAGGCTTGACATTATCATTTCACAATACAATAGTTATCTAGTTAAAACATTGCAGAATCAGATTTCCATACTTTCCAATGCGTCGCAGACATGACCCTAACCTTTTACCCGCATGAACAGAGTGTGTACAGCTATATTTAGATGTGTCAGTTTTAAAGATAGCATCATCAATATAAAGTTTCTACAGCGCATTAGATTAAAGCGGTTTTAAACATGGCGAAATAAAGGCGAACTTTATCGTGTGATTAAACAAGAGCTGTCAGAGGACAGCGTGCTAGACTTTTCTTGTGCTTGTCAGAGTTACTGGCATTTTTTTTCTAAAACAAGAAACATGGA
This sequence comes from Congeria kusceri, assembly GCA_027627225.1. Classification (NCBI taxonomy): domain Eukaryota; kingdom Metazoa; phylum Mollusca; class Bivalvia; order Myida; family Dreissenidae; genus Congeria; species Congeria kusceri. The sequence goes on along the minus strand of CM051035.1, from coordinate 52,548,733 downwards.
AATTCCACGAAAACCTAATTTTTCAAACAAAATGCATTAAAGTTAGCACATCAATAAAAATTTTAGTAATGGTGATCTTGACCTTGACCCCACCAACCCCATATGCAATCCCAAGCGAGGTCTCGATATAACTATTTATTAAGTTTCATTAAAAATCTCAATGTCTTCTCAAACTATTAAGCGTAAACTGTTTGTCTGTTTTTAGTACCGGTGACCTTGACCCCGCACACCCCATATGCAATCCGAAGCGAGGTCTATATAAGATATATAAATGCATGAAGTTTCATTAAAATATCTCAGTGTGTTCTCAAGCTATTGAGCCGAAACCATTTCTTATTTTTAATAACGGTGACCTCGACCTTGACCCCACCCACCCTATATGCAATCCTAAGCGAGGTCTCGATATAAGGTATCTATTAAGTTTCATTAAAATATCTTATAGCATTCTCAAGTTATTGAGTGGAAAACGTTTTTCTATTTTTAGTAACAGTGACCTTGACCCCACCCACCCTATATGCAATCTAAAGCGAGGTCTCAATATAAGGTACTATCTATGTATTAAGTTTCATTAAAATATCTCAATGCGTTTTCAAGTTATTGAGCGGAAACCGTTTTTCTATATTTAGTAACAGTGACCTTGATCTTGACCTAACCCACCCCATATGCAAAACCAAGCAAGGTCTTGATATAAGGTATCTCTGTATAAAGATTCATTAAAATATCTCAATGTGTTCTCAAGTTATTGAGCGCAAACCGTTTTTCAATTTTTAGTATCAGTGACCTTGACCTTGATCCCACGCACCCCATATGCAATCCCAAGCGAGGTTTCGATATAAGGTATGTATGTATTAAGTTTCATTAAAATATCTCAATGTGTTCTCAAGTTATTGAGCGCAAACCGTTTTTCTATTTTTAGTAACAATGACCTTGACCCCACCCGCTCCATATGCAATCCCTAGCGAGGTCTCTATATAAGGTATCTATGTATTAAGTTTCATTAAAATATCTCAATGCGTTCTCAAGTTATTGAGCGGATACCGTTTTTCTATTTTTAGTAACAGTGACCTTGACCTTGACCCATCCACCTCATATGCAATCCCAAGTGAGGTCTTGATATAAGGTATCTATGTATAAAGTGTTATTAAAATACCTCAATACAGAAACTGTTTTTCTATTTTTAGTAACAGCGGCCTTGACTTTGTATTACCCAACCCATATGCAATCCCAAGTGAGGTCTCGCTATAAGGTATCTATGTTTAAAGTTTCATTACAATAGCTTAATCTGTTCTCGAGTTAGCGGAAACGAAAAGTAGATAAACTAGCTTACCGAAAAACTTTAACCTGTCCATGCAGCTTATATGTAAAATTTCTTAGTGTAAAAGTAGGGATGTCAACGAATATATGGATATCCGAATATCCGGTTACTATGTTAGTATCCGGTTACCAAGTTAGTAACCGAATATTAGTATAAAAATTGATTAACTGAACACAGCTATAGGCCTCTACAGGAGGTCTCCACCTCGTACTGCGGACGTGTCATAAACACACCCCTCGGTTGGTATACGATTATCATGAAACAATAGGTGGTGCTTTCACACCACACAAACTTTGTCAGGACTATTAAACAAACAAGATGTCACAATCGATTATGCCAATTAGGTGCATCCCTCTTAATAAGAGAATAATTAACAATGCCAATATTAATGGCAATTATCGATGTTCCAACCAACTTTTGAAATCAAATGAATCCACTGTTAACCAATCATTTCTAATCGGCAAAACTTAAAGACTGTCTTATCCAATCAGTTCGCATCTAAAAATTACTGGTATTTCTTTTTCTTTTCTTACTTTATTCTTTTACAAACCAGTGTATATTGTGCAGACAGATATAATATCGCAACGTATATCATTTATCAGATTGTGTTAATGTAAAACTTATCGGAAGTTACTAATCGACTAAAAGATTTTGCTTTGTTATATTGCCCTAATTGTATATGTTATATACTTGGGTGAAAATAAAGTCTTGTTCTGTTCACTTATCTTTGCGTAAATCATATGTTTAATTGGGGTACTTTAATTGCAAGGCATAACAACATTGCACGCTACACAAAACAAAAAAACACAATTTACGAATAGAAATCTTTGTAGTTTTTTACATGTACTTTTTTCAATATAAATTTAAAACTATTGTGTTTTTCAAAATGGAAGTATCGTAATTTAGTAAGATATGATACGTCTGTTTGTGAACTTCATTTTGCAACTTCAACATGCACATGATTCCGACCGCCAATGCCGATCTTTACGATTATCCGGATAGTATCTGGATATTACATACGGATATCCAGATACCAATTCTGGTATCCGTTGACATCCCTAGTAAAAAGGCCCATAATTTTGACAAATTCCAAACTAGAGTTACCAAAATTGGCCTTTGAGTTCATTTTAATATTGGGAATACTTGTTCGAAGTTTGAATGAAATCCGTCAAGTCATTCCTGAGAAACCAGCTTACTGGAAAACTTTAACCTGTCCATATAGCTTATATGTAAAATTTCTAAGTGTAAAAAGGCCCATAATTTTGACAAATTTCAAACTTGAGTTACCAAACTTGGCCTATAGGTTCATTTTAATGTGGCGAATGAATGTTTTAAGTTTGAATGAAATCGCTCAAGCCATTCCTGAGAAACTAGCTTTACGAAAAAACAAGTGCAGACGCCGACGTGAGTAGAATAGCTTGCCGTTTCTTTGAAAAGTCCAGCTAAAAAGGAATAATATACAGTTGATGGAAAGTGTTTAATGGATATTCAGATCACATAACGGACAAATGTGTGGCATAATCTTTAAACGAATTGTGCAGTGACGACACAAACCAGTTTTCAACGGACTGATATTATTACATAGGGTTGTGTTGTGTCATGTGTTCTTTTAAACACAGAATTAAACAAACCATGCATCGGTGATGTCTAAAATTATTTTGGACGCCAATATTGACAATCAGATACAGGTTTGGAGACAAAATACGAAATTAAAGATACGTTCTGACCAGTCATGGCGATTTCCAAAACACATCGCGTTTCTGGTTTGCACGGTTCACGCGAAAAATTGAAAAAAAAAATCAGTTAAGCTTTGTGAATACAAAAAGGAATTGCAAATGCTTGTAGCTGGATATTAATTGTAAAATGCCGTGGATAAACGTCAGCACTTTGGAGGTAAAAGTTGCATAGTCGTTCAATTTTGTTTTGTTTTGAAAAAAGCAATGCTGTTCTATTTATAGCTCCGCGCAATAGTGATATGAAAAAATATTACCCTGTGATATAACTTTTGGTCTAAGGACAAAATACACAGAGTGGTCACGTGAGATGTAATAATACGAAATAAGCGTTGCTGCAAACACATGTTCCAGTCCCATCATTATGTTTGAAGTGATATATTAACGTGATACTAAGAATCGTATTGTAACAGAGACTTTTCACACCTTTTCTATGAAGATTTCACACCTCTGCCTAGTCAGACACCTTGCAAATTTGTTTGCACCATTGAAAAATATAGCTGTTAACAAGTTTAGTGACTATTTTAAGCCACTTAAGAGTGTGAGCTTTGGATGTGACTAAATGAGTTTCGTATATGCCGATAGTATGTAATTTTACTGTGTGTGAATTTAATACTTTTTTATTTATAATGGGAAACATATACAAGTGTATTTTCAAACGCAATAAGTGTGCTTATGTTCATAAAAGCTACGACATGACGTAAATCAACAGTAAATGTAAGAATATTAAGTTACTACCTTAATTTTCCATAGATGCATTACTACGAAAAACGCAATACTACCAACAAATCAGTGTCTGCCGTTACCATTCGTAGTATCAAGTTTTGACTGTACTTGTTAGTATCTAGTGTTAGTGACCATGACAAACCTTGAGCATGTATTCAAAGAACGAGTCCAACCCAGCCCCTAATCCGCTCATCTTGCCCACCCAATCCCCACTCTGTATATTGATCACATTCCCTGAAAAACAAACACAAATAGGTGAATGTATTTGAAGTCATGTGCGACCAAGTATTAGACACAGTGGGACAAAACGTGGATAGCATGACAATAGTAGATCTGGGAACAAAAGGACAATCTGGGCCAAATATGTCTTTTAGTTCATGTTACATCACTTTGTATAACTACATAAATATCATAGACACAAAAACGATCTCGGCATTATCTGGCACTCATACACATACTCATACACAGACATGATTTTATAGAAGTCTGAAAGCAAAATAAGAACTATCACAAAAACAAGATTCTGGGTTTGAAAAACACACATGTCCCCAGTTGGTGCTGGATAGCCCATTTCCTAGTCCAAATTAAGTCAAGGTCAAGAAGAGGTTGGGTGATATTGGTGGATTGGGAATGGTCAGAAGTAACAACTGTGTAAATATCCAAGTGTTGTAGTAAGTGGTGTATTTTTACACATATAGTAACTGTGTACATCATCATAGGAAGAGTGTGGAGGGTTGTGGAAATATTTTGAGAAACACTGACAGTCCATGATGACAAAGTTCTGAAATCGTCACGATGACGCTTTCTAATGACGTCAAAGTGCTCCATACACATGTGATATGTTGTAGTTGTAAAACGTATTTTCTCCATGTATACAAAAGGATAAAAATCACAGATTTTGATCAGAAATGATTCTTCTTTCAGACTATACAAATTTTATCTATCTATGATAAAAATCGTGACTTTTATGCGAGTAGTCCGGGAACTTTACGATTGCCCCTCATATTTTTACCTATAAGGCCAGTCACATTAGACCGAAAGTCCCAGATTCTTTGGACAGCTTTACGCGCCACAGACTCATAAATGGGGTCCCCCAGTAGACGAGACAGAATTCCAAATTCCAACACGAGGGTTCCAGCCCCTGCCGTACAGGTCTCATTGATACAGTCTGCAGGTACCCCATTTTCTAAATTCACCTGAAAACAACAACAGATTGTTTTTATTTGGTCAGGTTAGCTGAACTTGCTTAATTACTGGTAGTCATTTATATTATTGATTAATCAACAAATCTTATTTCCATCACTACCAGATATTTTACATTTACTCGTACATTGCCAAAATAGTCATATTAACATTTACATTTATGGCTACTAAAATTTCCAATCTGATTAAAATCACATCCTTAAATATGCTACACAGGGGCGTAGGAAATTGTGCACTTTAGTCAGATTGCTAAAATTTCCAAAATAATTTAAACACGAAGAAAAATGTAATTTTCATATTTTATGAGAAAGTAATTAAAATAACAGGTTTACGTTATCAAAATATTCTGGTGTATGTTTTTAATTGCATGCTTATAGATACATGTTGAATCTGTTGAAAGTGCCCTTTTTAGGAATATGCACCCTGCCCTTTTTAAATTCTGGCTGGAGCAATGTATTCTGGACCACTTCATAAAACAACAAATGTTAACAGAAAATAAAACGAGGCGTGTCGTGGGAAAACTGGTCTTAATGCATGTGCGTAAAGTGTCCTCCCGGATCAGCCTGTGCCTAAAGTGGATTTATGGTCAGAAGAGACTTCCTTGAAACAGAATATACCATAAAAGCGGAAAGTGCTGTCCCGGATTAGCCTGTGTGGACTGCACAGGCTAATCTGGGACGACACTTTACGCACGTGCATTAAGACCGGTTTTCTCACGATGCCCCTCAAATCTTAATATACCCTAGGGAATGGTATTCCAGTTGCAGTGTTCTCAAAGGCAGCAAGGAGTCTAGAAGCAAGATCATTGGCAAGACTGAGCAATTCTCCATCATACCCCGGTGGTGTAATGTCCCCAAATGGTTTGGCTGGGTCCACTATCAACAGGTGAGAAGACAGCAAACCACCTAAAACTCTGAAATAAAAAATCTATTACATACATACTTGCAAAGGACTTGTGGTAAAACTTTCCTTTTTTTATTGCCCCCAATTTACCACAATGAAAACAGTTTTTAGTTTTACATTTTATTTCGTTCTTTAGCAATCATTTTAGCACTTTATATTCCAACAGTGAGTTACATGCTATAAATCCAAATAGTTGAATATTGATTGAACCAAAACTGAAACTTTACTGAACCCCTGCAGGTGTCGTCATTGATATAGTGCCTGTTGCCGCCAAAATATACACAATTTGCACGTTCAACATGTGAACTGAGCATAAAACAACATGATATGGACAACGGAGCATGTATTGAATGGAGCAATCAGTAAAAGGACCAAAAGTTTTTAACAAAGTGCAATAAATAGAACAGAACAATGTTACAAAAAATCTCGCAATTCGCACCAGGACTAGCACTGCCATAATTATATTAACATTATCATTGAAGGTTAAATTTTCACAAGTGATGCCAAACTGTTTAATGCCCACAGCAACAATATATAATTCGGCAAATAAATTTTATCAAGTCACGGATTTTGTTGTCAATGTAAAAGGTTAGCAACAAATTTCATATAATGTCATATAATATAAGATAACATGCAGAACATGACCATTCTCTGAACTGTATTACCTGATAGTTGCCTCAAACACTTGAACAGTGGTGTTATGGAATGTCAGGTTATCTATCACAAGTAGGACACCCTTTACGAACTCTGTCTCATTCCCAAGGACCTATAACAAACAACAACAACAATTTTACTGATCTGATTAGTGTGCTTCAATTCAATTACATTTTATAACAGACCGACAACTGGTAGGCTTGAGTAGATATCTCACAGTAACTAAAGAACCATTTATGATTTTCAGAGACCATGCTTTGCATATAATTTTGAATTAACCACAGGTGAAGTAACTTAACTTCACAATGCAATCTATAAGCGCACTTCATCTGCACTGAAAAGCTGATCTGCTCGAAGTGACTATATTAATTACAAAGCTTAGTTGTTTCCTTTACATTAACAGATAATGTCAACTTACAGCTAAGGTGTCAAGTGTGTCTACCAATGTAAGACTGTATTCACCTAGGGCATCATTGATGTTTATATTTGATCTGGAATAAGACACAAACATATTATATATATAATTCAATAGATCTATATGTTAAGTTTTGTTTCATGTCAGTCATGGCAAATCTGACCGACTACTAGAAAGTGTTGGCTTAAAGTTAATTAAACAAAAGCAAATTGAAATTAACTGATAAACATCTGTGTCAGTATTCTTATTTTTATGTAATAAAATATATTTCCATCTTGATAACTTCTTTATTTCCATTGATTTAAGATTTCCAGTATTTATTTTGGACTATACAAATTTCACAGTTTGCGACAATATGAAAGGTTTATATCAGCTGAGTTGACACAAGATGTAGGGTAAACAACACCAAATGTGGGCATAAGGATTTATTTGTTTTATTTAGTTTAGATATATCTCAATAATTGTTATTACAATTTCTTCAGGTTTCGACCACAGGTACTTGTAACAATGATTTTTTAATGTCCAATACGTATATACACAATAATCTAATAGTGTATATACGCATGGATCATTAAGAAATGTACCTGTGGTTTCGACCAGTGCCCCTATAAAATTCTATGTAATTTCAGTTATTATACTGAAATTTTGTGACACTTACGGATTATCATAGTCTGGTCCTCTACCAGTGCAGTGAATAGGGTCAAGTTCATCCAAAGGATAAGCATGTTTCATGTAATTGTCATACCCGAAATAAAACATCTCCCGGATCCCATTGAGCGTTTCAATTCGGTCTTTTTCTGAAAAGTAGCCATATTTTTCGTCATATGGGCTCCACAAGTTTCTAAAGAAATCTTCGTTGCTAGTAGTGTGCCAAACGCACACTACCGAGAACACCAGAAGCAATTTGTACATACTATTGCCATAATTCCTACATATGCAAACTTATGAAAGTTTACATGTGAACTGTCAAACCGGAAGAGCCTAACACACCCAATATATTTTTCGGAGATAAAAAACATAATCCCTCAAGTAACACATGTCTTCAGGTTAAACGATACAATATCACACAAGTTAATAAACTAATATCTCTGAGCAAACATTAATGCACTATATATTTAATTTCCAATATACTATATTCGTATTTTATTTTTATATTCTTACACAGTCAATGAAACGACTTTAGGGTTTTCCCAATATGGACCAATCGAATATTTCGACGTGTTGATAGGATTTCCCAGAGATAGAGGATAATCGCTAAAGCATTCCAAATGGCGGGAGATTCTGACAGTTACAATGGATGAAAATGAGGATTTTGATGTTATTTTTGAGGTGACGCAAACATTAGTGATGGGGGGGGGATTGATTAATCAGAGCCAAAAGTGACTGATTAATCAAATAATCATGACTAAATATGTGGAGTTGTATTGTTCCACAGAAATATTTCATAAAATCATTTTTTACCAATGTATGTTTCTCAATTTATTTTGTTATACTTGGTTTCTGTTTTAACAAAAATGGATTTCATTTGCAGATTTGCTGTGTTAAAACAAAAATGTAATAATGGAATTTTAACTGCTTGACTTAATTAGACTACGAACGTTAATCATTTATGAATATTTACAATATCTACAAGGGCACTTTATATAGAATATGTAGTGTATAACGCCCAGCACCCCTAGCCATTGACATTGTAGTGATTTGTAATGCATGAGACATAACATCTCGACACTAAACTGAGTAGCTCTTTATAAGGAAGTGCATGTGCATACGAGCAGACTACATATTTTACGATTTTAAAACCACAGGCAAGAATTTACTTGCACAATGTATATGACATAAATGTTCAATAATAAAGTATTTATCAATCCGTGCTAAAATGCATATAAAATTATAAAAATGCTTTAGTGGACACACTGACAAACTATGAAGGAATGTTTAATAGTATTGTATATTGCATTGAATGCACACTGTGTTTTATTTATACTACCCGTATATTTAGCAGTTTAGAACTACAAAACACTATTTTTTGACTACATAATACATAACAAATAGTACCAGTGACATGTACACATTTCATCAAATAAATTTTCCCATTGTCATCATCACGTCATGGCTCTGTTCGTCATGATTAATGATTAACACTAGTAACACACAAAACTTAACAACCTAAATCTACTTCAGAATATCTTGTGATTGTTCCTCATTATACGCATTCAATCAATTGATTGGCAAATCATATAAATAATATCTCCTATGCACTCGTTCTTTGAACTGTCAATTCCTATCTTTCCTATCATATAATGCTTATATCTTGAGGGCTTTTAACTCATATCTCTCTGCACTCTTTCTTTGAACTGTCAATTTCTATCTTTCCTATCGTATAATGCTTATATCTTAAGGGCTTTTAACTCTTCTAGCCACTAGCCGAAACGTTATGGTCAACCTGACGACAGAGTTTCGTACAATGTAGATGTAATATATATTAACTTCAGTATAATTGTCTGATTATGAATTAAGAATTAACAATTAATGTCAATGTATTGGTCATTGTATTGTAGCTTTTCTGTAACCTGTTTAACACGTTTAGCTGTTTGTAGGTTAGTTGATGAAGTACTTGTACTAATTTTATTCTGATTGTTCAAAGTTGGTAAATACCATACACAATTATCTTGAAATAGCATGTTATAATTCCTGTTATACACTTTCAGGGTACACCCCTGTATGAAAGCTTAATGCAGGGTCAGACGCTGGCAGATGAAATGTCAGATTTTGAAAAACGTGGTCAGACATCAACATTGACGCCACCTGAAGAAAGCAAACTTTGTTTGGAGGAAAAGACAACCGGTGATTGCAGTGTTAGTTTCCTCTATTCGATCTATTTTTTTTGATGATCATATTTGTTTCAAATTCAATGTATTGACAAATTTTAGCGCAGTACAAAATTATGAAAAAAGATAACTTCAGGTTTGTATATGATAAACAACTGGTTGTCAATCAAAACTTCAATCAGAATTTCAGCTTAAAATGTCAGCTACGATTATTTGTGTTATACCTGCACTTGTTCATACCAAAATAATGGAAAAAAAATACGAAAGCATTTTGTGTTTACCATGGCGCAAATTAAATTTTTATAAATAAAGAAGATACAACAATTTCCATTTGGTGCGTTATAATCCTTGTTGAGTGTATTGTATTGCCAGTTGGTTATTTCCAACTGAATACAAGGATGACTGCTAACAGGTTGTTTTTTTTTTCTGTGAAAGAACAGCATTTATCAAGCTTTAGAGAGTCATTTCATGTTAACAAAAAACAACCATTATTTAATACTAGAAACTTGTCTAATGAGAACTAAATTATTTTTTTTAACCAGAAGCATGTTGATTTATTGCAAATACATGCATGTAATTGCCGAGTTTTTGTTTTTCAGAAAGGAGAAAAAAGAACTCAGTGGTTAATGGGAAGACTTGTACCAGATACAACAGATTTGGTATGCACTGACTCATGTGTTCATATGAGGCGCGTCGTTGGAAAACCAGGATTAATGCATGTGCATAAAATGTCATACCAGATCAGCCAGTGTAGTCCGCACAGGCTGAGCCAGGACAGCACTTTTCCGCCTACAGGGGATTTATGTTTAGCAGAGACTTCCTTGAAACAGAAAATACCATAAAAGCAGAAAGTGTTGCCCTTGATCAGCCTGTGCACAGGACACAACACTTTACATACGTGCATTAAACCCGGTTTTCCCTTGACACACCTCAGATATTTTTGGAATGCTCATCAAAAATTGTGTGATGTAATTGTAAGAAACTGTGTATTAAGCTAGTTCACATTGCCTGATACGGTTGCCTTTGGGTAATATTACAGGTTGATTTTCACCTGCAGTAAGGGTTTTTCATTTACAAGTTTAAGAATTAGACCCTTAGGAGCAGTGTCTTTATTGATGTGTTAAATAGTAGTAATTCTTAATCGTTATCTTACATCTTCTGCAGTAAAACAACACTTGCTATTTATATTTTAAAACGTATAGGCGGACGGAATATTTAGTCGGAGTAATCTCCTCACTTTAGAGATTATTATATATCCACTTTAGAGATTATTATATATCCACTTTAGAGATTATTATATATCCACTTTAGAGATTATTATATATCCACGTCAAAGGCTTATGGTCTTGGGTTAAAATATTTAGCAAAGTATTTAGTTGCCTTTTATATTATGCTGTAAGCTCACACACTTCTTGAATATGCCAGTGATACGTCAGTGATATATTATATATGGCTATGTTTGCTACATACAATTTCAATTGACGCAGAATCCTGCTTTTTGAAGCAAGTAAATTACAATTTACACATTTTTGACTCAAGGCTTATAAACTGCCTTGCATGATTTTGATGCAAATGTTTTCCATTTGGCAACTTCAAAAGCACTAGAAAATGATATTATTTATCATACTTATTGTGTTGTTAAAGCAAGTTGTTTAAGTCCTTAACATGTATTAACACAAATGCCCATTTGCAGAGCATTAAGCAAATATGAAGAAATAACATTCCTGTGACTTCAGTATTTTCACGCTTTAAAGTTAATTTTAACCCCTCGAAATTTCGAGTCCCAGGTCTATTGACTCCTGGTTTTCAAAACCTACTGAATTCCCTGTAATACATGAATATATGACTGGTATATTGCAGGAAAAGATGTGCCTAAAGAACCTTGTCGAGATGCTTCAGTCAAGCACGCTTCTCCAACGAGATGATGCTGATTTTCTCTGTAGTTTTTTCGGATCAACTGTAGCAGACGTAAATGTTCCAGTATCTGATCAAGGATGTAGACGGCAAAGAATTTTAACATTGTAAGTATTACATACCGGTAACCATATTATGCATGATAACTTAATGATGTCTATTAACTTTCGAGAAGTATAAGTTTTTGTTTTTTATACTCAGTTCAAGTTTTATAAATGATTTAATAAATAAATAAATAATTCAAAAATGTAAATGACTTCATATTTATATTTAAATAAGATAATCAGATTTTTAGCAATGATGTTAAGCTTTAGAATGGACCCTTATTAATTACACTGGAAATTTATGAGTTGTAAAATGTTTGTTCCACAATAAATGTTAAAAATTTAATTTTATATTATTTATTTCAATATTCACAGTATTTTATTCAATGAATCATGACTGAAAACTCTTTATCAGAGAAAGTCTCAAAAATGTTGTTGTTTGTTTGGAGGTGTGTTTTCATCATTTGTGAAAAATGTGGGTTGTTTTGGGGAATTAATTTTCTTATTGTTTGTGAAAATATTGGTTGCTTTTTAATGGGAATTGGTCAATACAAAGTTCATGCAAAGAAAGAAAAATTTCACCATCTAAGTATATATTTTGTTAATTACAGGAGTGACTGGATAGTGTTGCCAATCTTCTGTGCAGTGCCCGCCTGTCTTACATACATGCAGTCTTGGCTAGAACCTAAACCTCTCATTACCACGTCGCTTCTTTTCGGATATTTTTCCTGTCTTGGCTGGCGAGGTATGAGCATTTACGCGAGAATGCGAATGTATCGAATCTGGTGTGACGTTACCTGTTGCGTTGATGAGTTCTTGAAAGCTAACCAGAAGTTTGTGGCAGTGTACAAGCAGTGTTTACGGCTGATACAAGAAACTGAGCTTGTGGCCAGAGGATTTACGCTGTAAGTTTCTTCCTAACACAAATCATAAGTTTTCAGAAAAATGAATTTATGCCCCCACTTTAGAGGAGGGGGGGCATATAGATTTGCCCTTGTCCGTCCGTCCGTCCGTCCGTCCGTCGGATTTTTGTGTCGCGCATAACTCAAAAAGTATAATTGCTAGTGATGAAACTTTATAAGCATATTCATCGGCTTTGGGGGTTGTGCACCTGGGTATTTTGGTGCAGTTTTTTCAGACATCAGCGGAGTTATGGCCCTTTTTTAGCAAAAAATAATATTTTTGGACTTGTGTCGCGTGTAACTCAAAAAGTATTGCTGCTAGAGTGATGAAACTTTATAAACATATTAATCAGCATACAAACTTGTGCACCAGGGTATTTTGGTGCAGTTTTTTTCAGACATCAGCGGAGTTATGGCCCTTTTTTAGCAAAAAATAATATTTTTGGACTTGTGTCGCGTGTAACTCAAAAAGTATTGCTGCTAGAGTGATGAAACTTTATAAACATATTAATCAGCATACAAACTTGTGCACCAGGGTATTTTGGTGCAGTTTTTTTCAGACATCAGTGGAGTTATGGCCTTTTTTTACCAAAAAATGACAATTTTGGACTCATGTCGCACATAACTCAAAAAGTATTACTGCTACAGTGATGAAACTTTATATACATATTTTAATCAACATGTGAACTTGTGCACCTGGGTATTTTGGTGCAGCTTTTGTGGACATCAGCGGAGTTATGGCCCTTTTTTTAGCAAAAAATGACTTTTTTTACTTGTGTCGCTTGTAACTCAAAACATATTATTGCTAGAGTGATGGAACTTTATAAACATATTAATCAGCATGTGAACTTGTGCATCTGGGTATTTTGGTGCAGTTTTTCTCCGCCATCAGTGGAGTTATGACCCTTTTTTCAGCAAAAAAATAAATTTTTGGATTTGTGTCGCGTGTAACTCAAAAAGTATAACTGCTAGACTGTTGAAACTTTATAAACATATTCATCAGCATGTGAACTTGTGTACCTGCGTATTTTGGTGCATTTTTTCCATCATCAGCAGAGTTTTGTGACAACCAGCTGAATGTGGGGGCATCCGTGTCCTACGTACACATGTCTGGGTTTTTTCAGAAAAATGTTGATAAATGACTAATTGGCTATTAATTTAACAGTTATCTGCAATGTGTTTTGAAAAAATATGTTCTATCTAAGACTATTAAGAAAACTAGATAAATATCAAGAAATTAAGTGTGAATGTTTAACACAAAAATGATTTTGTATGGCTGTTTAAGAACAAAATATTAATAGTTTAATAGAGCTTTCAGTAAGTTGTTGCAATGAAATAATTTGTTTTGATGGGTAATATTTTAGCATAATGTTTGAAGCATTAATAATATATTGTTACACTATTATTTGTAATAAATCCTTCAGTAGGCATTTTGCCCTGGATGTCCTTCCTTTAATCATTCTATCACAACTTTGTATCTCATCAACATTTGCATGAATTACAAAATAACTTTTAAAAATGATTGCATAATATATGAATTTGAATATTAAAGGTCAAGGTTGTGAAAGGCATATGTTTTGTTGTTGTTGTTGTTGAAAAACAAAATGTAATTTATTTATTACTGGTATTTATTGATAGTGTATCTCAGAAGAACCCACTGTCTCGAATAGAGCAGAATTCTGGAGGTGATGTTGCCGTGGTAACCAGGCAGTGTCCAGGTCTCCGAAAACTGCTTTTCACGTATCTAAGAGATGCTGTGTTGCATTCCAGGGAAAACATTAAACAACTGCTTGAAAGGTAATTGATCACAACAATCCACATCAGCGTTTTTCCTGTATATAAACTTGGTACCCTAAAAAGGTACCTTCCCAATCCAATTTACCTATTTTTTCCCAATTTGAAGTGAAAATAAATCCCAAATATCTGCAAAAAAAATAATCCAAAACGATCCCAAAAAGATTAACTCTATGTATGAACCTACATAATATTTAACTTGCATTTTACCTCCTGGAAACACAAGTACATGTAAAAGAATCAATGATAAAGTTGTTTTGAGTTTATTTATTGTATTTTTTCTGAAGTTTTCTAATTCTTTTTCGCAGTTTTTGCTGAAAGTGATAAAATTCCCAATTTGGTTGAAAACGCCGCTAAATTTCCTAATTTGACCTTTACCGTTACCATTTCCAAAGTAGTGACGAAAAACACTGCACATGTTAGGAAAAGATCTAGAAACAAAAAGGTACAGGGTGCTGCTCAAAAGAAGTGGGAGGGGGGGGGGGGCAGGCCTAATTGGGAGTGGGGGGGCAGGCCTAATTGGGAGGGGGGGGGGGCAGGCCTAATTTTTCATATTTTCTAATAGTTTGGAAAATCTATGATTTTTATCACATTAAAGGTTCTATTTATGGTTTTTGAACATGATAGTTTCATTAAATATTTGCAATATAAGTTATTCAGCGTTTATGTTTTCACCAACTCAGAGGTGAAGCTGGAAAACAGGAGGGGGGGGGGGGGAAGCAGAAAGTAGCAGGGTGCAGCACCCCCCTATTGCACTATGGATCTTTCCCTAACATATAATGCACAAGAGTACATTATTATAGTTCGCAGAAATTTGTGATGTTTTGGATAACATCCAAATTTATTTGACGTTAGTATTTCTACCTAGTATTTTACCATTAAGCTCGTTTAAACACTACTATAACATGTAATATGGAACAGATCTAGAATAATAACAAAGTACTGGTATAAGATGTGGTGAAAAGCTGCATATTAATTAATTTCAGCCATTTGATACAGAGAGCAAAAGTGAGTCTTTTTACATGAATATTAATGAAAACTAACACCATTGAGATGTCCAGTGCTACCATTTATATGCCTCTTTAATCTTACAAAATGTTCAATTGCAAATAAACATATGAGGCATGTCGTGGGAAAACTGGGCTTAATGCATGTGTGTAAAGTGTCGTTCCGGATCAGCCTGATCAGTCCGCACGGGCTAATCAAGGACGGCACTTTCCGCATACAGTAGATTTACGATTAGAAGAAACTTCCTTGAAACAGAAAATAACATAAAAGCGAAAAGTGCCGTCCCAGATTAGCCTGTGCGGACTGCACAGGCTAATCGGAACGACACTTGACGCACATGCATTAAGACCGGTTTTCTTTTACTAGAATTTTTCGCCAGCCATGAGGGCCAATACTGTGATAAGTTTTCCTGGACCTCGTACAGTTCTACTGACTTTGTCCGAGGTCTGACAGACTTTCGCGGAGACTGATTTTTAGTCTTGCTTGTATGTTTTACAATTTCCATTCCAACAGATATCCGCTGGACAGAGAACTGGACGTTCATGGAACTTTTTTAGCATTTGAACCCATACAGAGTTATGGCCCTTGCTTGCAAAATATAGAGGATGAAGACCTACTAACCTTAACTGATGGTTTTTCGGTATCGGCATTAAAGGTTTGTCTAGAAGACATGTTTAAGAAATAATTTTTGATTGAAAGTTGTTTATCGGCTAATAAACAACGATTTGGAGTTCTGATGCCTACGAAATAAACCACGAGGATGTTAGCCTGAGTAGTTTAATATTCAGCATCATAACGACAAATCATTGTTTATTAGCCGATAAACAATGATAATGCGAAAAATATTTTGATTCCAACATGATCTGAAAACATATTATGCAATGCGAACTATATTTTACAGTTTTGGAACTTTTTTTTGGGGGGGGGGGTTATTGGTAGTTTAACAATGGTAAATTTTGTTTTTTGTTTATAGAGAACACTGTGCGTGTCATGTTAGAATATTACTTCTATTAATAGATTAGATACATGACATGTATATATAAGATTATCATGGCAACATCAAAAATGAGAAAATAATCAAAATAATCTTACAATCATTTTGTAAATACCGTCATGAAGTTGTATACAAATTAGACTGTTATTAAGTTAGTCATAACTTTAGAGGATCACTTGTGCTTTTCAAACTGTTAAAAAGGATTTTCCATTATGTTGAAATATTTCCTTGCTCATATTTTCATTTAAGAAATCGCAATTATCGTATTGCAACTAGTTTTCCAGAACTGTTTGCAAAAAAGACATCAAAATCTACTGTTTGTGCATTTTCCAGAATTGTCACTGTCTTAATGAAAAAGGGTCAGGTAAAAATATTGAGAAAAATTATTTGAGAACCATTAGCAAAAAAACGCACATCCACTACCCAACTCATACTTAAGTTAGCCCATTGCACTTACCAATGTTTTAAATCAAAATTGATCCTACCCCCACTGTGTATTGTTCAGATACCTTAATTTTCAAACCTTTCACAACAGTATGGTCTTCATCTGTACCAGTTCTCAGTTTTGGAAAACTAGTTGCACTGCAATTTTTATGGTCATGCGCAAACTGTGTAAGTTTGGTCAACATTGAATCAAAAATCGTGTGTGCAAGCCAATCATTGATAACTTGTTGATTTTTTTTTTCAAACACAAGGGGCAATAACTCTGGTGTTTCTAGCCCGATCATACTTATATTCTACTTTACCTGTAGTCTTACGTTCATAGGCAAACTATACACGATTGGTGAAGATTGGATGAAAAATGAAGTCTTGATCCTGAATAATGTCCATTTTTGCATATTTTTTTCACAAACAAAGGGCAATTACTCTGGTGTTTCTGGTCCAATCTTGCTTAAATTCGACTTCACCTTTAATCTTATGGTCACAGACAAACTTTGCAAGATTGGTAAAGATTAGATGAAAACAAACAAAGGGCAATTACTCTTGTGTTTCTGGTCCGATCTTGCTTATATTCGACTTCAATTTGTAATCTCATAGTAATAGACAAACTGTGCAAGATTGGTGAAGATTGGATGAAAAATGTCTCTCTCTATCCTGAATAATGTCCATTTTTGTATATTTTTGTAATAAACAAAGGGCAATAATTCTGGTGTTTGAAACACGATTTGGCCCATTTTTGACGTCTGCTGAGATCGGATGGTCATACACAAACTTTGAAAGTTTGGTTAAGATTAAATGGAAAATAAAGTCTATACGTTGGAAAAGGGCACTTTTGCACTTTTTTTGCATAAAAAAGGGGCAATAACTCGAGTGTTCCTGGTCCGATTAGGCCCATTATCGAACTCATCCAAGATTTTATGGTCATACACAAACTGTGCAAGTTTGGTCAAGATCGAATACAAAATGTAGTCTTTATCGCGATAACAGTCCAAATTGTTGACGGCACCTTGACGACGGAAGGACGGATGACGCCGGAGAGGTCCCTTATACCAATAGCTCAACGAGCACTTCGTGCTCAGGTTAGCTATAAAAAAAACTCACATTTTCAGGTCATCTATCATCTGTGTTCCTTACACCAGTCAGAGTTGGTTAAGTCACTGGTGTTGGTGTGTGTGCAGTATAAATGTAATGAAAGTAAGTATTCCTTGATTTTTATTACAAAAGAGTTAATATGAGGCACGTCGTGGGAAAACCATGCTTAATGCATGTGTGTTAAGTGTCTTTCCAGGACGACACTTTCCGCTTTTATGGTATTTTCTGTTTGAAGTCTCTTCTAAACATAAATCCACTGTAGGCGCAAAGTGCAATCCGCACAGGTTAATCCGGGACGACACATGCCTCATATGTTGTTTTAGTTTGCATGTAATGAAACAATTCCATTGCTTTATTAGTCAGAAAAAACAAACATGGCTGGAGATGTAAACAATCTGTTTATTGTTCTTATGTAGTTCCTGCAAATGAATTAAAATCCCTACCATGTCAGTTGACTTTCTAATGTGGTTGTATTGCATGAGTTTGAGTTCAATTGACCATTTAGCAGGACTAATTTCTGTCTCTTGATTCAACAAAAACATGGCATCAAAACAATAAAGTGTTGGTTATTATTATGCCCCCGTATAGTGATCGCATCATCCGTCTGTCTTTCCGGACGTCCTTCTGTCCATCCCGCTTCTTCAATGTTTAAGGAGTTATTGCCCTTTGGTTGATTTTCTTGTGCGGAGCATGTCAAAAACCATCTTTGGGGGCATTACAGTGACAACGCTTATCTTCAGGCTGTATTTGTTTATCTTATTGTTTCTTTCTAAAAGCCTATAACTGTTGGAGTCTGTTAGTAATAAAGTTTTTACGGCACAATAATATTTAAATTAAATGTACCACTTTAGCACATGGGTCAAGTGTCATTAGAGATACAAGGCAAATCAGCATTTTATAGTTGCACAAACGACCTGATTGTATTACCATATTAAAGATTTACATCCATGCAAGCAAACATTTCTGAATTAATATTTCAATATTTTGTTTTGCAACCAGTCAGTTGTTGTACAGAAATGCTAAAAAGCATTGGTCAGCATGTAGACAGTTGGACTGGTTCCCTGGAGAAGTGCTACCACTTCTACAACAGCACCTGGCAGAGCCTGGAACCAGTCTCCAGGAAACCCACACCCTACAGTAGCCAGGAGGATGCCTATGTGGCTGTGCACAGTCTGGATCTGCATCTACAGGCTGCATTGACAAGGTTTGGTTCAATTAGGGAAAGATCCAGATCCAAATAGCAGGGTGCTGCATCACAGGTCTGGTCTGGTCAACACAGAAACATTGAAAAACTTCTAAATTTAATATAATTTTGCAAATATTCAGTGACAAATGTACAGACCTTGTTTAAAAACCATGATTAAACACTGTCACATTAAAATGATAAAAACCCTATTTTGACCAATTTATGAAAAAAATGTTAAAGAATTTGTCCAGCTTTACCCCTGCTCCTTTCGTGCAGCACCATGTACCTTTCCGGATCCTAGATCTTTCGCTACGTATCAATGGAACAATAGAATTTTCCCAGGTTTGGCACTTGATAGATCACAATTGAATTTATAATCTCCAACAATCTCCAACAAACACCCTGATCACAATTTGAATGTTTTTACGAGGCATCTTGTCTCGAACAATAATTTCCCGGCTTTCTAAATGGCTAAATGCATTGTTAATGAAATCTTGTTGATCGGTTAATTAACATGTTAAACCATGAATTAATTTTCACAAGCTTTAATATGCACATCTTTATGTAATTTGGTTAACATTTTCAATTCTGATATTTGAGTGCAATTAAACCTGTGTTTTATATTATGTACTTTTAAGGAAATACAAGCACTAGATAATAAGAAAGGTTTAGTGCTCTCGTTGATATTCGACAGATTAACTGATGATTACAAATGTAATATTTGGCTGAAACAAATTTGGTTTGACTACAACAATTTATTTTTGTAAACCCGTCATATTAGTAACAATAAGCATGTTTTCAACAAAGAAAAATGATGTTCAGATAGAGTGATTGTTTTGAGACTTTTAGAGTATCTCAGTCAATGCCATTAAGTGGAAGAGAAAAAAAAGAATGTGTCTTTGTGGATAAAACACTTTGATTATAACTTTGTTGGTTGCAAATGTCACTTGATTCGAATGAGCATGTATTTTGCAGGGTACGGGAACTTGGCAAGAGGCTTGAAACATCTAGTACTGAGAGCCAATCAGATTCATCCTCTGTGTCATGTGATCTTACAAGTCTTCTTCAGCCAATCAAATCAGAGCTAGACTCTTGTAAAGGATGCTGGGAGGACGCACATCTCAGGATTGCAAAATTAGTTGGCAAACCTTCACATGGTAATGATTTGAAGTATTCACTGATATTTTAAGACGTTAATCATTTTTATCCAGTCATCAGTCATTATAAAAACAAAAATAAGCATAAACATCTAGGAAGTAAATCTAAGTATGCTTCATATTCTAAAGAAGTTTTAAATTTTTTCTGCATATCCAACATAGAGCTGTTATTGATATTACCATACCATTCTTGTTTAAATTTGTCAATTAGTCTACATTGTATATTTGAATTCACTTTTAAAGGTATTAACTTGTACAGCATTACAGTGGTAAATAGCGTATCAGATAAATGCTAAAAAAAAATTCTAAGCCTCGCTAGATAAACACATCATTATTCAACACTGACCTAGACTCCTCTGTAAATTCATTAAGATACATGTACACTATACCAGCAATTTTTTTAATATTTTAAGGTTACATGTATGTGACTAATGTTGATTAATAATAATTTCACAAAAAAAGAAGACATATTTTAGCAGCACAATAGTTCAGCAACTGACAAGTTTATGTCCTATTATTTACATGTATCATCCACCTCTAAAGAAGATGCTGACAAGAACGAATCTGATACTCGAGTTACACAGACTGAAGGTTCAGCGAAGGAGATAGAAGACTATATTATAGAGGATCAGGTATATGGGATGTTTTGTGAAATGTTGATTTGGATATATAGGATCTGGCACAAGTTGTCGTTTAATACAATATTTTATGAAACAAGTTCAGGAAATTTGTCAGAGTAAAATTGCGGGTTTATTCAATTCGTTACAGTTTCTGACCCAAATATTTTGATAGCGGAATTACTACATCAGAAAATGTCATCGTTGCGCTTAAAAAATAGTTCCAAATAAAAACCACAAAAATGTAAACATTTCCTCCTATTTAATTTCACAAATGCCATTAACAATATTAATTGGTAAAACATATGCAATCAAATGTCAAAAAACATGAATACATAAGAGGAGTGTCGTGGGAAAACCGAGCTTAATGCATGCGCGTAAAGTGTCGTTAGTGGATTAGCCTGTGCAGTCCGGTTTTCCCATGACACGCCTCATAACAATTTCAACCAAAATGCCTACTGCAGTAATGTTGATGACGTCATACGGAAGAGTACTTGCAATAAATGGAGTATATTAATAAGTGATGAGTCTAGCCAATGGAATGCTCGATAGGTTATCTTATACATGTGTATGATAAAAATATTCAAAACGGGTGTTTAACACGCAGAATAAGGTGTAGCATGTGATAAATAAAACTATGCATCAAGTGTGGAACTCAAAACAAAACTGCATTGCTTACAGGGCATTTGTGTTACCTAGGGAGCTATTCAGGCTGCAACACATATTTCTGTAGAGTGAGGGTTCTAGTTCAGTGACTTACATCACTGATTCATTCTGAAATAATTCTTTAGTCAAAATAAATCCGTTTATGACAAAATTAAGGCACTGCTAGGAATTTTATAATTGCTTTACTTTTTAGCTCGACGAAGAAAAGGCAAGCTATTCTACTCTTTCGGCGTCCGAGCTAGCTTAAAGTTTTTCGGTTAGCTAGTTTCTCAGGAATGGCTTGAGGGATTTCATTCTTAACTTAAAACATTTATTCCCCCCATTAAAAGAAACCTATAGGCCAAGTTTGGTAACTCTAGTTTGAAATTTGTCAAAATTATGGGCCTTTTTACACTTAGAAATTTTACATATAAGCTATATATGGACAGGTTTAAATTTTTCGGTAACCTGGTTACTCAGGAATGGCTTGAGGGATTTCACTCAAACTAAGAACACTTATTCGCTATATTAAAATGAATTTATAGGCAAATTTTGATAACTCAAGTTTTAAATTTGTCAAATTATAGGCCTTTTTACACTTAGAAATTTTACATATAAGCTATATGGACAGGTTAAAGTTTTTCGGTAAGCTAGTTTCTCAACTTTTTGTTTCCGCTCTCTAACTCAAGAACGGATTAAGCTATTATTATGAAACTTCAAACAAAGATACCGTATAGCGAGACCTCGCTTGGGATTGTACATGGGGTGGGTGGGGTCCAGGTCAAGGTCACTGTTACTAAAAATAGAAAAACGGTTTCCGCTCATTAACTTGAGAACGTATTGAGATATTTTAATAAAACTTTATACATAGATACCTTATATCAAGACCTCACTTGGGATCGCATATGTGGGGGGTGGGGTCAAGGTCACTGTTACTAAAAATCGAAAAACGGTTTCCGCTCAATAACTTGAGAATGCATTGAGATATTTTAATGAAACTTAATTCATAGATACCTTATATCGAGACCTCGCTTGGATTTGCATATGGGGTGAGTGGGGTCAAGGTCACTTTACTAAAAATAGAAAAACGGTTTCCGCTCAATAACTTGAGAACGCATTGAGATATTTTAATGAAACTGTATACATACATATCTTTTATTGAGACCTCGCTTGGGATTGCATATGGGGTGGGTATGGTCAAGGTCACTGTTTGTAAAAAATGAAAAATGGTTTCCGCTCATAACTTGAAAACGCATTGAGATATTTTAATGAAACTTTATTTATACATACCTTATATCGAGACCTCGCTTGAGATTGCATATGGGATGGGTGGGGTCAAGGTCACTTTTACTAAACATAGAAAAACGGTTTCGCTCAATAACTTGATAATGCATTTAGTTATTTAAATGAAACTTAATAGATAACCTATATCGAGACCTCGCTTGGGATTATATATAGGGTGGGTGGGGTCAAGGTCGAGGTCGCCGTTACTAAAAATAAAAAATGGTTTCCACACAATAGCTTGAGGACACATTGAGATCTTTTAATGAAATTTCATACATTGATATCTTATATCTAGACCTCGCTTGGGATTGCATATGGGGTGGGTGGGGTCAAGGTCACTGTTACTAAAAATATTAAAACTTAATAGCTTGAGAAGACATTGAGATTTTTAATTCAACTTAATAAATAGATACCTTATGTCGAGACCTCGCTTGGGATTGCATATGGGATTGGTGGGGTCAAGATCAAGTTCACTAAAAAATGTATTGATGTGTGGACTTTTGTTCAACAAATTTGGTTTTCATTAAATTTCCATATTGCTCGTTTTATTAAAAAAATGCCGGTAACTCTGACAAGCACAAGAAAAGTCGAGCATTAAGTCCAGTTTTCCCATGAAAAGCCTCATTAATATTCGTTTTTTACGTGCTACCTAGTTTTTACCATTGAATGTATGCTGATCAAACAATACACTGCGAAAATATAATCCAAGATATGAGAATGTGTACCAGGGGGTTCTCTCGTCTGTTCAGGTTTTTGAGGCATACACAGATCCCAACGAAGTCATCGCAGACACTCAATGGGACAGACCTCTCACTGCTGAAGAAAAGGTACGATGATTTATGTACATGCAATGTGACTTGAAGTTGGGATTCTGGAAAAATCTTCGTTCATAATCCAGTTTTTTTGTGTGTTGTTGGTTATGTAATCATTTGTACTTATAGTATTTAAAGCCGTATTAATATTAGATGCACAGTAAGAATCTGCTCCTCGTATTCCAAGTCACTACGTTTTATTGTTTTCACGTAGTAATTCATTTATATAGAAAAAAAATACCCAAAAAAAATTGTTTTTTTGTAATGTGTCCAGTCTGAAGTAAACCATGGGTATAGTATTGAGCATTTGACTTCATCACATGCCATCACTTAGGAAATATTTTTATGCTACTACATAGCAACTTCAGCTTGAACAAATTAACCAGACACTATCTTTAAGCATTACTATTTTACAGATCAATGTATGCTGAATATATAAGGTTTCATACCTAAATCGTGATAAGTTAATGTAAGATTTTTCCACACAGAATACTTTTATGGTATCAATGAACGCTTTAAACATTTGCACGAACAAAACTGAGTATAAATACAGTAAATAAGTGTTATATGCCTTTAGAGTTCATGAGTGTCAGGTCAATGTGTCCGAACTATACTGTAGCAGTAATTCAATTTCTTATGTTTTATTTATTCAGGCGAAGAAGGAGTTGGAGAGGGACGAGGCCATGAGAGTGCTGTCTGAGCTCAAGTCAGTCATATCAGTGCGAGCGGTGGAGATTAACAGAAGAGAACAGGCCGCCCTGCAGAAAATGTACCCACATGTTCATAAACCACAGCCATGTGATAGTGTGGATTTAGATATAGAATCTAAACTTACGGAATCAGCTGTTGATAATGTAGAAAACCATGAAGTCAGTGGAGAAAATCCTGACTATGTTGTAAAACATCCTGAAGATCATGTAGCAAATCTTGAAGATAATTTAGAAAATCATAGAGGTAATGTAGAAAAAGCTAAGCGAATTACCAAAGTTTCAGGTAGCCGTGCTAAATTTGAAGCTAAGTCTAAAATAAATCGAAAGGATATCAGTAATGGTCCTGATTTACAGAATAGAGAAAGAATTGTTGAAAATGTGTCTGTAGTGGATACGGTACACAATCCAACGGCTACTAATGATCGTCTTGAAATGAAAATGAATACTGCTGGAAATTTGATAGAAACTTCAAATAGTTTGCAAATGTCTGTT
The DNA here is from genome assembly GCA_027627225.1 of Congeria kusceri. Taxonomy (NCBI): domain Eukaryota; kingdom Metazoa; phylum Mollusca; class Bivalvia; order Myida; family Dreissenidae; genus Congeria; species Congeria kusceri. Next base: position 52,523,864 of record CM051035.1, on the reverse strand, counting down.
GACATTGCATGTGCAAAAGAATTGGACACAGAAAATAATGATGGTAAAACTAAAGTAGTTACTAGTGGGATTACTGAAAATGTAAATGATAAACAAAGAAATATCAAGTCCTACGTGACAGAAGTAGGCGTCAGAAGAATAAGAAAAAGTAACATGCTGGAAATGTGTGACTCGGAGTCTGATACAGAAAATAATCCAAATACTGAATACTACTATAATGAAAGTGATGAAAATGAGGGTGATGACACTTACCAGAGAAGAATTGGACTCCCACTAAATGATTTGCTGAGTAAAGGCAACGAAAATGCTGAAGATAATTTAGAGAGTGGTGCTGATAAATTAGAGTTTGGTAAAGATAAGGTAGAGCATGGTGCAGATAATTTAGAATGTGGTGCATATAATTTAGAGTTTGGTGCAGATAATTTAGAGTGTGATAAAGATAACTTAGAGTGTGGTAAAGATACAGAAAGTAATGAAGACAACGAAGATGAAGAGGACTTCAATACCAATCTTAGATTACCAGCATTATCTTTTGAGGACCGTTTGACTGCCCTGGCAGGAGGTAATTTCGGCTTTACACCAGACGTGGCGTCAGAGGTGGCCTCCAGGTCTAGGATCCTGGGTGCTATGGAAGAAGAGACATTTGGAGGAGATGTGTTCGGGGAGATGTCAGAAGAGGAGGGTGAATCCAGTCAGACTGATAACTGAACTGATTTCTTCCTTTGTGTTTTTATGTCTGTATTTATAAAATGTCTTTATGAAATGTCTGTATTGCTGAGGGTCACGGCAGAATGTCGCAGTGGGAGACAATTTTTCTGGCAGTCTAGAACTCAAACCTTGTCCTCTCCTATATCGGGTGCCTTTTCACTTCAGTATTTATAAAAAGTCTGTGTATATTAGTTTTGTATGTTAAGCTCTGAACAGAATGTTACAGCAAGATTGAGAAACTTGTGCAGTCAGCGGGAGACTTGAATCCGGGACCTTCTGTGAGCTATGGACGTTTGGGGGAGATGTTTGAGGAAGAGATCAAGGACAATCAAACTAAATTGATGTTGCCCTTTGTGTTTGCTCTTTAGTATTGATAAAATGTCTGTGTAGCTAAAGCTCTTGATAGAATGGCACAGGGCGAGAAAATTATACAGCCAGGCTGAGACCACAACCTCAATGCTAAGTTACGCCAAGTGCTGTCGGACTGATCTAACCTAGAGTTATACCAAGTGCTGTCGGACTGATCTAACCTAGAGTTACGCCAAGTGCTGTCGGACTGATCTAACCTAGAGTTGCGCCAAGTGCTGTCGGACTGATCTAACCTAGAGTTGTGCCAAGTGCTGTCGGACTGATCTAACCTAGAGTTATGCCAAGTGCTGTCGGACTGATCTAACCTAGAGTTACGCCAAGTGCTGTCGGACTGATCTAACCTAGAGTTACGCCAAGTGCTGTCGGACTGATCTAACCTAGAGTTACGTCAAGTGCTGTCGGACTGATGTAACCTAGAGTTACGCCAAGTGCTGTCGGACTGATCTAACCTAGAGTTATGCCAAGTGCTGTCGGACTGATCTAACCTAGAGTTACGCCAAGTGCTGTCGGACTGATCTAACCTAGAGTTATGCCAAGTGCTGTCGGACTGATCTAACCTAGAGTTACGCCAAGTGCTGTCGGACTGATCTAACCTAGAGTTACGCCAAGTGCTGTCGGACTGATCTAACCTAGAGTTATGCCAAGTGCTGTCGGACTGATCTAACCTAGAGTTACGCCAAGTGCTGTCGGACTGATCTAACCTAGAGTTATGCCAAGTGCTGTCAGACTGATCTAACCTAGAGTTACGCCAAGTGCTGTCGGACTGATCTAACCTAGAGTTACGCCAAGTGCTGTCGGACTGATCTAACCTACATGTAGAGTTATGCCAAGTGCTGTCAGACTGATCTAACCTACATGTAGAGTTACGCCAAGTGCTGGCGGACTGATCTAACCTACATGTAGAGTTATGCCAAGTGCTGTCAGACTGATCTAACCTACATGTAGAGTTATGCCAAGTGCTGTCAGACTGATCTAACCTACATGTAGAGTTATGCCAAGTGCTGTCGGACTGATCTAACCTAGAGTTACGCCAAGTGCTGTCGGACTGATCTAACCTAGAGTTACGCCAAGTGCTGTCGGACTGATCTAACCTAGAGTTACGCCAAGTGCTGTCGGACTGATCTAACCTAGAGTTATGCCAAGTGCTGTCAGACTGATCTAACCTAGAGTTACGCCAAGTGCTGTCAGACTGATCTAACCTACATGTAGAGTTATGCCAAGTGCTGTCAGACTGATCTAACCTACATGTAGAGTTATGCCAAGTGCTGTCGGGCTGATCTAACCTACATGTAGAGTTACGCCAAGTGCTGTCAGACTGATCTAACCTACATGTAGAGTTATGCCAAGTGCTGGCGGGCTGATCTAACCTACATGTAGAGTTATGCCAAGTGCTGGCAGACTGATCTAACCTAGCGGCCACAAAATCTCCATGCTGTAGTGAGTTCATGCCATGACAGAAGTAATAAAAAATTACAAGCCAACCATGTATCAGTCTGTTTTATTATGTTGTCTATTATTTATCTTTATTGTACGAGGTTTTTGATTTTACTTGATTGTATGTCTGTGTTGGTTTGATGACTGTTAATGTATCATTGTTGTAAACCTGTTTTTGTTTTTTATACATGTTTAGTACTAGTTATTGCACAATTTTAATCGCTCTCTAAAAAATTAAATCCTAGCCAAAAATGATGCCTGGTAATTTTAGTGACACTGTTTTTATTTCACAAAAATGCCATGACTTCTTATTAGCTCGACTATTCACCAAATACTAGAAGTTCGTGCTATATTTCACAAAAATGCCATGACTTCTTATTAGCTCGACTATTCACCAAATACTAGAAGTTCGTGCTATACTACTCACCTGTTCATCGGCATCAGCGTAATGCTCTGGTTAAGGTTTGCGTGCAACAAGTCCATATCTCTGTAACTACTACAGATATTCAATTGAAACTTCACACATACCTTCGGTGTCATTATGTTAGACCACTGACCAAGGCCCATAATTCGGACCTGCGATTTAGCAGAATTATGCCACTTTTTGTACTTACAAAATCAGGTTAAAGTTTGTGTGCAACAACTCCATATCTCTATATGTACTGCAGATATTCAATTAAAATTTCACACATGCCTTCAGGGTCATAATATAAGATCATGGACCAAGGCCCATAACTCTGACCAGCAATTTAGCAGAATTATGCCCGTTTTTGTACTTTCAAGTCAGGTAAAGGTTTGCGTGTAAGATAAATTTATGTTAAGGTTTGCGTGCAACAAGTACATTGAAACTTCAAACATGTCTTCAGGGTCATTCTGTAAGGTCACTGACCAAAGCCCATAACTCTGACCTGCAATTTAGCAGAATTATGTCCCTTTTTTTATAAAGGCCCATAACTCTGACAAGTCGGTTGAATAGTCGAGCGTGCTGTCCTGAGACAGCTCTTGTTTATTTGTTTGTTAAGGCTGCGTCTTCTTTAAACCCCCATTGTGAGGTTATTGTTTGTATTGTGACTTGTATTTTATTGTATTCAGTTAATTATTTGTGGAAAGTTGAAGTATGCCTTGCTGCAAAGAAAATCCGTTGTTGTTTTTTTACATGTACTTGTTTTTGTTATTCTGCATTAATTTTATTTGTGTGAAAGATAAAAAAAATGTTTGAATAAACGAAGTACCTAACATGTTGTCAGTTTTGAGAACGGAAATATACACGTAACACTACCAAAGAAATTCAATTCACTCGTGTCCATTATCATTTAACTTAAATCCACTTAAATTGTTATACGGAAAATATTACGTACAACTTAAGCATTTTATGGTACTCTTCGTGTATATAAGTAATGCCCGTCTTTGAATCTTGTGCGGATCAGAATTCGTACTCACTAAAGTGTGTTTGTGAAACTTCATATAATAACAGAGGGCTTTGAGAAAGTGACGTGTATATTATAACCACAACTTCATTATTTATGGAGTTATTGCCCTTTGCGTGATGATTTTCTTGCGTTTGTTTTGCATGATGCAAAAATACAACTAAAACTTTTAATTGATAAAATTTGAAATGAAATAATACTGACTATTGAAACAATACTGATCAAGTATAACCAGTCGGTTGTAATTTTAGGTCAACATTCCGTCGGGTACATACGTCACTTGCTGTGAGCGTACAAAAACTATCGTTTATTTGCTGAAATAACGATAAAACAAACATTTCATTTAGACTACTATATGTTTTGACGAACACATTCTGCTATGTGTTTTACTGTACTCCACTACATGACGCTCGCCACATCTGCATGTGTAACATTGACGTTACTCGGTGATCTACAAATTCCGCTTAGTAAAGAAAACTTCGAGACAGACGTCAGCTTTGGAACTAATTTTTGTGTCGCCTCAAAAGGCGAGATATAGGGGATACTTTTGGCGGCGTGTTAGAAGTGTTAGTAGGCATAAAAGGAAGGCCAAGCACGATTTTCGACATAATTGCTATTATGGTACTTGAGTTATGCCCCCTTTAAAAAAAAATAGTTCAAATAAGGCTTGTGCAGATAATAACTTGTTCTGTTTTCGGTATAATTGCTCTTATCTTTCTTGCGTTATGCCCCTTTTTTTAAACCAGTCCAAATGAGAAGTTTTCGTGCTATCATTATGAAACTTTATGGAAGTGTTAGTAGGCATAAAAGGAAGGCTACGTTCGTTGTTCGGCATATTTGCTCTGATCGTACTTGAGTTATGCCACCTTTATCAAATAAGGCATAACAAATATGTTTGTTTCAGGTTACATGCCCCAAAAATTAGGTAGTTAGGGATTCATTTTTGTTATTTGGTGAATGGTCAATTTGAAGATTCTGAAACTGAATAAATATTCCAAAAATATCAGTAGTATCCTTAAACAATGTTTATAAGTGATAGTTATCAAAACAAAACACTTTTTTTTTTATCCAAACAAAATTTAATTAGTGGAAAAAAAGTAAATAAAAAAAAAACGTATCTGATAAACCCACTAAAATTTTCTAGGGTCGGGGCATTTTTAGGGTGGGTCGGGTAACCTTAAGCAAACATATTGTGTGTACGCCTAAGGCTTGTGCAGACAATAACTTGAGAAGTTTTTGTATAATCATTTTGAGCTATGCCCCGTCGGGCAACACATCCGACTCGCGGAGTTCTAGTTCTCCTTTATTAAGCAAATGATGATAGTTTTTTGTGTATAAAAAAGTGCACATGTTATGTTACCATATATGTATAAACTCATTGATCTAATGTGACCCAAAACATAATGTTTTATACACATACGTGTAGTACCAGTACACTACTGGTCACAATAATGTCACGACGTCATAAACATCAATGACGTTACCGGAAGCGCAAGTTAATGACGTTAGAGTCAAGGCAACTCCGATCAGTCGCAAACGCAACTTCAAACAGTGAAAACGCAACAGCAAAGATGATGAAAGATACCTTCGGACTTCTGAATCTCCCTGATGAGACGATGAGAAAACTACATCAGCTTCAAGCTCATCGAACGAGATTCGTCCAGGAAGCGAGAAAGAAAGTCTATCATGAAATGAAAATTGAGAAAAATCTAGGCATCACTTTTGATGAGTATCTGCGGGTTTTGATCAGGAAAACTCCTACATTCTGACTAGATTAGAAAGGAAGCATTACATGCAAACAGGTACTATTAATCAGACTTTGATTTTGAGCCGTTATCCTTCAACCTATAATCGCTTTTAAAATTGAAATATTTCCATGCAGTACGTTTCAAACGCAAATGTGTAAACACCAAGAAAACAAATGTTCCAAATATAAAGATGTATTTTCTGAAATGTAACAAAAGTATGCGCTATACATTTAAATGTACTTCTACAATGTAATTTTAATTCAAAACATTTTGATCAATATTTACGCCATGTGAAACACGCGTCAATGCATTTATAGTAACTTTAATATAAAGTCATGTTTCAGTATTTAAAGAATTTTACATTATTTCACTATCTCATAAAGCTCATTCTATTTCTTGTGTACCCCGCATCTGTATAGTCGTCATGGAAGCATAATGTATATACTCGCTGTTCAGATATTGAATTAATATTTGGGATATGTCTCCGTGTTTACACCTCAATTCAACATCGTTTAAACCTGATTAAATTTTAATAAAGTATTTACAATTTGTTTTAGTTCATTATTGTTTTCACGTATTGTATTTTCCTAACTTGAACGGTGTGCGAGATATACTGCTTTCAACAGGTTTGCGTTACGAAATGTTTTGAGCACATTATTCTGTATCTCGTTTAGAAATTTATTCTTAAACATATTTATTTTCAATATTTTCAGATGCTATGGCAGCCGGTAAACAGAAGACAACGTGTGCAGCATTCGACATTATATCCTCCGACCCAGGGGTCGATATCCAACCAGTACCACGTGTTGCCACTAAACCACGTGTCGGGTCTAACCTTGTACACGTGACACCACCTTCACCAGCGCACACATTGGTTACTCCAGAGAAGCCTGCACTCAGCTTTGAAGCCTTATTGCGAGGGGAATATCCACGTGTCACCGTCCAAGAACGCGTGAAATCTCCGTTTGATCGTACGTCTGTACCGGTCTACAAACTGTTGACGTACATGCCGACAGAGCAAGGCTCCCAAGATTTGGTCAACGTTTCTCCACACGCCTGCAATCGTTTGGACGGAAAAGCAACCCCTATCACTAGAACCATAACCAACGCCGCTGGTCCACACCCACAACAATCAATACAGAAAAACTCGTTCGCTGCAGAGGATGTGAAACGAACATCGCACATATGACATAATGACTTCAAGGTTTGTACAATTTAAAATACTTAATACAAGTACAATAGAAGGAATATGCTAACATGAATAGCAAATAAAAGTAAATTAAAATGCATGTAGATATTGTTCGATCTAATGACATATTGTAATTCATTATCATTTTACTAAGTAAATACGTTAAGATTCTAGTTTAAGATGTAATAACTCCAAAACAACCTCTAAACTCGAGCTGAGATTACGTATGATTGTTTTTATATTTTGAATAAATAGTTAAAACTATGATTACAACATTGCAATTGGGATGCTGATTATTCCACGAAATACTTAATGACTTATATTTTCTTATAGACAGTACTCGATGACAATCTAGATCAATAAATATTCTGACCATTTCAGTTCACCGAAGTGAAAGAGACCACAGCCTTTGACCCGATACTCGCCACGGGAGACAACTCTGTAACCGCAGCAAAGGTCAGCAAGAAGCCAAGTGTGGCGGCCAAGATGGGCAACTGGCTGAGAAGATTGTTCTCCTGCGCCAGGAAGTCTGAGCTCGTTGATTGATTGTTTTGTTGTTGCTGCTCTTCAAAATGCTATGTTGTTTCCATTCATAATGTCTTCTCGTGTTTTTTCTTGTTGTTTGTTTTCGCGCTGAGTGAACCCACATCGAGGGTGAAATAAATAACTCATTCGTAAAAATTTGTGTGTGTTTTCGTCTTTGTTTGTTTATTATAGAACAGAATAAAACATAACAGTTCTTTATTTGTTTCACAGATTAAAAACATATATATTTTGTAATAACATGTGAGCATAAGCACAAAAAAGCATTCAAAAATACACAAACCATAATTAGTGCAACACTTCATGTAGGAAAGTGGTCATGGTGAGATGCTTCCATTAATAGCAAAAATAATTAATGGAATTAGATGTGTGTTTATTATAGATGAGTAAAGTGGGTGCAAACAAACGAGCGTGTAAATTTGAGCGTGTAACTGTCGTAAGAATATATAAGCCATTAACATGGAATGTTTATTACGGTTTCGATTAAGATTATACATTATAATATACTAGTAATAAACGATTAACTAAGTGTATATTCATGAACCATCCGATGTTTCTCCTAGGTCCTTAAATAAGGCGTATTCATTGTGACTGTTCTTAGATTTGCATCCTGGATGTACGCGTCCACCAAAGCCACGTCGTCAATAAGCGAGTGCGTGGTCGAGGTTGTAGCAAAATCCCCATAATTTGGTTTAGTGCCGAAAAAACCACAAAGACTAAATGACTAAGAACATAATTTTTATTTTTTTGTTGCTAAATGTCTTGACAAACACATTCTGCCTGGGAAAGTTTGAGAGAGAAAAAGCAGGATACTGCTCCCATCCAACCCATGGGCTGATAACAGATGAATGTGGTATATCTTCACCCCTGTACGTCGGAAATCCAATTTGCAAATGATAAATCAAGTTTCAGAGAAAACATGTCGTCCGCAATTGACAGATAAGTACATATTTTGATTTGTTTATGCGATCTTAGTTAGTATATACACATAATTAGTGTACACATGCATAAAGTAATGTCCACCGCCATTATGTATTAGGTGTGTTGCAATAAATCCATGTTATTCTAACAATAAATATATAAATTGTATTGGTGAAATACAAACTTTTCAAAAACGCGAAGTATTTATTTAATTATCGGCATCTAAATTGACACATTAGAGTAATAATATTTCTCTAGGAGGCCATTCAAACGTTTATTAGATGATACCGTAGGATTTTCTGGGTTAAAATCAATATTTTCTTGCAATTGTATGTTAATTAATGGATAAAGCCTAACTGTATGGAGAAAATGTGTGAAAACAGCCTAAACTTAAAACGGATAAAGCTCAAACCGCGTGATAAAATGGGTATGTTTTGCAACGGAAGGTTTGTTTTGTGCTATTTGTCGTTTTTGCTTTTGCACTATTATTCTCTGTGCACTTGTATGTCGGACGTAGATGATGAGGGCAGGTCATTATGATATGCCCATCAATTTAAAGAATAACACAGACATTTATATGCGTTTGTACTTCGTAAGTTTGGACTTTATCCCCTAAAAGTTATAGCTTTATCCATTTTACATTATATTTTCCCACAAAAATAACAATACATGCATTAAGCGTCAGTTCAAAAATGGGGTACCACATCCCACCTATAGCCTACACATTGGTGTTATTAAGTTAGCAAATGCTCATGAGTGAAAACTGAGACAATGACGTGAGTTTTTGAATCTTATTTCTTCTCCGTTATTGAAGAATTAATAACGGTCTTTTTCATCTTTGTCTATAAAATAAGTATATGTCATGTAGCGATATATCAACTGCTTATAAATATTAAAAATACTATGACCAACAACAGACACTTATGATTGTTATAATTACGTCATGACGTTATGAACATCAATGACGTTACCGGAAACGCAGTTTAATGACGTTAACGTCAAGGAAACTCCTATCAGTCGCAAACGCAACATTGAACAGTGCAGACGCATAAGCAAAGATGATGGAAGATTACTTCGGCATTCTAAATCTCCCTGATGAGACGATAAGAAAACTTCAACAGCTTCAAGCTCAGCAAGCGAGATTCGTCCAGGAGGCGAAAAGGAAACTTTTCTATGAAATTAAAATTTAGAAAAATCCAGGCATCACTTTTGACGAGTATCTGTCGGGTTTTGATCTGGAAAACTACTACATTGTGACCAGATTAGAAAGGAAGCATTACCAGAAAATAGGTACTATTATTCAGACCTTTATTATTAACAGCTGTCTGATTTATTTTTATCCATTAACATGTATTATCAGTTATTGTTAAATGTGGATGTAGGCCTATTCTGAGTAGATCAAACGTTAGGCCATTTAATCATTCCTAAACATACAGTCGTTTATTGTTGAACGGATAGCTAAGGGATTGGCGTCTCATTTCAACGTTTCAAAAATTAATTCACTAAAGGAACATTATACATGGAGGGACAAATGACTTGCACGTTGAGACATACCACAGTTTAAAAAATTGCACCAAATATTATATGTTTTGGGCTTAAATAAAATTTGCTATCTGGTAGAGCGAAAGGGCTAGTGGATTCAAATCCAAATTTCGTACAATAACTTTAAGTGAACACTCAGCCCATCTGGAGCACTGATGGTATCAACATAATTCAAAATGATTGATCTATCAATATCTTACAGATTTTCTGCTAGGTAATGAAAACATATGTAAGATAATTGACATTAGTGCCATTATTGTGCATTAGGGTCTAAAGAATAGCCTCAACGTACACAATAGTGTATTACAAAATTAAAAATGACATGTTGTTGCAATAACTGCTATAAATTATTGATGAAATTCATTTCTTTTGCACCAACAACACAAATAAATATTGAAGTAAGTAACAAAAACGTAATTCCACGTTATCCTTTATGCCCTAAAATCCTTTATACCGGAAACGACTGTATTTATGTTCAATATTTTAAGATTCTACGGCAGGTAAGCAGAAGACAACATGTGCAGCATTCGACATTCTGTCCTCCGACCCAGGGGTCGATATCCAACCAGTACCACGTGTCACTACTGAGCCACGTGTCAGGCCTATCACTCAACATGTGTCACCATCCTTGCCGACGTCGGTTACTTCAGAGAAGCCTGCTGTCAGCTTCGAAGCCTTATTGCGAGTACCCACGTGTCACCGTCCAAGAACGCGTGAAAATCTCCGTTTGATCGTACGTCTGTACCTGCCTACGAACTGGTGACGACTGACCAAGAATCCCAATATTTGGTCAACGGTTCTGCACACGCCTGCAATCATGCCGAAGGCAGAGTAACTCATATCACTGGAACTATAGGCCTAACCAACGCCGCTGTTTCCAACACGCAACAAATAATGGCGAGACAGTTGACCACTGCAGGTGATGAAAAACCAAGCATGCGGCGTACTGGTGAAAAGGTTCGTATCTTGACTACTACTATATATGCTAGAAGGAACACTCACAAATAAATAAAATAGTGCAATACATTTGTATAAATTATTCTGTTTAATAGATACCGTATACTAGTATAGTATTGTTAAACTATGAAATACGTTATGATTTAAATTTTAGACGGTAGTATACTCTTCAAACTTTGGGAGCCAATGTATCAACGCATAATTATGTTACTTCCCGATTATTGCTACGTTTCGAATAAAATAATTCCATCATTGCAGTATAAACTGCGATGCTGATAATTCTGATAACTGTTTCTGAACTAATAATTGAGTTCTGATTTGTATAAAATAGTTATCAAAATTTACAAATATTCGCACCATTTCAGGTTGCCACAGTGAAACAGTCCGTAATCTTTCACCCGATACTCGCCTCGCGAGACAACTCTATGACCGCAGCGAACGTCAGCAAGAAGCCAAGTGTGGCGGCCAGGATAGGCAACTGGCTGAGAAGATTGTTCTCCTGCGCCAGGAAGTCTGAGCTCGTTGATTGATTGTTTTATTGTTGCTACTCTTCATAATGTTTTTTCGCTTTGAATGAAAACCCATTGTGGGTTAAATAAAATACCCATTCGTAAAATACCTGTGCGTCGTCGTTTTTGTCTGTTTATTGTAAACGAATGAACTTGCTGTTTCGCTCTACATATACGGTGTAATGATTATGATTGAAATAAGATATAAGATCGTAAATTTATCGCACATGTAGCATTGTAAGTCAGGTTTTAATCATTTCATGAATGTCGGCAAAACTATGAAATTTGAGACATTTGCATATTGTTGTATGGTATTTTTTTAAATGGTAGAATATATACATGATTTATGTTGGTGGTAGGACTAGTATATTTCTCGTGAAACAAAACAATTAATTTTTCTTTTATATACGTATACGTCAGTCTTTTTAATTTAGTAATTCAACGTTTTAGCTACTTAGTAAGCCTACACTTGATGAAATACTATCGTAGCGTAGAATTGCCGATGATGTAAATAACAAAACTTTATTAAATGCTCATGGTAATACAATGGATATGGTGTCCACCAAGAGCGTTCAGATTTTGAGTTGAAATCCTACCCAGGGAACTCCTAAAGATCTCCACAAGAGAAACCAAGTATTTACCTGTCATCCTAGGTTACTTCTAGATCCTAAAGCAAGGCAGTCTTTATTATTATTTTTTAAATAAGCAGATGGAAGTGACAATACAACTTGCAAGCAGGTAGATGAACGTAAACCTGTCGAAAGAAACGCTTAAAAATCGAATAAATCAACTAATACGGGTGAGATATTTGATCACCGACAGTGTGTATGTCGCCATAGCAAATGGCTTGTGTACATCAAAATAGTGATTGGTCATCATACGAAATTAATCCCTAGCGCATGTCTTTGTCAATTGTCTTATTCCGTAATTAGTTTTATCACAACGAAGACGAAATGACAGATATCCATTTGCTCTTAAGTTTTCAGTCAGTGCGTATTGTCTTACAGCATAAGCGACATTAATTCATGTAACACATTAAAAAAGGATACGATACATAAAACTGTCCTATGTATTAAAAATAAAAACGCGATACCAATGTCCGCTGTTGCGGCTATTGCTTACACAAGAGTCAAGTACATAGAATGGAATGGGGTTTTTATTTTGTAGTTCCTGACACATGCTACAGCATTCAACATAATTATAAGCATTTAAAGGCCTAATTTAAGGAATATCTGGCCACTCCATGGGGTATTTACTCAGTGTATTGGTCAACCATAAAATATGTTATCATTATCTGCAATCGTTTCTCTCAGATGACTAAGCAACGGCTTTGTGCAATGTTTCAATATATCTCTACCTCTGCAGCAGTGTATTATCTCAGCTGATAAGGGTCCCAATACTGTGACCACAGTAGGGTGCCAATACACAGGGGTATAATACCCCAGATTTGGACGGGAAGGGGGGTCAAATAAAGAAGGATTAAACTAGGCCTTTAATACGATTTCTGTATCTCGCTCAGTCAAAATCGCCACCAATATGGGCGCGCATATCTTTCGTATAGTTATCTTTAAACTTGGACTTCTCCCCGAAGATGTGGTGCTTCTCCATGGCGGGGGCATATCTACTGGCGGGCGGCGTCCGTCCGTACGCCTCGGCCACGATGCGCGTCATGTTGGCGGAGTTTCCGCAACAGAGTCCCACGTACTCCACGCCGATATCGCGGCACTGGGCGGCGAAGTCGGCTATCTGCTTCCGGCTGCACAGACGCGTGCACAGCTCGAGCGGGAAGGCGCGATTCTCTGGGAAAAAGCGGACATGAGTGTCAATTTCATGATCCAGATAATTAAAAAAGGTCATGATATAGGTATTTAACGACTCATTTCTATGTCATTTTTTGTCGGGTGACGAATTTGGTCTGGAGCGATATTTTCTCAATGGTGCTCAAATGAATCGCTGCACTTCAGCCGACTGTTTGTCTTTGATAATAGCTATGTTCTGATCATCTTCAATACTTTACATTAGAGTTTGGTAAAGGACATGTTCCAAGGAAAAGTATTAAGCTCAGTATATGCCTTTATTCGTATTTAACCGTCACGGTGTCCAGTAAAATTCATTCAAAGGTGCATCATTACACTTACTTGTACCCGGAATGGTCAGGGCAAAGAATGTCGGCTCTTCCGGTGTTGTTCTGTAAGTAACCGGAAGTGCTGCTATAGGACCCTGGAACAATAATAAAACAATACAAAATATTTAGCCAGTACACAATTTCTCACATCAATGGCTTTTAACATTCAATGTACAACTCAAATAAAATGCATTTACATGAATATGGTAAATATTCGTATTACTTACCTTGCACACTTTCTTGATTTCTCGAATCGCCGGAATCATGGTTTCTGGTCCTCTACTACAGTTGAGACCGACGACGGCGGCGCCGGCATCCTCCAGACGCTTGCAAGCGTCTACCAGTGTCACGCCGTCAATAAGCGTGTCCGTCGCCGGCGCCGAGATAGTCACCACTGCCGGCAATCCTGCAATAGTAATAAATATGTTTACACCTTTGAAATAATATCGAGAATCGCAATTAGGATTTGAATTTATAGGATTACTACGCAATCATATTGTCACGAATGTAATCGAAAACCTTATCAAGTGTTGGTGATTGTACGTAGCCAAAAACTAATATCAGTAGAGCCAAATATGTAACGCACGAGACTCAAACTACCGGTACATGTTTATGAAGCCTGTACGGCAGTGCGTGTGAGCCTTGATATTTTGTCATGTGCACCGGGATTCTGGTATTTGGCCCTACCACAGAAGATTTGTTATTTAGCGAACAATGTAAGCACACAGCTAAAACACGTGTCCATTTTAATCAGTGAATTACCTTTTCCGTATTTCTTGATGGACTCCAGTGCAATCATGGCCTCGCCGAAATATCCGAATGTCTCCCCGACGATGTAGTCCGCCTTGTAGTCCACTGCTATCTCGATCTGTTCCTGAAGATGCAATTGCGCATGTCAGACATTTCAGCCAATCGGCAGCGGTCTTACTGCGCTAAATTTTTCCTGAGTTTCTCTGTTCACTAGTACTCGATTATAAGAGAAGTGGTGTGATATGGACGTTTCATTAAATGTCATATGCAAATCAACCTAGCGTTTTAAATATCCAATCACATCACACGTAGAACTGTTAACCTAATTTACACCAAAGAGTACGTAGTAAAGCTTATGAAGCGCTGGGGAAACTTATCCTTTAAAGGGACTTGTTCATAGATTGACGAATTGACACTGTTGGTCACAGATTCCCAACATAAAAGAATAGTGTATAGAAAGGAGGAAAATAACACTACGGACATAGAAATATACTGTAAATACCAGTTCGTTAATGAGTAATCATCAGTTGAAATTGATACAATCATCATGCGTTTGTAACGCTTAACGATGGGATAATTTGGAGTGTTTCTGTTGTTTTCGTCAAAATTATTAACAACACGTGGATCATTCGTACATAAAATAAAAAATCCGGATATATATATATCGGAATGTCCGAGTGGTTAAGGCGTTAGCCTTTTAATCCGGAGGTCTGAGGTTCGAAACCTTGTGGTAGCAACTTTTTTTCTTTTCCTTTTTAATCATTTTCTTATTATTATATATGACCTCTTTAGTTCCAATTCTTAAATCTGTCAAGTTAAGACATTTAATGGCATACTTTAAATATACAAAATGATTTGTGAACAAGTCCGTTTAACAATAGCTGAAGAGCTGTAAGCGACAAAAAAGACAGGTTTATTGTGTTTTTCATGCGACGTTTCAATTTCGCAAGATTCTAAAACGATAATATAATTACTGTGTAATTATACTGTGCCCAGTTAATGCGCTTGATTTCTTAAAATTGTATTGTCATGTAAATGAACATAATTCTATTTGTTTAGGAACAGATTTTCGTGAAGGGTCTATGTTTGGACATTTAATCAAATATTTTTTTCTTCAGAATTAAAAAATAGAACGTTCAAATCAGTTATATGAGTCTCGTGTCTTGTACCGTCATACTAGATATAGACATAAGTATTTCGTACAACTGTGTTGATCAGCACACCGCATGTCGTTCATGCAACTGCAATGCATCGTTAATACATTCTGTTTCAGTAAATTAAATGCCATCTAGTTTACCTTAAATATCTCTTCCACTTTCCTATGCGATTCGGGATCGTCAGCAACATACGCGGTCGTGTTGGAAATATTTCCCGCCATAAGGCAGCCATGTTTGTCTGCTACCTCGCGCGCCATCTGCAGGGCACTTCTATTAATAGAATCTAGGTCATTCTCCCGACCAATCAGACGAAGCTTTTCCCGGTGAGCGTAATACTGAAAGACAGAGGTCCGCATGTTCATGAATTATGTCAATTTGTTCAAAAACATTCACTTAATGTGTTTGTAGATATGTACTGATTTAATACGTAGTAACATCAACTTTCAGTAATAAATTCAATATGAGGAAATTGCATAGTTATATACAGGCCGCCTAATGTTCTGCGAGTGACCACATGCTTCAATATTTATTGTGCGTATCAAACACTTCAAAGTGTGCGTGTAATAAAGTTCTGGTCTGTTCTCTTGTAAGTGACATTATTAAATATTGTGTATATGGGTTTTTTTGGCCCCATATTTATTATTATATGTAGAGTTTACGATAGAAATGTCCTCACTGTAAAGGCAAGTACAACGTCACTTCCGGCATGAACGAACTCTTCATACATGAGGCGTACAAGCTCCGGATGTTCGATGATCACTTCCGGTACAAATGTCCCCGCTTGCAGATAGCCCTTGCGTTCGAACTCGAAGATGTAGCCTTCTGCCACCACCAGACTCCCGCCATTTTTCAACCTCTTTAAGAAAGCTGCGGCAAAAGCATTGAATACACGTTTATAAGTAATCGTGAATTTCGTTGTATGCTCAAGCCATTGATATGAGAAGAGTTAAATAATATTATAGTGGTCATCGATGATGATGGGAATACTTTTAGTTGTAGTAAAACCGACGTGAATAAAATGTACATGTACATGATGTACCGTTACGCGCATGCACGCAATTGATAAACGTCGCAGAGCGCAGAAATGTTTACATTGAAGTGCGCTTTTTTTTTTTATAGGTGTGAGTTCGAATCCTATTGGAACCGTGTATCCAAACACAATTTTTTCTCTGATTTTTTTAATGATTCAAACACTGTATTGTTACTACTCGAATATTCGATAAAAAGAGGAAATTATATTGTTTTAATATGTGCATATATTTTTTGAAGTATCGTCGATATGCCCCTTTAGAACTCGAACATTTTAGCGTCAGTATTTTTATCGACACACTGCACCGAAAGGTTTAAACCGGTTAGAGATGGAACTGAACACAAAAGAATCATCCTGTATTTCGGCTATCTTATCAGCATTTTGTCTCGCCCCATAAACTGACACTGGCCTTTAACCAGCTAAATGTCTACGCAAAGGGCCTCAATGGGACGGTTTTTCTAAAAAAAATATAAATAATTTAATAAGTGCATTAGAGACAAAACAATATAATGAAATAATAAATTTAGTCTCTATATTTTACATCACTCATATTATTAAAACTTAAATTACTTTGTTGAAGTTGACACATGCCTAAAACAAAAACAATTTTGGTCAAACAAAGAACAAAACTGTAATCAAGACAAGACTTGATTTTTAATGAGTGCTGAAAACTGTCTGAGTGCCATTTCTATTTGTATTCGTGTTGCGATACAAAACTGGATGGTATTTGAAGTTGATTAAATTAATGTGAACTGTTGCCTAAATTAAACAAACAAAAATATTTATAAATGTAAGCGATGAAATTAATAGCCACAAGCTGGTTAACAATTATAACAAACGTAAACATTCTCAACAGCTTCAGTACACATAGTTGAAGACACAATGTAAAGGATTATGTTTGGGGAATTTATATAAAATAAATAACTTACGGTAAGCATTTATTAAACAACATATACAACAACAAAAAACTATATTCGCTTAAGGTTATTGTTTGCTATCTTTAATAAAATACTTGCATTGATCATCGTCAGAAATGAGAAAACCCCTACCGTTTTCCTCCGCCATGGTTAAACGTCCAACGGCCTTTGGTGAGAAAGTTATTCAAAACGTTATCATAACACGTTCATATTTTAGATACCGGTAGGTTTAGAAGTGCGTTTAAAGGAACGTTCTCATAATGTGGAAATACATTAGATTCCTCTTATGCTCGTTGCCTTTTAAAGGGACCTATTCACAGATTGGCAACACGACAATTTTAAAAAATTTGGTCATCAATCCAACAAGAAAGTATGCATTATCATTATACAAACAAGCGAAATAACAATCTGGACAACAAATATATATTGGAAATATCGAATCGTTCATAATCATCAGTCGTAATGCATTACTAGTATAAAGCGTATGAAATGCTTTTCGAGGGTATTTTTGGAAAACACGTGTTTCACTTGAGGTGGGTTGTACATCTATTGCGAGGAGGACCAGTACTATTGCCAGGAGGACCAGTACTATTGCCAGGAGGACCAGTACTATTGCCAGGAGGACCAGTACTATTGCCAGGATGACCAGTACTATTGCGAGGAGGACCAGTACTATTGCCAGGAGGACAAGTACTATTGCCAGGAGGACCAGTACTATTGCCAGGAGGACCAGTACTATTGCGAGGAGGACCAGTACTATTGCCAGGAGGACCAGTACTATTGCGAGGAGGACCAGTACTATTGCCAGGAGGACCAGTACTATTGCCAGGAGGACCAGTACTATTGCCAGGAGGATCAGTGTTGCCATCCATCTGATGTTGTGGGAAAAAGTGTGACTTGAGTCTCTCCGTGGGTGCACAAACGACTATATAGTATTATTTTTACTCCAAAAGTAAGTTGACAGTGCATGGGACAGGTGATGTCATCTGAGAGATTGTTCCCCCGTGTCTTTTTGGCCTGCCATGTCTGAACAGCTACAGACCGAGTGCTTATCGCGTCAGGCTTTTGATTCCGAGGGTCGTAGGTTCGACTCCCGAGAGAGGCGTACTTTTTTTTCTCTTTTCAATGATTTCTTCGACACATGATGTACATATATGTGTTTGTTAGTAATTGAAATTAAGACTATTTAAAACATTTCTTTAAAATACGAAAATCTGTAAATAAGTCTCTTTAATATCGAGAGAAATATGACTGCGGGCATTCCATGCCATTGCGATTTTAAACGCAAGAGTATTGTGTGTTTTTTTCTAAACTGATTTTCGTAATGCGTACATTTTCGCGAAGGTTGGCTAGATAAGAATAACTTTCGTATTAAGAAAGTGCGCTTAAGTTACTCGTTGTAAATTTTACTTCGTACGTGGAAAAGATTGAAACGTGTTTGTCGCCACATTAAGCGTTATCAGTGTGGCCAACGTGTTTGTCGCCATATTGAGCGTGTTCAGTTTGGTCCACGTATTTGTGATGGGCAAAATGCTGATTAGATAGCCGCAATAGTTGATACTCTCGTGGGTAATTCTGGCTCGAACTGGTTTAAACCTTTTGGTGCAGTGTACATATAACGTACATTTACATTGTATTCATATCGTTTTTACTGTAACTACAAGATTTCCCGCTCCCGCGAAAGTGTCATCGATGACCACTATAATATTATTTCGCTATTTTCATATCAATAATTTGAATGCAAGGACATTCATGCTGAATTATAAACGTATATTCAATGCTTTTGTCGCAGCTTCCTTGAAGAGATTGAACAATGGCTGGAGTCTGGTGGAGGCAGAAGGCTACATCTTCGAGTTCTACAGCAAGGGCTATCTACAAACGGGGACATTTGTACCGGAAGTGATCATAGAACATAGCTTGTACGCCTCATGTATGAAGAGTTGTTCTCCTGCGCCAGGAAATCTGAGCTAGTTGATTAATCGTTTTATTGTTGCTACTCTTCATAATGTTTCTTCGTCCTACGCTTAAGAATATGTATAAAACATATGCAGTAATCGCGACCCGGAGCACGACGACGTCATGAAACGGACGTGACGTTGGGGGCGCAGGACACGATGATAACTGCGCGTCGCTACTGTTTCTCAAAGTACATACCGTTAGCAGCGACGCACTTTCTATGGCGTTCAACCAATTTGTCAAACACATGACAATATCAAGCCTCGTCATAGTTGGTCTCCAAAGTTATGGGAGGTCGCTGAAGCGATAACCACGGAGCTCTGACTTCACCTGCGTGTTGAAAATCAACCAACATTTAAACAAATAAATTTGAGGCGTGTCGTGGGAAAACCGGTCTTAATGCATGTGCGTAAAGTGTCGTCCCGGATTAGCCTGTTCAGTCCGCGCAGGCTAATCCTGGGCGGCACTTTTCGCCTACAGTGAATTTATGTTTAGAAGAGACTTCCTTGAAACAGATAATACCATAAAAGCGGAAAGTGCCGTCCTGGATTAGCCTGTGCGGACTGCACAGGCTTATCCGGGACGACACTTTACGCACATGCATTCAGACCGGTTTTCTCGTGACGCGCATCTAATTGTTTTTTGTTTATTTTTTAAATTGGTGAATTAAAGATGCGTTTAAACTTATCATAAATCGTCGTGAAGTTGTACCTCTGGGAAGATAGCGAAGTCCATTGGTGTTAGGTCCGGGCTGTAAGGAGCATGGGAAATCACCTCCAGATCCAGCAGTGACAACTCGAGCCGTGCCGTATCCGCATCCTTAAAAAAACGTGGCACCCATCTTGCAAACAACCGATGCATGCCTAAATGCCTCGGTGTTCATGTAGTATAGTTCGCACAATCTCTTAAGAAGGATTCACAGCCTCCGAAATGTCTCCGATTGAGCGTCGTCGATATATTTACAAACAAATTGACATCAACAACGTTTCGTCAAGTTTCGTTGGTCGACCGCTCCGATCATCATGTTTTTCTACACTCAGTCGGCCTTGTCTTAAAGCCATGTGCCACTTGAAGACTGTCGTTTTCTTCATGCCAGGAGCCCTGTCAGCTTATTTCAGCCCCTGAATGGTCTGGGCCGGCGAAAGCCCGCGAAGAACACAACACTTAATTGTTGTTCACTATTCCGTATATTAGGGCAGTACCATTTTCGACTCTGACTCCTACGACTACGTGATCTTTGAAAACTTACTATAAACTTGTTTTGCGGAAATTACGTCAATCAAACCGTCAGTAATAAAAGATGACGTCAAGGAAACGGAGGTCAAATTCTAGCGGATTTGTATGCGCTAATTTACGAGAAATCGTCAACTATGTTTAGTAGAATGACACTTTAGTTTGACGTGCTCCGGGGTTGCTATGTAGGCCTGACTCAAACCGTTATAATTCTGAATGTTTGATCATTATGGCAAATAAATTATATTAGAATACAATACTGTTCCTATACCAATTTAAATGATTGAATATATGAAGGACATATAATGTCAAATAAACATATGACAGACTAATTCCGCGAACTGTTTGCTCAGCCCTCATAGTATATTTCTTGTGAAACAAACAAATAATCTCTCTTTTATATCTATATACCGAGGGTTTAGTGTGAAACTGTTGTATCTGCTTAACATTTCTATATAAGATACAATAGTTTCACACTCAACCTCGATTATTATTACGTCAGTCTTTTTAATTTAGTGCCTTGAACGGTGTAGCTACTTAGTACACATGATGAAATACAATCGTAGCGTTAAATAGCCGCTTTGGTAACACAACTCAGTAATGAGATGCACACGGTGGTGTAATGGATATGGTGTCCACCTTGCGATAAGATTTTGAGTTGCGTCCCAACCCACGGGTGGTATTCACATGGGTCCCAACCCACGGGTGGTATTCACATGGGTCCCAACCCACGAATGGTATTCACATGGGTCCCAACCCACGGGTGGTATTCACATGGGTCCCAACCCACGGGTGGTATTCACATGGGTCCCAACCCACGGGTGGTATTCACAAAGAATCTTAAGTTTGTTTGTTTTTCCTTATCCTAAAATCTGGAAATTTCCACAACTGTATCATTCCATGCATAAATAGGTAAACCCTAAATTATGAAATTGTATTATATTATATATATATATAATATCATCAGTATTACAATGTTATTTTAGGAATATCAGCAACACATGGATATGTTTATTTAGTTAAGAAATGAAATAAATTCAAATTTTGCAATAAAGTTTAAAATTTTAAGAAATTACTCAAGATGCTTGGTGAATACAACCCCAGGGATCTTCACAAGGGACAGAGCCCTAGTACTCAAGTGCTAATTGTATATGGGTTTTATATGTAAAGTGTACGATAGAAATGTCCGCACCGTAAGGCAAGTACAACGTCACTTCCGGCATGAACGAACTCTTCATACATGAGGCGTACAAGCTCCGGATGTTCGATTATCACTTACGGTACAAATGTCCCCGCTTGCAGATAGCCCTTGCGTTCACTTCCAGCGACGTTTATTGATTATAATGCGTGATAAGCGTACTGATATTTACCGGAAAACATGCAATATATTTGATTTTCAATCTTAAAATGGTGTAGGTGTCGTAAAAATAAATTTACAAATATCACCATTCGTATATAATATACATCATGTACTTTATTTATAAATTTAATTAAATTATTATTTTGATTTTTAACAATATTGTCCACTCTTTGCAGATTGACAAACAAACTGAACACAGTACGTTTAACGGTTATTATGCAACAAAACACAAAAATAGCGATACTAGTATCTAAACAACCTATGCCTTCATCATGTATTGAATTCGCATTACTAAATAAAATAAATAAAAAGCAGTTTTTCGTAAAATGATTTTGCTAAGTAACTCTAAGCTAACATTCTTCTGGCGACTAAAATTACGAAATAAGGTATCATCAGAGAAAGTTTGAGCGTAATTCCGATGTTTTTGACAGCAACTTCTTATTTGAATTCCATACACATTTGTGTTTAACTTTAAAGCTTTTTTCGTTGCAGATATTCTTGTTGTGTGCTAAATATTATACGGTGCTTGAACAGGCTTCGCTTTAATCTTAAAATATAATGTAATGTAACAAAACAACTATCTTTTTAAGTACTGTTAACACAATATTACCAGAACTAAAGATGATGTCACTCCTCATTAAATGTTATAACTGATGTTGTATTAAAGAGATTACGTAAGTAATTTGTTTATTATTGTGTCATGTGTTTAAACAATGTTCATGATTACTTCATATAATCAACGAAACAAATAACGCCCGACCCAATGGGTCTGTATGTCACCAGGAAATAGATATGTCGTGATAATTATGAACATAATAGGGTGAGTATCTATAATATAACAGACATCGATATATATATTTAGAATTATTTATTTTTGTAAATTCAGAGTAAGTAATTAACTAAGCCAACAGAAGAGTCTAACATACGTTTAAATAAATCTGTTATACTTGTTGAGTCTGTTTGATAAAGTATTTAGTTTTCCTTCATGTATATAACTCTAACTGAGATTATTTCTTCATTTCTGTCGGAATCGTGGTAAACAAACAACATTTTATTCTCGCAGCAGCTACGGTAATTCCCGTATGTTTTAGAAAAACAAAACACGATGAGCTCTTAAATGTTCACCACCAAATTAAATGCTGTGCTATATTATTTCACTCTTCAATTTAAACCAATTTATTAATTCGAAAAAGTGTTTAATGCTTTTAATTATGTTCTGTTCTGTTCATTAAGGTGGCGAAATTTCATAGGGTGATAGACAAAGAACAACAACGGAGACAACAACATTTTAAAATGTGAGACAAACTTTAATTTGAGATGCAAACAATGGAGACGAAGTGTGACATGTTAGTTGTCTCTGCATGTAGATCTTTATCATCAATGCATTACGCAATTGCACGGATTAGCGGTATTTTTCTAAGGGCAATTTGATATGATTCCAGCGGTTTGTGGCTTTGGTATTTTTATGACCCCTTCTTCAGTCAGATAACGAAGCATCTATTGAGAGAACATGTGGTGGTATTTATGTATGGAAAACAACCGTTTAAGACGTGACAAGGTGACTACTTCTTTTTTCCGGATACCTGTTATACGGACATGTGGCCTTAGTAATGAGTTTAAAACGATACTACAGTTAGTTCTAATAATTTATTTTTGTAAGATATATCCTCTATGAGTTTTTATTAATATTTAATAAAAAACATGGTTTTAAAAATTTCCATTACAAGTTTTGAAAGCCACTTGGTCTTAGATCTATAATACTTTATATGGCAAGCTAGGGAAAACGTCGCCGGAAGTCGGGTTTCAAATATGGCGGATGTGAATTCGCAATAACGGGAGGTAATTCCAAGGGAGATCACCTAGTTTTGGGAAAGGCCTATTGGTCAAATTACACCAAAACGGAAGTCACATCCTCAGGGTTGCATGCTGTCAGTTAGATAATAAACACATAGGGTTCAGTGTATAATGCATATGATTTTTAAAATACAGTTTAAATGATATGTTTTGGTATCAATTTAAAGGTATATATGTAAGAAATAAGAAAAAAAGACAGTTTTAGGCACTATCTTAAATGGTTCCCAGCTTCATAACTTTTGGCCCATGTATTCATGCACAAAATGGCAGCCCCCATGCCTGTCAAAACCGGTGTGTTAATTCTAAGGTAAATAGTTTGAGTTACAACGTATAGACATTGTTGACATGCTGTTTTTTCAAAAGGTTATGGCCTTATCTTTCCAACAATGTATGGTGATATATTGGGAAGTCGCTTGGTCATGGTGAAAATTGAGATCAAACATTGAATATTTTATATGTAACAATGAAGGAATTTATTTGCGCATGCGTAACCTATTGCTTAAGAGTGAGTGTTGCATATTTAAACAATTATAATTTTCTGTATTTAAATGCTCTGTACCGCTCTGAAGTGAGCGTTTGCCTTTAACCAGCTAAATGTCTAAGCAAATGGCCTCAATGGGACGGTTTTTCTAAAAATATATATATATTTTAAAAAGTGCTGTAGAGACAAAAAAAAATAAAATAAATGAAATAATAAATTTGGTTGTTAAAATAGTCTCTATATATTTATATCACTCACATCATTAAAACTTTAATTACTTTGTTGAAGTTGACACATGCCTAAACGAAGACAATTTGGTCACACCAAGAACAAAACTCAGGGTAATCAAGACGTCACTTGCTTTTTCTTTTGTATAATTAAGTCGATTTTTAATGCGTGCCCCAAACTATCTGAGTGCCATTTCTATTTGTATTCGTTTACCCACTGGCCACTGGATTGTTAAAATTCTAATCACTCGTTTAATTTCTTAGAATACGTGCAACAAAACCATTCTCATCAAATGGTGAAAGCCCTGTAATAACATGGAAAAACAGTTTTAATTATGTTTCCTACAAATTTGTCTTATATCTTGGCATTTTAATTTCAATAGGCATAATGAAAAACACAACATTTATAAGGAAGAAATAAATCCGTTTTAATATCATAGCATATGTTGTATTTTACACGCATGCGTTATCTATAGGCGAAAAAAAACGCGGACTCGTTGAATACAACATTACACAATCAACTTGATCCATACAAGCCACCGGAACACCGAAGTCATGTAATATTTCCCTATATATACCACGAATATAAAGGTAATATAATTACATCTACATATATCAATTACATGGAGTGAATGGTCTTTGAAAAAAATGAAGGAAAATCATTCGTAAAAAAAAATTATGATAATTTTAAACTGTTTACTGAAAAAGAAATGCATTGATCAGCTGGCGTGGTTCGAAATTATAAAATTTCAACTAAGAACCTTACAGGTGCTGCAGTACAATTTTTTTTTTTTACAAATATTAGATTTTTATAGGATTCGAGTATAGTCTATTTCTGTTAGTTTTCCCGACTTAGGCAGTGCCTAAAATCATATTAGCCACACACGAGATTGCGATGTTTATATCGCTTCGGCGTATCTTGTCGGCGTTTCGGCGCATCGTCTCGCCGCTTCGGCGTATCGTGTCGGCGCGTTGGCGTATCGTTTCGGCGCGTCGGCGCTCTTTCATAAGCACAGGTCGAAGTCGCGAAACTACGATGTCAGTAACATGACACCGTATAATACTAGGCCCCCACAAACAGCATGCACCATAAATGGTGTGACTTTCTTTTAAACTATCGGTAAAACGGCCAGACTAAATATACATGCAGAAATTGCGCGACGTTGGGAACTGTTTTCTAAGTTAATAAAGTTCACTACATTTTCAGTCAAACCATGAAACTTTCGTACGCGTCTGACCACCAGCGGATCCAAGCGCTGGGTGCGCCCCCCCCCCCCCCCTCCAAAAAATAAAAAATAAAAAATTCCCGACCAATAAAAAAATGGGCGTATATAAAACGGTAAAAAAATGCTAATTTTTTTTCGCTCGCTCAGCTTTCACAAGATCCATATTAACTTCAGTCAAACATACCCGACCTAGCCCGCCCTTATGATTTCTTACGTACACCGTAGTACCGGCGCCAAAGTTCAATTATAGACAATGGGTATATATACATGTACCTTATTTTGTGGATTATATTGTTTTCTTGTATACATTCATATATTATAATTATAAAGGTGTCAGATGCTATACACCATTGGAACAGGGTACCGCATAAAAGACGAGATGCTTTTCGAATAAATAAGATTTGATAAAATAGAGGGTGTCCACAACGTTGGCTCCAATTCCTGGCAATTTAACATTTTCCCGGCACCATATGTCAGCGAAATTGACACAAAGTCGGCATCACTTACCTTATTAGTACACAACGCAATCATACCATAATACGAGTATGTTTCACAATATTTTGTGTAAAAACATGTTCGTCTGTTTGTCCGTTAGTTCGACTCGATAAAAAAACACAGTGCATAGCACAACTGAAAACAATTGAGGAGCATGACTGTGAATGTGTTAGTTATTTAATGACATTCACTTCGAAAAAATACCACTTCGATACATGAATAATACAAATAATTATCGATGCATGTGTGTTTGAAAATAGTCAGCTACGGTTTTTACATGTTTAGTTAAGATGTTCCTGATGTATATAACATTGAATTTTAAATACGTATTTAGTGGACAGGCACATCAAACAAAGGCAATTTACTACCAAAACAAGTGCATGACACAACATGTATTTCGAACATAATGCGGTGACGTATTAATTTATTCAGTGAAACAAAATGCATTTGATGATGGTGATGACGATGGTGGTGATGATGATGATGATGATGATGTGCAAAGATTTATTACATATATCTTAGATACGGATCTGTAGCTGATCACTGCAGACCCACAGACAACATAAAGGGTTATGACTGCACGATCAAAAGTTTACGCCCCCCCCCCCCCCAACCCGAAATCCTGGATCCGCCCCTGCAGACTATGGTATCTTAAAGTCGAACATTCCATATCTGAATGACCTAGATCAACCGCTACCCCACAATACATGTTGACTTAATAAGTTCATTTCTGTTGAACAGTCATTTATTATCTTGCCGCATTCTATGAAGCATACATGTATAAGAGTTCGTCTAGCACAGAAAGCCAGCACATCTGGCCCCGTGTTCGCAAAGGATTAACTGCAGTCGGCAGGATCAAAAGAAATCTTAGCTGATCTTGATCTTACAGCTCAGCTGAGCCAAATCTTCAACATGTTTAATTTTCGAAATAACTTTTCTTCTAGATTAAATAACATGAAAGTTTTTATTAGAAGTTTCATATCCGATAGAAAATGTATGCTGAGAGGAGTTCATAATCATGTATAATATATATGTGACCGACAATTACATTTGATCCAGATTTTAATGAACGCCATGTTTTAGCCTGATCCTGAAATTTCTGGATCAAGTTCATCTTGAACCTATAAATAAGGCTCAACTTGTTTTGTGAACACGGGGCCATAAAGTGACACATTATAATATATTATCCTTTATCAGTCAGAGACCAAAGAGGCAATGCACAACCAGCTCAGAAAACACACGCTACCTGATTTTTTTTAAATACAAAAAATGGAACAATACAACTACGGTTGCATTCATTATTAATAAATGTAATACTCTAATAAACCATTAAATATAATATTGTGTTTATTATAATGGCAGTCGATACGTAAGCATTGACAAACAGTTAAATGTAACCCAATGCTACTCACAACGTTCGAGTTAGGATAAGTCGATCAACGGATATCTCGAAGTCGCTATTGCATTTCCGTCTACTCGAGATAACAACGTTCTGCTGTGTTGTACAAATAGTAAACCAAAAATTGATATTCCACTGATGTCGTATTCTGTATATATACCGGTATTCAGGTTTTCAACTCTCCGTTATAATGTCAAAACACAGTGAAACGTATATTAATTCAACGGATATCACGTCGATTTTATACGCATGTTAATAAACAAACGTTGTCACATGATTGCATGTTTATTGTTATTGTCATCCACATTGCAAAAAAGTGTTTAATAGAATTGTGTTGGTATTTTTTATTTTATTTCCGCCGTCCGACTGGACAGTTGTCCAAAAATGTAAAAGAAACTGAAAATAAACAATCTCTGGCCTAAGACAACAAATCACACAACGCGCATGCGCGGCGCATATGCCGTGTCGCCGACGCACGTAGCGCGTAACGTCTCAGTGAGCTCCGTTCTGAACTTGGTCTTGTCTCCAAATATGTAGTGCTTGCTCATGTCAGGGGAGTACCTAAGGAAAGAAACAAGAACATGGCTTACAACTGACAGCTTTCTTTCTAGTCCAACAACTTACAACTGACAGCTTTCTTTCTAGTGCAATAACTTACAACTGACAGCTTTCTTTCTAATGCAACAGCTTACAACTGACAGCTTTCTTTCTAGTCCAACAACTTACAACTGACAGCTTTCTTTCTAGTGCAACAACTGACAATCTACAGCTTCTAGTGAAACAACTTACAACTGACAGCTTTCCTTCTAGTGCAACAGCTTACAATTGACAGCTTCTAGTGCAACAACTTACAACTGACAGCTTTCTTTCTAGCGCAACAGCTTACAATTTACAGCTTCTAGTGCAACAACTTACAACTGACAGCTTTCTTTCTAGTTCGACAACTTACAACTGGCAGCTTTCTTTCTAGTGCAACACAGCTTACAACTGACAGCTTTCTTTCTAGTCCAACAACTTACAACTGACAGCTTTCTTTCTAGTGCAACAACTTACAACTGACAGCTCTAGTGCAACAACTTACAACTGACAGCTTTCTTTCTAGTGCAACAACTTACAACTGACAGCTTTCTTTCTAGTGCAACAACTTTGATAACCCATTGATAAACGTTGCATAGTGTATGGAAGTTTTCATTGAAGCGCGTGATTTGGCAGGCCTGAGTTCGAATTCGGCTGCTACCTCCGAGTTTGTAAATCGCGGTACTGATTCCAAAACAAGTACCGAAAAATACAGAGCAAATTGACAACGAGTTCATAATAACTAACACGTCAGTCCATCCGTACACCTCGGCCACAATTCGAATCAGACACGCCGAATTTCCACAGCACAGCCCCACATACTGAACACCCAGCTTCCGGCACGCATGCGCAAACGCCTCGATCTCCTTCCTGCTGCACTGACATGCGCACAGGTCAACCGGCAAAGCTCTCTCATCTGGGTAAGATTACATTCAAGGAGCTACGTCGTCTGATGTGATTTAAATTCGAGTAAAACAAAGACCTTCATGCAATATATCTAGATTTACGGGTAATTGCCAAATGACAATATTGTCATCGTGTTTTCATACGCATTAGCTGATTAACAACTCTGAATTGAAAATAATTTCTTAAATGAAATACGATTGATATAAAATACAGCTTGTTTCATAAGGATGATAATCATGGTAGTAGAATGCATTACATTTTGTATTTTGTCCATCTGCATCTGTATACACATTACGTAAAGAAACGTTGAATAAACACTGTAAACAAAACACTGACTGGTTCCCGGTATTTTAAGGGTCATGAAGTTTGGTTCCTCGGGCGATGTCCTGTAGGTCACCGGAAGTGCAGCAATCGGACCCTAAAATCAGATGGTCAGCCTTATTAATACACAAGTTTAAAGCTACATTTGTAACGCATACAATCAAAACATGTGTTGTGTTTAAAGTCAGCCCCTGAAACGCTAAGGAGGATCATACATTTGTCTCGGAAATCAAACTTTAAACTTAACTATAAATACTGTCCAATTAAACCGCTTACGGTAATATTACTGGGCCCAGTTGCTCAAAACTGTAACGGCCGGTTAACTGCTAACTTTATATGTAAATGAAACTAAAATTACAAGCAACTCGCGTATAAAGCATTTGACAATTAATTGAGCATATCAATTTATTTAAAATAAATGCAAATTTTTAAATTTTAACATTTAAATTACATCAAAAACTTCATCCAAAAGTTAACGGCTGTTAGCTTAATTGGTCGTTAAAGTTTTGAGCAACTGGGCCCTGGTCTTTGATTTTCAGATGCTTATATTTAGGATCAAAACTAAGATTAAGCTTAAGAATGTTCGTAGTTCCGGGACCAGCTCGCTGTTTTCATCATTATTAAGACTAATGCATTGTGGGTACTAATTGTGACACGCGTATCTTGTTCTAACCTTGCACACTTTCCTTATTTGCTCCAGCAGCGGCAGCATGGTGGCCGGTCCCCGACCGCAGTTCAAACCGACGACGGCGGCGCCGTCATCCTCCATCTCCTTGATGACCTCGACCATCGTCATAACCGTCGAACAATACGTCGCTTACGCGTGCCGAAATAGTCACTACTGCCGGAAATGTGTGTGAACATGCGCGCAACGTGGACACAGATCAAGAAGAGTCTAATTTTCGGCTTCAATATGGACTCGAGCCCGGAATATAAATGCATTTCGGGATTAGATTCACGAATCTAGATCAGTTTACAATATTTGTCGTATCCCAATTATAACTTGTTATAAAAACCTCTATGCGTATATTTGCTGTCTAAACTGGTAAAGGCGGGTTCGTACGTTAACATTAAGCGTGTTACTGACATCGATAATCCTGAAATTAATGACATCTTTCTCTGGGTTCTGAATTGCTTTAAACAACCAAAGGACTTTTGCAACTCTACTCGCAAAATAGCAAATTCTTCTAGTTTTTTCTTTACGACATCCTTTTCAGTTGCATAGCTTCTACGTACCTTTCCCGTATTTCTGTATGCACTCAAGGGCTAACATGGCCTCCCCTCTGCAACAGTACGTCTCCCCTACAATGTAGTCCGCACCCATTTCCACGGCAAGCTCGATTTGCTACTGAAAGAATATACCAGTGTAATTGTTTGTTTGTTTGTTTGTTTGTTTGTGTATATGTTTGTTTGTTTATTGCTGATATGCGTGTTTCTTTTCTTGCTGGTGTTGTTGTATGCTGTTGTTGTTTTATTTGTTTTATTTACCTTACGTGCTTACGAAAATTACTGAATTTGTATATAATTTATGTTGGTATCTTGTCGTTTTTGTCATTTGAACGCCTTGGACCCGTCTTATTAAACATCGTAGGACATATTTACATACGATACAATTTTCGAAGAAGCATAAATACTAAGCTCCAACATCTTTGATTACTTTATTTCAGTAATTATATTCATTTCCTTGGTATCTTTCACATGTCCTTTATTTCAGGAACATATTGATCATAAATGTCTATTTTTTAACTACAAACTTCAGTCGTAACTTTAACTTGTCGTAAGTTCTTTGATAAGACAGGGCCCTTGTGATTATGTTAGGATATTTTCGTGAGCCTTTGGTACCTTAAACATTGCCTCTGTGATCTTATGCGACTCGGTGTCGTCTGGAACATAAACGCCTGAGTTGCAGATATTTCCAGCCATCTGACACCCGTGTTCGTCTGCCACTTCTCGCGCCATTTTTAGCGCCTTCCGGTTCATGGTCTCTAGGTCGTTTTCACGACCCTTAAGTTGACGTTTCTCGCGATGAGCGTAGTACTGAGTATAAGAGAAAATAAAATAAAGAATATAATGGAATATATATTGTATCGCCATAGGCTTTTGCATAAATAATGAGGAGTTAAGATTAGTCTGGCGTTCGAGTAAGGTTTGATATTTTACATTTAATCGCTTGCACATAGCCTCATCCCTCTTTTTTTGCATTCAACAACGACAAACGGCTGGACCATTGAACTTTTTTAAAATAAATTTCATTGTTAAAACGCGTTTCTGTTAATCGAAAATTAACTGTATTTGAGTAAACAATATTTCACTTAAATGTAACCATACATGCTTGATCTGTTTTTCTTGATGCCTTCAATAACTCTTCGCCAAATCGAACGAGCATACCGGTATGCCGAATCACAACAATGTTTTATACAAGTAGTTCCCATAGTAAACTCACCGGTCAGTGCCAAAACAACTTCACTTCCGGCGTGCACGAACTCTTCCTATAGTTGGCGAACCAGTTCCGGGTGCCCCAGAATCACTTTTGGTACGAACGTGCCTGCCTGCAAGTAGCTGCGGCGCTCCAACTCGAAAATGTATCACTCCGCCACGACCAACATGCCGCCGCTTCGAAGTCTGTCTGGCAAGCCTACTGTCGAGAACGGAGTTATGGAAAAACCCACGATACCATTAAAAAATAAAAATAAATAACTTATTTTTGATTTCAATCATAGATGTTTATCGCCTAATAAACAACGGTTTGGATTTCAGATTACGAGGAATTAAAACACGAGGGCGTCAGGTTTGAATATATATTTTATACTGGCAACAATCACATAAATGAAATGTTCATGTAACTGTATTTGATTTGTAAATCCGTGCACATCCAGCTAATCTTATTTATGCAGCAATTCCAAAGTATAGAGCTCCAGATGATTCTTTCTAATCTCGTTTTCAAACGCTCATTTGTTGGTCTTAATATGCGACATTTTTTCATAAGAATGTTAAGACATGTACCCCATTCCCATATTAAATCACATTTAAAATCACATCATGTAAATAATCTTATAATCTTTGTTTATCGCAATTATCGTTAAACCACAGGTTATGTTAACTATACTAAAACCCCACCACTCGCCAGAATTAAGTCCACTGTGCATGAACTCGAATTGAACATTAGGCGGTTAACCAAGGCAAATAAACATTGGAACTCTTCAGACGGTAATGAACAACTGTGAAAAACGCTGTGACGTCATAATTAGGAGATAGAAAGTCCTAATTAGGAGAAAGTAAGTCCTAATTTGGGGATACTTAGTCCACATTACGAGATAATAAGTCCTATTATAGTGTCTCCTAATTAGGAGATAGTAAGTTCTAATTAGAAGATACTAAGTCATAATTAGGACTTAGTATCTCGTAATTAGGAATTAGTATCTCCTAATTAGTAGTTAGTATCTCCTAATTTGGACGTAATATCTCATAATTAGGAGATACTATCTCCTTATTTGGACTTAATATCTCATAATTAGGGCGTAATTTACCCTGTGGAGGTAGTACGCTTCCATAAACATGAATTGCAATAAAACCTAATTGATTATTTTAAGAACATGCACAATATTTGGCACAATATGCATGCTAACTAAAACTTCATTATGTGTACAAAGCTGTTATTATTTTCATTTATAGAACATTTACTCCCAAAACGAAACATACGTGTTTATAATGGTAACATATATTATGAGACACCATGTATATACAATTTTATAAATAATTTTGGATTTACAACATTTGTTATATGATGCAAGTAAACGGGCGATTTTTGCAGAAGAAACGAATTGACCAGACATAGCAGAGTGTCGTTCTCCAACAGCACACGATCACACAGAACTAGTTCCTTTATCTGCAGTTATCTTTCGCAATACTTTGTCATAATTGTTTACCTGCTGTGATTTGCGATTACACGAAGTATGTACGATTTTTTAAAACGACAGAAATCGTAATAAGTATATCTACGTTTCCCATTAAAAATTGCAAACAATTGTATATGGAAATAGGTCTTTTAGAAGCTTTTATTGCTTCTTGAGCATCATATATTTTCTTTCATGTTTACACTATTTTGTGGACTTTTATAGTCAATTATTTTGTTCTCAGTGCGAATTTTGCAAGACCGCGAAAGCATACCGGAAACCTGCGCATGTCAGTCCAATGTAAACATGTGAACAACTTAAGGCTGCTTTCGGTTTGAGCAAGAGAATCCACTTATTAATTAGTATTATTAAGTATGAAGCGGTTTTATATGTAATAACACATGTTCCAGCAACAATTATTAGCAGCGTCGTTGTCGTCCTCTGATGTTCTTGATGGTTGTTTTGTAAATCGATGAAATCGCAGCCAATGAAGAGTTTCATACAATTTACAAATTGTCTTTGTTATATAAAATATCATTTTGTTAGTGCAGACAGACAGACAGACAGACAGACAGACAGACAGATAGATAGATCATAATGACGACCCCAAGGGCTCACCTAAGTACTGGCAAAGATAAAGGCCTTACTAGTGTGAAAAGCTTGAAAAAAGGTTGGAAATGTACGGCACAATATTGTCCATATATCATTTGTCTTGCTGATTTATTGATATATTTACCTACTTGGCTAAAAAACAAACATAAAATGCATGGTCACAGGCAGTTTCGGAGGAATAGTGTTGATGCTGAAGTTCGGAAAGATCATTGCGACGGCTATGGAAAGGTAATGCCATGCCTTGTTCTGAAGAGTGGAGTGTATTACCAAGTACCCTTCCTATATTCAACTTCACCAGAGATCTTTTCGTCCTAGATAATTACATTGTGCAAGTTTGGTCCATTTGGGTGAAAAATGAAGGAAGGACAATATTTTTTAATATAATTTTTATTGTTGAAATTGCCAGTATTGAAAGTACATAATTTTACACTTAACTATATCATCTGTATGTGATGTGTTTTCAAAAGATAAGGCCATACCAATTTGATTATATGTTTTAGCGTCCTCGGGCTGGTAGATTTTCGGATGCCTGAACGAAAAAATAAAAAACAACAATTTTAACAATGTGAAAATTCGGAAACCGTACTTAATTTTTTTTTGTGATACACATGAAAAAAGGACTTTTAGGTGTGTTTAACAATTTTTGTAAAAAAAAACGTGTGCTGTAAAACTGTTAAAACACTGTGTTAAAGTAGGTTCCAATAAGAAGATGACAGTTGTGCAAGTAAACATTTGCTTTAGCTTGGACCACTGCCATGAATAAGTTGTGAAAGTTTTTTTTGTATCGACTCGTTGTTTGTTTTTCATGCCTGGTTGGTAGGTTTCGAAAAATCATGGGACGCTAAACATAGGATCAAAATTGTATGGCCTAAGCACCTACTGGAGATCGTTGTTCACCGGGGCAACATGAAAATGCAACAAATTAAGATCACATTCTGGCGAAATCAATCACCCACTGTTTTAATACACATTTTGTTTTCAAAATTTTCTGGGTCAGTCGTGAGAGGGGAACAATCCAAATTTTAATTATACGCCCAGTGTTGTTGTTTTTTTCTGTCAGAAAATACAATATCTGCACAACTTTTAGTCTGAATCAACAGTCAGTTGACACTGTGTATCACATTGGATGTTCTATTAATCATTATTGATAACAACATTTAGTCAAGAACAATCTGTGTTTTGGAGCACAGATAATTTTGCTAAAGCTGATCTTTCATACATAGTAATAATACCATCACAGTTCATGTTTATGACTTATCGATATGTTTACCTTGTAAATAATTATCAAATGATAACAACAAATCATGTCCAATATACAATGCATTGTTGTTACATAGTATTTTAATGTTATACGTGCACACTACTACATGCATATTGAGGGAAACCGGGTTTAAGGCATGTGCGTAAAGTGTCGTCCTGGATCTGCCTGTGCAGATCTGCCCGCACAGGCTAATCCAGGACGACACTTTGCGCCTACAGTGGATTTATGTTTAGAAGAGACTTCCTTGAAACAGAAAATACCATAAAAGCGGAAAGTGTCTTCCCGGATCAGCCTGTGCGGACTGCACAGGCTGATCCGGGATGTCACTTTACGCACACGCATTAAGCCCGCTTTTCCCAATTATTATAACTATCAACATGAAACAGTACAATATTCGTTTGTAAATGGTTTACATTTAATAGTTTTATATAAAAATTAATGCGTTCAGATCATAATGTCAGATATGTATTTGGAGTATACGTGCATTTAACACTGCACAAAAGCATGATATGAAAATAGAATCATGATATGGAAGTCAGTATACGCCATAGAAAGTGACAAAACGATCGGCATTGGCATATAACTGCATGTGTATGCATGAGTTACAAAATACAACCTTTATGCATGCGCTGAAAATGGAAATTTTAGCTTCGCAGTATTATGCACCTACTAATATGTTCCCTCAGGAGACTTTGGACTGAAAGCGATTCCCGACAGGCGGGAATTTGACACGCCGAATTATTCCGAGTACAGTGGAAATATTGCCGCCCCCCCCCCCCACCCCCAGGCCATTTGATACACCTACAGCATCCCCCACTGAGGGGATTTAGACAAAAATGCTTGGCTCTAGTTGGGGAATTAGACCCCAAAATAATAAAATGAGTCAAATTTCCTTGGGTCAGCGCGCCGCTCCCCCACCCCAGGTGCATGCGATATCAGTAGATTGTACAAAAACCATAAATACGAACAGTTACATACACTACAGCATACAATCTTAAATAGAAAAAGACACAAACAATTTTTAAAAATCATCTAAAGTCAGAACATTCAATTCATTTTCAATGGCTGCATACATTAACATCGTCAAGATTACACAAAGTATATGTATGTACGACACAAACAAAGTATAATATACATGTGAATTTTTTATTTGAACAGCTGTGTTAAGACTTAAGACAATCATCTACTGGTTTGGCACATTTGAACATGCTAGTCATTATTTTGTGTTCTTTGACACCCACGTTTATTTCTACATTGAAGGGGCTGAACTCCAGATGGTCTTATCGTACAGACTAAAGAAAATTGTCAAAAATACACGATTTTCTTATAAAATCGCACAGGACACATTAAAAAATTAGACACATGTTTTTAGTTACCTAAAAAAACTATGATTTTATGTTGTTTTCTTTTCTTTTTATCGTCCTAAATATACAGCGTCTGCAGACGCTATGACCCATTGAGTACTTAAATTAGCGCCGTTTATATTTAGGATAATCGCTTGGCAGTTTAGTTTTGTCGAGTTGCGAATTCGCACACTTAAATCAGGTGCTTGTTTTGGGGAAAGCCGCGGTATTTTTAAATTGGGAATACCGGGTTCTAGGAAAGTGCGAGAAAACTTTTCAATGAAACATACAGTTTATGACAATATTTGATCGTGTTCTATACAAATAGTGATGGTTTACCCATGGTTTTACCCTTTAGGCATAACTACAAAAAACGCACATTTTTTTATGCCCATCTGGAGTTCAATATCTGTAAAGGGACTGGTTCGCAGATTGACGAATTGACACTAAAAATTCTTTGTCACAGATCCCCAAAATAAAAGAAACTGTATATAACTAGATATCGTAGATTCGTTTAAATATTTAGGGGTAAATTTATACAAAAACGGTGACTGGAATCGTACACAAAAATATATCGCCCAACACGCACAATTTGCACTACATAACCTTTTTACAGTTTTTAACCAATTAACTATTAATGAAAAATATAGCCTTTTTGACAGCTTAGTCGGGTCTAAATTAAACTATTCTGCGGAAGTTTGGGGCTTCCATGAGGGTAAAGATATAGAAATCATCCACTGTAAATTTCTAAGAAAGGTCCTAACAGTCAGAAAATCTACAAACCTAGATGGCCTTTATGGTGAACTAGGTAGATACCCAATGTACGTAAAACGTCAGTTAATATTAGTTAAATACTGGATAAAAATCATGAATCCAAGTAATACCTTATTAACCAAAAATATATATAACTTGCTTAAGAATGATGCAGACAATAATAATACATATGCCGGTAAGAACTGGGCTTATCAAATTAAAGTACTGCTAGACCGCATTGGACTATCTAGAATATGGTTACAACAGCATACGTATACACCCAACGAATACGACCTGAAAATAATATCAGACCGCATCTTAGATATATATAGACAGACCTGGTATTCGAATATAAATAATTCAAGTAGGCTAGCAGCTTATCGACATTTTAAACATGACTTCGTATCCGAAAAATATTTAAAATGCATTAATGACAATACATTTAGAGTTGCTATTACACAGTTTAGACTCTCGGCACATAACTTAGCCATAGAAAAAGGCCGTCATGAACATATTCCTAAGGAAAATAGAAAATGTATATACTGTTATATGAATGTTATAGAAAGCGAATTTCATTTCTTATTAGTATGTCCCTTATACAAGGAAATTAGACAACAATATCTGAAACCGTACTATTGTCACTGGCCAACATTACACAAATTTGAAATCCTAATGACATCAAAATCCCCGAAAGTATTAAACAATATATCGAAATATATATTTTTTGCTCTTAAATCAAGATCGACTGTACACTAAACATATGTCTACCAATTTCTGACGTTTCCGCTTTTGTATGTTTATACTTCACACAATAATTAGTATCTCTGTATTAAATGTACTCTGACATTAATATCTTTGTATCAATTCTTGAAATTCCTCTTTTTGTTTGTTTATACCTTTTACAATATTAATTATTTAATGTTTACCAACATTAATAATTTATAGTACCAATTTTTTGGACTTTCCTCCTTTTGTACGTCAATATTTTATAAAATAACTAACCATATCCGTGTATTAAAATGCCTAGACTGACATTAATGAGGTTAATTTTCTTGGTTTTGGATACTATTTTTGACCATTTACATGAGTGTTATACTTCCCAAATATATGTACAATGTCTTCACTTTCTCACCAATATATTGTATGTATAGGCTATAAATTTGCAATATGCTGTTTAATGCCTAATAAAGAATATGTTATGTTATGTTATGTTATTTTATATAAAGCAGCGAAATAGCCATACTGTTCCATCCGCCCGTTTTGCGCCTAAGTGACTTCATCCACTGATTTTGATTGCCCATCCAATTATTTTAATACATCTCATCATTGATTTTGCGTTGATTGGGTTTGTTAAATAATCGTTGTTGGCTGCCAATCAGTTGAAATGCATAAAATGATATGCAGCATTTGTAACGCGAAACGATTAAATATTGTGTAGTACTTCTGTTGTTTATCGACAATGCTGCGCATGCGCGTAACGTTACTTTATGTACATTTAATTGCCGGTTATTGTGTTAACCGCTTCAATATTAATTCTCTTTAAATGATTTTTTTGGCTAAGGTTGTTGTCGATCTTCTGTCGATACGCCCCTAATAAATCTATAGCAGAAATGCGCTTTGTAAATCCCAGTTCATAATTGTACATTTATTTCATGATTTTATGTGAATTTCAAGGGAAATGTTATTTTGAAAGTTGAAATGTGCAATGTAATTAAAATAAATGCGTGACAAAGAGACATCAGTCACATGGGAGTAGACGAGTCTTGTCGTTGTCGTCATACGGATGCGGTTCCGCTAAATATGGCGGTGGTTGCCATGGCAACGTGTGCGTATAATTATCTGAAAATATAAACGACGGATATCGGATTTGCTGCTGAATATAAAAATATTGGTACATCTACTGATCAATTAGTAATGACAATCGTGAGCAGTATATACTACAGAGATAAACCGTCTGTGTATGAACCTCTAATCGAATATCAAACGACAAATACAAACGTTCTGTTTAATAATAGAGTATTTCCCGAGGCAAATATGGTGATGAAACCATATGTTTGAAATGAATTAATGTTGCTTTGTATTGTGCCAGTGAAGTATTAGTATATTTAATAGTGCTAGCATATGAACGAGAGTTTTATTGAACAGAAAAGTTTGTTTTCATTTCACGATTTTTTGTGTGATAAAATGCCCATACTGAATTAATACCAAAAAAAATATTTAATGCAATAATGATGAGCTTTTAAGTTTTCTAATACAAGATTACCGTTCTTAATAATGTCTGGAACGCGAGGTAAGTTCGTCTGCTGCGGAATCTGTGTGAGTTCAACGTCGACATCAGTCCTGACGCTGTCAGACACGTGCACTGAAATAATGATAATACCGGTTGTATATATAATATTGTGTTCGTGCTATTATTATTTGGTGTACTTTTATTTAACAATTTAATTTTCCAGTAAGCGTTAAAAACAACAAATATCATATTGTTTTCATAGTACATGTAATAGTAATATTAGATGTATATAAATATATACAAATATTATATTATGTTGCGTTGCGCTGCGCTGCGCTGCGCCGCTCTGCACACTATACTACACTACAGTACACTACGCTACACTACGCTACTCTACACTACGCTAAACTACGCTACACTACACTACACTACACTACACGCACAGGCTAATCCGAGACGGCACTTTCCGCCTACAGTCGATTGATGTTTAGGAGGGACTTCCTTGAAACAGAAAATACCATAAAAGCGGAAAGTGTCCTGGATCGGCCTGTGCGGACTGCACAGTCTGATCCGGGACGACACTTTACGCACATGCATTAAGCCCGGTTTTCCCACGACACGCCTTATTTATACTCGGCTTTGTTCGTGCACGCGTTTCCGTGACTTCATATTTAGTGATACTGGAACTGCATTTTCAGTGAAATACGCTTACATTCGCTGGATTCCAGTACGAAAACTAATATACTCATCGTAACAAGTTTGTAATATATTCATGCATACAGGTCAGTGCCAGGTTAATGTGTCCAAGCAATATATTACGTATATCATATTAATAAAATTACCTTTCCGCTTTGAAAACCTTATTGTAGCGTAGACGGCAAAACTTGCTATAAATAGTACTATGAAGCTGGCTGCGATTAATATATCCCAGTGTAACCTCGGGATCACGTGACCACGGTACAAGGTCAAACCGTGACCTTGGATCACGTGGGACATGTGGTACATGGTTACGGTGTTGTCGGCGTCTGCAAAGAAATGCAAATAATGTGTGCGTCGTTTTCTTTTGACGTTTCCATTAATCATATGCAAATATGCATTAATCATATGCAAATATGCAAATGATTCTAATGTTTTATCTATCGATGTACTGTTAACCAATTTTACACACACAAAACACGTGGTAAAACTTGTAAAGTTTTTGTGATTATTGACGACTGGAAATTAATCCGTTATCAAAAGCTGAAGAGGACTTACAAATATGTTAGAAGCAAAAACTGGAAAAGTCTGTACTGTCATGCACTGGACTAGCACATGCTTGTATATATCTACATAGTCGTAGTTATTTTTACACCAATTAAACTGTTATAAGTACCTTGTGTAATCTACATTTACATTTATTGATACAAGTATGTACAATTTTTAAAATGTTCGGTTGAAATTCT
Source organism: Congeria kusceri (assembly GCA_027627225.1). Lineage (NCBI taxonomy): Eukaryota > Metazoa > Mollusca > Bivalvia > Myida > Dreissenidae > Congeria > Congeria kusceri. The sequence continues at coordinate 52,482,970 of CM051035.1, read as the reverse complement.
CTACGTTTCAATTTCATTCAATGTTAAGATACATGTACATTATATTTCAATTACATAAACTCATAAACTAATTTTCATAGGAGAGCAATGTACGTATGTGATCGCGCATGTTCGTATGATAGCAGTGAACAGACGTTTATCATGTAACATTAGATAGGAATGAGCATTAAAATATTAGTTCAAAACATGGAAAGGCCTATCGTCATTTGTCAACAAAAGGGGAAGATATCCGATTAAAAATGGAACATGGTGCTCTAAAAAGGAGACGGGGAATAAGCCGAACCAATTCTCTGATCTTTGCAATAATATGTTGAATTTTACAAGTTTTAAAACAACTATATATTCACCAGCCCAGAGGGGCAGCATTGCGAACCCCAAAAGGAGCAGCACCCTGCTATTTCGCTCTAAGATCTTTCCCTACAACAGAACGTTACCCACCAGTGTGTTCCACGAAGAACTTCATGCTGTAGCGGGTCCCCCCGGGCAGGGTGTTGAGGCTCTGTAGGGTGAGGCCCATACTGAACACTGGCATGCACACCGGGCTGTAGTCGAACATGCCGCACCAGTACTTCTACAGGGGAGAGAAGCGAAAATACAACAATAGGGGAACGTAGGCCTACCAGTGTTTCTACACAGGAGAAAATAAAAAATACAAATACACGAACCAGCGTTTCTACACATGAGAAAAGTGAACATACAAGTGCTGCATCACTGTATCTACACAGGAGAAAATAAAAAAAAAAACACGAACCAGCGTATCTACACCGGAGAAAAGTGAAAATACAAATGTTGCATCACCGTTTCTACACAGGAGAGAAGTGAAAATACCGGAACACGAACCAGTGTTTCTTCACCGGAATAAAAGTGACAATACAAATGCTTCATCAATGTATCTACACAGGAGAAAATTAAAAATACAAAAACACGAACCACGGTTTCTACACAGGAGAAATGTGAAAATACATATGCTGCATCACTGTTTCTACACAGGTTAAAAACGAAAATACAAATACACGAACCAGTGTTTCTACACAGGAGAAATGTGAAAATACAAATGTTGCATGACTTTTTCTGCACAGGAGAAAAGTTAAAATACAAATACACGAACTAGTGTTTCTACACAGAAGAAAAGTGAAGATACAAATTCTGCATGACTGTTTCTGCACATGAGAAAAGCGAAAATACAAATACACGAACCAGTGTTTCTACACAGAAGAATAGTGAAAATACTAACTTGTGCTACATTACTTTTTCTACACAGGAGAAAAGTGAAAATACAATTGCTGCATCCCTGTTTCTTCACAGGAGGAAAGTGAAAATACAAATGCTGCATCACTGTTTCTACACAGGAGAAAAGTGAAAATACAAATACACGCATCACCGTTTCTCCAGAGGAGAAAAGTGAACATACAAATACACGCATCACCGTTTCTCCACAGGAGAAAAGTGAAAATACAAATACACATATTTGTGTTTCTATACGAGTTGAACGTGAAAATTGCGCACCAGCATGTCTACATAAGAAAAAGTTTAAATACAAATTTAGCCACACACCTGGTAAACGCAAAGGTTATTTCCTTTGGACACAGACTTGTTATCATCCTTTGGGTCAACAGCGTTGATAATAAATAATTACTGGGGTACAAACCTTATTATGTAGAACCAAAATATATTATACAATAATATTAATTAGTGTACCTCACTTGACTAGCGCCTGTTAAATTTCAATATACATATCACCAAACATTTCGTAATGTCCCATGCGACAGTATAGTGTCACCCTCGCGTGGAGCTAAAATGCCATTGCAATAGTAGATCTACCTGGGTAATGATTGCTACCCGGGTAGTGGTGTTACCCGACCCGACACCCGGGTACTCGAATACACGTCCGATCCCTACTCTCAATAACTTTCATGGACCTACCTGACGGCTGTAGAAGGCAAATTTCTCCGCTCCCGTGTGCCATTGTACTCTTACGTTGCAGTCAATCTCGTAGTTTGGTGTAAACACGGTGACGCAAATTTGACATCTGACGTCATCTTGTGTAACGTCGTAACTACAGTCCTCAACCACGCGTTCGTCGTTGTTGAACGTAAGAGTTACCGAACTTGACGTATTTAATTTTATACTTCCACCGCAGTTTGCGGGTAATGCAACATTGACCCCTGTAAATAAAACAGGTTTATATTTTACGAAATCTGATTATTTCCTAAAAGAGGAAGAGCGTGCACTTTAGTCATATTGATATTAAAAGTTACTGTGCAATACTACTGCGGGGTCATAAAATCATGCATCAACACAATTTAATATGAAATACATTTTGGGTTACTGGATTCTGAAAACTGTGACACCATGGGAATTAAACATGAATAAATTCGGGGACATTTCAATCTGAAAACTGTGTTACCATGGTAACTAAAACGCTTTCGGTGACGAGAACAGTTTTGGAATTCAACAGCAGGCCGATTGTTCCGCTATTTTACATCAGACTGTGGCTTTTCCCACTGGACATTGTTTCAAGAAATATCTGTAGCCCTTTTGACATTCCGTGCACGCATGGGTCGCGATTGGGAAACAATGCGTTTCCGGGAACGCGAATTGTCTCGCGGAACCCACTTAGACTCTAGTGATATAAAGCGATTACTTGCGTGATGCAGAAACCGTGGTCATTAATATCGTACCGTTGTCACGTATGCATTATCTTTGGAAACTACCATGGCAGTGATTAAAATGGATCCACTTTAATTTTCATTGAACAAAATAGTCTGGTTTACTAGATACATACAGTAAGCCCCTCGGGGAAATATCTTGAAAAAAGATCATTCCTATCCGAGCCGCAATTTCTAGTGAACTTGTTTAGCCAAATAACAGGATTTCTGATTGGCTAATTATGTCGTGGCCACGAGTTATGTAAGTCGTGACCACGAGTTACGTAAGTCGTGACCACGAGTTACATAATTCACGTCTATGCCACGGTAGGTTCCCAGTATTAGAAAAAGGTGGGTCAGGAACCAGACTATCAAAACAATTCAAGCACGTCTTGTAACGTCGATAAAATTCTGAAAATAGACCTACTACATGAATATTTGATGTACTGCTTCTTAACACCGTATTAATGTACATGGATGAATGTGGAAATTATTAATATATACCATTTATATCTAGTATATTTAATATGTTACCCGTTGAAATACATTTTGTTGATATGCGTTAACGTCCCAGTGTTTACTATTTAAGTATTGTGTAAAATGTTTTCATACACTCGATTTCGTTGTTGAAAAACAATATTGTTTCTTGTAGAGAGAGAGATTATTTTCATTGATTCCGAATAAAACACTTTATTTCATGTTTTCGCGTAATTTATAGGGAAATATCAGTGAATAAAAATTGGTAATTCACTGTTTCAAAACAGTGAAAATTACCACTCTGATAATTTTCACTGTTGGTATAACAGTGAAAATTACAACTCTGGTAATTTTTACTGTTTCATACTGGTTCCCGATTTAATACAGTAAATGAATTGGATCGTCAATGAAACTCCAAATTGTGTGGAAAAGGCATAAAATAAAAAGAAAATTAGTTGTTTTTGGTAGAATATCGATTTTGTATTCACTCGTGATCATAGAAAAAAAAATTTTTTACCTGAATTTATAAATTTCTATGATCACTCGTGAATTAAAATCGATATTCTACCGAAACCAACAAATATCCCCTATTTAGTCATGAATATAAACTACACGAAGTATTAGAATTGGAATATTGGAATGGTGTTATCAATGTCAGCAGTTGCACAATAACACATATATTATATTAAACAACACGCACAATGCATAAGCACGGTAAATCTTCTGTAAACATATAGTGCACGTACGTAGGTATAGTGCCAACGTGACAAATGGCCGCATGGTGTGTGTGTGTAGTACATTTGTATCGAGTGCACCGGGATTCTCTCCCATATGGCCCCCAGAAGACTTGCTAGTTGTGTTACGGGGAATAGTGCAAGATACAGGAGACGCCCCGTTCCAAAGACGACTTTGGGTCTTTTAGTGCCCGGTGTGAAGCACCTAGTACACTGCACCTCGGTTTAACGTCTCATGCGAAAGACGAGTTAGTAGGTTAGGGTGTAGCGGGGGCTCCAACCTGCGACCCCTGGGATGTGAAGCCAGTGCTTTACCACTAGACCACGGATCCGCATGGTCGAATATTTGACATTTATATTGCATGTGGCAACCACAGGGAATACAATCAAAAGAATATAATATCTCGCATCAAAGCTGTTCGGTTCAATGCTCATTTCAACAAATAGGCCATGTCATTAATGGTCGACTTCGAATGAACGCTGATTTGCATATCTTATTGTTTTGACATTAATCCGAACAAACAAAAGTTGCTTTCAGTAATTGTGTATCCAACTAGTAGACGACGTCATGGTTTTTGTTTTTGCTAAAATCATTGTGCTAGTATCCACAAGGCTCCTAAGAGAACTCTTAACTTAAATTGTACTTAAGTAAAAATGTAAGATACACTTTTCTGTGATAAATCCATTGATTTGTGTTCACCAACTGGTAAAATATTTAACATCTAAGCAATATTGACGTGTTGAAATCAGTTTAATATAAAAATGGCCTATGCTTGAAACAGCCACATACTTAGAGAATTTTATTAATTAAGAAACTTACTTAAGTTTTCCATAATGAGCTTTATGAATATGAACCCGGGTTTAAAGTGTTCGTCAGCTGACACCTCGCACAAACAGAACGACAACTCAAGAAATCTGTTTAAATCATGTATTGCTTGAAAACAACATGCACGTATTGTGTTTCTTGCTTCAGACAATCACTTGCAGCACCTGCTATCCATTCAAGACACGCAAGATACACTGAAGTGTTTTATTATCCCCTGCTTTTATGATTTTTTTTTCTTCGATAAATGGTAATCACTCCGTTGAATCACACAATTGTTCTTGCAGTATATTGATTCTTTTACTTTCTGTCGTTTTAATTTTCAATTGAATCACTTTATCTTATTCTCGTAGAGGTTTTGTTGGTGGAAATCAGCACAATGGAAGATATCAACTTATAGATCACACTCCTCGCAGTGGTTACTTCCACATTGGTACTCTTCTCAGTTACCACTGCCACCACGAGTTAAAAACTTATAGATTTGGAAGTTTTCAGGGGAGACGATTAAGGGAAGATTGAAGAATTATGTTTTACAAAATTGTAATTGTATCATTATTAGTTTATAACAATGACACAAACATGTTGCATTATTGGTCAAGGTATATATATATATTCCGAGTTAAAATGAAAAACTAAAAATAAATTAATAAATTAGAATAACATAACCACGCAAGGATTTTACGTTATCCACGTTTTTATCATGTGCGTGTCCACGATTCTATTTCGCGCAAAGCGTTTGCCTATGGTAACGTGAAACTTCATGTCGGCAGGGATTAAAACAAGCTATGCTCGGACACAGTTAAATTTCTGCGAGGAGGCTGCTTATAGATTTGCATGAACGTAACCACGTGACCTCTGTTAAAGGCCCATACAAGGTGTTGCAAGTTAAGACAAACATTAAGAGTTTAATGTAGATTTTACCAAGAAACTATACCAGATTTCCTTAACATAAAAGTGGTGTTGGACTATAAGTCGGTTTAATTTTTGTTGATAATGAGAGGATCAACCATTTACTGAAAATAGGGAAAATCGTGATTTTCTGTTTATAAACACGCTGAAATCGTCTGTATTTACAAATTGTCTCATTTTCCTGTTTGGAATCGTCCATGTAAATAACGGATCTCGCTTGCATTTTACCGACTGTAATTTTAATTCCATTTATTGTTTACATGTTCAGCACTACGAAACTAGCTGAGGTTCCTCGTGGTCATTTAGATGGCGCTAGTCGCCGAAAGTTAACGGTGAATATTCGGATTTGATCCGCGTGGCCACGATGATCAATCTCATTAAAATCATGTCCTAACGTTGTTAGGATCTGAAAGCATCGTATAACAGGTCACGATCAAATGACCGTCCGAACAATACAAATCTCAGCCCTGCTGCGCCCAATGAAATTGCTTTATGCACAGCAAAGTTTGACCACGATTTAAAAAAAAAGTGATGCCTTTCCAACTGATCCTCAGGAATAACTCATTGACAGTTAATTTTCGTGTGGATAACAATGGATAAAGCGGTACCTTAGCCGACTAGACACCCGAAGTTCACGTAGTTTTTTGTGTTTTATATATAACACCTCAACATTTTGAAGGCAACAATTTGATTGGCTCCGGAAGAGGTCATCTGAACGTGACCCACAATGCGATGTCATCAGATCCAGTCAGCGGATAATATAGTAGCGTCAGACTGGAGATGATTTTAATGAGATTGCCACGATGGTTAGCAAATAAATGATACTTTTTACAATTGGAGGATCAGTGTGTTATATTTATAAGAAACAACTGAAATGTTTCCAAAAGTACGGTATGAACGAGCCTGTAACATATACTTGGGCAATTTTAACATACTATATTATTTGACAACATGCGGTCAAATTAGTTTTGGTTTATTATTTACAAGAGACAGTTTGCTTTTGTTGTGTCTAGCATTTCCTCAGACAAATTCAGGTGTAATTAAATTTCTCCATAGCGAAACCAACAGTAATGCATATAGATTATATGAAGCGTGTCGTGGGAAAATTGGACTGAATGCACGTGCGTAGACTGTGCAGTCCGCACAGGCTAATCCGGGACGACACTTTCCGCCTACAGTGGATTTATGTTTAGAAGGGACTTCATTGAAACAGGACATACCATAAAAGCGGAAAGTGTCGTCCTGGATCCAGGACGACACTTTACGCAGATTCATTAAGCCCGGATTTTCCACGACACACCTCAAATGTATTAGGAGTCTGTAATAGACTCACAGGGTAAAAGTTACGTTCTGGCCAAATTGACACTAATCTGATTAGTCTAGATCAACTTGACGCTGTCGTGACATTTTCGTCATACTTCCTCCGGACAATATCAAACGATGAGCTTCTATGTACACAGATCGCAACTACCGGGAGCGCGGATTCGTAGAAACAATATTTGCCAAGAGCTATCAGACTGACCATCTAATTACTCGATGATAATCAGTCAATTGCGTTGCGTAAGAAGTTCTTATCACCACCACATCAAAGATCTATAAATAAGCATGTTAATAGATCTTTGACCACATGGATCGCCATCATAAGCCAATTAATATACGTCCTCATGGCCCCGAGTTTCTGATAAGCTAACTTTCTGATACATTTACTAGCATTCAGTAGTTTAAAATCTACGATTGCATATTTTAAAGGGAAGACATATCTTACTATGTTTAACCTTTCATTCTGACATGATACTCTCTAAGACAAAGAACACAATTATTATGTTAAACTACCCAATAAACAACGCAAAAAGAAGTCCCGATTCTGAGCGGAGCGAAGTAAAAATTAATGCCAATTACAATTGCAAAAATATATGTAAAATCATGTTAGATTCGAAATAATTTTGCATTATCGTTGTTTATCGGCCAATAAACAACTCTTTGTCGTTCTGATGTGTGGCTATTAACCAACTCGGGTTAACGCCCTCGTGGTTTAATTCCTACGCATCAGAACTCCAAATCGTTGTTTATTGACCGATAAACAACGATACATCGAAACTTATTGATTAAATAACTCAACGTATGATACATCTGTCTTACGTGTACGATCCTCCCTTATTTAAGCGTAGCGTGGTAATTGTGAGCTGAATTGAAAGGGACTTGTTAACATATTTTCGCATTTGTTGAAGTATGCCATTAAATGTCATAACATGACAGGTTTAAGCATCGGAACTAAAAAGCACAAGTATAATAAAAAGAGAAGTATTTAGAAAAAAAAACGTCCCACCGGGACTCGAATCCGGGCCTCCGGATTAAAAGTCTGTCGCTTTAACCACTCGGCATTTCCGACTTCTATACTTCAGTATGAATTATTTACTTTATGTAACTGTTCCACATGTTGTCAACAATTTCAACAAAAACACCAGAAACACTCCAAATTATTCCATCGTTTAGCGTTACAAACGTTTTCTAACTTAATCAATTTCAACTGATGATTACTCATAAACGAAACGGTTTATACAGTTTATTTTTAGGTCTGTAGTGTTCGTTTGCTCCATCGTATATACACAGTTCTTTTATTTTTGGAATCGGTGACAAAAAAGTCGAAAATTTGTCAATTCGTCAATTTGTTAACGGGTCCCTTTCATCCGATTGACTTATTATATACACCAGCTTCTCCTATGCAATAAGTTAAGTAAATTACTTAAAAGTTAAAACCATAAAATTCCTTAACATTTTGGCTTTTGCATTTAATGTTCCATCTACATTTCAAGGTTTTATTCTAGTAAATATTTAACCATTCCTTCTCAATATACCGTTTTGTGAACGTAAATCATTGAAACTGGCGTGGAATATTTGATCGAAACTTTCGTAAAGATTTGACCTTTAATTAAATACAGTAGGTATTCTGATGGAAAATCTGATTTTGTCACGTAAGTACAACTTAACAGATTCCTTAGACGCTTAATCAGTTAATGAAATCGGATACTGGCTCATCAGCATACATTTCTAACACTATATCCTTTCTGCGACTTACCTTCGCTATGCAGAAGGAAATACCACCAGGTCAGAATTAGCGCACGTGCAAAATGCTTCATTTTGAGATCAATAAGCATCCGTCATCCCACGCAGCTGTTTGCTCTGAAATCAGCTCTTCTTACTCAGTAGAACGTACCCCGCTGCCCTGAAATTAAAGTCTTAATCGTTTATGAGACTGGCTATAGCTATATAATTATCTCGTTTGAAAATTACCCTATCAGTTTAAATTTTATCTTTATCTTTGCATTATATACTATCAGTGTATTGCACGTCGGGTGTATAAAAAAAAGAAAATAATTCATATCACTTATAGCATAGTATCGTGCCCAACAATGCATCAAAAACAATGTTTATGACTTCAGCATAGTGCAATTGTATCATGTTTAAAACTGCATTGGTTTGATTGAAAATAATAAACAAATGATATTCATTATCCCGCGATTTATTGCTAGAATCGCATCTTTATTTATGACTTCAGCACGAGTGTTGTTCCTGGTTAACATTGTTTTCCAATACATTAAATAATTGAAATTGCTTTTAAACGATCGATTACATTGGAAGCATTAACTCGCGAGCAAATAGAAACATTATTTGCTCGTAAAACTGTCAATGAAAGCGAATTCATTAAATGGAAAAAATGTTTGTTTTTTGGTTGTAAACGACAATGTGTTCCTTCTTAGAGAGACTATGGAATATTTATATAAATATTGCAAAAATAAAGGGCGGTATCATACAAAGAGTTCTAAATCCAAGTAAATAAAAAAATAATATTTCCCATCATGAATGATTTTAACGTATTTCAGAAACAAAACATGCTAAAAAATTGTATTTGCAGGAGCGATTTAAAAAAAAATATTTCTCTTACTTAACTGTCTTATGTAGTTCAACAATTGTTGTTTTCACATCTAACCAATAAAATCAAAGGTAAATCAATGTTAAAATTACCACCAAATAACAAACATTGTTACTTTTTTACAGTGTCAATAATCCAGACCATGGTGCAGCCACAATGTCACATAAAGCAAGAATTGAAAGCAAACTGGGTAGATACTATTAAAAATCAACATACCTTACTAAAATCGAAGCAAAATCCAATAGAGTCACGACATTCTATCGTACTTAAATACGGCCGCGATTTGCATAAGGAAAGGTACAGCATACATCGAACGACATTACTAAAAAAGTCAATTTCAGTTGAAAGATATGAGTCACATAATACAACGAAAAGTCAACTTCAGTTCAAACTTATAAGTCACATAATACGACCAGCATCACTCGTTTCCAACGAAGCAATGACGAAGTGTGAAGCAATGTTCGCTGCCATTGCGACAGGAGGCTCTCAGCTCCCAGCGTGTGATGGCATCCGATTATTGATTGTTAATAGTCAGGAAACAGTTGGGATTTGATAGAAATCTCACACGCGCGTCCACTGGAATATCCCTCTTGTTACAGGGGCGCGCTTAGTTGATGGAAAATACATGACCCGTGGATCGATAGAACTGGAGAATGCATTAGGGGATTAATCTGGAACGGATGACCACAATCCGCGTCCCTAAATTGTGCAGCATGTTAATTAATAGCATAGCCTTTCATAGTAACGTCTTAATCAGGCAAATTCACGCTTTGTACAGTTTTTGCTCGCTTTCTTACCATTTAATAAAATACATTGCCTTCGATAAAACGTCATCTTCTAACAATGGGCCGCGTGTGAATGGCGATACTGTTCGATCACGTGTGAGTCATACCGAGGTTTTCTAAGATAAACATAAAGCTGATTGGTTACGTTTTTCCATTTCACCCTATAACACGTGCTTTGTGGTTTTATCTTTAATTAGACATTAAGGATGACAGAACTGAGAAACGCAAAAAGTGTTATTATTATGTAGATACAATGTATCTATAGCGTTTGCTTGTGGTGTATTATTGACTTTACATTTCAAGCAAATATGTTGTTGCAGCGTATATTTCAAACATATCATAATAAAAATAGTTATAATGCCCCACATAAGTATTTTTAATAATTATAATATATAATATAATAATAATATGTATGTCTAGTTATATCCGCATATGTCGCGCATTAAACAATTAAAAGAATCTGTGGCTGATCTTTCTCGTAACATCAAAGATTGATTTATTAATATCATAATAATTGTCTGCCTTTCTTCCAGGTGTTAAGTCGGTTATGGTAGAATTACTGGCACCAGCTGTCTTCTTGTCTTTCTTCCAACACTCGTCAATTTATTACACAAAGCATAAATAAATCATGATGTCGATTGACTTGGCATTTATTGATAGATCTTTGATTTAAATGATGCAATGTGTGTTGCTAATAAACTGATAATAAACAAACACGTGCATTTACGTCCGAAACGTTATCTGTACAGTTTCTTGTTGTTTTATGTTATAATTAATTGTTGTTGTTTTCAATAAAAGAATGATTGGAAATTGTATTTCAAGGTAATTATTATAGGGTTTTACCACTTCAAAACGGTGGTGGATAACAGTGTGTTTGCTATATACTAATGCAAAGCCTAACACCTTTCGGCACCAAAACATATTTCATCATGTTTAATAAACCATCCAATTAAAATTATGAAAAAATATAAGTGCTAATACTGCAACTAATATTGTAGAATTTGTGGACATGACAGAGTTGTTGAAGTAGTTTAGCCTTTAACTAAAGGCACCGCTTCTTTTTCTGTAAAACCAATTATAAAGAAATTCGTAGAAATGGCGTGCAAATATTGTGTTATTCTCAGATCTAAAAGCATTCGTTTGCACTTAAAATTACAGGTTGCCATGCAGTAGTAGCTTCCTTTCAAGTATTTGTCAAGCTTTTGCAAACTGCCAAGCCAATGTAATGGCATTCTAGATATGTTAATACAATTGCGAGGATTTTGCTGCTCAATCGTTCATGGATAAATGTATTTCAGCAGAAATACCAGAGATGTAAACCGCGCGATGTACGAAAACGGTGCAGTATAAAACTGGGCAGGTGATGGAAATTGTGAACTACCTGCATTACTCTATTTAAGGTACAAACTTCAAGTTTTCAATGTGAAAAACAAAACAAAAACATATTCACCGATAGCTCAAAGGAGTGTTTCACATATAGATATGCCCGCCATGATCCTGCCACAGCTATTATGAGTACATGTATATATTTATAATTAACTACGATGTTCCCGCTAATATGCCAATCATATGACATGTACAAATTGTATACATTTCGTGTTGACTGCACACTGTTAATTTCATTTGAACGTTATCCACATGCGGTTTACCGTTACACGTTTCAGCCTAGCAAATACTTCTAGTAGATCTGAATGGCTATCGAAGAAAACGTATTTTCCAAAAATGATAAAATTATGTATAAAGGTTATAAATTATTAAATGTACACTTCCACACTGTACGTAGAACAGAAATTATGCATATCACATAGCATCTCAAATGCATTACCGTATCCTACTCAAGAAATAAACGTAATTCTATACTATAACAGATAAAAGAAAAGAGTGCCGCGGTAACTATGATATTTGAATTTTTTTTTTTCGTGTTCATACATGTCATAGAAATAATTATATGATATGGAGAATTAAAACGTGTATAAAACCGCGAATACCTGATCGCAACTGATAAGTACATGTATATGAGGCGTGTCGTGGGAAACCGGGCTAATGCACGTGCGTACGTGTCGTCCCGGATTGCACAGGCTGAACCGGGACGACACTTTACGCACATGTATCAAGCCCGATTGTATCACGACACGCCTCAAATATAATTGCTAAATATCTACCAATACTTTACATTAACATTATTTTTGCGGATGTTTGTAACCAAACAGGACTATATTTAGTACCTCACACAATCCCTCACATATCTTTTTTTGTTTGAATAGTATTTATACATGTATACAATGACGCACACAATGGCGATTAGTACGTTGTATCTTCTTGGTCTGTGTAATTCATTTGTTCATAACGTGCTTTGAAACGTGGACATTTAAATTGACATATCTTACGTATGTTCTCCAGTGGCGTAGCTTCCTTTAGGCACTATAGGCACGTGCCTATACATGTTTTATAGAGATGTAAAATATATAACCGATAAAAATGCAATAAAACAAGCAAGGGTAGGGGTGAGGGACAATCTTTGTCGGTTGTTTTGATACTTCATTTATCAACGATTGCATCAATATTACGTCTCACGAATATAATTACACGTTTATTATATTTTATTTTAAAAAATGGGGAATAACTTTAATTAGTTTTTGTAACTGTAGATTAATACCCACCCCCGTTTTGAAAGTTAGTTGCGCTTATTGTTCCTTGTCATATTTCGTACCCAAGCCACGCCCCTCGTCTCCATTGCTTCTGCAGAAATCCATTACTGGTGACAAAAGTCGGAAAGTACTTCCGGTTTGGAGTTACCAAATTGTTGCGACTTAAATCAAATGCAGTATTTAAGACCATCCTTTAAATACGAAGAACTGAATAACAGTGATTGCAGAACTACGTTTAACATCTGAGATCAATACGGTAATCTTATACGACCTGAAGATTGTTTAATTTACTCTTATATTTATTACACTCTTAAATACAATGTAGTATTTATACTGAAACATTAAAGAAATAACGAAGTGCAATTGGTAAGCATTGTTGATATGGTAATTTCAACAAAACTGCAAGTTACAAGTTGTTGTAAGTAATGTTCAGTGGAAACTAGCAAACACATTACGTGTATTTCAATATCTGATTTCCAGGTAATAAATTGCTACCCGCCTGGCAACAGTTATTTTAGAATCTTATATAGACAGTTTTCGAATGTGCAATTGAAATGTTAAATGACACTTTTTAAACCACTTTGAAAGACGTCCCTTTAAATAAATGTGTTTCCTTTACAACGTTTTAGAATGAGAGAAAACACGCGTTTGAACTCTTTTCAGGGACTCGATTGTTCTGTTACACCAACATTAATTTTCATTCCTAAGTTTCGTTAATAGCTCAATCCAATTTTTCAGAACTAAAATGAATGACAAGATCAATCATAGTCGAATTTTATGTTCCTTGTAACACAGCTAATTTAATTCAAATAATAATATTATTGAATTTCAAATTCAAACAATAAGTAATGTCAATTAATAGACAATTTGACAATTACAAACAATATAATATATGACAATAATAAATCAAATGTAATAATTCATTGAATATTCATACAAACACATGCAAAGTAAAAGACAGAGCGTTAATAAAGATTAAAGCACACTATTAAGCTGAAAACAAATTACATAAATAGAGAGAACAGAACAACAATCAAAGCACAATATTAAGCTGAACACATATATATTTCAAACACAAAAATATTGAAAAATAATAAGCAACTGTTAGCAAATTATAAATTATACGAAGCAAATTATGACCTTTTCTACAGGAACATAATCTTATACAAAACTACATACAATATTGAGCAGCAGTACTTTGCACACATGTAGTAATTTTGGTTTTCGTTTGGCAATCTCCCAAAGAGGTGAGCAGCAACGTTCACGTATCACATTTCGGTATGCATAATTCACAAATTCACAGGTTTCAAAAGTTCTGTGATTAGTAGGGATTATCACATTATAGTATAATATTTTCTTCCAGATATATTTAGAAGGAAATGTACCGGATTCAACGTATTGTGTCAAGTGTTCAACAAGATTATATTTTTGCAACAGTCGATACATTTCTGGCACAAATCCAATAGTTTGTTTATCAAAATTTAAAAATCGAACGAGTCGTTGATTAAAGATTTCTTTTGCTATATACTGACATGGTAATCGGCACAACTGTCCCATGAACTGCAGCTTCTTATAGTCAATCATAGTTTCAATGGGAGTTATGTCGAGTGTTGATAGCACGTAATCGGTATGTATATTTCTCTGGTATCCTTGCATGTGCTTAATACAGAACCGATGCGCAATTTCTAGTTTAGTAATGTCTTTTTTCGAGTAATTTATCCACAGTTCACAGCCGTATAATGCCTTGGGTATAACGGCTGACAGATAAACTGTTTTAAGAGTCATCGCACTTATATTATCGGGGCAAACACCTTTGTTACACACATTTAAGTATGTCCCTCTTAATTTGTTACAAGCGTTATCAATAGATTCTTTTACAGACAGTGTTCCATTACTGATTATACCCAAATGAGTATATTGAACAGTATTAGAAATTCTCTCTTCTCCCAAATAACACGACACCTGCTGAGTTGGTGAATTAAATAACATAATAGCACATTTATTCACATTATATACAAATCTCCATCGCCTTGAGTATTCATTGCATAGTTGTATCATACTGTCCAGGCCATTCTTCGAATAGGAGACAAGTACCATGTCGTCAGCCACCGCAGGCGAGCACATATTAATGTCATATATACAAAAGCCGCTCCCACTTCGCGTTAACTGGTTGATTAAGCCGTCGATGAAAACTAAATAGAGAAGCGGCGAGCTTTTACCTCCTTGCCTGGTTCCCTGGTATATCGGAAATTCCTCGGAATAAAGTCCTCTGTATTTTACTCGACTAGACGCGTTACTGTATATGTTGCGTATGGCTAACAAGGTGTTTCCATCTATTGTTGGTCTTGATTCACGATCGCCTAAGGTCAGTTCTATAAGTTTATACATCAGACCGTCATGCCAGACTTGGTCAAAGGCCTGTCGAGCGTCCAGGAAACACAGGTACACGATTGAAGAGAGGTCCTTTGCAGAATAGAGGGATTCTCGCAGTACAAAGCTTGTTATCAGGCACCCTAGCTGTTTTTGAAATCCGCACTGAAGCCTATTCAGTTTCGCAGTAATATTGTCTTTACATCGCTCCATTAAGACACATTCGTACACTTTAAGGATAGATGATGATAATGTAATAGCCCTGTAGTTGTTGGGGTCATCTTTTCGTTTGTTGCCACCTTTGTGTAACGTTATAATCTCCCCCTTTTTCATGTGGTCGGGAACATAACCTCCCCTTAGCATTGCGGTGTACATAACCGATAAAGGTTGGGCAATAGTATCTTTGGCATATAATAGGTGTTCATGGCTTATTTCGTCTGGTCCGCAAGCTTTTCCTTTCGGAAGCTTATTAATGCAATCCGCTACCACTTCTGGCGAAACATTAACCATTGGATCAACTGTAATAGTGTTTAATGTTTGTCGGACCGTCTCTTCCACAGTTATTTTCCATTCATGGTCAAAGTGTGGATCATCAGAAGGCGTGTATAAAGTTTTAAAATACTCCCCCCATTGTTCTACTATGTCTTCTCTGTTCCTGTACATTACACCATTGAACTGCATCCCTTCACCGAATTTCATTTTATTATGATGTTTTCTTGAATTTAACGTCTTCCAAAAACGAACAGAGTCTCGTTCAGCAGCTTCCTCTAGGTTACAATTTAGCTGTACTAAATACTGTTCAACAAAGTGCCTGTGCCTCTTTCTAAACCGCGCCTTGTCATTCTTTTTGATAGATCTTTGGTCGGCATGAGTTGAAGACCAGTCAATACCATTTTTGTGAAATATACTATACAATCTTATATGGTTTAATTTCTTCAAACTGCTTACGCGAATTTGTATTTTGGTGTTTTGTAACCTATAGTTTTCTGCTATTTCTCATTGGATTAATAAAACAGAAAGGCGCCTGCGCAAGCGTCATTTCCTTCAAAATGTCAGACGAAGACAAGGATACTCTTTACTGCATTTGCAGACAGTCATATAACGAAAATGAATTTATGATTGAATGTGAAATATGCAACGATTGGTTTCACGGAAGGTACACTAGGTTTTGCATTGAAATTATACTTGCAACAGTTAAGATTTGCAAATAGGTCAGCCACCTGTCAAAGTTTTGAAAACAAAAAGTTGTAAAACAAAATAAAAGTGCTCACGTACATTCATTTTACAGTACTGCTGTTTAAAATAATACTACATCCTTTTCGTCATGACATTCATATTGTCGAATGTCCATTATATTTTGGGAATCACAGACATCGGTTCCTAGGGACATTCTACAATATTTTGGCCGAAGGAGGGCAGGGCATATAAAATCAAACCGTCCGTCTGTCTGTGAGTCTATGTGAAACTTGACATACTTTTTTACTACCAATGTCTCGGCCAGGGAAAGCAACCCCCATAGCTCTGTGTTGTATTTTGATAGGGCTGGGAATCGAGTATGAATACTCTCCATTGCCAAGATAGTTTAATAGCGATTATAAATTTACCTTATATTGATTTTCATAAAATTAGATAATTGATACACAAAATAAACCGTTTTGAGACATTTTATTGCAGTTTAATATGTGTGCATGTCTTAGTTTTCCAAATAGCAGAAAGTAAACACAAGTCATTTGACAAGTAGAGTTTCAATATTGGGAGCGTTACATTCAATGTTTTGTCAAAACCTGCATTTTTCAAGTCTCGAACAAGAAATAACGTAAGTTTTGCCCAAGTTGGCCTTAATATGCGCAGGTGCATGTAAATCCCATATCAATTTAAAAAGATAAGAAAACATGAATGCGAAACTCCTATCAAAACAATGGTGTCATTCACACGCGCAAGTACATGACGTATGGCGGAACAACAATACCACAAACCACTAGGAAAATTTACTTCCCCAGCGTGGAAATACTTCGATATTTCACAAAAATGACGAGAAGGTGATAAATTGGGTTAATGTGATAAAGTTATTAATCTTCATGACTCATGAGAGTGTTTTCCTGTATCACAACTTGTAACAGCTGATTCGTGGTTTGATCTGTAAATCATAAACCCTGACTCGTGGATCGGATCGTCACTTATCCAACGATCCACAGCCCTATGTTTTGACAGATTTTTGACCCTTTTTAGCTAGACTTTTCGAGTTATTGTCACTCTGTCGTCAGCATCTGCGTTAGTTAAGTTTTTTGGTTAAGTCCATTTCTCAAAAACTATGAAAGGTATCCATTTTAAACTTTCAATACTTGTTCACTATCATAAGGGTAATTAATTGCAACAAGTCAGGTAACCCTGTGATTCGTATTTCCAGAGTTATCTACCCTTGTTTGGACTTACAACTATTACAAATATTTTATTTTGTGTGTGTAAATATTAAATTTCTATAGAAGACATTTAATTGAAATTCCAGATACTTGTTATGGTGCTGAACCCATTCTGTAGACATGAGGAGGTAAATCTTTCAAGGATATTATGAGAGTTATTGCCCTTTTTAGCTCACCTATATTGATATAGGGGACCTCTCCAGGGTCGTCCGTATGCCATCAACAAGTTGGACCATTATCACTATAAAGACTACATTTTTGATTCAGTCTTGACCCAGGCTTTTTTCCGACCTTTTTGGGAAAAAGTACCTTGGTTAAATTGGGAAATTCACGATGTAAAATTTTCAAAATTGGGGAAAAAATTGTATCGCTAAATTTTAAGTGTAATGATGACATTTACAGTTTAAAACCAATAAATAAGAGTTTAACGGCTCAAATTTTAAATTTAACTATAAATTGTGTTCTGCCGTGAATTTGGACTATTGGGGACATGGGCCCTCTAGGTTTGAAAAAGTGGGGACATATTACAAAAATGTAGGGACACAGACAAAAAAAGTTTTTCACCTCATGAATATTCCCAAGGCAGATTTTTGTTTTGAAAAGTACGTACTAGCTGTTTTAATTCATGTTTGTTAAATGTTTTTATTTCTTTTCAAAAAAGGATTAATATACAATATTGTGTTCTTAATTAATTTATAACGTTTTATTGATCAATGTTACACTGCATCCTTTAATACCTTATAATCTTGCCGTATTAATTCCAGTTTGAACAAACAATAAAATCCGTTATAAACACAAGGCGTTAATAATAAAACCTGTTAAAACTACAAAGTGTAACAGTGTGTCATCATCAATTAGCCGGGCATCCAGATCTGCAAGCCGTTAGCAACACCCATAGCAACGGGGTCAGTTAATTTGACTTCAAAAGTCTTTGATCTGTCTGCCGAAATGCAGCTGTCGTCTAGTAGTTTGTCGCTGAAAAGCATGTTTCACGCTTAGCATGTGGACTGGACCGCGTGTACAATTATCGATTGATGCTACTGTATCTGAACTGCTCAAGCGCTGCCGACAGAGCGTTAATGAATTAGAGTTCTAGGGAAGAAATTGGTTATAAATTGACGTCACGATCAATGATATAAATTTTACTAAATTTGCCAAATGATTTACATGTAAATTGTGTGCGCCCTTTGACCACCTTACAGAAATTTGGTGGGGACAAATAATTTATTTTTGCGCTAATGGCGCAAGACCGCATCCATGGCAGAACACTGTTGTGATAAATACCTAACCAAGCTATGCAACCTGAGTTTGTTACCCTATGAATGTATTATTTCCTTTAAGTTTGTGTATATTTCTAAAAATTCTTCACCAAATCTGACCAACTTCACCAAAATAAAATTGTGGGATCTACAGTCTAGATGATTTAGTTTTAATGATGTGTTAATAAACATAGTGTAGTACCTACACTAAATTGGTTGCGAAAATATGTGATAACTTGAAATAAAATCCTTACCTTCTTATATTTAAATCCTTTAACTGGCACATCCACTTGTATAAATAACAAAATATTTGCCATAATTCATGTTAAATTTCATCATGATAGTGGACAAACAAATCGTTTTTTTGTGTTACCCATTTTATTACAAGACTATTAGAGTGTTCTCCCCTTGTAAACAATGTCAAGGATAAAATTAGAGGATATCCAAATCTCAAGTCCAGTGTGAAAAAATCGGCTGTAAAGTATTGAAAAATCATATTTTAACTTTTATTTTAGAAAAAAATACAGATATTTTACAATTGGGAATTTTGGGGTTAGAATTGGAAAAATTATGCATATTTGGCATTGGGAACGGGTCCGACTATTGGACCCGTGAGAGCAGTAGAAAAAGGCCTGTGACCTAACTTTTACAGTTTGTGTATGACCATAAACTCTCGAATGGGATTGTTATTGGGTCAGATCTCTCCAGTAACACAAGAGTTATTTCCCCTTTTCATGCAAAAAAAGTGCAAAAATGCCAGTTTCCAACATTATCCTATCTTAACCAAACTTTCGTATTTTGTTTATGACCATCAGATCTCAGCAGACGCCAAAAATGGGCCAGATCGTGTTTCAAACACCAGAGATATTGCCCTTTGTTTATTAAAAAAATATACAAAAATGGACATTGTTCAGGATAGAGACTTTATTTTTCATCCAATCTTCACCAATCTTGCACAGCTTGTCTATTACCATGAGATTACAGTTGAAGTCGAATATAAGCAAGATCAGACCAGAGTTATTGCCCTTTGTTTGTGAAAAAAATATGTAAACATGGACATTATTCATGATAGAGACTTCATTTTTCATCCAATCTTCACCAATCTTGCACAGTTTGTCTATGACCCAGGGATCTCACTAGGATTTTAAAATAGGAGTCCTGGGACTCCTTCCCCCTAAAAAGTAGAAGTCCCAAATAGAAAAGAAATAAAGGTTAAGTATGTGACACGTGGGAGGGAATGGAATTTTTACAATTTATACATTTATACAATATATGACAGTTATAAATAAAATAATCATCATGATAATAATAATAATAATAATTATTATTATTGGGTTCTGTAATTATAATGATAATACATAATATTTAATCATTTCTTATAAAACAATATTTTGGTACCAATAATTAATTTTAAAACAGGTAAATTCTGAGCGATTAGCAATTGATGCCAGATGGTCTAAACTTGTTAACTGATTTGTAGGCCTAGTAAAGTCATGATGCGTCGATTACAGTACAGCAGACAGGTAGATCTACCAAAGCGCAAGTCACTGTTAAGTAGTGTAATTGTGAAACAGGTTTTACAACACAAAAAACTTAAGAAAGGAGCAATTATTGGTGATATTAAACACCAAATTATGTGTTTGCATGTGTTTTACCAATTTTTGTGATCTGTAAAGTCGGCGACAAAAATTTTTGCGGGGTCGCGACAATATGTGACATTGCAAAATTTTTTACTTACATTACCGCCAGTATCGTTAATTTATGTCTTGTCATAGGTGTTGTATACTATAAAGTTCCTTAATATCTGATTATTGAACGTTGCTTTTATATTCCTGTCAAAATTCAGCCTTAGATTTTCGTATAAAATTTCTGTCAAAACAAAAACTCCTATCACCGCATTACTCAATGAAATTTGATTGGCAATATATATTAATGAAATCATCTGAAGCCGTTTTTCACACATTTTAACAATGTTGTTTGTTTTAAGTTGTCAAATATGTTGTAATTGTTCTTAATTGGGGAAGCCTTTTGTCTTATTTCGGCAATTTCGCACATTCTAATTGACTTACAGATTAAAGCACAGCAATGAGTGACAATGTAATTTACCAATGAAAATTACCAGTAACTGTCTGGAATGGTGTGGGTGGAGCTAAGTGACTGCTGTGGGCGGAGCTAAAGGACTAGACTTTAACAGCTGCAGTGTGTACTCGGGCTGATATTGATTTTATCGCGACTACTGCCGATTTTACTGCAGGCACTCGTGTATGTTTCAAGTAACAGGGTATACGCAGTAAGCGAAAAAGCATGCGTCCCAAGGACTCTTGGCATGGGTTTGACATGCGTCCTTTTGAATAAATATGCATCCAAATACGCTTGATTTTGCGTTTCCGAGATCCGTGTGACCATAAGATTGAAGGTGAAGTCGAATATAAGCAAGATCGGACCAGAGTTATTGCCCTTTGTTTAAATTTTTTTTTCCAAAAATGGACATTATTCGGAATAGAGACTTCATTTTTCATCCAATCTTCACCAAGCGTGTACAGTTTGTCTATGAACGTAAGACTACAGGTGAAGTCAAATGAAAGCATGAACGGGCCAGAAACACCAGAGTTATTGCCCCTTGTGTTTGGAAAAAACATCAAGTTATCAACGATTGGCTTGCACACACGATTTTTGATTCAATGTTGACCAAACTTACACAGTTTGCGCATGACCATAAACATTGATTGATAAAATTTGATTTCCAACAGTTGCAAGACTTGCATGCAGTTATTTGTACATGCAACATTGATGTCTTCAGAGCCAGCATTAACATTGGACAGAAAATTTTAAAAGAAAAAGTAAAACTTTACTTTATAGCACAGCCATCACAATTATCGCATTGCAACTAGTTCTCCAAAACTGTTTGCGAAAAAGACATCAAAATCTACTGTTTCTGCATTTTCCAGAATTGTTAATGACTTAAAGAAAAAGGGTCAGGTTAGAATATCTTGAAAAATGATTTGAGAACCATTAGCAAAAAAAACGCAAATCCACTACCCAACTTGTAATTTAGTTAGGCATTTGCACTAACCAATGTTTTAAATCAAAATTGATCCTATCCGCCTCTGCGTACTGTTCAGATACCTTAATTTTCAAACCTGTCACAACAGTGTGGTCTTCATCTGTACCAGTTCTCAGGTGAGCGCTTTGGGCCATCATGGCCCTCTTGTTTTCAACTTCAAATTTTTGCGGTAGGTCTAGTTTCACAATAACTATCAGAGGTATTGACTTTAGACTCAAAATACTTGATCTCAGTTATGAACCCATTCTGTTGACTTGAAATTTAACACACTTCATTGCAGTGATGAATCCATTCTATTAACGAAAGGCCAGAATACTATCCAATTTGAGAAAGTAGAATGTCCAGCACCCGTAGGTGGTGCTCTTGTTTAACTTGACTTTTTGGTTAAACATTTTCAATATCTTGAATACTGTCAAAGGTATTTACTTGAAGATTAAAATACTTCTTACTCTCAAAGTCTCCTCCAGGGGAAGCAACTCCCATAACTCTGTTTTGTTTTTTGACAGATTTATGCTTTTTTTAACGTATAAATTTTTTTGTAAGTCTTTCATAAGTTTTTCCAGAGCAGCCATTTTGACTGAATTAATTATGTTTAGGTTATGCATTCACTTTTATTTACAAATATTTATTTTGGTTCCAAAGGTCACAGCCACTGACAGTGCATTCAGGGGCATATGTCACCTGATAGTGACAGCACTTGTTGCTATACAGGTTAATATATTATAAAGGTTGTAAAACCAACTGTCAAATTAAAGGAATCTCTTATTTTAAATGCTTATCATTTCTGACATGAAGCAATCAATGGATACGTTTATTGTTTTAAATAAATGTTTCCTTTGTTATGATAATAAATAAGAACGAGTAAAGATGTACATTTGACGAATAGGCATACTATGTTTGCAATTTGTTAAGTTACACGGCATCGTAATTAAATTTATATTCTTATTTAGGTACTCATTTCTAAATACAGTTGAACACCGCTATTTCGAACGACGTTAATCCGAATTAATCGCTATTTCGAACTATTTTCCCAGTCCTGATTTTTGTTCTTCTTTATTTATATAAAATATCAATATTAAATCAAATTTGCCTATTTCAAATTCATCTCTATTTCGAACTAAAATTCTGGTCCCAACTGTGTTTTTCACACCTTATCATCAATGTTTATTTCAAAGTCGCACCTAAACCCAAACTGTCTATTAAATGTGTGATTACTTGGCAGTCGTCGCTCAGTTAAGTTTTCGGACCCTCTGTTGTTCTCGGGTTTACTAAGTGATGATTGACGCATGGGTAAATAATCAACATTAAATGGGTATACAGTAACAAACAATGCTGACAATTTTACAATCTTTACAATGTTATTTACGAACCTTCATATATACACATGCTGTAATATAACACAACTATTAAATTATTATAACAATAGAGAACATCGCTATTTCGAACATACCTATTTCAAACTATTTTCGTCGGTCCCAACGACTTCGAAATAGCGGTGTTCAACTGAATTGGCTTCTTTAAATGTGTTAGTAATGTATTTTTGATGCGTCTGTAAAAACAGGCAGTTAAAAAAATGCATACTTTATAAAAAAGTGTTACAAATTAGAATTAGGCGTGATAAACTTTCTATTGATGAAGCTCATTTGCATATTGGAAATTGTACACGTTCTCATTGGCTGACTAGATGGCGGTAATAAAGTTGTCTCCTCCTGCGTATAGATTTTATCGGTAATCAACAGGCTGGTGCAGTAGGAGAGTGCGTTTATTGCCAAGTAGGCATTCTTTGTCCTAGAACAACATGCGTACGCGAAAGGTCCTAGAATCTGACACTGAATTTGATGGCACCATTTTCGTAAAAGTATGTGTCCAAATAAACCTGATTATGGGTTACCCAGAGCTGTACTGAAGCATTATTAATAAGTTAAACATCTGCAAGTTTGAACAAAACTGGTTGAAGTAGCTACTCTGAAGACAGGTGGCATGTCTCAGCAAGTTGATAAGCATGAAGATAGTTTGACATCGTGGTGTTGATGCATTTGTAAATTGCTTTGTTTTTTCAGTTGTGTCGGCATCTTAGAACATCAAGCTCCAGACATAGAAATTTATCACTGCCCCAATTGTCAGATAACACATGGACCTTTAAAATGTAAGTTGTTTTCTTGAAGGTAATCATAATATTGTATTACCGGTAGTATCCAATGTTATAATGTTTGGACTTACATGTACTTTTTTCACAAACACCATGAGTGTGTCACTGCAATTTAAACATTTAATAATTAAATAAAAAATTTGAATGATATGCTTATCATTATAATAATCATTGCATTTCTGTACCTAGAAATTAAACTATTTTTTCCCAATAGAAACAGTAATAAAGCCACTATTGAATTGATAAGGGATGACATGTTCTTAAAGGCCTAACCAGGACAACACATTGTATAGTATGTTTTAGAAAAAGTGTTAAATCGTGTTTTCGATTTATTTCTTGTTTCCATTTGCTAAATGGACATGCTGTTTTTAGCTCGACTATTCGAAGAATAGGTGAGCTTTCCTACTACCCCCGGCGTCGGCGTCCGCTTCCACGTCTGAATTTGGTTAAAGTTTTTATTCAAAAGTCTTGTAGCTTCAAAACTACATAAGTTATTCACTTGAAACTTGGAATATACCTTTGTCATCAACTCCAGTGTCAGGGGCAACATTCCCCATAACTCTGTTTTTTATTTTGACAGAGTTATGCCCCTTTTTCACTTAGATTTTCTGGTTTAAGTTTATATTCAAAAGTTTTGTAACTTCAAAACTACATAAGTTATTCACTTGAAACTGGTAACTAACCTTTGTCATCAACTCCAGTATCAAGGGCAACATTCCGTATAACTCTGTTTTGTATTTTGACAGAGTTATGCCCCTGTTTGACATAGATTTTCTGGTAAAAGTTTATATTGAAAAGTTTTGTAACTTCAAAACTACATAAGTTATTCACTTGAAACTTGGAACTTAACTTTGTCATCAACTCCAGTGTCAGGGGCAACATTCCCCATAACTCTGTTTTGTATTGTTACAGATTTATGTCCCTTTTTCACTTAGATTTTCAGGTTAAAGTTTATATTCAACAGTTTTGTAACTTCAAAACTTCATAAGTTATTCATTTGAAACTTGGAACTAACCTTTGTCATCAACTCCAATATCAAGGGCAACATTCCCCATAACTCTGTTTTGTATTTGACAGAGTTATGCTCCTTTTTCACTTAGATTTTCTGGTTAAAGTTTCTATTCAAAAGTTTTGTTACTTCAAAACTACGTAAGTTATTCACTTGAAACCTGGACCTAACCTTTGTCATCAACTCTAGTATCAGGGGCAACATTACCCATAACTCTGTTTTGTATTTTGACAGAGTTAGCCCACTTTTTACAAAGACTTTGTGGTTAAAGTTTTTGTTCCAAAAATGTATGAACCATACAAGACTTCACTTAAAAATATTGTATTTTAACAAATTTATGCCCCTTTCACTATCCAAAATATGTACCAACTGAAATACTTTGAATAGTCCAGCGCGCTGTCCTCTGACAGCTGTTGTTAATGTACTGGTATCTGTCTATGATAATTAATAATGCAAAGATAATAATCTCAAGATTCTTTGTATCTTTTTTATTTATAGTGAAACAAAGAAGAAATTGGCATCGCCATGACTATTCTGACAATGGGGCAACCAAGGTAACATATTCAAAACAGTGTTTATACTTGCTAGCTTGGAGCTAAGAAATCTGAATTAGGCATACAAACTTATGTTTGTTTCAGGTTACATGCCCAAACAAATTTGGTAGGTAGGTAGGGATTTTTTTTTTTAATGATTTTTTTTAATTTGGTAAATGGTCAGTCAACTTGAAGACTCTAAATTGAATGAATATTCGAAACATATCAATAATATTGTTTTGAAGTGCATGCTATCAAAACAAAACACTTGTTTATCCAAAAAACATTAAATTATTGGAAAAAAGTGAATAAAACAAAAATATATATGAGAAACTCAATAAAATGTTTTCTAGGGTTGGGGCATTTTTTATGGTAGGTCGGGTAACCTGAAACAAACATATCCTTTTTTATGCCGTAGCAGCACAAATGTTTGATTTAGCAAAGATAACCTGTTATTTAGAAATATGTTCCTCATAAAAGTTGAAAATGTGCTTCCTTTTCAAATATTTTGAATTAATTTAATAGCAAATTAGAATGTTAGTAGCCGATGGCTGTTTTTGCTACTGGTAGCAGCAACATTAGTAATTGGTTGATAGGTCAGACCAGATAGTGTATGAAAATGTATCGAATTGCATTGCACAATAATATTGTATTTGAATGAAGAGTCCTCAAAGAGTATGATAAGGCAGGGCTTTCTGTAGATTTAGGAAACCAGGAGTCGTATTTGAATGAAGAGTTCTCAAAGAGTATGATAAGGCAGGGCTTTAGATTTAGGAAACCAGGAGTCAAATGACCCTTGGCTTGAACTTTCAATGGGTCGAAATGTGGCGCGTCGTGAGAAAACCGGTCTTAATGCATGTGCGTAAAGTGTCGTCCCGGATCAGCATGTGCAGTCCGCACAGGCTAATCCAGGACGGCACTTTCCACTTTTATGGTATTTGCTGTTTCAAGGAAGTCTCGTCTAAACATAAATCCACTGTAGGCGGAAAGTGCCGTCCTGGAGTAGCCTGTGCGGACTGCACAGGCTAATACGGGACGACACTTTACGCACATGCATTAAGTCCGGTTTTCCCAAGACGTGGCTCAAATGAAAATTTCAGTTTTCAAGTATTTAAGTCACAGGAATGTTGTTTCCGCATATGTGTTAAATGCCCTGCTAATGGTTATATGCGTTAAGAATTTGAAAATTTTGCATAACAAAATATACCATAAGTGTTACTTTCTAGTGCTTTTATTATTGGCAAATGGAAAACAATTGCAATTCAGTCCAAAATGTGTAAGTTACATTTTCCATGAGTCAAAATGATTCTGCATCAACTAAAATCTATGATGAGGCCTCAGTTTATCAAATTTCATCTTTTGCTCTGGCCCCATTCCCTCCATGAAAAGTCGGCTCTTGAATGAGAATTGCTTAGTTCTCATGGGCAGCATTAATGCATCATAGGCCTATCTATCGTGTTGTTCTTCTTTTACTCTACATATTTATCGTACGTGTGTCCATTTTGAATAATTCCAGGCAGTCCAGACGGGCACAATGGTTTTCATTAAGGAGCTGAAAGGAAGGGCCTTCCCTTCGTAAGTTGTCAACATAGTGTTAGCCGAAAATGTGAAAATTGTTGAAACCACATGTTTAAAAAAAAAATGTATTGAAGTAGACACATTGATAAGTGGTAGTTTTGACTATAATATAATACTTAACTGCAGTTTTAATTTTTTTGCACAGAAAAAAATTGTGCATTAGTTACTTAAATGTCCTATTATTATGTATTTTTTATTGTGTTTTTAGTATACATGTTCTTGAGAACATCAAAAAGTTCTTAATACATTTAACCCTCGCTTGATTTATATATTTTCAGGGCAGATGAAATTCCTATAACCAGGTTGCGTGGACATCAGCTGTGCAAGGAGTTCTTTCAAAAGAAGGGCTTTGATGTGCCTATACTTGTCGATAACAAGGACGGCCTTAACCTGACAGTTCCTCCCCCTAGCTTTACAGTTAGGGATGTGGAGGACCATGTAGGTTAGTAAACTTCTCACTAAACTGCCAGGGGTGTGAAAACTGGATCTTTTCAAATGAACTCCTTCATTAATTGCAAATTCCACCATGTATAATCTCCATTTTCGGAAAGTTAAAAAATCATTTTTAGTGTTCAAATACCGGTATTAAGATTCACAAAAAATAATTGATCAAAATGTTGCAGAAAACAGCATCATAAACAATTGGCTGCAACTATTTCTTAATAAAACTTATTCACAAAATACAGAGAAATACCCAAGATA
The DNA here is from genome assembly GCA_027627225.1 of Congeria kusceri. Classification (NCBI taxonomy): domain Eukaryota; kingdom Metazoa; phylum Mollusca; class Bivalvia; order Myida; family Dreissenidae; genus Congeria; species Congeria kusceri. Next base: position 52,454,931 of record CM051035.1, on the reverse strand, counting down.
CGTGTAACACAATATTTCAACATAGTATGGTAAAAATGGCAAAAAATTTAGCCTGTATGAGCCCCTTTCCTATTTAATTAACATCCCCAGCTATTTTTTTTATTCCAGATGTATTAATTAAATTATTATCACATTAAAGTGCAAATGAAAACAAACTCAAAACACTTTGAATTATTCAAATATCCCTATTACTTCCAAAGTTATGAGGTTTTGAAGTTGTGAAATTTTCTCAAAATTTTGCCACTTTTTTGGCAGGTTTTATTCTGTAGAAGACTGATTTATGAGAAATTTGCGGCACCGACGCCGCTGATATTTTATTGTAAATTCTTATATTTTTTTTATTTATTGAAATATCTTCAAATTGGTAACCATATGTAAATTTACATGCTCTTAATTTCTAAGGTCCATTTTGGTCTATCTGCAAGTGCAAACATTTTTTTCACATAAAAAGTGTGTCCTCTATAGTTTTTTTTTCAATCAAAATGTTAAGTGACGTTGCATTTACATGCCATAATATTGTAATGTCACTCTTCAATTGCTTTTTTGGTGATTAAAATTCTTAAGTCTTAGTGAACTTATTTAACATTTCAAAGACATTAAACAAACATGTTGTAAAACATAATACTTTTATTACATATACACACATCAATGGCATAATGCGGATACATTGTTCACTGTCAAGTGCTCTAGGACTGTCTGTAAATTGTTGAGCAAGGGAATTCACTTCCTCCTTTTGTGGAGAATTTGTAACTGCCTCTTTGGTTGGATTTCCTGGAACATGTGCTTCTCTGTTGGTGGACCTGGGAAGTTAAGATGATCCGATGCCATCCTGAATTCATCCTGTCGGAGTCAGACTAGCACATTGCATTTTACAGGGAATAATAATGCACCTGAAAAATAATAAAGATACAGTAAGAAATAAAACAATGTAAAGAAAAAAAGAAATCAAATAATTTTAGAAAATAAAATAAACCTATTCAATAACTTTGCTAAACTTACTATTATTTACACAAGTATTGGGTATTTGTTTACTGTTGTCATGATTCCTATTCTCGTAACGACTTCAATACATAAATGATACAACCAATATCCTAAACAAATGACATTCTTTACACATACACTTTACAGGTTTGTCAACTTCATAAAATTAACAAATATTAACAGTATTTTGAATTATTTAATTTGTATGAATTTCTTTAATAACAATAACAATGCGCTAGTGTAGGAGTAGATAATGTGTTTTATAAAACGATGACCGAAATGCTGCCTAACCGAACTATATGTACTACTTGTTTACAAGCATTTTAAGTTTTTTACGTATTTATTTAAAAAACACACACCTCTTATTAACATATACCAGCGAAGTGGACAAATATATTTTAAATTACACATACTTTAGCGTTTTTCTTGTGCTTTTTGGGGCTTATTTACAGAATATATCGTTCGTTTTTTGCTTATCGACAGAAATTCAAGATGGCGGCCATTGCATCGCCAGAATGGATTTTGGGTTTTTCCTGACCTCTGAACTTTGAACGCAAATGCGGTCGGGTAAACATGAACCGATTTAATCGTAATATATATCAAAGTAAAGCTTAGAAAGTGTATTTTTAAATGATATAACTTTCATATTAACATACCGATTCAGGATCAGACAAATTCATGTAGACTTTGGTCATTTGTAACACGCTTGTTTACAGTCCGATTTTAACGGAAATTGTATCTTCATTAAGGGAAATTCCTCCTCGGATTGGTTAATTTAACTTCATAAATATTCAAATACATTTATGTCACCGCATAACGTGTGGAAAATACCCACCGTCACCAAACCGTGTCCGCGTTGATGGACTCGATCGCGGAGGTGTGATATCGTCGATAATCCCCATTGTTCAATAATTAAACAATGATAAACAACACTTATCCTTTATGGATTTTCATGAAATAAAAACCATATTAAACATAATTTGATTGTGATTAATCTGATATATGATTCATTAAAATATGTTAAGTGCAAAGCACCTAATTCATTCGATGAAATGTACGACCGTCAGAAAATCAATATCAGTGAATGGATTATTGAATTTTGCTGGGGATGCTAATTTAATAAAGCTAATGCTAGATATGAGGCGCGTCGTGGGAAAACCGGTCTTAATGCATGTGCGTAAAGTGTCGTCCCGGATTAGCCTTTGCAGTCCGCACAGGCTAATCCAGGACAGCACTTTCCACCTACAGTGGATTTATGTTTAGAAGAGACTTGATTGAAACAGAAAATACCATAAAAGCAGAAAGTGCCATCCTGGATTAGCCTGTGCGGACTGCACAGGCTAATCCGGGATGACACTTTACGCACATGCATTATGACGGTTTTCCCACAACACGCGTCATATTATATTGTTATTGTCTTTCTTTTTAAACAAAAACATGTAGAAAGGTAACACACATTATAAATGTATATTTTCACATTAATCGGTGTTGCATTTTCTGAATGTTCACTATTGCCTCTCAGAATCACAGTGTAGTTGTGGTTATTTCAGGGTCCATGAGAGAGATAGACGTGATAGACGTGTCACGGCAAGAAGACTACAAGATGCTGATGAGGGAATGGACCGAGTATTACAACAGCCCAAACAGAGACAAGATCTTCAATGTCATCAGTCTAGAATTCTCGAAAACAAAGTGAGTATTGTTCGTTCAATATCATGTTGAGTTTTATAAAACGTATGTAGAATTTATCCTGCTACTAACCCAAACAGTGACCTAATAAAGCGGTGACCGTATAAACTTGTTGATATCCAGCAGTAGATCACGTGACTGTGATATACCGTCAATAGGTATCCCTACGCGCCGGATAACAACATTGTCGAGAATGACACAGCATAAGTCTGCTTACCAGAGTTTTTAATTGATACAAACTTTGTGTTGTGTAGTTTAACAGAGTTAAACAACAAATGAGTTGTTTGTCCTCACATTCCATTTGACTGGTTAACAACAACTTCCAGTTCCATTCCATTTCAACACACTTGAATCTGATGCAAGCGCATTATTCTTTGTGGATAGACTTTCTTTGGTCAACCAACAGAGCATATTCATCAAAGAAATAACCTTTTATATTAATTTCCGATGAAAAGAAATGAAAAAAAGTTACCAAAATTTAACATATAACTAAACATTTTATGATTTATTTCACTTTCAGTTACACTGTCCTCCACCCACAACTAATACTATCCGAGTAAATCGTAGAAAATTGAAAAGGGATCAATCTCACCATTTCCATTAGAGGCAAATATTCCATACACTTTTTATCTGAATGCTATTGCATAATATAATCCATCCAAAACACAGAAACACTAAATATTTATTCCGATTTCATGTATTTTAAACTGCAAAACACTCGCGTTCTGGTTTGACTGTATTGTGTAAACTTACAACTCAAAATGAATGACGTAGTTGGTGTGACATAATTTAACTCTTTAAAAACCAATATAATCTGGTTTAAAACAAAGGCAGATTTACTACGTCATTTTCGTGTCGTACTGACATCAGCAAATAAGATTTATTAATATTTTACATTTGCTTTTTGAAAAAGGTAATTAAGAACTAGAGAACTATTTTTTCCGGGTAGTACGCATTCATGCAAGCGAGTTATTAGGTCGAGGCCCATCTAGAATTTTTTTTTTATTTAAAACTTTAGTGTTTGGTGTTTTTAAATTTAATTAAATAGAAATCAGGATAAATAGAATACACGGTAGGTGCCGGGAAGGAGAAAGTTTATCCGGTTCGGCCCGAAAACAAAAATAGGGCTCGCTAAAGCTCGCCCTATTTTCATTTTCTAAGCCTCACCGGATAAACTTTCTCAATCCGGGCACCAACCATGTATTCTCTATATCCACATAGCCTGAGACCAGGGACCATATCCACAAAGCTCCTTGATCTAGGGAAAGATCTAGGATCAAACAAGTTACAGGGTGCTGTTAAAAAGGAGCAGGGTGGGAAACCGGACCAGTTTGTTGACATTTTCTAATAATTTGCTTAATTAAGGGATTTCATGAGCCTTGTGCTTCTAATTTAGGTTTCTAAGAATATTCTATTCATTCGTCATTGAATATTTGCAAAAAGATATTGAATTTCAAAAGATATTCAACATTTCTGTCTTGACCAGCCCAGAGGGGCAGCAGGGGGAAACCAAAAAGGAGCAGGGTGCAGCAGCTTGCTATTTCGGCATAGATCTTTCCCTACTTGATCATACTACAGGGAAACATTCAAATAAATTGTTCCTTGTGAACATTAATATTTAATATTTGAAATATGGTAAAAAGGGAAGCATATTCTTTACCAGATTAAAATTATAAGTGTAAAAGTCACTGTATTTTGACATTATTTGTTGGTTTAATTAAGAAATAATTTTGGATTTATCGTTGTTTATCAGCCAAAAGCCATGCATAAGAACGACAAAGAGTTGTTTATTGACCGATAAACAATGATAAATCGAAATTATTTTGCTTCCAACATGATCTGACCATTTTGTGTTGCAATTGTAATGAGAACTACATTTTACTTTGTTCCACCCAACTTCCCGCGCGAACGTTCGAACACGGGTCGCCGCTGTGACCAGAAAACAGCATCAGAAACGAACTACTTTATTGCGCTTTTTATTGGTAGTTTAAAGGGACTTGTTCGCAGATTTTTGCATTTTTTAAGTATGCCATTAAATGTCTTAACTTGACAGATATAAGCATCAGAACTATAAAGCTCAAGTATAGTAACCAGAGCTCCAGATAATTTTTTTCAGTTGAGGGGTATTTCACTCATTAAGTTTATAGTTGATGAGTAAAATTCAAACACTTAGATTTTTCAGGAGTATTTTATATCACCCTCAAAGCAATATAACAATTGCACATTTGAGTCTAATGCATAAATCTTGCTGTAAATTTTAAGCCATGGAAAACTGATTTTCCAGCTGGTCATTCTTTTCAGCAACTTTGTTACCGTCATGTTTCTTTTTCTGGACACATTTTATAATGTCAATTATAAGATTATCAACAATGGGACCGACGATCTTTTCTGAAACAATTGCCAACGATATTGACTAAAAGAAATCAAGCATTTTCATTTGGCTCGCCATGATCTGTCAAACTTGTAAGACACAACATGCAGACGCTCGTCAAAAGAAGGCAGCGTCTCTGTGACTGAGACTGTAATTTTGGACAGCTCCGGCTAAACCTGACAATGTGTGAACGAAAGGCGGGAACTAGTCGTGTTTACATGGAAGTGCAATTATAAAACACCTGATCGAACAATACGAAGTAGGCAATGAAAGTACGCTTGATAATAGCACACAATGCGTATTGTGGATTTTACCATGAGTTTTTTTACTCGCTGAAATTTAAATTCATTCTTGTTAAGAAAATTTTCATGCGTATTTTATGCAGATACGCATCTTATTTGGGCTTCTGATAGTAACAAGAAAAGTTTGTTTGTTTTTTAAAAGAAAAGAAAAAAATGGTCCCGCCGGGGTTCAACGAATCAAACAGAAACACTCCAAATTATTCATTCGTTTAGCGTTACAAACGCTTTATAATTTTATCGATTTCAACTGATGATTACTCATGAACGAAATCGTTTCTACAGTATATTTCTAGGTCCGTAGTGTTATTTTGCTCCCTTTTATACACTGTTCTTTTATTTTTGAAATCGGAGACAAAAAGTTGAAAATTTTTCAATTCGACAATCTGTGAAAAGGTCACTTTAACAACGATAATTTTATTCTTTGTCTATAGAAAAATGAGCAAGTATCATGTGAGAATTACAAGTAAACCATAGCATTTTGAACTTTTGCAGTCATAAGTTAATATTATTTCTCGACTAAAGATAATATCCTGACTTAACCCTAAACCACTGTAATTAATTAAATGTGCTGTTCACTGAGTAATTCCCCCTTTATCAGAGCTCCAGATATGAGGCGCGTCGTGAGAAAACCGGTCTTAATGCATGTGCGTGAAGTGTCATCCCAGATTAGCCGGTGCAGTCAGCACAGGCTAATCCGGGATGGCACTTTCCGCCTACAGTGGGTTTATGTTTGGAAGAGACTTCCTCGAAATAGAAAATACCATAAAAGCGGAAAGTGCCGTCCTGGATTAGCCTGTGCGGACTGCACAGGCTAATCCGGGACAACACTTTACGCACATGCATTAAGACCGGTTTTCCCACGACGCGCCTCATATGTTTTTGTGTAGTGGGTAAATGTACACCTAACAGGGCTTTCATTAACTTTAGAAATCTGGAAGTTTGAACTTGGCCTTTGATTTTGGAAGTTTTGCTAATAATATTTAGAAGTTTTGACAGTATTGTGTGACATAAGTACTGAGCGTTTCAGAAATGTAATTAAGTATAAAATTCAAGGTTTGTTTAAGACCATTTCTTTTTCATCAGGTGTTTATAATATGCCAATTTATTCAGTTGATTCACTTTCATTTTTCTTTTTTGCATTTTGTTTATCCTTACATGATGAAACTTCCATGGCTTCAATTTTGGAAGTCCTGAAACTGCCATGGTTGCAATTTTGGAAGTTCTGTGACAAAAACTTTGAGTAAATTACTCCTAAACTTCCATTAATGCAAGCCCTGCACCTAAACCAGAATTTATGTAGGTAAATGTATACTCGGTCCAAAATTCATTGGTGTAAACTGAAATTAAGTCAGAAAATTGTTAGCTTACTTGTGCAAATGAAAGCATATGAGTAATCTAAAGTAGTTTAGTAGACATTTCATGAAGATAACAGACAATGTTTTAAATAAGGAATTTCTACATATTCACACTTCTAACGGTCAGAAAAAAAAGTATGGGTCTGTTTTTCAGTTCCATGGGTATGTAAAATGTTTAAACTTTCTGTTGATTTTGTTTTCTGTGCATATCTTGTGATTTTTCGTGCGTAGTTAACGCATGCATGGGCTTCATGTTTTCGTCTGCTTTATTCAGCCCTCTCAGGGATTTCAGTCGATGCAGAATCCTGCTTTTTGATGCAAGCAAATTGCAATTTTCACATTTTTGACGAATAATCTGCCTTGCATTATTTTGGTGCAGTTGCTTTCCATAGGCCAGCATCAAAAGCACTAGAAAATGATAATTTATCATACTTTTGGATTTTATTGCAATTTCTTAAAAGATTTTCACATTAAGTAGCACAAATTACTGTTTGCAGAGCATTTAACAAATAGGCAGACATAAATTTCCTCTGACGTATGTTTTATGAAATTTTCATTCTGACCCCTTTGAATATCAGGCCAGGGGTCATGTGAGTACTGGTTTTTAAATTTTGTTGAAATCACTGCCTCTTCTCCACAGACTGTCTGAGCGTGTGGAGGTGCCCCTGTGTATTCGAGAGATCAGTTGGGCATGTAACGGGGTGTGGCCCGAGCAGCTACCCGAGGATTGTATATACACGAAGCCCGAGGTGCAGAAATACTGCCTGATGGGAGTGAAGGATAGCTTCACTGACTTCCATGTCGACTTTGGTGGGACTTCTGTCTGGTATCATGTCTTAAAGGTAGGTCTGATTGTGTGCCTTCTGAATAAAGCTTTTGTATTTTTAGCTCACCTGAGCACAAAGTGCTCAAGCAGGGCTCACACTGGCTCCAATTTTTCTTGAGCCAATTTTTCAATCGACTCGCATCATCGTTTCATATTTCATTGTCATGGAACATCATCTACTAATATCTTAGTGTTTTAAATGTTATATATTTTACTGTGCTGTATTTTAATGCCCTTTAGGTATTTACAAAAGCACTTGCAATTGTTGAATATTATATTACTCTTAGTGACTCTTAGTAATAAAACAATGTTGTTGTTGTTTCTTGCAGTAACTTGGGAAATTATTTTTTCTGTCAACATAGACTTTTATAATATCTACAAGCACTTAACAAAATATATCCATAAATTAAAATTAATAAATTACAATTAACATAATCAACTGTTGCCCTCTGGTAAATACAAGTATCTAAATAAACAAAAGCTGAAGTTCAGAGCTAATAATACATTAAATAGATGTGTCAGAATTACAAAATAGCCATGTTAAAAACAACTTAATAATGTTGATAATATATTTTGAAGTCAGAACTCACGAACATACAGCTGGTCAAATCTGTCCGAAATGTAAACGACCCAATAACCAGTCCACGTTGACAAATTCCAGACATCAATTTTCACACTCCATTTATCAACAAGATAATCCTTTAATTAACTGCTGTGTCTGCTGATCTTACAGAGCTTGCTAGCAATCATCCTTCATTAGACAATGAATGCTGACAAACAGCTCATTGTGGTTTCACAGGTTTGATAAAACATGAGAAATTAACCAGTAGACGGCTCCGCCCACAATTCTAGAACCGATAACCGATTAACCAATGAAAGTCGTCCGTTGACGCGCACCTAGTAAAATTTTACATCCGGGCGTTTTTCTTGGACAACCTAACCGAAAGGAGATATGGTTTATTCTCTTACTAAGTGATAATTGCAACTTATTTTAAATCGCGAAAAATGGTTAAACGGTGCCAGTGGGGGCTGTGTAACAGTGATAGTAGGTATAAAGAACGTCTGGAAGGTGGTGTTGTGTTCCATCCGTTCCCGAAACCGAAATATCAGCTTGAGCGATGCAAGCAGTGGATTAAAGCATGCGGTCGGCCCAAACACCAGCTAGATGTAGAGATCGTAAGAGGAAACTACTGCCTTTACGTCTGCAGTAAGGTTAGAACGTTTTTAATATTGCATGAATGATTAGCCTATTGTTAAACTTAAAAGGCATATGCTCTTGATCAATACAAACGCTTGAATGTTTTATTTCCATCTATGGTTACGTCATTGTAATTCGATTTATTGACCAATGAAAATTTACTTTATTGCCAACTTCGGTTGTAAAACTCCTTATATGGCACAGTGTAAATACGACTTCTCAGTGATCCAGATCAAAGTTTGTTTATTTTTATGAAAATCTTTTATGATGACAGGTAAAGTCTATATTGTGTTTTACTGTTGTATTCTTGACAGAACATTATCTTATTGAACTTGATATGGAAATGGTTACTTTTTACATTTTGCTATAAGAGAAGCAGCATAAGTATCAGTTTTCTGCATATCAATGTTATGGTATTTTAGCACTTCCACGATGGAAGGCCAATTGAAGCTTATCCAGACCCAATACCTGCTATGATCCCATATTCAAGACAGGAAATTTCACCAAGACGGCCACCACCTAAGTACCGCTCAGTATCCGCAACTTTGAAAAAAGTCCTGATACCACTGTCAAGTTCTGCTGATGGAACAAACAAGTGTGTACTTGTTAAATGCATTTTAGTAGTCTTCACAATAACTTTTTTGAAAGGGCTTGTGCATTCGGGCATAAGCCATACAATTTCAACAGAACTTTTCCAAAATGAGGAAATAAAACTCATATATTATTTAAACGTTATAAATGATAGCGATGTTTTCATGTAGTCAGTCATATGGAAAGAAAATAGATAATATATTTTGAGAAAAAAATTATGAACATTGTTGTATTATTGATCTTAATTTCAAAATTGTTCATCCTTTTTGTGCATGCTCTTTTGGGCAGGCAGGTCAAACTTTTAACCTGCCGGTATAGAATTTTACTGGTTCCGGGCTTCAGGCCAGTGGGTTATTTCAAATACTTTTTTATATACTGGCTACTGTGATTAATTGAAAAAACAGCCTGCACTTTTATGTAGTCTAGTGAGTTCTACATTATGAAACAAGGAATAACAACAATCATAGATCAATTATCATGCAGTTTATTAATACACCTCTCAAGCCATCAGCAAAAAAAAACAACAATACCCTTTGAAACAAAGCCCATTTCCATAACATAATTATGTCTTCACAGGTTTGTCACTTTTTTATGACATAACATATTTGTTTTACTAAATAAATTAGTAAAATCAGAACCATTTAATGCTTCCTGACAACATATCAAACAATCATATCAATAACATTGACATGTTAAAGCTACAAGCTTCCATTATTTGTAAAACATAACAATAATTCTTTCAGCAATAAAGAGAATGTTGCCACGGATGGCCAGATTAATCAAGACGTTTGCAGTCAAGTTCAACCACAAGACAGCTCTATTTCAGGTATACTTTTAAAACTGGAAAGTTTTATACAACATTCTAGCTTTTGTTATTATATCAGACTGGACAGATTTGTCAGAAAAATTCTTTCGACAAGAATTTCACACTTTGTAAAAGTTACCAAAAATCACAAAACTGGGCTCCTGTAGCAAGCAACTGTCCTTGCACTTGAAAGAAGTACGCATGATTTTTTTAAAATTTGATTTTGTTCTCACCCATTTCCAAATGGAATTGAGTGTGACATTTCATGGCAGTGATACCATCCATAATACTCATGTCCCTGATGGAAAACGGGCACTTTATTTCTAGGATACCCGTTTCCATTGTCTTGGAGTCGCACACTTTTCCATCGGGTGTGGCTCCAATGAATGGGAATGCCGGGTTGACTACAAGCCCGCAGTCATGCACATGATTGCCAGTTTGCTTCTGATACATCTGTCGGGCAACCTTTTCATTTGCAGAGCCATATGACGTGGCGGGTGATTTAAATGGCTTCTATTTTTGAACAGAATCCACAAATTTCTGTATGAAAGACACGCGTCTGTTCATATAGCGGCCCAAATTGGACGCAGTAATTCTGTGCCTCCGCTGGTCCATCCACAACACACAGCTGTTCTGTTGTCTTGTGTTTTTTTCCAACTGGACAGCCTCCGACAAAGTCAACTCAACTTTTGACCAGTCTTCATCATCAGCCTTGCTCCAGTCAGTGTCTGTAACCACTGGAAAGGCCAGCTGTCCACAAGGAAAAGACTGACCAACAGGGTTGTCTGCTTGTTTAACCAGGGGCAACTGAAATAGATTAATGATACAAAATATGTAGCATGTCCATAAACAATAGCTGTATATAATTACTTTTGTTTCCAGATTCTGGTGTGGCACCATTGCAGCTTTTGGCAATCACAGCTGAAAATGACTCGTTGAAGAGGCAACTAGCTGCACAGATACTGTGTAATGAAGAACTTAGACGTGAAAATTTTAAGTTCAAAAATGCGATAAACAAGTTAGAGAAACAAAGCAGTGACTGCAGATGTTCAATGTCAGTCTTCAGCAACTGTATTTTTTCTGGAAATAAAATATATATGCTGTGGGAATGTAGAACATTGAAAAACAAAACTGATGTATGAATATACTTGCTACCAAAAAATTGTTGTCATAAATGTAATAAATATGTTATATGAAATGTGTTGGTGTGAAAAAGAGAGCAAAATACCACTACACAAGTTGGTTACTTTGTACTCAAAGAAATCCATGATTTACTTGTTGCATAAATGTGACTTGCAAAGCTGTGTTAATGTAAAAAATAAATAAATATATTTTACACTTATTGTTAGTTATCCTTAGTCTAATACCAGTAATCTGTTCATGAAAGTATATACCTGTTATCAGTAAAGTCTGCAACAAGTGGTCGCGTCTTTCGTGTAGTATTTGCGGGTTTTGATATCATCATGGTGGCAACTGGTTCTGGCAATATCTTTGCACCGCGGGGTCGATCCCATTGTTGGGGAAGAGACGTGCAGGCTGGGTCTACAGGCACCTCTTTCAAACCGAGCAGAATCCAATCTGTGATCTTGAACACGACTGCCAAGATGTGTGCACACTCACCAGATGCACTGCAAAAAGCGAAATTGTTTTTACTATTCATCATGACTTTTTTGTCTGAAATGACAAACAAAATCATACATTATATGTTAAATGCACGCCAGTCTCTTGTATGACCAAGGAATCATAGACCTAATTCTCATTCTAATATGATACTCGCTTCTATAGTTAAAGAACAAATTTTTGTTGTTAAAATACACAATAAACAACGAAAAAAGTACTCCAGATTCCTATGCAGCTGAGCATAGTAAAATGTATTCCTCATTACAATTGCAAAATAAAAATTTGACAGATCATGTCATAAATTGAATAATTTAACGCCCTTGTGATTTAATTCCTACGCATCATAACTCCATAACATTGTTTATTGACCGATAAACAACGATAAATCGAAAATTATTTCTTAAATGCAATGAAACATTTCCAACGCTGGAGCAAACATTGATACTGTCTATACTGCGTAGAGGTGTACAATATATCAATTATTATAATATAGTACTGTAGAATGTAGATCAAATGTAGTTTAGGCAATTTAATTAGCACAGTGATGCAATGTTTACATAATGATAAGTGCAAAGTTCATACGAAATCGAATCTCCCCTCCACCGACAAGTTGATTTTATGCGCATCGTCATTACACCTCTGGCTTCGATACACCCCGGCTTTAACCAAGATTTCCGTATCCAAACCTTTATAAAAATTCACAAAGGCAACGTACGACTCATTCGCAAACTTTCGCCTTTGAATTCTCTGTCGCAATGACGGCTTATATTGCAAAAAATGTTCGCCAAACGCGCTGGGAATAGCACTCAACGATAGCGTGTCAGCCATTTTGTCGTCGAAAGTTGTCCAAGGGTTTGGTCACGTGATCAGTGGGCGGAGCGATCTCCTCGCTGTCTACTGGTTAATTGTCCAGTCGTAATACACATGGCAGATGTGCTAGACTGTTTATAGGAATTTAACGGTTTGCGGCATAAATTATGTGCTCTATACATAAACCAGTCTGTAGAAAGTACCTAATTAACGTCCAGATCAGTACCATTTGCTTGTTGTCATATTGGGGAAAAGACTAAGTCAGGTTTTTTGGCATTTGAGCCAATATGACATTTTCTTGAGCCAATTTCTCAATATTTTCGCAAATGGCTCAATTGGCGAATGGCAGCGTGAGCCCTGCTCAGTGGTGAGCTGTTGTGGTTAGTGTGTGTCCGGCGTCCATGGTCCGTATCCGTCGTCCACATTTTACTTCAAACAACTTCTTCTCTGAAACCACTAGGCGGATTTTAACCAAACTTGGCAGGAATGTTCCTGGTATGGTCCTTTACCAAATTCCTTCAATTTATTAAAATATATTGAAAACTCTGGTTATCATGGCAAGCAAAAGCTTAAAAACTGGAAAACTTAAAAAACCACTAGCTGGATTTGACAATAGTTTTCACAGAAATGCTCCTTGGGTGACCCTCTGCCAAATTCCTTCAAGTCATTTTGATTTGTTAAAATCATGGCCGCCAGGGGTCGGGCAGTTTTCCTTATATGGCTATATTGAACACTTTAACAATCTTCTTGTCTGAAACCACTGGCTGGATTTTAAAATAATTTCACAGAAATGTTCCTTGGGTGACCCGCTACCAAATTCTTTGAAATTATTTTAATTCGTTAGAAATTATAGCCGCCAGGAGGGGCGGGCCAGTTTTCCTTATATAACTATATTGAAAACTTAAAAATCTTCTAGTCAGGGCATAACCGTGAAGGCGACGTGGGCGATAACTTCGCCCTGGAGCTATCGCCCATAAATTTCATCAAGGAGAAGTCCACTTCGCCATCTGATTTAAACTTCGCATAGTAATAATTATCGATCAAACACCAGTCATAAAAGCATAGAAGTCAACTTCCATTAAAAAGGAGAATGTAATGAAAGTAAATTAAAAAAAACTCATATAATTACCTGATACGCAAAACACATATCAATCCGTACTAGATGTAAATATTTATGTTAATATCCAATAATTTCCCTGGTAACACAGTTTCCATTTTAATTCCAAGATGTGTATTTTATCACCCCATTTAAATATCAATTTTATTCAATGCAATAAAACAACTGTCTGAATTTTTTTCACACCCTTTACATTTCATCTAGAACGCTAATTCATTAATGCTCTATCAACAGTGCTTGCATTGTTCAGGTACAGTGGTATTGATTGATGCTTTTTTCAATGACCATGTGCTAATTGTGTTACAAGTTTAGTGCTACATAATGCTAGACAACGGCCCCAGCTTGGCAGTCACATCAACGACTATTTTAAGTCAAAGGGACACCTTTGCAATTAGCTTGCAGATTTGAAAGCCCAATCTAATTGATGACGTCACGCTGTCACTCTTAGATCAAACATGTGTTATTATTAGTGACTGGTGTTTTTAACAGATTTTATTGTTTGTTCAAATTGGATAAATAATTGCAAGGTAATTTTAATGAAGTGTTTTATTGATAAAGAAATTAATTAATAACGAACAAAATATAATTAATATATAATTAATGTTTTTTGAATTCCAAAAAAACAATGTTTTATGATGCATTGTGAATGTTAAGATAAAAAAAAATATTAAAAAAATATATAAATTTAACCATTATTGATGTGCGTATTGCTAGAATGGAAACCTTGGAAAAAAAAACTTAATTATGTAATACAGCTTGAAAATATCTTGTTATTAATTTATGGAGAATATGATGATGATGATGACCTGAAGATGATGATGATGATGGACTTGGTACTATGATAATGATTGACATGGTCTGATGATGGTAATAACAAGCAAAATTATGGTTAAGCGCTTTTTGGAAAACACTTCTCTTTGAAGTGGCCTCACTTCTCCCTAAACTGAACTGAGGAAGAAGTGACTTCTCCCTAAAAGTTGTCCCTAGGCTTAGCCCTGTAGTCTGAAACCACTGGCTGGATTTCAAACTAATTTCACAGAATCGGTCTTTGGGTGACCTGCTACCAAATTCCTTGAAATCATTTTGATTTGTTAAAAAACATGGCTGCCAGGGGGCGGGGCAGTTTCCCTATATGGCTATATTGAAAACTTAAAAAATCGTCTAGTCTCAAACCACTGGCTGGATTTCAAAATAATTTCACAGAAATGCTTCTTGGGTGACCAAATTCCTACCAAATTCCTTCAGATCATTTTTAGGGATGGGACCGAATATTCGAATATCTGATAATATTGGAATATACAAAAACGAATACGAATATTCGATTTTCAAATTTATTTAAAGAACAAAATTTCTTCAAAAAATCATTTTTTTTTTCCAGTTTGATTCCAAAGTTTACATGAATTCATGTCGTATTTCCTGCCTAGCAGGTGGGCAGGGGCAGTGTAACGTTTTTACAACACATGATTCCTTCAAATCATTTTTAGGGATGGGACCGAATATTTGAATATCGGATAATGTTCGAATATACAAAAACGAATACTAATATTTGATTTTCAAATTTATTTGTTTTTTTTCCAGTTTGATTGCAAAGTTAACATGAATTCAAGTCGTATTTCCTGCCTAGCAGGTGTTGGGGGCAATGTAACGTTTTTACAACACATGCCAAACATGTCCAATTAACGACAAATGATAATTGGCAGGGGGGCCACGTCTTTACAAGGGCCGCAAATTAACGGTTTGTAGGAGGCGCGAATATGACACATTGTATCCACAAATAACAAAAAAGGCCATGTTGTGATAACGGTTTCACAGTTTGCACAAGGCGTACATTGTTGTTTATTGTCCTTAAGTGACATCTATACGGTTAACTTGTTTACAGTAAAATACAATTTCTAAGTAAACCAATCAAAATGAATCCATTATCAGCCAATCAATTTCTTTAACAAAATTAGCATGATCTGGACGATCTTAATATATGTCACTTATTAATTATTCTCCATTATATCAACATCATATATTATACGAGAGTCTTGATTAATAAACAGTGCCACCATCATGTGCTTGGAAGTACTTTACGTGGTCATTAGACAAAACCCAGGCAACGTGTAATCTATGTAATGAGAAATTTGTGTACGGAACGAATAACAAATTAATTAACAATGCCTTTAACAATATCTTACATGTCTTTATATTTGCCGAACACTCACGAAGTTATATCTCTCATTTACCACTGAAACAAGGTAAAACAACTACGTACACGTAGTATACATATTTCGGATATGTAAATATTCGGACAGAGTGCCGTATATAGTAGTATTTACAAAACGAATATTCGAATATATTTGAATACCTAAAACGAATATTTGAATATTGATTTCAGTATTCGGTCCTATCCCTAATCATTTTGATACGTTAAAAAACATGGCCGCCAGGGGGCGGGGCAGTCTTCCTTATATGGCTTTATTGAAAACTTTTAAAATCTTATAGTCTGAAACCACTGGCTGGATTTCCGAATAATTTCACAGAAATGTTCCTTGGGTGACCCTCTACCAAACTCCTTGAAATCATTTTGATTTGTAAGAAAACATGGCCGCCAGGGGGCGGGGCAGATTTCCTTATATGGCTATATTGAAACTTAAAAAAATCTTCTTGTCTGAAACCAGTGGCTGGATTTCAAAATAATTTCACATAAATGTTGCTTGGGTGACCCTCTATCAAATTCCTGGAAATCATTTTGATTCGTTAAAAATAATGGCCGCCTGGGGGTGGGACAGTTTTCCTTATATGGCTATATTGAAATCTTAAACAATCTTTTTGTTATAAGCCATTATGATGCTTTACACTCAGGTGAGCGACCTAAGACCATCTTGGCCCTCTTGTACTATTTGAAGCATGTTGTAGGATAACGGGGCTTCATGCAAGTGCGTAAAGTGTCGTCATGGATCAGCCTGTGCAGTCCGCATAGGCTGATCCGGGACGGTATTTTCTGTTTTTATGGTATTTTCTGTTTCCAGGGGTCTCGATCTCCGTATTTTGATGCCAAAATTCGGCATCATTCCCCCAACGAAAATGTATATATATTTCCCCCATTTCAGAACCAAATTCACCCTAAATTAACTGCCATTTGAATTTGTTTTCATTTTGTTTATGGGAGTAATTTTCGGGGATAAAATTTACTTAGGCACCGTTACAAACGGTTAACGATAACATCCGAAGAACACCACATGGTCATGTTAAATGACTGTTTTGACTTGTCAGGATCCCGATTATTTGTGCTTTCATAATAAAACTTCATTTATATACAGTTAACTGCTAGCTTATTTGCGGGGAACCGTAATTTCTGTTTTGGGAAAATGGGTTCTGCTTAAAAGTTATCAAAACAGGTGAAGCAAAAAGGCACAAATACTGTGTCTTACAGTCAAAAACACAGTTTATTACTGTATTAGAATTAGTATAAGTAGTTTAACAAAATTAATTAAGGTTAAAAATTGGAAGGTAAAAAACGATTTAAAAAATTGGAAGTGAAAAACTAATAAATTGCATGAAAAATTATCTGTTGCACTGCTCCACCTTATATTGGTCGAGTGGTAGACCGTAGATGGTTAAAATTTGACCAGTAAATATAATATTCAATTTATTGATAATTTTCATGAATAAAGTTGTCAGGTAAAGAGTTATACTAAATAAAGTGATTTGAAAAATATATTTAATAGTTTTTATTTTTGACTGGTTTGGTAAGTCGAAATTTCCCCTTCTGTGTAAAACGACGCTAAAATTCCTCCGCCTGAGGGTGCAGGTACTCTTCCCCCAAACCAGAGAGAGACCCCTGGTTTCAAAGAAGTCTGTCCTGAACATAAATCCACTGTAGCTGAAAGGATGACACTTTACGCACATGCATTAAGCCTGATTTTTGCCACGACATGCGTCAGCTAATGAGGAATTTCAGACAATTATTCCACTTAGGAACAGAAATTATAAAGATGTTGTGGTCATTTTTGGAATTTCTGAAAACAATACCTGTCTGTACCAAAAACCTAGTAAATGTTGTTGTTCTTATACTGCCAACAGTCATCGCAATTAGCAGTTTGGCCAAGCGGGCCTGATTTCTCATGTTATCTTGATAGCAAGAAATGTTAGGGAGGGTCTTTGTAAGCCCAGTTCAGTTCTCATGGGACTGTACTATTTTCAACCACTGCTTCAAATGAGTTGGATTTGCTCAATGTTAATTCAAACTTAAATTAAAACTTTGAAAAGTTTCCAATTTAAACTTTTTATCTAAAAATCTTTAGTACCATATTTGAATCAAGACATGTCATTTTTGCTCTTATGAGTAGATTTGTGCTCTCTTTTTGACAGGGTGAAAAGGTTTTCTATCTGATCCGTCCAACCAATGCCAACCTGAGCCTCTATGAGACGTGGCTGAATGCCTCCAACCAGAGCGAGTTGTTCTTCGGTGATCAGGTACTAAAATGGTTTAATCATGATTTTTTTCGGAGGCTGTTGATGGGGCCCAGACCCTACTATTTGGGGAAAAGTATAACAAATTGGCAAATTGGAGCAAAATATCAGGTGTAAAGTCAACTCGGGGGCAAAAATGCATGATTTTAAAGACATTGTGCTAAGGGGTGATGCCTTTAAGCAAAGCTGCTATAAATAATGTTGTAAGGCCCTGGCACATAACATTGATCTGATATCAAAATGTTTACGTTCTGTAGAAATGTGCAAAACATTTTCATGTATGAACAAACAACTCGGTTAAACTTAAAATGTACATTTCTTTGTCTTTAGAAAAATTTTGTTTTCTGTTTAATGTAAAAAGACCACCTTAATTATCTCCCTTGACAGTTTGTTTCACGTTTGTCTTTGTTGATTATTTCCCTTGACAGATTGTTTCACCTTTGTCTCTGTTTATTATTTACCTTGACTGATTGTTTCACATTGTCTGTGTGTTGATTATCTCCCTTGACTGGTTTTTTCACTTTTGTCTATGTTGATTTATCTCCCTTGACAGGTTGTTTCACTTTTGTCTATGTTGATTATCTCTCTTGGCAGGTTATTTCACTTTTCTCTATGTTGATTATTCCCCTTGAAAGGTTGTTTCACTTTTTTCTATGTTGATTATTTCCCTTGACAGGTTGTTTCACTTTTGTCTATGTTGATTATTTCCCTTGACAGGTTGTTTCACTTGTGTCTATGTTGTTTATCTACCTTGACAGGTTGTTTCACTTTTGTCTATGTTGATCATTTCCCTTGACAGGTTGTTTCACTTGTGTCTATGTTGATTATCTCCCTTAACAGGTTGTTTCACTTTTGTCTATGTTGATTATCTCCCTTGCCAGGTGGACAGATGCTACAAGTGTGTGGTAAGGCAGGGCCAGACTGTGCTGCTACCATCGGGCTGGATTCACGCCGTCTTCACCCCCATTGACTCTTTGGTATTCGGTGGAAACTTCCTTCATGACTACAGCATACCAATGCAGTTAGAGTAAGTACACATGCACTATTTATCCCATGTCACGGGTAAAGATTACAATTAAGCATTCTGATTTATTTTGTAACATTAATTTCTTTATCAGTAAATACATTCTACATTTTGCGAACTTATGGACCAATTAAGAAGCGGTAATTCCTGGGATACTTCACATTTCTATACTGTATTTACCCTATGTATTGGGACACTTAAAAATAATTAAAATGTTTCTAGTCCCAATATAAAGGGTCATAAAAAAATAATTCCCTAACATGTGTCCCAAAATATAGGGTAATATTCGACCCAATGTATTTTCACACACACACACCGATTGTCGTTATGCCTCGTGCTTAACTGAGTGGAGCGTGTCCATTAAGAACACCGGGTACTATAGCGTGTTAGTACACAGTTTGCACCACGGGTCATTAAACAGGCCCTAGACGTGTTTGTTTAGCGATAAGAACGCCACATGTGGCACACTTATTGGCTTCATGAGAGACCCGACAATTATCACATACTACCGGGTAGTTACCCTAATAACGTTCCCCTGGCAGAGCTTATTGCCCGAGAAATCAAGTGCATGTCAACATAGACTACCGGTATATCTGAGAAAGTGAAATGCTGAATGGTTGAGTGCATGGTGTAGACTTTGCCCGAGAAAGTGATGTGCTGCATGAAATTATTTGACGCTTTGTTGAATAATTTTTTTTTTCATTATTACGCTATGACAATTATATAGTTTGCTATAAGAAGTTCAATAAATTATTTAATATTAAATCATTTTACGCACATGACGTAATACATGCATTAAAATTTTGAAAACGGTAGTCTTTGTAGTTTTTATTATATACAATGGGTACACTCTTATTGGCAGCATATCTATTGGAATATACGGTATAATCGGTCGCTATGCAACAGACGTACAGTAGATCTATACTACTCTGATCATATTGAAATCGAGAGATTTTTATTTTCAACTGACAATTCACCATTATATTTTTGTGTCCCAATATTTAGGGACAAGCAAAAATTCAAATTTCAAAAGTGTCCCAATATTAAGGGACTCAAAAAATAATTATTTTTCAGAAAAATAGGGGTGTCCCAATATTTAGGGTGTCCCAATACATAGGGTTAATATGGTATGTTAAAGCTAAAACCAAGATTGTTGCTATAAAAGTTAACAATTTATATTTGGTTTTGGCTAAATTCCATCAAATTTTGTATAATTTTCAGGGTTTATGCAATAGAGAGGAGAGTGAAGACAGCTGAGAAATATCTCTTTCCAAGTTATGAGACTATGAACTGGTATGCTGCAAAACATGTCTTGGATACCATGAAAGGTAACAGATACATTATTTTTAGAGGTAGCAGATAAATTATATAATTTATCTTTACAGGTAACGGATAAATTATTTTTAGAGGTAACAGATAAATTATATTTGTCCCTTAAACTTTATACGTGTTAAGGAACTATAAAATGTGAATGTTTGATGAAAATTCTAAAATCAGTATTCATTGTTCTGGGGTAGGCGATATCAATGGTCTGTATTGCTCAGCTTGTCCCAAACTATGTACTGAAAAGTGGACATTTTCAGAATTTACTATATATACTCTGTGAACAAGTGGCAAACAGCTTTTTTTAACGTTACACAAATTTGAAAACCAAATCAAGACAAAAATGTTGTCATAAGTTAAAAAATTATTTGAGGTGTGTCTTGGGAAAACCGGGCTTAATGCATGTGGGTAAAGTGTCGTCCCGGAACTGCACAGGCTAATCAGGGACGATACTTTCCGCCTACAGTGGATTTCTGTTTAGAAGAGACTTCCTTAAACAGAAAATAGCGGAAAGTGTCATCCTGGATTAGCCTGTACAAACTGCAAGGCTAATCCGGGATGACACTTTACGCACATGCATTAAGTCCGGCTTTCCCATGAAACGCCTGATATAAATATTTGTGCTATAATTAGTGGATTACGTTTTTGGCTTGCTGCTCTGGCTGTAATAAGTTACTCACAACTTTCTATCCCGATTCTGTTACAGATTATTTGGAAGAGGGGAAGAAGCCCCCAGACTACATTTTTGAAGGGGCTAAGGCCTTGGTCTACCACCTGAGGAGCTGGTCACAACGGAAAGACGTAAGTATGGAGAGTGGTCTTGTTACGTCTGTGACTCAATACTCTGGCTTTGTGAATAAGTTGCTTGATGATAAATAATTTGTAAAATTTTAATCTGTCAAGTTCTTATATGTTTGTGTTTCTGTGTTTACTCCAGTTAATTAATATTAATATATAAATCAACCGTCTTCTGTTTTGATACAAACACAAGACTTTGTCGATCAATAGGAACTTTTCACTTTCAATTAAAATATTGTCAAGTTCTAAATGACAAACATAACCTTAAATGAATATATCTATAAATATGATTGTTTTCAATTTTCATTATTTCATTGATTGGAAGTTTTTTGTTAACTAATTAATGTCCAAATGATGACTAGAATGTCCAGTAAATCTATACATAAATAGGCTTTTTGTGCATGAAATGTAAGGTTCGACTTTAATAACAATACTTGCTTTAAGACAGACTTGTCATATTGCTATTGCGACACCAGCTTGCATCTTGTAGGAGTTTTTAGAAAAACAATATGAGGCATGTCGTGGGAAAATGGGGCTTAATGCAAGTGCGTTAAGTGTTGTCCTGGATCAGCCTGTGTAGTCTGCATAGGCTAATCCAGGACGGCACTTTCCGCCTACAGTGGATTTATGTTTAGAAGAAACGTCCTTGAAACAGAAACACCATCAAAGCGGAAATTGTCGTCCCAGATCAGCCTGTGCGCACTGCACAGACTAATCCGGGATGACACTACGCACTTGCATTTTAAAGATCGGTTTTCCCACGGCACACCTCATATATTTTGAACCCACTAGTTTTCAAACTTGATACCTATTTTCATGAAAAAAACAACAACTTATTGATGTCAAAACAATAACACAATTTCTGTACCTTTAAGCGCCGGTCACACTGTCACTATTTTGGCTGTTGTTAAAAAGAACCTTTTAAATCTTCAAATCTTAACGTACCACTGTTGCATAGCTCTGTTAATCTACTGCTAACTTGAAGTGTTAACAAAAATATGGAGTGCTACCTCCATCTTCTTTAACCAGTAGATTTTTTTCTGGAAATGTTTATCCGGCTATATTGTGTTAGTCTTGACTGTATACTTTGAGCTTATGGTATGGAAAACTTGTATGTCTCAAACTGATCCATTCTGCTTCCCTGTTTAGAACCGATGATTTCCTTCAAATCCAAGACCTTAAAATTGACTGATACTGTAGTGCTTGTTAACAATTATATTAAACACATATTTATAACTGCACATAAATCCTGTAAATTTCTTGAAATTTCTTACAATTTCTATTCGTCTGAAACATTCATTAATATTTCAATTCGTAACAATTTGCTTATTGGGCCATAGATGTTCAAATCACGTTGCCTCATCCATTGTGCTTGAATTTATATTAGCCATCACATGTTTAATCAGAAACAGAATATAATAATTAACATGTAATGCATATTGAGGAAACAAAGCTCACGCTGGCTTGACATTTTTTTGCCATTATCTTATTTGGCGAAATGACAGAGTTCTGGCACATGATTGTTGATAGAGAATTACCACAAAAGTCAAACCTTAACACTCAGCAAGCTGCTACTATACGTGTAAATGGAATAAGATAAGAACACATTATGGGAAAACTCTGAAGAATTTAACTACGCAATTGTAACTTTCAAATTAATGGGAAAACCTCGAGTTTACTTTTGCATTCATGACCTTCTTATTAATACTCTGCATTTTATAACGATAATCAAAATAATGGATGCTCTTGATAACTAGCAAGGCTGTGCACAAAGCTCTTGTAATGTTTACATTGACTGTTAAAACTTTCTCTGAATGTGTTTATGTCAATATGCGACAATTGCTCTTAACGATACCTGTTTCTTTTCCACCAATCAGCTGAACCAGGTCCTTGTAAGTGAAGCATTCGAGCTTGGAAATGTTTCTTTTCTGTACGACAAACTTTAGCTGAGCCTGTCTGTGTAATATATTTGTTCAATGTTATCACCGTTTGCGATGTTATTTTCTTGTTTTGTATTGCTTCAGAAGGTTCTCCGAGTTGTTATAGTTGAAATGTTTTGAATGTGCTCCAATGCTAGTTTTGTGTTCCTGTTGCAATCTTTAGATTTAGTTTTCATGTTCACAACATGAAATCCCATCCATATCCCTTTCTTTTTATTGAATGGTAAAACAAGTTACCTGTAAAACTGTTTAATAAGGTTTATTATGAAATACAACTGATAAATGCAATTTGAGCATTGGTAAATTCGAATAGTTACATGTAATAAACATTGAAATTTCGTCCACAACAACAAAAAACTTTATGGTAGTTGCATAAAAAGAAAATTCTGCTAAACATAATCTATATTAATAAATAAAATAAGAAAAACATATTCAAACTTTACCCTCATAAAGATTTAAATCTGTTTTTCTTAATCTTTATAGTAAAAATTTGCCTGCAAGGTGTGTGCTGTGTATTTAGAAATCTTTCCTACAGTTACTGTCTAAAAATTATAAAAAAATGGATGATATAGCAATGGGTTATTGATATCTTGTTATATACTGGTCACATATTTTGATTTCCTATAGCAATGGGTTATTGATAAGTTTTTAGCTCGTCTATTAGAAGAATAGGTGAGCTTTCCTACTACCCCCGGCATCGGCATCCGCGTCTGAATTTGGTTTAAGTTTTTATTCAAAAGTCTTTTAACTTCAAAACTACACAAGTTATTCACTTGAAACTTGGAATATACCTTTGTCATCAACTCCAGTATCAAGGGCGACATTCCCCATAACTCTGTTTTGTATTGTGACAGAGTTATGTCCTTTTTCACATAGATTTTCTGTTTAAAGTTTATATTCAACAGTTTTGTAACTTCAGAACTACATAAGTTATTTACTTGAAAATTGGAATATACCTTTGTCATCAACTTCAATATCAGGGGCAACATTCCATGTAACTCTGTTTTGTATTTTGACAAAGTTATGCCCCTTTTTCACTTAGATTTTCTGGTTAAAGTTTATATTCAAAAGTTTTGTAACTGCAGAACTACGTAAGTTATTCAGTTGAAAATTGGAATATACCTCTGTCATCAACTCCAGTGTAGGGGCAACATTCCATATAGCTCTGTTTTGTATTTTGTCAGAGTTATGCCCCCTTTTCACATAGATTTTCTGGTTAAAGTTTATATTCAAAACGTTTGTAACTTCAGAACTACATAAGTTATTCACTTTAAAATAGGAACATACCTTTGTCATCAACTCCAGTGTCAGGGCCAACCTCCCTATAACTCTGTTTTGCATTTTGACGGTATTCACCTTTTTCGCTAAGATTTTCTGGTTAAAGTTTATATTTACAACTCTTATAATTTCAAAACTACATCAATTATTAACTACATAAGGTTGAAACTTGGAATAATTTGATGAAATAATTGCCATAACTCAGTTTTGTATTTCAACAAATGTATGCCCCTTCCACTTTCCAAAATATGTAACAACTGAAATTCTTCGAATAGTCGAGCGCACTGTCCGCTGACAGCTCTTGTTTGCTTTCGAATTATGGTATGATAAGGAACTCTCTGTGAAAATGTTGTGATTCGACATTTGTTATAAAACAAGGTCAGTATGCAAATCTCTGAAAAAAAGTTGGTGTTTCAACATTAATTTATAAAATAAGGTTCTTTGCGTAGGGTCATGCTGTGTTTGTTACAATAATTCATTTAAACATTATACTTTGTATATTTTTATTTTACAATCTAAAGAACAACAGAGAGGCAAAAGTTACTGTGTCAGTACAGAAGAGAATGCATTAACTTTTCTATAGATACACATATATACTCCCTTACTAGCTTGTGGTGATGACAATTTAGCTGCTTAAAGATTGTATTTGGAAAACGTTTTCATCCGGGCTTTACCCCATTGATAAATATATATATTTATGAGGCGTGTCGTGGAAAAACTGGGCTTAATGTAAGTGCGTTAAGTGGATTATTGTTTAGAAGAGATTTCTTGAAACAGAAAATACCATAAACCGGAAAGTATTGTCCCGTATCAACCTGTGCGGACTGCACTGGCTGACCCGGGACGACACTTTACGCACATGCTTTCAGCCCGATTTCCCACGAAACACCTCATATATAATGGGTACACTTTGTATGAGAGTATGCTGCATGGCATTTCACTGCTTGATTAACCTTCATAATGCCCCCCTTTCGAAGAATTGGGGGTATCTTGCTTTGCACCTGTCGGTCGGTTGGTCCGTAGACCATTTCGTTTCCGCACGATATATTGAGAACGCTTTGACCTATGATCATGAAAGTTGTTACGCTGGTTACTTGGGAGGAAAGGAAGAACCCTATAAATTTTTAGGTCAAAGGTCAAGGTCACCGTTGCTAAAAATAGAAAAATGGTTTGCCCCAATAACTTCAGAACGCATTGAGAAATTTTTAATGAAACTTTATACATAGATACCTTACATCGAGACCTCGCCTGGGATTGCATATGGGGTGGGTGGGGTCAAGGTCAAGGTCACCGTTCATAAAAATAGAAAACCGTTTCCGCTCAATAACTTGAGAACGCATCGAGATATTTTAATGAAACTTCATACATAGATACCTTATAGAGAGACCTTGCTTGGGATTGCATATGGGGTGGGTGGGGTCAAGGTCAAGGTAACCATTACTAAAAATAGAAAAACGGTTTCCGCTCAATAACTTGATAATGCATTGAGATATTTTAATGAAACTTTATACATAGATACCTTACATTGAGACGTCGCTTGGGATTGCGTATGGGGTGGGTGGGTCAAGGTCACCATTACTAAAAATAGAAAAACGGTTTCCACTCAATAACTTGAGAACGCATCGAGACTTTTTAATGAAACTACATACATAGATACCTTATATTGAGACCTTGCATGGGATTGCATATGGGGTGGGTGGGGTCAAGGTCAAGGTCACCATTACCAAAAATAGAAAAAACGGTTTAAGCACAATAATTTGAGAACGTATTAAGATATTTTAATGAAACTTCATACATATATACCTTATGTCGAGACCTCGTCTGGGATTGCATATGGGGTGGGTGGGGTCAAGGTCACCATTGCTAAAAATAGAAAAACAGTTTCAGCTCAATAACTAGAGAACGCATCAAGATATTTTAATGAAACTTCATACATAGATACCTTATATTGAGACCTCTCTTGGGATTTCATATGGGGTGGGTTGGGTCAAGGTCACAATTGCTAAACATAGAAAATCGGTTTCCGCTCAATAACTTGAGAACGCATCGAAATATTTTAATGAAACTTCATACATAGATACCATATATCGAGGCCTCGCTTGGGATTGCATATTAACAAAATTTCTTAACAATTGCACATATTCACAACTTGTCTGCAAGTTGGGGGGCATACATGTTTTACAAACATCTCTTGTTACTTTTATGCATTCAGCAGAAGGCAGTCAATCTTTCTTGTAAAATGGTCGGTGCATTATAGTATCTTGATGAAATTAAAATTCACCATTATTTGTGTGTTATATCCCTGTTACCTTCAATCAAGTAACTTTACTAACATTGTGGCCAGTGTAAAACAAGATTTAAAAATGAAAGATTTGTAGAAGTGAATGTTAATTATTTTATGTTAAAGGAATGTTTTTGGCAATATTACAACTTATGAAAAACATGCAAAATTGGAAGATACCAGCTGGTTCCAGATATAATTTAGTCATTGGATTTGTTTGAACTACGTTATTCATGATGTTGTATTGTTACCTTGTTGTACCATCATACCACAGCTATATTTGTCTCCAAAAACCAGATATTACTTAAGATACATTTACCTTTGTTTCAAACTTATGAATTTTCTGATTTTATTCATATACTTATATCTCCACCTATAGATGTGTATATCTCCACCTATAGATGTGTATTTTTAAAAACTACAACAGTATGTTTTATGAATATTTTTATTGTTATATATTATAACCTCTGATGAATACTTGGATATAGTGAGATTCTTAATAGTAAACGTATTTTCCACTGCACAGTCAAATATTTTTATAGATGTTTCATATATCTGAGTTGACAGTCTCAGAAGAAGAATTATTAGCGTTTCTTGCAATACTTTTATGTTTCCGGTTATTTTATCATTTAAGTATGCTTTAGAAAAATATATTTGTTAAGAAAAATTATATAGACACACTTGTCGTATAATTTCTTAATGTTTTCACTCAAATCATTGTTGTAAAAAAAACATTATATTTATTTGTATCATTACATAGAAATAGTTCTTTGTATGCCCCCCCATCGAAGATATCATTACATAGAAATAGTTCTTTTTATGCCCCCCCATCGAAGGTATCATTACATAGAAATAGTTCTTTTTATGCCCCCCCATCGAAGGTATCATTACATAGAAATAGTTCTTTTATGCCCCCCCATCGAAGGTATCATTACATAGAAATAGTTCTTTTATGCCCCCCATCGAAGGTATCATTACATAGAAATAGTTCTTTTTATGCCCCCCATCGAAGGTATCATTACATAGAAATAGTTCTTTTTATGCCCCCCCATCGAAGGTATCATTACATAGAAATAGCCCTTTTTATGCCCCCCTTCGAAGGTATCATTACATAGAAATAGTTCTTTTTATGCCCCCCATCGAAAGTATCATTACATAGAAATAGTTCTTTTTATGCCCGCCATCGAAGGTATCATTACATAGAAATAGTTCTTTTTATGCCCCCCCATCGAAGGTATCATTACATAGAAATAGTTCTTTTTATGCCCCCCATCGAAGGTATCATTACATAGAAATAGTTCTTTTTATGCCCCGCATCGAAGGTATCATTACATAGAAATAGTTCTTTTTGTGCCCCCCATCGAAGATGGCGGGGTATATTGGTTGCCTATGTCTTGTCGGTAGACTACTTTCGTTGCCGATTTCAAAGTTCAATAGTTTTCATGTTGATTTTCACCAAATGTCATGAAAATGTTTGTTGGCATATTATCTAGGTCAAGTTTGCTTATCAGCCAAATCACCCCAGGAATTGTGGAGTTATGGCCCTTGAATTATCTAAAATTGGCCTTTTTAGCCGTTTCCGTTCTTTAAGTCCAACAGTTTTTATCTGATCATCATCAAACTTCATGAAAATGTTTGTAATAATAATATCTAGGTCAAGTTCAAAAGTCAGCCAAATCGCCCCAGAAATTGTTGAGTTACGGCCCTAGAAATTGGCCTTTTTAGCCATTCGCGTTCTCTAAGTCCAACAGTTCATAGCCGATCTTTACCACACTTGGTGAAAAACTTTGTGGGCGTATCATCTCGGTTAAGTTTGAAAATCAACCAAAACGTCCAAGTAACTGGAGTTATGGCCCTTGACGATCTAAATTTGCCTTTTTAGCTTTTTTAACCTAGAGGGGGCACAACTGTTGTACAAACAGCTCATGTTTGAATAACTTGGGTAATATCCAATTTAGATTTATAACTGCTTTCTTATATAAGGTTTGTCTTGTTTTACATTTGCCACATTTAGTTGTTTTTAAACTTTAATAATTTTTGGCTCAAACAAACCCATATAATTGTACAATAGGACATGACACAAAATATATCACAGGTTCCTGTTAGAATAATGCATAAACATTCCGACTAGTTTTGCAATGATTCAGTTTAATAAAATCCCAAAATGTCATCTAATTGTGTGACATTAGTTGCAAATATGTCCTAAACCTATAGCCTTTACGATCATTATTCGGACACTCACTTTGTAAATTGTCTTGTTTATTCATGGCATATAGTTAAAATAATATTACAAAATTTATGTGTACGGTTATGACTGCAAACTATTTTAAATGGTATCATGTGACCCATCATTGTAGAGTTGGTTGTGTGTTTAACTGTTATCCTGTTCCTGTGTTGTTTAAACCCAGTAAGCGTAATTGTATACATGGCCATTATTCAATCTCAAAATCAATCCTAGTAAATATTTCCAACTCAAAATAAATGTAAGATAAAAATTGCCAAGGCAGAAAAATTAATTGTTAAATCTTTTGTCATTTGATAAAAATAAGCATATACATGTACCTTGTAATTCACAATATGATATTTTAAAAACCCCTACTAATTTCAGCAAAATGCATCTCATTACATTTTTTCTCTCTCAGTTTAGCGTAATTGTTTGCACAGGAAGTTATCACAATCACGCATATGCGTAAAGTGTCGTCCCGGACGGCACTTTCCGCTTTTATGGTATTTTCTGTTTCAAGGAAGTCTCTTCTAACCATAAATCCACTTTAGGCGGAAAGTGCCATCCTTGATTAGCCTGTGCGGACTGCACAGGCTGATCCGGGACGAAACTTTATGCACATGCATTAAGCCCGATTTTCCCACGACGCGCCTCATATATTTCCAAGGAATCTGCAATAATATTCTTGTCCACAGTCACCTAAAGAAGCCATCATATCATTTCAACAACACTATAATTTGCCCTGTTATACAATCCTGTTATATCACATTTATTAACATTTAAGATAAGTTTTATTATACACTTTTCTATATCACCTGTAGTGCTATATGCTGAAGTGCAAACTATATTTGTTTAGGTGTAGATGACATTTTCAGCTTAGCATGTCTGGTGTATTTGATATTTCCCCCATTATTGAAGTTTATGAATTAGGCTTATGCAAACACTAGCCCATGTCTCTGATTCCCACTTGCAGTCTTACCTTATTGATATTGAAATCTTAACATAGATTCTGTCTGTGACCGAAGAATTTAGCTTAGTAACTATGTTCAAGATTTATTCACATTTTACAACAAAAGCCTGTGCAACGATCAAGTAAAATCCGACAGCCACTTAGCATATACAGGTGTTTGGCTAAGAGAGGGCAGAAATATTCAAAAACTGCCAACAAACTGCTTTTGCTTTCTCTTACATATTATGACAAATATCGGAAAGATGCAAAGGTGCAGTATCAACAAAAAGGAACAAAAAAAATTACCAAAAATATCACAGAACGGGTTTGATATTTCACAATGAATAGATGGAGGAGCTCGTTGTTGGCAATAAAACGCAGAAGTTAAAATTATTGTGAGGTTTTTAAAATCAAATGTTAAACAATTTAAGAGGGGACGTAAAGAATTCATATATGAGAAATACCACCTGTCTAATGTCTTTCACCATTGACTGTACATTTTCATTGTTTTGTCTAACACAATGCGTAGTCAGCGACTGTTAAGGCTGAGTGTATGATATGAAATCTTGTAAATATGTTCATGTTGCTTTTAGACTTTTCTTTGTAGATGTAGTAATCAGTTCATTAGGCTGCAAGATGGTGAAGGTCACTTAGACAAAAATAACTTTCTGGACAGATTTGAATTATTGATCATAAATTATGAAAAATAAACTCTTATTCAAAAACAGGTTTCTTTGTAGGTGTGGTGGGATGGTTATAGAAAGATAGAAAGTACATGTACCCATACACCCTTACACTTCTTGTTTATTTGCATGACATGTTATGAAATGCAAAAAAAATTAAAATACTTGTAAATGCTGTACTTTATTACCGGTGATATGGCATCCCTTTGCAATGGACATAAATTAATGAAAAAGCCATAGTTAATATATTAGGGTCTAACGACATGATTGTGTATAAAAATGTGTATATTTTAATGTAGAGCATTTTTAAAGAAAGGTCAGCAATTGTGGAATAAAACATTTAGTTATTATTGTAATGTACTTTTGTCACAGTTGCATAATTCCTGTTATTGTTCGCTATGTATGTGATAGCATTGGCAATGCAATTTGTTGGATGCTAACCCTGTGGTAACTGATGTTCCTAAACCCTAGAAATTTAACCATTTTATTCTACACAATCTTATGCAATGAATTTTAATACCACTTTAAGATTTATTTGCGAACACAACTAGTTGTGTCACTGATGATACCATTAGAACATGCATAGTATCTATGTTGAGAGAATTGAGTTGTTTTCCATTAAAATTTTCAAACAGTAATTTGTGAAAATATTAATTTCTTTTTCTGTGGGATCATTTTCAATCTCCAAGAATTTTTTGCAGAAATGCCATGACAATGCAGAAAACCATTACCATGCGACAATGGATGTGGTATTGATTTATTAAACCTGATATCTGCTGAAAGTGGTTGTTGTCACGATGTGAACTATGATACATTCTCTGACCTGTATATTTGTATTTGTCTGGGAGCAGTTTGCAAAAAGTGCCAAACACGATGTTCCGGAGCATATCCAATATGGCCGACTGTTGAAGGACCTTGGGAAGGAAGTGAAAGCCTGCGAGGAAACCATGGTGGGTTTGTGTACATTAGGTGTTAAGCTGCTCTTTCCAAACTAATATTACATGGGTTAACAATTGCAGATGTTATACTGATTTCAGTATTGATAGAAAGGTTTTTGTCCAACATAATGTACATGTAAGATAATAAGCATCAGTCAATCAATCAATCAATCAATCAATCAATAGTAAAACCGTGTATTCATAACTTAAGAAACCTGATTTCTGTTCTTCATGTTTGATGTTGGTAGTATCCACTAGTCCCTGTATGTGTAATGAATCTATGGTTTTTGTTTGTTAGCTGGGTTGTAAATTATTTAAAGTGACATCACATATGAAGCAGAGTCTCAAATGAATCCAATTTATGTAGGCAGCAGATATGTATAAATACAAATAGACGGTGACAACTGACTAATGTCCAATTTATGTAAAAGCTGAATTTTTATCAGTTTGATGACATTAAAATATTCAGATTAAAAATAAATTTGCCTAAATAAAAATTGCTCATATCTTCCAGTAAATTACATCTTTAGAATAGTACAATATTTCATAAAATGGTAAAAAAAATTCATGTGTTTAATTATAATGGTATACAATGTTGTCAATGTGAAAACACTATAGAGTTTGAAAATATTACAGAAGCCAGCCAGCAAGGTTCAATCCCAGACAGAGCGTAAACGCAAGAAGAAGACAAAAGATTCTACGAAGGAGAAGACAAAAGATTCTACGAAGGAGAAGACAAAAGATTCTATGAAGGAGATTGAAGGACTTGATATACTGGATCAGTATACGCATAACAAGTTGATGGAAATGGAGCAGGAGCGCAAAAATATATACAACTTTGATGTACGTATTCCTCTCACTGGTAAACACACTGGATTATTTTAAGCGAAAAATGGTTGTGGTGTCATACATAGTCCACTACTTATTTTAATTGAAAAAGTAGTTATTTTTTACCCTTTTTTTAGCTCACCTGAGCACAAAGTGCTCATGGTGAGCTTTTGTGATCGCCCGTTGTTCGTCGTGCGTGCGTGTGTGCGTGCGTGCGTCGTCAACTTTTCATTCAAACAACATCTCCTCCTAAACCGCTTGGCAGATTTTCACCAAACTTCATAGGAATGATCCTTGGGTGAACCTCTTTCAAAGTTGTTCAGATCTTTCCGGTCCGCTGCATATGTAGGTCACCAGAGCTAAAAATAGATTTTAAAAGTGTAAACTTTAAAAATCTCTGAAACCGCAGGGCCCAGAGGTTTCATATTTGGTATGTAACATCCTATAGTGGTCCTCTACAAAGATTGTTCAAATTATGCCCCTGGGGTCAAAACGGGCTACGCCCTGGGATTCACATGGTTTATATAGAATACATAGCAAAATGACTTTAAAAATCTTCTCTGAAACCACAAGGCCCAGAGGTTTTATATTTGGTATGTAACATCCTATAGTGGTCCTCTACAAAGTTTGTCCAAATTATGCCCATGGGGTCAGAACTGGCCACGCCCTGGGGGTCACATGGTTTATATAGAATATATAGCAAAACTACTTTAAAAATCTTCTCCTCTGAAACTGCAAGGCCCTGAGTATCCATATTTGGTATGCAACATCCTTAAGTTGTCCTTTACAAAGATTGTTCAAATTATGCCCTTGGGGTCAAAACAGGCCATGCCCCAGGGGTCACTTGGTTTATATAGAATATAGCAAAATGACTTTAAAAATCTTCTCCTCTGAAACCACAAGGCCCAGATGTTTCATGTTTGGTATGTAACATCCTATAGTGGTCCTCTACAAAGATCGTTCAAATTATGCCCCTGGGGTCAAAACTGGTCACGCCCCGGGGTCACATGTTTTTTATATAAACTTAAATAGCAAAATGTCTTTAAAAATCTTCTTCTCCGAAACCACAAGGCCAAGAGGTTTCATATTTGGTATGTAACATTCTATAGTAGTCCTCTACAAATATTGTTCAATTTATGCCCCTGGGGTCAAAACTGGCCACCCCCCCATGGGTCACATGATTTATATAGACTTGAATAGCGAAATGTCTTTAAAAATCTTCTCCTCAGAAACCGAAAGATCTAGAGGTTTGTTATTTGGTATGTAACATTGTATAGTGGTCCTCACAAAGATTGTTCAAATGATGCCCCTGGGGTCAAAACTGGCCACGCCCCTGGGGTCACATGGTTTATATAAACTTAAATAGCAAAATGTCTTTAAAAATCTTCTCTTCTGAAACCGCAAGGCCCAGAGGTTTCATATTTGGTATTTAACATCCTATAGTGGTCCTCTACAAAGATTGTTCAAATTATGCCCCATGGGTCAAAACAGACCACACCCCAGGGGTCACATGGTTAAAATAGACTTAAATAGCAAAATGACTTCAAAATTCTTCTCCTCTGAAACTGCAAAGCCTACAGGTTTCATATTTGGTATGTAACATTGTATAGTGGTCCTCTACAAATATTGTTCAAAGTATGCCCCTGGGGTCAAAACTGGTTACGCCCGGGTGGGTCACATGGTTTATATAGACTTAAATAGCAAAATGACTTTTAAAATCTTCTCCTTTGAAACGGCAAGGCCCGCAGCTTTCCTATATTTAGTATGTAACATTGCATAGTGGTCCTCTTCAAAGATTGTTTAAATTATTCCCCTGGGGTCAAATCTGGCCACCCCCCAGGGGTCACATGGTTTATGTAGACTTAAATAGCAAAATGACTTTTACAAATCTTTACCTGAAACCACAAGGCCCAGAGGTTTGTTCAAGGTTGTTCAACTTATGCCCCTGGGATAAATATAAGCCACGCCTCGGGGATGCAAATTCCAATTGGGTTACAAGGTCTCAGGTGAGCGTCCTAGGGCCCTCAGGGCCCTCTTGTTTTATATGGTCTTTTTTGTTGCAACATTTCAATTCATAGAATATTTGAATATAAATAAACACTGTTTGTATAAACACAACCATAATAAAAGAATATAATTTGAATTTGAATCATTGGGCATTGTCTAGTATGCATTTTTTGCCATTCTTTATCATAAAGAAATCATACGATTGACCAGCTTTTGCAGCAACAGAGTATTAGAGCAATAACATATGGGTGTTGTGTATTGGACCTCATTATTTTATTGTTGGCAACCGAGGACTTTAAGAAAACTGATCTTAAAACTTAAAATAACTAAAATTATTTCAGTCTATCTTTTTCAACGAGAGTTGGTCTTGGACAAAACCAAAAAAAATTGTATTGTTGTCTGTAAATGTACTAGTATGGACCCTATGCCTTACTAGATGCCAACTACTTGTTGATGCAGGACGAACAGAGTGACGTGTCATCACCGGGTAGCCGGGTACCCAAGATTGGTGCATACACTGAATTATCAGAGGGAGAGTCTCCTGAGATGTTTGCCAGCCGCTCTTCACTCACCCTCAAAGTGTCCAATGGCAAAATTGTCAGGTACAAGTCGTGGAAAAAGTATATTATACGGTTGTTGTTGTTTTCTGAGTGTTTGTGTTTGGAAAGTACTGTTTATTCAAAACATGTTGAAGGTTACCAGAAATTATTTTGGACATGTAAGGATAGAAAATGTTAATATGAAACTTGCCAGTCTTTAGTTTTATAAGCAATTTATCAATGACATTTATGTAGCTGATATGAATGACAATTTTCCATAGTAGAGTAAGGCTCGAGTGACAAAAACATTAGTTCGGGTAATTCAGTCAGATGCAAGTTGACTCCACGAAATCAGTCACTATTACTCAAAATCAAGCATGTGAGGGAATGCACTCAAGAGTTTTACCACATAATTGCATGGCAGGTATTTGCCAACACTCGTTTGGGAATATTATCATGTTATTATTATATTAAATTGTTTATTTCCTTGCAGTACATTCTGTATGTTAATCAGACACTTTCATATGAGTTCTATTCAGTTTAAGAAATTGACTGTTTCTGCAGTGAGCGTAAGGCAAAGAAAGGGGAGTTCCAGCCCCTAGTATCGAGTGATAAGGCAAAGAAAGGGGTGTTCCAGCCCCTAGTATCGAGTGATAAAGACGACAGCGACTCAGAAGGCCTTGTTGTCGATGAGAACCCCACAAAGGGACGCAAGTCTAGCGACTCTAATGCTCCCAAACTCAAGCTCAAGCTGTCATGTATGTCATATTTATTTAGGATATATTGGAAAGAACAAATTACCATATTTAATCTATGTTTTCTGACAGTATGTTTTCTGACACCCTCAAAATAGGCCGCAATAATTATTTTTTTTGTCACCAAGTTTTCAAAAGCAGTTCACATACATTTTGGTGTTAAGCTTAAATGTACATTCCAACCAGAATTTATTAGCGTAGTTGTACTCTCCCTTCACAAATAATTGGAGGGAATGTATTTCCAGTCGAAATGTACACTCAGTCCAAAATTCATTGGTTTGCTACAAAGTGCATATTAAAAGGTTGTATATTAGGACCAAGATTATGGCTAATATTTAAATTGATAGCTCTCGTAATGGTAGTCCCTGATTGTGCTAATTTTGCCTTTGGTAGATGATCATCTGTTTATAAAAAAGAGACAATCGTTCATTGCTTTAAGTGACAGTCGCTTGAACAAATATTGTCCCTTGAGCAAATATTGTCCCTTGAAATCCAGAAGGTGTCATCAGCATATGTGCAAAGAAGGCTGAGAGTCCCTTTTCTCTTTTTATGGATGATATATGGTCTATGTTTCTTATCTTTACAGTTCACCACCCACAAGGATCATCAGATGTAAAAAGTGAACAAAAGCCTTCATTATTGGGGTCTCAGAAGTCTCCTCCCCTGAGGAAGCCCATGCTCGAGGGTCCAAACTCCCCTCGGGCCCTCACAGCCCCCCGACAGCCACCCCTCAGCACACCCCGACACCCGCCTTCCAAACAGACCTACACGGTCCCTCCCATCTCCACATTGCTGCCACCCAAGACTGAAGTGTCTCAAACTGTCGACGTTGATCTCAAATCTAGCACAATTAAACAGGAATCTAAGACTTCCACTATGGTGAAAAGTGACTTGACGCTTAGTGATATTATTAAAAATCAATCAGCATTAAACACTTCTCTGTCGACTATTGGGAAAGTGGAGCCGCTTACCCCGGGTAACGTTGAGAGTAGTCTAGAACAAGAAGTGCGGAGGAATATTCCCACCATTCGTGGTGGCCTGAATGGAAGTATTGCAGATATACTGGAGGCCAGTGGGTATGGGACAGAGACCGCCTTTACTGTGGATGATGACCCCGAGTGAGTTATGAATTAAACGGACCTACAGTAATGGTTGTATAAGTTGTGTGCTAACTCTTGCATGTTTCATGATTAGTTTTTCCCTACTTTGCTCCTGGCGCTATCTCACTAGAACAGTGATTGTTGGCAGTCCATGTCTAATTTGTCGAGTAAAATTAATGGATGTTAAAGAACAAATTTTTGTAGGCATAAAACATTTGAGACTCTACCCTTGCATTCATCAACACATTGTTTTTAAAGAAGTATGCTTTTCAGCAAGTGTTCTGAATTCATGACTTTTAGTCAAGTACAAATAATATTTTTGCACAATTGCTTTACAATTGATAATACAGTGAAACCTGTCCAAACCGAACCCTGAGAAAACCGAACCCCTGTCAAAACCGAATACAGAACGATTTTATTGCAAATTTAATCTCATTCAACCTTAAAAAACCTGAATAAACCGAACGGTGTATTTTGTCCGGTGTCACATCGTGATACCGCAGAGTCGTGAACCCGATAATTGGTGAAACGATTACACATAAAGGACATAATCGCCATGGTGATAACGGGGCAGTGGTGCAATTAGCGATCGGTGCATAAGACAATAGTCAACTGGTGAAAAACATGAGTCGGTCGTGTTTTATGTTGAAATTTACGTACAGTGTAATATTTTAAATGCTTCACACCAGTGTAATTAATTTATAATAAAATATGCCAGTTGGCAAAAAATAGTCTTGTAAGTTTTTACAAACTGTTAATACATGACTATAAAATCTCTAATGTTGAATACATGAACTCGTTTGATTGATACATGTACTTTGAGCGTCGTTTTATGTAAATAAGTTGATCTACAATACATGCACGTGCTTGATTAGTGTGTTGTTTTATGTAAAAAAATATACATTTTTGGCATGCAAATAATGAAAATAATAAACAATAATATAAGTGTAGACATTAACTTTGTGTTGTCTTATTACATACTCGAATAAAGATATAAAATATAATGTACATTTTTAAGAAAAATTACCTTTCATAAAAAAAACTGGATAAACCGAACACCTGAAAACGGAACGATCGGCTCGGTCCCGACGCCGTTCGGTTTAGGCAGGTTTCACTGTACCAATAGTGAAGTAACTTTAGTACAACTCTTTGTAACTAAGTCAAGTTAAACAAAAAAATGTCAGTTGTATATTGATATTGAGACAAGCTCAAGTCAAATGCTAATATTGTCAGTGTATTTGCTATTCAGACGAGCCTCCTCCCCCAGTATGCGGGAGGCCATACAGGGGATGCTGTCCATGAGTAGGGGAGGGCTGAGTGGGATGCAGCTATTCTCGAGAGCCGAGAGTAGGCGTCAGGCGATACGATCCCGGGGCGGTCATGTGGAGGAGGATGAGGAGGAACAGCTCTCAAAGTGCTACCAGGATGACGAATATGGTCAGTGGGTTCGGAATTAGCAGTTGTCATTGGGCCATGGTCAGAAAAATATGGTTTACATGCACTAGAATTGAAGAAAAAAAAGCAGCCATTTTTA
This sequence comes from Congeria kusceri, assembly GCA_027627225.1. Classification (NCBI taxonomy): domain Eukaryota; kingdom Metazoa; phylum Mollusca; class Bivalvia; order Myida; family Dreissenidae; genus Congeria; species Congeria kusceri. The sequence goes on along the minus strand of CM051035.1, from coordinate 52,416,607 downwards.
GGGGTTTTAGGGGAAGGCAATGAGTCCTTTCAAAGGGGAATTTAATGGTAAAGGGGAATTTTTGAGAATTTTTGAAAATTATTATTATACATTATAGATTATTATTATAAATCTACTATGTATAAACATACATACATTGTTATCTAATACATTTATTAAATGCATCCAAAGGGTTTCTTTGAAAAACGTTACATTGTTCACGAAAATTCCTCCATTTTGGCCAATTTTTGTCTGATTTTGGTTGAACTTTTTTTCTACATAAAGTAAACATTCTGATGGGGAAGTTTTAGGTTAAAATAGGGGAAATATATATACTTTTTCATTTTGGCCAAAATGGCATTAAAAAAAGGCAACGATCGTTTAACAGAATTTTCAAACACACCGGGAAGTGATTCTTCCTCCCTTCAGCTGATTTCCTGCTTTTGAGGGCTAGTTTTTGTGTACAAATAGTTCTTAAATGTTCTGACATGCTTAAAAAAGCTGGTTTGTAGTTAAACCCATGAGGGGATTGGGTAGTTTTCTGCGCTTAAGAGATTCTGAAATCACACTTCTAGCACTAGAGTTTTGGCCATGGAAACCTTAAAGCCCTGACCCTAACTTAATGCTCTGTTGTTTTTATGCCCCCCGAAGGGAACTTCGGGGGCATATAGTAATCGCATTGTCCGTCTGTTTGTCCGTACACACATTTGAATACTTAGGTGACTAAAATAGTCACATAAGTATCCCTTTGTAAGTAAAAACTTCCTTAGGTGGCTAAATTAGTCCGTTAGGGGGCTAAAATGGCATTAGGGTTAGTCATGAAATAGTCACATAAGGCCACAACAAATTGATCAGTTGTTCTACGGATTTTGTCCAAAAAAAATTGGAGCGAGCGAGCGAAATAAAAATAAAAATATTTTTTTTCCATTTTCGATAAAATCGGAGGCGAGCGAAAAGCGCAAAATAAAAAAAAATCCTATCATGCCCATAGTGTTTAAAAATTACTCCCAAACGCCATCATAACTTGATATCTTGTCAATAATTTCTTCTTCATCTGCTCTGTTCCATAAATTTTTGTCAAAATCAATATATATGTAATAAACTAGGCAACTAATTTCTCCATTTCTTCTTTGACCATGTCCTGCAAAGGGTTTTGTGCAAGAAGTCTTCAATAGTGATTCTGCTATTAAATTAACGACCTGCAGTAAATACTAAATAGCCATATCTTAACTATAAGAAAGTAGACCTTATACGAGGTAATTGTCATTATCAAAATATGTATTTGATACATCCAGTCATTCACGACCAACAGTTTAATAACATGGATATGAAATGTCATACAATAAACACAAAACAATTTAGGAATCACTAGTATAAGATCTGTATCTTTAAATGACACGACGAAACAACTGGACGCCACCATTTTTTAAAACCGTAAACCAGGACTCACACTGGCTCTTATTTTTCTTGAGCCATTTTTTTTTATCGACTCACAACATCGTTGCGTGTTTCCATGTCAGGGAATAGTTATATCTTACTGTTTTAATTGCTATAAAATTATACTTCACTGTGCTGTATTATATTAATTAATTATGGCATTAACAAAAGCATTAGTATACTTCGATTTTTATATTAACATTTTTCTTATTTGTTCATTGCAGTAAACTTGGATAATTATTTTTTATTTAAACATACACTCTTAAACTATCTACAAGATGTTAACAAAATATATCCATAAATAAATTAAAATTAATTTAATAACTAACATAATGACTTGGCTTGCCTTTTTAAATGTACCTTAATATATAAAGGCTGAACAAAATGTACACCACACAGATACGTTGAATTTATAAAATGGACATGTCAGAAACAACTTATATGTGTGGATATTAGAAGTAAGAAATCAAGGACAAACCGCTGGTCAAAACTGTCCGAAATGTAAACATACCCGATAATCAGTCCATTTGACATAATCCAGACATCCGATTTCACACATCCTTTATCAACAAGATAATCCTTTAATTAACTGTTAATTAACTGCTGATATTACGAGAGCTTGCTAGCAATCATTAGGCAATGAATGCTGACAAACAGCTCGTTGTGTTTTCACAAGTTTGATAAAACATGATAAGAAATTGCCGAGTTGAAATACACATGGCAGCTGTGCCAGACTGGCTGTTGGCGAGTAAAGGTGTGGGTCATAAATTATGTGCTCTGGACATTAACCAGTCGCCGCAAAGTGCCTTATTCACGTCTATATCAGTACCAATTGCTTGTTATGATTTGGGTACACCACGAAGACGGCGTTTAACGTAAAATGAGACTCATTAATGAAAACTTCATTTAAAAAAATCGGATGTAGGGCAAACTTGTAGGTGCGGGCGCAAAATAAAAATAAAAATATAATTTTTTCGATTTACGATTTTAAGGTGCGGCAAATCCGACGAACATCTGATCAATTTGATGTGGCCTAAGTATTCATTTGTTAGAACGTCCGACTGTCCGTCTGTCTGTCCGTCCGTCACGCTTCTTGTGCGGAGCATGACTCCATTAGTATTGAAGGGATTCAAACGAAACTTCATTAATGATAGAGGACAATGAGAGGAAATGCAGAGCACAAGGACCATAACTATTTCTTCAATATTTACAGAGTTATTGACCTTTGTTTAATTTTCTTGTGTGGAGCATAACTCCATTAGTATTGAAGGGATTCAAATGAAACTTTTCATATAATGATAGAGGACAATGAGAGGAAGTGTAGAGCACAAGGACCACAACTTTTTCTCCAATATTTACGGAGTTATTGCCCTTCGTTTAATTTCCTAATGTGAAGCATTAATTTTCTTGTGCGGAGCGCATCTCCATTAGTATTGAAGGGATTCAAATGAAACTTCATATGATAATAGAGACAATGAGTGGAGGTGCAGAGCACAGGACCATAGCTATTTTTTTCAATATTTACAGAGTTATTTCCCTTTGTTTTATTTCCTTATGTGAATCAGTAATTTTCTTGTGCGGAGCATAACTAGATTTGTATTGAAGGGATTCAAATGAAACTTAATATAATGATAGAGGACAATGAGAGAAAGTGCAGAGCACAAGGACCACAACTTTTTCTTAAATATTTATGGAGGTATTGCCCTTTGTTTTATTTCCTTATGTCAAGCATTAATTTTCTTGTTCGGAGCATAACTCCATCAGTATTGAACGGATTTAAATGAAACTTCATATAATGATTGAGGACAATGAAAGGAAGTGCAGAGCACAAGGACCACAACTCTTTCTTCAACATTAATTGAGTTTAAGGATCAATTGCTCGTTGTGTATTTTTTGTGCAGAGCATAACTCCATTAGTATTGAATGGATTTTAAATGAAACCAAATATATTGATAGAGGACATTGAAAGGAAGTGCAGAGTACAAGGACCATAACTTTTTCTTCAACATTAATGGAGTTTTTATGCCCTTCAGTTAATTATCTAGTGCAGTGCATAACTCCATTAGTATTGAAGTGATTTAAAATAAAACCACATATATTGTTAGAGGGTGTTGAGAGGAAGGGCAGAGTATAAAGACCATAACTCTTTTTGTGGGAAGCGTCATTTCTGCCAACATGTAACTGACATATTGTGTTGCCTTCCTCTGACAAGCATATGCTTGGGGGGCTTACGTCACATCCTGTGACAAGCCTTGTTGTTATCTTAAATTGCAACCATTAAATAAATACTCCTATCCACATGCCATTTTTACAAAACATCTATAGGCCTAAAGTATGTAGAGGTTGTACAGTCATTAAACTTTGCACCCTGAAATGCTAAAAGTTTACAATTCATACCGGGTAATTTGTAAAATACTTTCATTCATAATTTAGAAATGGTATGCATAATTTTTAAACTTTGTTTCTGTGACTCATTGTATTGTAACCAACGGTTGCTGTAACTATGCCTGTGTACTTGTTGGTCACAGTGTACCCAACCCTTGAGATGGATGAGGAGGAGCAGGACCAGGCGCTGAAGTCTCACAGCAGGCAGAGCAAGGATCAGACTTGGAACCCTAAAGGTATGGCCATGTGGTCACCGTTGTTGACCAGATGAACCATTGTCAAGGAGCATAAATGTTAGACCAACATGAACAAATTTACACCTGAACCTATTAGAAAATTCAAGTTCTTATTTTATTACTTGATGTATTAATTTGTTCATGTGAATTAATTGAGTGTATTGTTGTATATCTGTTTGTTAACACCATCCTAGATGAAGGAATTCCATCTTTCATCTATATGTTAACACTTCTAGATAAAGGTATTCCAACTGTTGCTATTTTCAGCGCGTGTGAACATCACTGTGCCCCTGGGGGAGAGGACACACCGGGAGGGCGTGGCCAAGGAGTCCGTGAGGAACAGTCTGGAGGCGTCTGCAGCCAAGATATCGGAGGCACCGGTGAGTGAATGTTATTGAGTTATTGCATAAGTTATCGCATAAGTTACTAGTAGTAGTAAAAGCAGTCACCAAAATTAGCACTTTTGCCATGCAAGCCCAAATTCTTATATTAGTACTTGAGAGCAAGAAAATGACACAAGCCTGCCTTGATAAAACTGAGTATTTGAGCAAGCCTGGTTCAAAATTTACCATTGCGGGGCTTTCGGGCTTGTGCACATTTCAACCACTGTAAAATTCTGCCAGAATCTGGAGGCGTCTGTATCCGGGATACCAGAGGCACCAGTGAGTGAATGTCTAGGCCCCATAGAGGCGCCAGTGAGTGAATGTCTAGGCCCCATAGTGAGTGAATGTCTAGGCCCCATAGTGGGTGAATGTCTAGGCCCCATAGTGAGTGAATGTCTAGGCCCCATAGTGAGTGAATGTCTAGGCCCCATAGTGAGTGAATGTCTAGGCCCCATAGTGAGTGAATGTCTAGGCCCCATAGTGAGTGAATGTCTAGGCCCCATAGTGAGTGAATGTCTAGGCCCCATAGTGAGTGAATGTCTAGGCCCCATAGAGGCGCCAGTGAGTGAATGTCTAGGCCCCATAGAGGCGCCAGTGAGTGAATGTCTAGGCCCCATAGAGGCGCCAGTGAGTGAATGTCTAGGCCCCATAGAAAGCATCTAAGGAAAATGTTAACTGATGTTGTGCTTTAGTGAAGATTTCAAACAAAGTTTCTGTTCGGAAATTAAATGATTACAGGTATGTTAGAAAGGTAGTAAAATAAAAAGCATCTGTTCACTCTTGACTCGAACGAGACATATTGCTGCAAATTGAACTATGAATAAAACGGCCACAGACTTGAGGCAGTCAATGTATATGAAATAATGACGCAATGCATGCAGTGCTTGTTAATTCCTGCTCATCCGCTTTGACTTGAGACAACTGGTAATTAATGACTTACTGACTAACTTATGTTTTAGCATTATAAACTAATACATAATCGTCCGACGACAAAATAATGTTAAAGGTTTTAATGTTATAAATAAATATATATCATCAGACCTTTACAATCTAACATGTTTTAGAATTTTAAATTAATACGTAGTATCAGACATTCATCATGTTATATGTTTTAGTATTGTTAATTTATATATAGCATCAGATATTAATAATGTTATATGTTTTATCATTATAAATTAATATATAGCATCAGATATTAATAATGTTACATGTTTTAGTATTATAAATTAATATATAGCATCAGATATTAATAATGTTATATGTTTTAGCATTATAAATAAATATATAGCATCAGATATTAATAATGTTATATGGTTTAGCATTATAAATTAATATATAAAGCAGATGTAAATGTAATGTTCATATTATATGTGTTAAAACTGTTCAGAAGGTGAAGCGCCCATACAAGAAGAAGCCCAAGCTGGATATGGATGCGGGCCCATCCAGCTCATTCCTGTTGCCCTCCCACTCGGGCTCTGCCTTCAGACCCGGCATCAAGTCACCCGGAACTGGGGGGGATAATCCTCTCAAACGTAAGTGAGGGCTATCCAAAGTGTTGTTTTTCGTATTTGTTAATCAAAAAAGTTCTAAAAAACTACCAATTCTGACATGAAAATATTACATTTAAATACAGTATGTATGCAGATTGTGTCGTCATAAATGAATGAATTTTTTTTGTTACATTTTCATTTTGTAATTACATGTTTGCTGGCAAAATTTACTGATCCAACTACACCTAGTTACTTGTATTCATACACTGTAATGGCGTATATACTGTATATGCAAAGATGCAAACTACAGCATTTACTTTTGTGTCCTAACAACACCAAAACAGCATACAGGTAAATGTAAGAAGTTTATAGCCATACCTATTAGGGATGCAACGGATACCCGAAAATACCCGCATTCTCGGTTCCATAAAAATTAACTCGAGTTCAGTTCCTTATTGGAAAATTCGGGTCGGGTCGGGTATTAAAATAATAGTGCAATTCAACCTTTTTAATCATCGTCATCTTTCTTAAAATTCTGTTTAATCTAAAACCATATTTAACAAATTAATAAGACCCATAAGCCATAGGTGTTTCTATTTGACTGTTTTTTTTTACAAATAAAAGAAAATATTCTGCTGGCACACTTGAATATTGGAGTGCATGGCTGAACGAACGCCACTGAACAGCTTCTATGGACGCCTTAAGCCAAGGAGTCAACTTGATTGAATACATATGTGGCGCGTCGTGAGAAAACCAGTCTTAATGCATGTGCGTAAAGTGTCGTCCCGGATTAGCCTGTGCAGTTCGCACAGGCTAATCCGGGATGGCACTTTCCGCTTTTAAGGTATTTTCTGTTTCAAGGAAGTCTCTTCTAACCATAAATCCACTTTAGGCGGAAAGTGCCATCCGGGACGACACTTTACGCACATGCATTAAGTCCGGTTTTCCCACAACGCGCCTCATATGTGCTCGAGTGCTTTAACGGGACTGAATTTAAACTCAGAGCATCGTTATTTATATGACCAAACCTAATTAAATTTCAAATTTATCGTCAATGAAAAGAAGTGATCAAATTGTTAGAGCGAATGAAACTGACGGTTGGGAGTGTGGTTCTGCAGTATTCATCCTTTCCTGTTCTAGCGCCATATATTTTCACTGTCAAGTTTACGCCTGGAATGACAAATCAATACCTTTATGACTCATATATATGCGTACACAAGAAGCACGTGCATTATCTCCTGCTGAATTATTGCCGTAAACCCTCTGCAAAAGAACTATGCAAATGACTTACCGAACAACTCTGTATTTATCGAAACGAGAATACATTAAACCCTCTGCAAAAGAACTATGCAAATGACTTACCGAACAACTCGGTATTTATCGAAACGAGGATACATTTTTTGAAACAAAGATTATTTCTTAGAACTTAAAAATCCTGTAATACAAATAATCTGTATACATGTATCTTTTGTTGGTTTCCTATTCATTCAGTTTAAATCATTAATAGGAAAAAATTAGATTTGGGGATAAAATATATGTTTATATTCTAGAGCTGGATGAACTGGGCCCTATTCGGCCCAGAATTCTCGTTAACAAACAACAATGTTGATGACAAAAGTCCAGTGAAAAATAACCATTAAGGAAACAGGTTCAGTTCAAACTTCATAGTTCCTTTTGAACAGTACTACAGAACTAATGTCCGATCACAACACATTTGTAGCTCTAATCCTGCTGCAAATTAGTTAAATTCTGATCTAGTTTAGATGTTAGCAGTATTACAATGACAATTAATAAAAGGATATCAGTGAAACTGATGGTTGCTGCCCAACGAGCTTTGTCAAGCAATATAAATGCAATGAGAAGTGCAGATATATTAAAATGATTAAAAATCACGAGGCAGGACCAAATCTGACACCAAACCTGTATGTGAACATGTCACAAACGAGAATAATTTCATTAATCGTCTAATCTTCAGAGTAGAAACAATGTTTACTTATAGGAACAGCCCTCTAGAGGTACACAGTTGATGTGTACTTTTACTTAAATAAATACCCTACCCGACCCGCAAATACCCGACCAGAAAAAAGATACCTGACCCAACAAAAATTTGCTACCCGTTGCATCCCTAATACCTATGTATATACATGTATGCATGTTCTTGATAACTGCAAAAATTTCTTATTTAAAGTTAATGTTTTCCTCTTCCATTCAAGGTACAAATAATGTAAACAAATGTCTAACATATGTGTAAGGCTAGAATTCTGAAATGATTAAACATGGTCTCCTTTCAAATTTCACTACTTCATACTGTTAACTTAATAGCCAAATCATGTCACACATCGCACTTTGACCTCAATTATTGTACCATGCCTTCTGTTATCAGGTAAGAAGCCCAAAAAGGGTGAAGCAACTGCAAAGCAACGTCTTGGAAAGATCCTCAAAATGCACAAGATGAAGATGCACTAACAGGAGGCTGATAGCTTCTGGATCTAGAGTGCATGTTCGCATGTGTTTTCAGCAGGGATTTTATCAAATCTTAATATATTCTGTGTGTTTGTGTATGTAAGAAATCTTGCAATGGAACGATGCAAAAAATGTTTCAACCTTCATCAGCCAAATTTGTTCTCGCACATTCTTACTAGGGTATGAGTTTCTTGTTTTACTTTATTATTGTTTACTTGTCACAAATTTAATTTATTGCATGTTGTGATCTATGCTTTGCTCATATTGTTTATTAACAGAAACTGTTCTTTTAATTGTTTTTTTTTTCAAACAGAGATTAATTTTGAATACAAATGTGGCTTAACTGATTTCTTACAAAAATAAACCCATTTAGCCCTTTGGATTTCAAGAATTATTAATCTACATGTATATGGTGAGTGTGCATAAAAACATATAAAATACAAAAATATTATTCAGTACAAGACATTCTCTTGGTTTTTGTTTTCTGTTCCATAAACTACATGTATAAGACACGAATTTGTAACAGATTTTGTTCTTATATTGAAAACTTTTGTGATTGTTTAGTATACATGTATATTTTACATAAGCGTTTGTAATTTCATTTATTTCATAATTACCAGAGTTTCAAAGTGATTTCAAATTGAAATATTAAGTTGTCACTTTTCTACTGCAGTTATGGGAAATAAATATGGCCAGTCAAATATCGTAAACTATTTATTTTTTGCAAATAAAACTTAAGGCTATTTTGTATCGTTAAATAAAATAAAATTATTTGCTCATTAAATGTAGTGAACTGTGTACCAGTAACTGAGTTATTATTTTGTGTAATTTGCGGTATGAGAACACTGCATACATGCCATTATATGATGCTGCATAAATTTGGCTATGTATTGATTGGTATTCGCCAATAAAACTATCTACCTGTCATAAATACTATGTATTATGGTGCAGATTTTAGTGTTGTAGTGATTGTAAGTCATAACAAAGTAAGTTCAGTATTGTTCATGCATACATGTTGATTTTTACATAATCATTCCATATTCCATCAGCTGGCAAATATGTTACGTGAAATAAGTTACGTGAGGATCTGACATGCTTCTATCATGAGTTATCTGATTGTAACTTGCACTCTTCCAACCAAAATGTGCTGGTACTTTATGTGAACACATTGGTAAACCTAGTTCTTGTTGGATGTCAGTGTTGATATTAGTTTCGTTTTAAATGCGAACATGAACAATTGTAGAACAGATTAATATGTTGCCCTAATATAGCTAAATCTGTCTTTACAGATTGTTATATTAAGAATTGTTTTTGGTGCAAAGTAAAAGGGCATGTTAGTTTTTACTTGTGACCCTTGTTTTGTTCTCGTTTTAGTGATGCCTTTGTTTTCTGCAGTCATTATTATTTGTTATTTTGAAAGAAAGTATGTTGTAGATTTTTTCTCAATGAAAATGAAATATACAGTGTACATAACAATTGTATTCTTTTAAATCACATAATTTTTAGAAAGATAATTATTTTTTATCTTCTACAATTTTGTATGCTTTTCATTGAATAGTATTGTTTTCATATACTGATAGACATGTATGTAAGAGAGTTAATGCAGAGATGCAATACATTTGAATGTTCATTGTTAAGTGCCATTCTATTTATTTTACTAACTTCCTTCTAAGCTAATAATACTTGTTACTGAATGTTCAGTGTTATTTATTCAAATGATTTCAGTGTTGTTTTCCATTTTTTCTGAAGAGTTTGTTATTGTTTTCTTAAATAGAACTTAGACCTTTTAGGTTTGTTGACAATATCTATGTACCCATAGATAGATCTTAAGTGCGAGTGTTTTCTTATTCTTACAAATAGGCGCGTCGTGGGAAAACCGAGCTTAATGCATGTGCGTAAAGTGTCGTCCCAGATTAGCCTGTGCAGTGTGCACAGGCTAATCGGGGACGGCACTTTCCGCCAACAGTGGATTTATGTTTAAAAGAGGACTTGCTTGAAACAGAAAATACCATAAAAGTGGAAAATGCCTTCCTGGATCACCTTGCATAGGCTGATCCGGGACGACACTTTACGCACATGCATTAAGCCCGGTTTTCAAATGACAAGCCTCCAATACATTTCTCACTTTGTTTTACTTGTATTGTTGTGCATTGTATTTTGTGTACTTGTATTGTGTTGTGTGTGGCGGTACTGTTTGAATAAATTAACTTTGTTAAAACTTTCTAAGAAACAAACAAAAATCATGTTCAACAGTTTATGCTATGAATAATAAGTTTTAAAGCAATGAAAATCAAGATGTTTATAAATGCTGAATTTATCTCACGAGTGTTATAAATGCTGAATTTATCTCACGAGTATTATAAATGCTGAATTAATCTCGCGTGTGTTATAAATGCTGAATTTATCTCTTGAGTGTTATACACGCTGAATTCATCTCATGAGTGTTATAAAGTCTGAATTTATCTCACGAGTGTTATACACGCTGAATTCATCTCATGAGTGTTATAAATGCTGAATTTATCTCTTGAGTGTTATACACGCTGAATTCATCTCATGAGTGTTATAAATGCTGAATTTATCTCTTGAGTGTTATACACGCTGAATTCATCTCATGAGTGTTATAAAGTCTGAATTTATCTCACGAGTGTTATACACGCTGAATTCATCTCATGAGTGTTATAAATGCTGAATTTATCTCACGAGTGTTATAAATGCTGAATTTATCTCACAAGTGTTTGCATTCCACATTGCCCTGTAGTTTCTTGTAAATAATGAAGTGTTATTCTGCAATATTTTATATTATTGGAGAGGAAGTACCTCAGTTTAATATGGGACTTTAAAGAAGCTAAATCTTCATTATTGTTTGGTAAGTTTGTCTGAGGTATTTTTGTGTCACCTTTTCAGGCGACACAGGGGTTACTTTGTTGGCATCGGCGTTGTCCCCTTTAGTTTGTGCAGACAATAACTTTAACTTTAGGGAAGTGTTAGTAGGCATTAAAGGAACATTAAGTGGGGTTTTCGGCATAATGGCTCTTGTCATACTTGAGTTATGCCCCGTCAGGCGACACATCCGACTCAAAGAGTTCTTGTTTACAAATTGCATTACTTAGTTACAATGTTGATCATATTCATTTGTCATATGTTGCAGTCAAGTAAGTTGGCAAGTGAGATTCTGTCCAGCGGAATGTAGAAAATATTCATTCCGATTAAAATATGCTGGAGTAAATTCCTGTACCCCTTTTGTTATGAAATGTTGTTTTTTACCCTCAATTTGTGCAAAATATTTATCACAAGGCTGCAATTAGTTTACAACTTGATGGAAATTGAAAAGGTATTAAAGTATTAATAGGTTAGACGGTCAAACTATTAGTGGAGGAAGATGTATTGTCTTTAAAATGGAACATGTCATATGTCTTCATGAAGAGGAACAAATATACATGATGTACATACATGATGTATGTACATCATGTATATTTTAATGAAGTACAAGATGTGTAAAATATGTGCATATGTACATACTTCTTATCGTTTCTTTTGTAATGTATTGTATATACCTCAGTCATTTTCTGCTGTCATCTTTGTAAATATGTAATATTCATGTAAACATTTTATGTAAATACTCGCAGTTGTTGGTAAAATGGACTGTTTCTGAGTGGTATTAAAGGCAAAAGCCAAGTTTATTCGGTTAATGCAAAATAAAGTATTTCAACTTTTAAAAAAAGTATTTGAGGCGCGTCGTGGGTAAACCAGCTTAATGCATATGCGTAAAGTGTTGTCCCGGATTAGCCTGTGCAGTTGACACAGGCTAATGGGGGACGGCACTTTCCGCTTTTATGGTATTTTCTGTTTCAAGGAAGTCTCTTCTAAACCTAAATCAACTGTAGGCGGAAAGTGTCGTCCCGGCTTAGCCTGTGCGCTGTGCACAGGCTAATACGGGACGATACTTTACGCACATACTTTAAGCCCGATTTTCCAATGACGCGCCTCATTTCTGTGTAAGAATTCCTGGCCCCATGTTCACAACAAGTAGATTAGTCTGATTTCAGGTTTGAGATGAATCTCATCCATATTTTTTTAAGGATTAGGCAAAGCATAGTCTCAAAAGTGAATATTTTGAAGATTCTGGGTCCGTACTCCAGAAAAATCTTAAGTGAAATCTCATCCTTAAAATAGTCATTTTTCTTGAGTATTTTATTCTATTTATACATTGAATTCTGCTTATAGTTCACTAATTATCAACCTATTATTGACAACTATTTACCTAATAGTAATTTGATTCACTAATTTATATGAGGCGCGTCGTGGGAAAACCGGTCTTAATGCATGTGCATAAATATGTCGTCCCGGATCAGCCTGTGCAGTCCGCACAGGCTAATCCAGGACGTCACTTTCCGCTTTTATGGTATTTTCTGTTTCAAGGAAGTCTCTTCTAAACATAAATCCACTGTAGGGGGAAAGTGCCGTCCTGAATTAGCCTGTGCGAACTGCACAGGCTAATCCGGGACGACACTTTACGCACATGCAAGTCCGGTTTTCCCACGACGCGCCTCATATGTCGTTTTAAAAATAATACTTTACCCAAATTGGAACTTAAGTGAAAATATTTTGAGATAAACTTAAGATGTTTCTGGAATATGGCCCCTGATCTGGATCTTTAAGTTAAAGGCATTAGCAAGGTGATACCTGTACACATTTTCATAAAATAAATGGAATTTGAACAGTTTGAAGTTCAGTTTGGTGTTTACATTTTCAACGCTAACAGCCTAGCCAAGGTTTCGCGTGTTTTATGTTGTCTAGAATAGCGTGCAGCTCGCCGAATGTAAACGGTGAATAATCAGATTTAATCTGCATCCCCACGAAATTCAGCAGTAAATAAAGCTAGCATTTGTAGACAGATTTAGTTGAAGGATCAGTGTTTTTCAATAAACAGTATCCAGCAAACCAAATGTTTCTGACGTAGGTTATATACTAACGTAAACACATGCTAAGACGGACAATATGATAACCGTTTATTATCACATGCTCGACCTTGTTTTCCATGTAATACAACCATTACGAATATTTTTATCTTACACATGTGTAAGATATTTTGAGCGTTTTCATTGGCTGCATATTTTTTTACTGACCAATCGCACGACGTTATTTTGGTGAAATGTTGTCGTCAACACGAAATAACGTCAATGCAGTAAACAACTTTTAGGATTTATCGACATGCTTTGGTAAGATTAGAAGTTTTTTTTTTCGTTTACAAGCATGTGATAAAAAAGATCTGACACTCGTCATTTCATATCACGTTTTATTAAACTCGTCCAGGAAATTCGTTGGTAAGCTCGCCAAAGGCTCGCTTATGAACAAAATTCCTGAACTCGTTTATAAAATATGATATGAAATGACTACTCGTGTCAGATCCTATATTTGTAGTTTTGCATTTGGCTATTTTCACCTGTTGTGCGGCTTGAATCATGTGTAAACATGGGGGGTTGAAGTTTTTATTACAAACTTTAATACGATTTTTACCTACAATTGCTTCATTGTGACAACTTGCCAGTTTGTAATTGACAACGTTTTGTATCATTTCATTACCGAAATAACTTGTTATTAATGAATTACACTTTATAAATGGCAGCTATTTGCGTTTCATCATTCATTGGATTCAATGAGATAATTTGTCAGTCAGTACGCTGCAAAATAAAAATTAAGAGTTAGCATTTTAGTTTATACTAGAAATTCATTCATTGTTTACCGGAACTGTTGTGTAACATTATTACATTATAATTATTGTTCTGGAAGGGCTTTTGCTGCGTATCATAATCTTAAGATTTTTATTTTGGGGCTTATTTGTTACATACATTCATGCGCATGTGAAATATTTTGTACAAAATCAAGACATTGTAATATACTTTTTTTTATTAATAAAAAAATGAAAAATATGCTGTTGTTTTGTATTGTATTTTCTACCAGGAAAAACACATCACCTTTGAGTTGAATTTATTTTAAAGATTGGATCAAATTGTTGGGGCTAGGCCCGTCTAGCTCAGTTGGTAGAGCACTGGACACTCAATGGGGTTTGTGAGTTCCAACCCAAGAATGGCCATACAACTGGTGTGGGGATTGGTCACACAATAATTTCTACCTCTGATTCAAGTAGGGCAGTTGTCAGTTACTGGCATAAGTACATGTATGTGCTTTTTGCTTAACCAGGAAAAGTGTGAGTAGGTTAACTGGCCGCTTGTTATATGACTGAAATACTGTTAAATACGGCGAAAATCCAAACAAACACATTATTTGGGAAACGTCCAACTTCATTCTGTAACTTGTATCCACATCAGGAAAAGTTCATATATAAACAATGTTTTAAATGTTCTGATGCAGCGAAATATGAAATTAAATTTAATGACATTTTGGTGCATTTTTGCGATCATAATTGAGCAGTGCAGTAACAGATCCAGAGCAAAATAGCAGGGGGCATTTGGCTCCGGTCTGCTGTCCCTCCGGGAACTTCGGGGGCTTTTAGTAATCGTATCGTTGGTCCATCTTCTTCAATATTTATGGAGTTATTGCCCTTTGTTTAATTTTCTGGTGTGGAGTATAACGTCATTAGTATTGAAGGGATTCAAATGAAACTTTACAGTCCGCACAGGCTAATCCAGGACGGCACTTTCCGCCTACAGTGAATTTGTTTAGAAGAGACTTCCTTGAAACAGAAAATACCACAAAAGCGGAAAGTGCCATCTGGGATTAGCCTGTGCGGACACAGTTCATGTATATACAATTACCCGTATACATGATTTCTAGTATGAAATATGAATAAATGCTGATATATGCCAAGTTCAGTTTTAAATGTCATTCTCTTTGAATCTAGTCTAATCTGAAACCGACTGGTTGATATGACATGACTGTGAGCCATTAGAAATTAAACAAGACAATATACAGAACTTCACAGAGGCATTTTATTGACATTTGTAATGCAAGCTTAAGGCAAATACCAGATTACATATGGGGCGTGTCGTGGAAAACCGGGCATCTGCGTAGTGTCGTCTCGAATCAGCCTGTGCAGTGGGTGCAAAATTGCTAACATTATGCTAGCATCTCCACATATTAATAAAAAAAAATGTTTAAACATTATCAAAAAGTTGTTCAGTGGTAACAAAATTCAACCAGAAAGGCATACGATATATAAAATGCTATACAACCACTGTGTTTCAAGAACGAATGTTGTTTTTAATTATAAGAAGACATGCATATATAAAATGCTATATAGCCACAGCGTTTTAAGAACAAACTTTGTGTTATCAAAACTGCTGGACAGTAAACTTCTTTAAAGCCAAAGTTAAATAATCATCATAGTGCTTTCATGCCTATTAAACTGCAATATTGATCTCGAAACATGAAAACAAAAAATAGCACCTCAACAAAAAGATTTGCAATACGAAATATGTCCATTTTAATAATTAATTAAAGATCTAGATCATGATCAGCTGTTTGATGCCTAGTTGTTGAGTTCTAGCTCCCTCTCTACACAGGCTACTGAGATGCAGTGCATGTTGTCCCTGTTTTCTTCGAAGTTCTTGATGGCTCTCTCCCGACTGAACTCCCAGTTGTATAGATCCCTGAAAGCGAGACACAAAGATCAGTCTAGGTTGGAGCTAAGAAATACAAACTAGTAGCCTTTTTTTGGATTTTGCCCCCCCCCCCCAAAAAAAAATACTTGTAATTTTGAAATATTTTCAGAGAAAGTGTGAAAAGGAACCTCATTTTCAAATAATTTCCAATATTTGAGTAGCCATTGGCTATTTTGGCTTCTGATATTGACAAAGATGGTTTATTTTTCCATTGGAATAAAAACAAAATTCCAAATATGAAGTGACAAAACCCTAATTACGTTTGAAATGTGAATTCAAGTTGTAAATCATGTATGGTTATGGATAAACACCATTAAAACACCAAGTTCAACAAATAAAACGCAAGTTAGATTAAGTTGAAGCAGTGAAAACAATCAGTGAGTAATCTTGGAGACAAACACAGGAACAGGACCATTAGTTCCTGCAGAGAATTGAATTGCGTACATCAATAACCTGTGGAGAACTGAATTGCGTACATCAATAACATCCTGCAGAGAACTGAATTGCGTACATCAATAACATCCTGCAGAGAAATGAATTGCTACATCAATAACATCCTGCAGAGACCTGAAATGCGTACATCAATAACATCCTGCAGAGAACTGAATTGCGTACATCAATAACATCCTGCAGAGAACTGAATTGCTACATCAATAACATCCTGCAGAGAACTGAATTGCTACATCAATAACATCCTGCAGAGAACTGAATTGCGTACATCAATAACATCCTACAGAGAACTGAATTGCGTACATCAATAACATCCTGCAGAGAACTGAATTGTGTGCATCAATAACATCTTTTGTCCCCCAAATAAATTGTTGTGTTTGCCGAACAATTCTAAAGTGATCAAACAGTTTGACGTGGTATTTTTCAGAAAAAATATGAAAAAGCTTTTATTTCTGTTTATAATTTGTATAATCAATTAATTATAATATTAATGCTCACTGAAAACCTTAAAACTGAAAATGTTTACAACTTGGCCCATATTCACCCACCCATTCTAAGGCTTAAGAATAAAGAACAGACTTTGACTCAAGAAAATATAGTTCTGCTTTTGAAAATATTGTAGGTCCCTATATTTCTTATGTCATTTCAAATCGTTCTAAATAACAAATGTTATAATTAATTTTGTTTTTTGTTTGTTTGGATTTTTCGCCGTATTCAACAGTATTTCAGTCATATAACGGCGGTCAGTTAACCTACTAACACTTTTCCTGGGTTAGCTGGTTTACCAGTACTGAGTACACACACTTATGCCAGTAACTGACAACTGCCCTACTTGAATCAGAGGTAGGGGGATAATAAGTTATGTGGCCGGGCTGGGAATCGAACCCGCGATCCTCGGATTTGTAGTCCAGCGCTCTACCAACTGAGCTAGCCGGCCGGCTGTAATTAGTCGATGGATATTAAGTAAGATGAAAAATTTACAGCGCTCATACATGTAGAACAGTACAGTTTCATAGAAGTCATGTGACCAACCAATATCCTATGTTCGTCATCGATGCTACGTCATCGATGACGTAATTTGTTCTCGACTTGGTCACTCACGAGTGAGGATGTGTTTTTTGAAATCCAGTGATGGAAGATAAAATTGAGGATTTACTTCGGGAATTAAACGTCAAACTGGATGGACTTAATACAAGGGTCGATGCCTTAGCCCATTTGTGTCAGGAACCGTCAAGTTTACCGCATAATCCGCCTGTACAGGCTGAGGAATTCGCTCATTCTGAGCCAGTCGCAAGCCACGTGGCCTCCAGTCTCGCAACAGCCGGTGCTGCTGGTAGAAATTCGGATATACAAGGGGAATTTCAAACTTTGAGGGACTCTCTTGCTAGGATACAGATTCCCGCTGACCTCAAGGTGAACGATTCTCGTCAGGGAATCCAGGGTAGTGATCAGAGTGTGCTGAATGTGATTGCAAAATGTGGCAAATACAATGAAACAGTGATCAAATTATTGGTGACGATCGAGCCTTCGGAAGTATCGCAAAACACGCTCGATCAACTGTTTACAATTGCTCATGCACAGAGATGTTTTTTACAAAACGAGTATGCATCGCTAATCGTCAATAGTCAGTTCAACAACAACACGGCGAGGCTCTTTAGAGCGTTGCAGAAAAACACTTCCGGTCTCAATCCTTCGTCTCTCGAGACCCTTCAATCAGCTGCCGCTATAGCAGCAGTAAGCAGACCTTCGATTCCATCGTTGCGGGGCCATTTCCAGAGCTTCCGGGGATGAAGCCGTGGTTTCCAAGGAAACGGAGGACGGCAGCCAACAGACGTTTACCAGGCCTTCACACAGCGTTCGTTTCCGTCACGCCCCCCACCCAGAGGTGACTTCCGCAACGCCGATGAGGATTAATTGATGATGAACGTTTTTTTTTAACTTTGAGTGCTAAAGTTACTGTATGCACGCATTTGTACAGACTCACACAGAACTTGACAGTTGATAATTTAGTAACGTTTAACCATGTCTTATGTTTCTTTATGAAACGAACAAATCTTTCAAAAAATATTTATGCATGGGAGCAAATTCAGACTCCTAGTTATGTGCTTGATTGGATTAAAAATGGTGTAACAATTCCATTAGTTAATGACACTGTTTCGTTTCATTGTGATAATCATAAGCTTTCTACTGTACAATGTTGTTTTGTGGATAGTGAAATTCAGCGGTTGTTATTTTTAGGTTAGATTGAACCATGTAACTATAAACCAAGGTCTGTTAGCCTCATAGGTTGTGTTCCTAAAAAGCACAATAAATTTCGGCTCATAACAGATCTTCGAAAATTAAACGCAAACTGCGACGTCCCAAAATTTAGGAATGAAGACATACGGGATGCTGTAAAGCTTTTAAAAGCGTGTGATCATTTTGTTACTGCTGATATTAAAGACGGATACTATCATATTCCAGTACACGCGGCTTCGCGTGATTATTTAGGAATTCAATGGAAGGGAAAATACTATCGTTGGGCCATTTTACCTTTTGGTCTGAGTTGTTCCCCTTATTTTTTTAATAAGACTATTCGGCCTATTGTTAGTTATTTGCGTTCATTAGGTGTTCGTGTATCGGTTTTTGTGGACGATTTTCTGTTGGCTTCAGAAGCCAATACTATAACAGATCATTGTGACTTATTCGTTAACACGTTGTCAGACCTTGGATTTGAGGTCAATTTTGAGGATTTGAGGTCAATTTTGAGAAGTCAACGTTAGTTCCTACGCAAAAAATTAAGTACCTTGGTTACGTTATCACTAGTGATAATAATAACATTGTAGTAAGCGCACAAAGTGCACGGGTTAGTAAATTGAAGCAGCTCATTCGTAAGGCGCTTAAATCCAAACGTATAACCACGCGTAGCTTGGCTAGGCTATGCGGTAAGTGTACCAGGAAAATTGTTTTTAAGGAACGCGTATAGATTATTGTCCACTAGAAAGACTTGGGAGGATACTTTGACTCTTACCGATAAAGTTGTTGAGGAATTTACGTGGTGGCTTCATTCGGCTAGCCACTGGAACGTGCGTGAGATATGCTGTGAGTCAATAGAGGCTCAAGTCATGACGCCTCCCATCTGGGTTGGGGTGCAGTGTTCGATGGGAAGGTCGCGTCGGGAGACAGACTGGAACAAGCGAATTTCGTTCCAGTCGTCGAAAGAGAGAGAACTACTGGCGGTACTTACGGCAGTCAAATCGTTCCTGCCACTATTAAGGGGAAAACGTGTTCAAATCTTAACGGACATTACCGCGGCGGCATACATAAGGCACATGGGAGGCCCGAGTCTTTGTTTATCGCAGATAGCGGTCGCTATATGGGCGAAAGCGATGGCGTATGGAATTTGGCTTGAGTCCGCTTATATAGCTGGGCGGTTGAACACGGAGGCAGATTTTTGGTCGCGCACGCCGGACAAGGCCAACTGGCGACTACATCAGGGTCTGTTCAAGTTTTTGACAAATAATGGGGACCGCACACAATCGATCGATTTGCCAGCTGCCAAAACACACAGTTGTTAAGGTTCAACAGCCGGTACTGGGAACCGATGTCAGAAGGGGTAGATGTGTTGGCTCAATCCAGTTGGGCTTTAGAAAACAATTATGTAAACCTGCCATTTTGTCTCATACATCGGGTGTTACAAGTCCTACAGGCTCAAAAGGCGGTCGCGACCGTGACTGCTCCAGCGTGGAGAGCTCAGCCGTGGTTCATGATGTTAAAACAAATGGCCTCCAATACGCGTACCGAACAACAGAAATACGTGTCGCACGATGGGCGTCCTTCCAGAACCTCGTCGAAACCGGAAGTGGCGCCTGTATGCTTGGTGGGTATATGGCGGCTTAGATTAGTCAATGATTGAAGCTGGTCCTCGGAAGCAGTCAGTAGAATGACTTTTTGTTTAGCGGAGAGTACAATGCGTTCGTACAATAAAGTAATCAATACTTTTAACATATTTTTTAAAAATAACGGTTTTCCGTTTCCGCCATCTCATTCGGGCGCGCTAGCGGATTTCCTATGTGATATTGCTCGTACTTCAGAACGTCATAGTTCGTTATTACAGACAGCGTGTGCGGCAGTTAGCCACGTATACAAAGGTCTTGGTATTAAAAATCTTGCTGAGGCACCAGAGATACACTCTCTGGTTTCTGGTTTAGTAAAGTCAGGTACTACTATCCCTATGAAACGCTCAAAAGCTATGCCGGTTAAACATTTTCACAAATTATTTTTACGTTGGCCTTATGATGACAAGTTGACGATTAAAGAGCTTAGGATGAAAGCTATTGGCCTTCTCGCGTTGACATTGATGTTACGGCCTTCTGATGCATTGACATTGATGTCACGGCCTTCTGACGCATTGACATTGATGTTACGGCCTTCTGATGCATTGACATTGATGTCACGGCCTTCTGACGCATTGACATTGATGTTACGGCCTTCTGACGCGGCACCTAAGGGAATTGTATACACTGAAGAAGGTCCTGTGCGTTTAGTTTTTACCTCGGACCAGATTACATTTACTGACACTGGCGCAAACTTCACACTGTTCGGTATTAAGAATGATACATCTCGAAATGGGTTTGAGTTTTCAATTCCCCAGAAACTGGAGTTAGAATGTTGCGTAATTACCTCCACCGGACCCTAATGGCGTGACACTAATGGCGCCGTTTTCATTTCATTGAGAGCACCTTTTGATGTGCTAAGCGCAGCTTCTATTGCTTGAATTTTGGAAGATGCAATATTTCAGGACGGTCTATCAGGGCAAGGCTTGACAGCGAAAACGTTTAGGCCTACGGGGGCTACATCAGCCATTGAATGTGATGTTATACCGGAAACTGTTTGAAAGATTGGGCGTTGGAAAAATGCAGAAGTTTTCTATCCGCATTATGTGCACGCTCAAACGCCTTGCGATTTCACAGACGTTGTTCTTAATCACGATTAGGCGTAGAGCTACATTATTGGGTAATAATTTTGTACCTTCAACATTTGCATTTGTTTTATGCAGTTTGTTTAAGTCAACTCACATTGGCTTTTCACGTTTATATTGCTAATACTTTAATGTTTGTATGGTTAGAAAATGTGTAATTGTCATCTTTTTTACTTGTCTAGAATTTGACTTGTTTGCTTGCTGTTGTTGTAGTTTCTGTCATTATTTTGCTATGTCCACTTATTAAGATGTCAAGTTTATAATAAAATTTATGTAGTAGATACTGGTTGGTCATGATGATGGAGATTTCACAAAATAGAAGTCATGTGACCAACCAATATCCTATGTTCGTCATCGATGCTACGTCATGGATGAAGTAATTTGTTCTCGACTTGGTCATAGATCAAATAATAACTGTTTATAAGTCAATATTATGCAATGTATATGGGGGTTTATGTATATGTTTCGTAATTGGTGAGTGACAGTTGAGATCATGGCAAGTTTATAATAAAATTTATGTAGTAGATATTGGTTGGTCATTATGATGGAGATTTCACAAAAATAATATTCTTTATTTTTAGTCTTAAGTCCAAGAATAGTTTGGTGACAACGGACCCTGGTCATCGGCTTAATGAGTTTCTAAAATATTCAGCCACGGGAAAAAGATGCCTTAATGAACACCGTCTGAAAAAGTGCAAACACTAAGCCTAATATTTCAACAAATTTAAGCAGACATACATAATAAACAGTCAGCCCTCCTTACAATGACATAATCAGTTCCTGCTAAAATGTGGTTGAACCGAGTTCCTTTTTTTTGGATATTCTGATAATGAGGGTTAACTGTAGTGAATGTGAGTCATGGTGACTCGGCAACATACTTGTATAGACGACCGATGAACTTCATGCGCCCTATCCTGGTGACAAACTCCAAGGCACTGTCCACAATGTCCTCGTACTTGCAATAGATCGCCAGTCGTATCCACCTGAAATGCATGCACAATGAATCGGATTCCAGGGTTCATAAAAACTGTTGAAACCTAAATTCCATTATATTTCCATGACATCGTTCAGTTTTCCATGATACAATCCGAACATACTCGTCAAAATAGTACAATGATATTCATATTTTATTTGATCTACATAATAACATTATTTTTCTAGGCTGATTAGCGCTATTTAGAATACAAAAGAATTTTACCAAACTAGTCATACATGTATCCACGTGACAATAATGCAGCATGGATATAGTTAACAACTTGGGCCTGAGTTTTACCGTATAAAATTTTGAGCTTGCAATTGCAATTTTGCTAAACTACATGGAGTTTTAATCCTCAATTTATACTACTCCCCGATAGTATACACAACTTAATGATAATCAACATTAATCAACAAACTGGTCCAAGAGTTTATATTTTGGTAGATAAGATTTCTGCCATTACCATACCTCCATAACACTTCTGTGTTCTTCACGGAGTTCAGAAGGTAGACTTCTCCCATCTTCTGAATCTTGGCTTGTGACAAAGGCTCCTGAAAAATCAGCAACGACTCACATGTACGGGTACTGCAGCAAAGCAAGCCAAAACACAGTGCATTTAATAGCTCTATTTTTCATCAACATAAACAGCAAAACATAAAACTACATAAATCAGAATATTTCTTTAATAACGAGGTGTGTATGATGCTTAAAAATCCAATTGTTCAATCTGACAATTGAAGGAAATTTATTTCACAAAGCAGAGCTTTGCAGAGGCTGGGAATGAATTCTATGCCACCGGATTTGAGAAAAATATTGGCCAATAATGGTAAAGGAGAGTAAAAATCGGGAAAAGCTTGATTTTAAATAAATTCTGCCAGGTGATGATGCCTTTAAACAGACCCTGGCATGTATGGTCAAAAAACCAAGGCTTTGATAGTATTGCAAGCAATGCAGGAGTCCCCTACCGGTGAAAACCCCTACTAATTAAACATTGTGCAATACCGTCAAATTGCCCTTTATCTGCAGATGTACAAAGTTTCATATTCAAATCCCATTTGTAACTGCAGTATTAAGTTGTTGTTTTTTCTATTTTAGTAACATTGACCAGACATTCGAGTTACTTTTTGAGTTATTGCAGTACTAAACTGACCGAGAGAGCAATCATATAGTCCATTCTGTGTACCAAGTTTCATCATCATATGTTATGTTCTTTTCGAATTATTACAGAATTAGGTTTATTTCTATTTTAAGGAACAGTCATGTGACCTTTGACCTCTGGTGAAAAAAAAGGTCGTGCATAATCCTCACGTTGCCACATTGTCGTTTATATCTATATCCACTTTCATCGAAATAAGTTCTGTACTTTTTGAGTTATAGCAGGAACCAGGTTTTGGGGACGAACAGACAGACGGATGGACAAACATACGGACAAACAGATAGAGAGACACACAGACGGATGGCAAACCTATAGTTCAATCTTTGTACCAAGTTTCATGGTCATATCTTAATATGTACTTTTCGAATTATAACAGTATTTAGTTTATTTCTATTTTTAGTAAAAGTCACGTAACCTTTGACCTCTTGTGAAAAATAAAAGGTCCTGCTTAATCCTCACATTGCTGTTTATATGTATACCAAGTTTCATCAAAATATCTTCAGTACTTTTTTAGTTATCGCAGGATACAGTTTGTTTTAGTTCATTTCTATTTATAGTTACAGTCACGTGACCTTTGATCTCTGGTAAAAAATAAAAGGTCATGCCTAATACTCACATTGCCGTTTATATGTATACCAAGTTTCATCGAAGTATCTTCAGTACTTTTTGAGTTATCGCAGGAACAATATTTTGCAGACGGACGGACGGACGGACGGAGGGCAAACCTATAGTCCCCTCCGGTGAAACACCTGTAGGGGACTAAAAACTGCAAAGGAAAATATTATACTACAACGTATCTGAAGTAATGTGTTCCACAACTGTACCTTCTTTCGTAACTCATCCAAGAAGTGCTCCATCTGTACAGGTACAAAGTCCACGATGTCCACCGTGTAGAAACGATCCACTTCATCGTCTGTGCACTCCACCCAGCGCTTGATCAGGTTGTCTACATCCTCTGTCAGCGACGTGTCATAGCTGCAAACAGCAGGAAACTGAGAATCAGAAACTCATATGGGAAAAACATTGATGAACACATCAATATTATTCAAATTTCCTTTTTATTTTTCATTTACAAGATCTGACATAAAGTCACTGTTTATACTTTTTTTACACTTCCCAAAAACTATTGCGACACACAGGTAATATTTTTCTATCACTTCCTGGTTTGTGGCAAATAATCTGTAGTAAGGTGTTTAGAAGCACAGGAAATTATGCAGGTTTTCTTCCCGAAGTATGTTGTAAAATCTGTTGTTAATGTTGCTTTAAATTGACCTAGAGAGTTTAATAGCACATGTTAAAGCAAATGCAAATTTAATAACTAATACCTTATTCTAGAATAACTCACTAGATAACCTCTTTATTTATAGGAATTTTGGCAGCCTAAGAATCAATGAGCGCATCTCAACTTAACTATAAAACTTTGGCAGCCTAAGGATAAAAGTACACAGCCAAACTACCGTAAATTCTCGCGTATTCCTATATGCCCCCGCGTATAAGACGACCTAAAAATTCAAAGCATAATTTGTGGAACAAAAATTCTGCAATTTAAAGCTTCTAAACGCTTTTTAACACATCAAAATTTCGCATCCATTGTTTACAGAACGCTGAAAATATTTTTGTTGTGAAAATCGCTTGCTCACAATGCTCATGTATTTCGTGTAAATCCTTTGTTCTGCTGAAAAGCAAGCACAAATTATGCTGCCTGTACAACGTCACATCATCTGCATGGAAAGCGTGGGTGTATTGATTGCTATACAAAGATTTGTAGCGCAGAGAACATTGAAATCTTTACTTTTGGTTAAAAGTTTCGTAGCGTATTTTAACAAAACTAGGCATCATCTAGTATATCGAGAAAGATGAGAAATTGACATTTTCTCTTAAACAGAAAACAATCAATTACGCCTTATCTATAACGCTATGGTCGTTCAGATAGGTCAGTATTGATCCGTGATATGTACATTGTATACACCTCCACGTGGACGGTGTGTTATTCGGGTGCCAATTAAGCGACTGCAGTGAAAGGACGTTGTCAAGGGTGCAACACGCGATGTAAGCTGATAACATAAAACTGTTGCCCTTTGATGTTTGGCGAATCTACCTTTTTAAAACAATACGCCCATCAGTGCCCCTGTCGCTTACACTGTGTAAACATGCTTCTAAAAAATATGCGCGATTTGATTGGCTAACTGGTTAGCTGAGATAATACCGACTCCACCTACGGAAAGATTTTATCTATAATTGACATGCTGCTGCAGTAGCTAAACAATGGAACGTGTTGACAGCGAGGTAAATCGGGATAAGTATTGGAACCATGCGTGTCCAACCGGATTATGACGCGTCCTAAAATCTGACCCTGGATTTTATGGCGTCCTTTTTGGAAAAGAACTTTGAAATTTAACAGATATCTATTATATACTACATGTACTTTATTTAATAAATACATTTTTGATAAAGGTATATATGATTCATGGTGTAATGGAGCGATAGTCCCTATTTTAAAAAAAGGAGACAAATCTGTTGCTACTAATTATCGAGGAATTACCTTAGTAAATATAATGGCTAAAATATTCTCACTTACATTGCGAAACAGAATAAATTCATGGTGTGAAAATGATAATATATTTAACACAGGACAATTTGGATTTAGAAATAACCGTAGCACCATTTACTGTATGTTTACACTGCACACTATAATTCAAAACATTATTAATAATAAATCAAAACTTTATTGTGTTTTTATTGACTATGAAAAGGCATTTGACACTGTTATACACGAAGCGTTATGGTTTAAATTGGTGAAAGCAGGTATAAGTTGCAAAATGTTAACTATGATAAAGTCCATTTATCGAAATGTAAAATCTTGTGTAAAAAATCATAATGATATGTCTTCTTCTGATATATTTGATGTAATACTAGATGTCAAACAGGGTGAACCTTTATCACCATTATTATTTATTTTATTTATAAATGACATTAATGATTGTGTGAATTTTAATAATCTAACTGAGAAACACTAACGCTAATTATCTATATAAATGTTGTTGTCTGCTGATGATATTGCTTTGTTCACTACAAGTCCAGAAAGTTTGCAACTACAGCTCAATGCGATTCATCAATATTCTTGTAAACTGAGTCTGAAGATTAACGTCAGCAAAACTAAAATTTGTAGATTTGAAAAAAGAAAAAGTAATTGTACATTTAAATGGACTATTAATAAAGAGATTGTTGGTTGTTGATGAATTCTGTTGTTTAGGCATTAAACTACACTTTATGGGTTATACATCAAAAGCAGTAAAGTCACTCAATGAACAAGCCGTAAAGGCATATAATCATTTGTATATCTTTAGTAGAGCTCAGCTAAACACTAAAACAAAACTCTTGCTCTTTGATTCCTTAGTTGTCCCAATTATTTTATATGGATCTGAAATATGGGGAATTTACAACATTAAGGAAGTTGATAAACTACATTTTAAATTTTGTAAAAGTTTATTAGGTGTACGCCCCCAAACATCAAATATTGCTGTCTTAGGTGAACTAGGAAGATTTCCTCTTTCAGTTATATGCAAACAACGTGCCCCAAACTATTGGATCAAAATTAAACAAAACCCCGAGTCTCTTATGGATATTGTTTACACGGAACAATGCAACTTCTACAACAAAATTTTTAGAAATGGCACTAATAACTGTAATTTATGGTGTGTGTTTGTTAAACATGAGTTAGATCATTTAGGATACGGAAATATATTTAATGTTTTGACTGAAAATTGTAATTACACTAATAAGATCAATCAGAGGTCAAAAGATCAGTATATCCAACATTGGCCCGATACAAATTATAATCAACCTAAATTAGAGTATTATCGAATGTTTAAGTCTGAATTCCAGTATGAACAATATTTAGATTGTATTATTAATAAAACTCAAAAGCAACAATTAGCAAGATTTAGATTAAGTGCTCATAAATTAGAAATTGAGAGTGGTAGATACACTCACATAGCAAGAGAAGAACGCAAATGTAAACTATGTACCTTAAATACTGTGGAATCTGAATATCACTTCCATCTCTGTTGTCCAACTTATAGAGATCTTCGCACAAAATATGGTATACCATCCAACTGGCCTAACCTTACGAAATTTAAAAATATTATTTCCTGTACAAATAGTTTAGTAATCAACAATGTTGCCAGATTTATCACAGATGCTATGAACTCCGTGAGGAAACACTACAAGTTTTAGCAGTTTCTTAATGTTTACTTTGTTTCACTTGATACTGTATCTTCCATGTATAGTTTGAACTGATATAAGTGCATTGTTTATTTCCTAATATTTTCATGTATATTTCTCTTGTATACTTCATATTCAAACAGTTATTATTGCATTGCATATTTATTTAAATAGACTGTATTTGTATGAACTACTGTACCTTGACCATATGTCGTGAGGTTATATATTAATGGTCAAAGGCTGTTTGCCGATATACCAATAAAACTTGAAACTTAATGAAACTTTTGAAAAAAATCCCAATATAAAACGTATTGGATACAAATATTTGCTTCGAAAAGTGTTTAGTGATATCGATCAAGCATCTATTCAAAATGGCCGCCAAAATACCACGAATAATATTTATGATAACAAACTTGGATTTTTGCTTATATTCGCATATAAGACGCACCCAAAAAACGATTCACATTTTGGGTGAAAAAGTGTGGCTTATACGCGAGAATTTACGGTATAAGATTTCAGCAGCCAAAGAATAAAGGTCCAAAGAATAAAGGTCCAAAGCATACCAGTAACTTAAATATTTCAGCAGCCTAAGAATAAAGGTCCAAAGCACACCAGGGGCCATATTCCAGAAACATCTTAAGTTTATCTTGTTTCACTTAAGTTCCAATTTTTGTAAGGCAACATTTTTAAAACTACATATAAAATAATGATTTCAAGTACGGTTAAGTAAATAGTAACTAATAATAAATTGATAATTTGTGACCATTTAGCAGAATTTCGTGTATACGTGGAATAAAATGTTTAAGAAAAATGAAGATTTTAAGGCTAAGGATAAGATTTCACTTGACATGTTTTAACTTAAATATTACGCAAACCTAAGAATAAAGGTCCAAAGCACACCAGTAATTTAAATATTTCAGCAGCCTAAGAATAAAGGTCCACAGCACACCAGTAACTTAAATATTTCGCAAACCTAAGAATAAAGGTCCAAAGCACACCAGTAACTTAAATATTTCAGCAGCCTAAGAATAAAGGTTCACAATTAGGGAGCCTAAGAATAAAGGTGTACAGCCTGCATAACCAGGTGTACTTACTTTGGTTTCACTGGCGGCATGCCGGTTCCAAACAACCATGCATCCCAGTCTACCTCGTCAAGCTTGCCTTCCTTCACCTGAACATACACACATACTGTGATAACAGGGTTTCTGAATTGTGCTGAGGTAACCAATCATGAAAATAAAAACTTAAATCAAAATGCTCAAGAAACATGACGTGTTTCCGTGACCATCCTGGCCCTGCGACTACTAAAGAACTAACATAGTCTTAACTTTAAACATTGAACAATAGAAATGGGTGTTACATGAACAGCTCTGAATTTCATTGGCCAATATTTTAGTTTGACATTAGGGTCTTTAGAAGTCATGGGGCCAGTGTACACAGAAAGGTTGATAGACCTATTAATGGTTCGCAGGGTTGGTGAATAGTGATTTGTAATATTTGCCCACTTACTTTCATAGAAAATTATTGCATTGGTAATGGCAGCTACTTCTTACTTTTTCAATGAACAAGTTTGTCACTTTGAAACACAAATCTTTGTTGTCAATCTAACCAGTAGGTTACACACAGCCAGAGTGACCAAACTTTATTTTATAATTACCAGTCTTCTATACAATATCAAACTACTGTAATCCACATACTAAGTCAACATATGTGAAACAGAAGAATGGTAAGGTATTGTTTAACGTAACCTGTTTACAAAACAGTTGGATAGAGAGTTTCATAAAAAAATGGTTTCTTTACCACATCAGCAAAGTACTCGAGGAGGAATTCCTTCCAGTCGGCCGTGGTGATCGATTGGAACTTGAAGTGCTGGATGTACGCTTGCAAGAACGGCTCAAACATCTCTGTAATACCATACATTCATCATTGTAATACCATACATTCATCATTGTAATACCATACATTCATCACTGTAATACCGTACATTCATCACTGTAATACCGTACATTCATCACTGTAATACCATACATTCATCATTGTAATACCATACATTCATCACTGTAATACCGTACATTCATCATTGTAATACCATACATTCATCATTGTAATACCATACATTCATCATTGTAATACCATACATTCATCATTGTAATACCATACATCTATCACTGTAATACCATACATTCATCATTGTAATACCATGCATCCATCACTGTAATACCATACATTCATCATTGTAATACCATACATTCATCATTGTAATACCATACATTCATCACTGTAATACCATACATTCATCACTGTAATACCATACATTCATCATTGTAATACCATACATTCATCATTGTAATACCATACATTCATCACTGTAATACCATACATTCATCATTGTAATACCATACATTCATCATTGTAATACCATACATCTATCACTGTAATACCATACATTCATCATTGTAATACCATACATTCATCATTGTAATACCATACATCCATCACTGTAATACCGTACATTCATCATTGTAATACCATACATTCATCATTGTAATACCGTACATTCATCATTGTAATACCGTACATTCATCATTGTAATACCATACATTCATCACTGTAATACCATACATTCATCATTGTAATACCATACATTTATCATTGTAATACCATACATTCATCATTGTAATACCATACATCCATCACTGTAATACCATACATTCATCATTGTAATACCATACATTCATCATTGTAATACCATACATCCATCACTGTAATACCATACATTCATCACTGTAATACCATACATTCATCATTGTAATACCATACATCTATCACAGTAATACCATACATTTCATCATTGTAATACCATACATCCATTACTGCATGCGATACATGTAATAGCATTTAAAGACAAGTTGAACTTTCACAGTAATGTCCTACATCCAGTGTTCATTTTTATTTTCAAAATAACATATTTCTAAAAACCACATAATAAATCATGTCACAAACATTGTGCAGGAAATTATAAATGTGTCCAGAGACACGGATGCCCCCACCTATGCAGCATTTTCTATATGGCGCCGCTGTGTCTATATGCATACAAATTATTTTGTAAAAGGAGAATTGTCCTGTTATATTGTACTTTTTGCTAATGTATTCTCTTATTCTGTGAAGTAAGTTGAGGTACAACAAATTTCAGTAGTTTTAGTCCTGACAAAAAATTCATAAAAGGTAGTAATTAAAACATTTGGGCAATTATGAGTTATGTTTCTTGCATGCTTCACTATCTCGTGCTATCTTAAATCATTCTGTCAAGAATCAACAAAATGCCTTTCATCATTTTTGAATTAGTATCATGAATAAAGGGAAAATGTTCACTAACTCGCAAGTCAGATTCTTGCATGCGACACACCATCTGGGCCCGTATTCTCCAACCCATTCTACTTAACAAAAAAGATTAGACTTACACTCAATAAAAAATATTTGT
The DNA here is from genome assembly GCA_027627225.1 of Congeria kusceri. NCBI lineage: Eukaryota > Metazoa > Mollusca > Bivalvia > Myida > Dreissenidae > Congeria > Congeria kusceri. The sequence goes on along the minus strand of CM051035.1, from coordinate 52,385,365 downwards.
TCGTTCGCAAATATACTGGATTATGCAGATGCTTATGACACTGATGGCAAGAATAAATTATTCTGAATAAAGAATGCTTAATTTTGCTTAGGTAAATACCAAGTTTGATTCAAATTAATAGCGTTTTTAGAACAAAACAGATTTAAGATTATTCTTCATTCTTAAGTCTTAAATCTTAGAATGGTTTGGTGAATATGAGGCCTAGTGATGGTGATCATTTCTGCCAATTTATCTGAAAATCCCTGCATGCATGACAATATTATGATCTGGACAATTATTTTACTTAGACCTCGATTAGTGACCTTGACCTTTTGTCTACAGACCTGGTTCGTGCACGCCACATGACGTCTTATAATGCTTATCACTTCTGCCAAGTAATTTGAAAATTCTTCCCATGCCAGACAAAATTATACTTTGGTCAAAGTCAATGGCTTAAACTCTTAAATCTGACCTTTCACCTTTAAGTGTGACCTTGACCTTTGACCAAAGGACCTTGTTGCACGCCACATGCCGTCTCATAATGCTCATCACTTTTGTGAAGTAATTTGAAAATTCTTCCAATCCGGACAAAATTATGCTCTGGACAGAGTCTTATGTTATTAATTCTTATATTTGATCTTTGACCTTTAAGTGTGACCTTGACCTTGGACATAGTTCTTGCGCGTGAAACACCATCTTATAATTGGTTATCACTTCTGTTAAGTTATTTAAAAATCCTTCAACATGTTCAATGCTGGACAAAGTTATTGCCTGGACAAGAATCTTAAAATATATACATATACTTCACCTTTGACCTTCAATTATGACCTTGACCTTGGACCAAGGCACCTGGTTCTTGCATGCGACCGACCGCCTCATAATGCTCATCACTTCTGCCAAGTTATTCCCTGCTGGACAACATTATGCTCCAGACAGGGTCTTTGGCTAAAATTCTTATATTTGACCTTTGACCTTGACCTTGGACATATGGACCTGGTTCTTGCACACCACACACTGTCTTAACATTTCTGCCAAGTTATTTGAAAATCCTCCAATGGACAAAGTTATTGTCTGGACAAGAATCCAAACATACGTTTGCACGTAATACACGAAAAGGGTAAACACTATATGCCCACCACCATCATTTATAGTGGGGGCATAAAAATCCCCACCAATTGCCAAACCAACTAGTACTACTGCTTACCTGGCCCTCCCAGGAGCTGCTCAAGATAGAAGAGCAGGGCGTGTCCTTTCTCGTACGGGATGGAGGTGAAGGCGTCGTCGGGGTCCACCCCCTTCATGTCCATCACCAGCTGGGTGTACGGGTTGTCTGCCCCTAGGCTCTCCACCTGGCGACAGAGGACAGGGTCATAGGGGGAACTGGGGCTGTATTAATAAAGCTCCTTAGCAAACACTTTGGGAAACGTCTTATACATTTTCTGTTATGGTTCAATTTGCTGTAAAATGATTTATTCTTGAAAAAAGGGACAGAAGCTGCTAATTTCACCTTCTTTCGAATACAATATTTTTACAAAGAAAGTTCATTAGATAGTTTCACTTAAGTATAACTAAGTGAAAGGAGCTTTATGAAAACTGACCCAGGTCTATATGGCATTAATATACTTTTATGTGAGAGAAGGATGCATCAGGTAAATTGCATTCACCTTTGAATTAAGAAGTACAAGTTACAAAACCTCTTGCTGTCTAGAATGCAAAGTCCAAAAGTAACGTAGTTGTAATATTAAATAACGCATTCAACTTTATGTTGTAGATTATTCACTGGAACAAAAGAAAATCAACAACTGAATCCAGTTAACCAAGTCAACTAGACATTTCCCCAAGGTATTCCTCAGTTCAGAAAACTAGGAATCAAATGATAAAGCCCATTAAGCGGCAGTGCAATACTATTATGATACAAGAATGCCAATCAATAACGCAATAATTAAGATCAGTCGTTGTTCACTTGCTCTCATAACCACTAGTTCAGTGAACATTCTGCATTCAAACTGGTGATCTATATTTAACAAATAATTTTCGATTTCCAGTTGTTTATCAGCTAATAAACAACGATTTGTATTTCTGATGCGTAGGAATTAAACCACGAGGGCGTTAATATTTAATATACCACATCAAAACGAAAAATTGTTGTTTGTTTGCCCATAAACAACGATAATGAAAATTATTTTGATTCTAACATGACCTGACCACATTTTCTGCCACTAACATAATAAACAAATAATGGTCAGTCAATAAACTATGATATTCATAAAACCTGAAGAAAACAAGATTCTGTGTTTGATAAACACACATGCACCTGGTTGGTGCTGGATAGCCCATTTCTTAGTCTAAATAAGGTCAAGGTCAAACTGAGGATGGGTGGATTGCGAATAGTCATCAGTAACAACTGTGTAAATATCCAAGTGTTGTAGTAAGCGGTGTTGGTGCTAGACGAAACTGTAAAATCGACTTAACCAAGAAATGGCACTTTTAAATTATTATTTGTCCAAATTAGGTGAATTTGTCAAGGTCAAAGTGAGGTATGGTGATATGGGTGGATTGGGGACGGTCATAAGCAACAACTGTGTAAGTATCCAAGTGTTGTAGCAAGCGGTGTTGGTGCTAAAAGAAACTGTAAAATCTAGTTAACCAAGAAACAGCCCATTTGAATTATTCCAAGTGCAAATTAGGTCAAGGTCAAAGTGAGGTTGTGTGATATGGGTGGATTGGGAATGGTCATAAGTAACAAATGTGTAAATATCTAAGTGTTGTAGTAAGCAGTGTTGGTGCTAGAAGAAACGGTAAAATCTAGTTAACCAAGAAATGGCACTTCTAAATTATTACAAGTCCAAATAAGGTCAAGGTCAAGGTCAAAGTGAGGTATGGTGATATGGTTGGTTTCGGGAAGGTCATAAGCAACAACTGTGTAAGTATCCAAGTGTTGTAGCAAGCAGTTTTGGATGCTACACGAAACTGTAAAATCTAGATAACCAAGAAACAGCGCATTTGAATTATTCTAAGTGCAAATTAGGTCAAGGTCAAGGTCAAAGTGAGGTTGGGTGATATGGGTGGATAGGGAATGGTCATAAACAACAACTGTGTAAGTATCAAAGTGTTGTAGTAAGCGGTGTTGGTGCTAGACGAAACGGTAAAATCTACTTAACCTTGTCGCGGACAGACGGAAGGACGGACAGGACAATCACTATATGTCTCCCTCATCAAGATGCATATAAACTATTACACACATTAAAAAAAAAAATATGTCATTGCTTCAAAGAAACAGATTTCCTGAATGCTATAAAAACCTTAACATTTCTTAAAACTTGTTGATAGGGAGGAACCAAAATTATAAGTTCATACGGTTTTACTTTATTTACATGTAATTGGGCAGTTAAAATGTGTCAGCATTAACATCAGTGATATGTAAATGAGTAGTTATGTCTTTATTTTAGAATTATTTTGCCTCAGCATTACATTTACAAAAGGATTTAGTATCATAACATCAGTTAAATCACATAATACGACATTTGCAATAGTGGATTCAGCGATGAAACCAGAACGGACACACTGTGAACTAGAACTGAAATCCGATGTTGAGGCATTAGCAACTTTAGCAATTTACTGTGGCCTGGAGTTTGTTCCACCCACACAGCGACTTGAACTGGTGTAATTTCTCTCCACCTCTAATAATCCCATCTATCTTTCGTTTAAAAAAACATAGTGTTGCCCTCATTTAACCTGCCAAATATTTCATACTGGGTGTTAGCAATGACCAAGAAAGTAAACTGTCAAACTTACGCAATCGTGAAGTTCATTCCATCCGGTTAGTGACTTGAACTGGCGCAATTTTTCACCACCCCTCAAAAGCCCATCGATCTTTCGTTCAAAAAACATTGTGTTGCCTTCATTTAACCTGTAAAAAACTGTAACCAGTGTAAAAGCCAATCCCACACAAGCGCATGTTCATATGTGAGTTGCCAGTTGCAAGTTTTCAAATACAGAGGAACTTTTCAGTCACAATAATCAGCCACAGTGGTTACAAGTTTCATTTAATAATATTCATATTTAATTGGACTTACAGCGTACAAACGTTTTTTAAATGTATTGAAGACTTTCAATAGTGTCAATATTGTTGAAAAGTTTGGTAAAACTAATAAATGAAACAAAACTTATTCAGAGAAATAATCACATATTACATGACACAATTTTGTCTTATTTGAAGTAGCATTTTTATTTTGCAATGTACACAATATCTATGTAAAGAAAGCTCCACTGATGCACCGTGATGTTAAAATACATCAGATTACATGTACACAATAATTCTAGATTCTAGACATGGAAATGAGGCGTGTCGAGGGAAAACAGGGCTTAATGCATGTGCGTAAAGTGTCGTCCCGGATTAGCCTGCGCAGACTGCAGAACGACACTCTCCGCTTTTATATTATTTTCTGTTTCAATGAAGTCTCTTCAAAACATAGATCAAATGTATGCGGAAAGTATCGTCCCGGATTAGCTTGTGCTGACTGCACAGGCTAATCCATGAAGACATTTTACGCACATGAATTAAGCCTGGTTTTTTCAATGACACGCCTCAAATATAATTTTAGTGCTATTCCACTCTACATAGAAAAATCTGATTCATCAGAAAATAAGTTTTTTGTAATTTTTGAAACACCCATTATACTGTTCATGAAGCATTATAAACAAGAGATGTTTAAAAGCAATGTTTAAAATATCAAGTTTGGTGATGATCAGATGAGAACTTTTGGAAATAGTGAGCGCAAACAGCTAAAAGGGCCAATTTTAGATAAATTAAGGGCCTTAACTCTGCAGTTCCTATTGTGTTTTGGTTGATCATCAAACCTCAAACATTTTTATCAAGTTTGGTGAAGATCTGATAAAAACTGTTGATGTTGATAGCAGAAACAGCTTAAAAGGCTAATTTTAGATATTTCAAGGGCCACAACTTCACAGTTCCTTGGGTGTTTTGGTTGCTTATCAAACTTGACCAAGATATTATGCCCACATAGATGTTCAAAAAGTTCGGTGAAGATTGAATGAAAACTGCTAGACTTATAAATTGGAAACAGCTAAAAAGGCCAATTTATGATAATTCAAGGGCCATAACTCCACAATTCCTGGAGCGATTAGGCTGTTTATCAAAATTTGCCAAGATATTATTATTACAAACATTTTCATGAAATTTGGTGAAGATCAGATGAAAACTATTGGACTTAATGAGCAGAAACAAAGCTGGTACCGACTGACAGACATACCGACCAACATCAGCAAACCAATATACCTTGTCATCTTCGATGGGGGGCATAACAATTTACTGAGATTTCCACAACAAACTTTAGCTAAAAGAATCCTTAAACAAAAGTCAAATTTCATATCAAACGATCAAACAGATTAATTTAAATACATAATGAAAATGTGTTTAACCAAGCAAGACAGAAATCTGCATATAAAATAATATTTATGTTATATTTTGTGAAGTATAATGTCAGTGCAGAACTGAGTATTACCCTATCATTTTAAAAATATTTGCATACTGAGTGATATAATTGTGTACTTGAAATTATGTTACAGCATTCACATATTTTGACTGATCGGCATAAACAAAATAAGCAAACTAAAACACACACATTCCATCGATATGCCTTACTACCATGAATGAATGATGCGGTCCTTTTTATAGTATTCAGTATATGAATTAAGTTTTGTCAGTCATTAAATTTTTAATTTATTAGTAAATGGTGTTCACGAATTGGGTATTTCTGCACACATATGCCTTATCTGTTGCTATATATTAATTTTTAAAGTATGAACAGTTATGTGGTTGTGACGAATATCTGATTATAACATTATGTTGCTACATGTATGTGCTGGCACTTACCAGAAGTGGTTCGGGTTTTTGTTTGTGACCAGGTTTCCCGTCCAGCTGTGAGCTATTTCGTGAGCTACGACGTCGGCCAGCGAGCGGTCACCTGCCTAAAGAGTGGAGAGGCAATCATAACTTTCTAAGCATACTGATCAACCAAATTTTTAGCATAATTAACAATTCCATTTGTTTCATATTGTTAAGAATTTTATCTACAGATAAGATATGAACTTCCCGTAGAAATTACTGTTAACTCTTATTTTCTAAGAAGTACAAATGAAATGCACTAATTTCCTGTTTTCAACTCTACATGTATATCAAAGTGTGTGTGTATGGTCTTACAATAAACATAGTGTCACAAATACATATAATCAAATAGTTAATTAATTTGAATTATTCTATACTGTAGTAATTCCTTTGTCATTTTTATGTTTTTCTGTTTGCTTTCTTGTTATTTTGTCACTTTCATCTGCTTATTATGAAAAGAATCGATGTACATGCTAATTTAAACAAAAAAAATTCAATCTCTAAACTTCTTGGTACCAAATCAAGACAAACTAATACAGGCATAACTCGGAAATATTTATCAGACACTTGCACAATTTAACACATGAATTACTTCCTATATTATAATGTCTCAAGTGTGTGCGCACTGATACTGTAGCCATACGCATAAGTCATATAACAACTGTCTTTTCAGCCACACATATCAAAATCGTTTGCAGGGCTCTCACTCCACAATAGGGGAATGGCGAAGGGGAATTTTCCCATTATACATCTTGTTACTTTATGAAACCTTATTGTATATTGAAGCCATTATACAACTTGTTAATTTATGACATGTTGCTGTACATTGAAGCCAATATATAAGTTGCTAATTGGCATGCCATGGTTCAGCAAACACTTCACAAGGTTAAATTGACAAGACAATAGGGAATTAGAAGCCTGTGAAAACAACTGTCGCAACCTGGGAAACATTAAATGATAATGGGTGTTAAATAGGGATTTAGCTAAAGCGGAATGGCAGTGCGGCCCGCCCTTCCATTTTTTTAGCCCCGCCCTCTTGCCCTTTTCCTCCACCCTTTTTAAGATTTGCCCGCCCTCCCTGTGTACTTTTTGTCATTTGTGTCAGAACAGACACGCCCAAACGCAATTTTATTGGCTACTTGCGCATCTTGGCAAACACATCTTGGCCTAAAGGATCATTTACGTATTGTCGCGACATGTATCATTAATCAGCATGTCATGACCATGCGACATCAATTATCAGTTACCGAATTAATGGTAATTTAGTGCCGATTGCGGTGCTTCTGTAAAGGATTTTTTGCAGCTGTTGTTGGTGAATGTCTAATTATGTTATTTTACCAAATTTTATTCATGTTATTGTTGTTGGTGAGGTGGATTTTTTACTTATTATAATAATTTACTTTCTTAAAAAACGTTATCAGTGCAAACTAAATTTCAGATACGCATACATAATTACCTTGCGTGCAAAAACACATATTACTCCAAATTGAATTTTAATATTCAATAAGTTTTATCTCCAGTTTAAGTCCAATAAATGTATATTTCGTCACTCCCATTTAAATATCCATCTTATCCCATGCAACAAAACACCTGTCTGATTCTTTTGACACCCTTGACATTTCACCTAAAACGCTAATTCATTAATGCTCTATTGATAGTGCTTGCATTGTTCAGGTACAGTAGTGTTGATGGATGCTTTTCTTCACTGCTACAAACCGCTAGAGAATGGCCCCAGCTCGGCAGTCACATCGAAGAATTTTGAAGTCAAACCGACACCATTGCTAAGGACGTTACTAACGGCTCGCAGATTTAGAAGCCTGGTTAATTTATGACGTCGCGCTTTCACTCTTCTCAGTTGTAACAGGTGTTATTGTCAATGACTGTATTTTTTTTACGGATTTTATTGTTTGTTCAAATTGGAAATTTGATTGCAAGGTAATTAGAAAATTGATGCAATGATTTTCTTTAATGAAATAACTATGAATTTAATATGAAATAAATATGAAAATATAACTAAAATTATAAAAAAAATCCAGTGGCATTTAAGTATGTAAATAATATATATGCTAAAATCGTCTTAATAATAATAATAATAATAAAAACAGTATTTCTATCTTTTGAAATGAAAAGTAAGGATTGCTAAATATTATTATGAATATAATTAATAATAATAATAATATCAATAATATATACATATATCTATATATAATAAATAGATAATTATTATAACCCAGCCATTTTTCGCGAAAAGGCCCCCCCCTGCCCTTTTTCAGGACCCCCTGCCATTTTTTTAGTCTGGCTAAATCCCTAGTGTTGAATGCATATTAGTACCTGTCCGCTAACATAGAGACACACAAAATAAATGTTTTGGCCAATTTTGAGGGTGTCTGAAAACAGAGAGTGTCTGAAAACATAGAATAAATACAGTATGTTCATGCAACATTGTCAAGTTATTGTTTCCAAGCTAAATGTATGTCTACGTACCAGCAGTGTGGGTGATACAAACGTGATGCAGGGATTCTCCATGCCACCGACAGGGAAGCTGGGCGGAAGAACCAGCAGGTCGTACTGACCCCATACATAGGGACCCAGCAGCTCTTCTGCCACTTGTAGCATGTTTTCACACTTAAAACAAGAGGGAACCGATCAGATAAAAAAAACAGAATTCCTGCTTTATGACTGACAATTTTGAATAAATGACTTTACAGAATAAAATATATGTAAATAGCAGGACAAGAAAGTTGTCCAGGTACTGAACCTATGGTAAGTAGATTTTCATGAAGTAGTTGCCAAGAAATACTCACTAATATGACAACAGAGTTTGAACATCACAAACATGATATAAGAAGATACAAAGTTTCAGACAGATGGCTAATTGACTGGCCCATACCTCTGCGAACTCCCATGCTGCCTGCTCCACTAACTCTGGCTCTGACCACACCCGCGTGCGAGGACCTACATCCCTGTATGTGATGTCTCCGCACACGATGGCCATGAGACAGCTGGGCATGGGGATCTTCTGTCGGAAGTTGAACTCTGTCCACGCTGGGTCCCCCTCCACCTCATTCACATCTTCATGTAGTGCACTCATCAGCACTTTTAAGTCTGACGGAGCAGTCACCTGTAGGCACGGTAAATATGGTAAACAATAACGGCACTAGAGTTACATGCAGATTTAAATTCCACCATATATTATAATTACAACAACTGAATACTCGCTATGTTGGCATTGTCATTAGTGAAAATAGCCAAAGTCTTCAAAAATCAGAAATTTCAATCGATCGGCTAGCTCAGTTGGTAGAGCGCTGGACTACAAATTCGAGGATAGCGGGTTCGATTCCCAGCCCGGCCACATAACTTGTGTGGGGATTGGTCATGAAATTATTTCTACGGCCATTCTCCCCCTACCTCTGATTCAAGTAGTAGGGCAGTTGTCAGTTACTGGCATAAGTATGTGCACTTAGTACTGGTCAACCAGCTTACCCAGGAAAACTGTGAGTAGGTTAACTGACCGCCGTTATATGACTGAAATACTGTTGAAATCGGCGAAAAATCCAAACAAACAAACAAACAATAGATACAGAATCCAGCTTTTCGATGCAAGCATATTTCAATTTACTAATTTTTGACTCAAGTAAATAGTCTGCCTTGCATCATTTTGATGCATTTGTTTTCCATTGGCCAACTTCAAAAGCACTAGAAAATGATATTTTGTATAATACAAATGTGTTTTTTCCCCAAGTTCTTAAAACTCCATTAACACATATTACCATTTGCCAAGTATAAAACCAATATGCAAAAAACAAAATTTCTGTGACTTCAGTGTTTTGACCCCTGAAATTTTTATTTTGACCTCTAGAAATTTCAAGCCAGGGGTTATTTGACTCCTCATTTATAAAATGTACTGAAATCCCTGAAAAATCATTTGAAAAGGAGGTCTATTTTCATGTTTTTTCTGGGGAAAATGAGAGGCATATTTGTCAAATTTTAAAATTTGGCTACTAAGGCGTAAAAAAAAAATTGTTTCAGGTTACATGCCCAAAAAAATTAGGGTAGGTACATGTAGGTAGGGAATTATTATTTTTGTTTATTGCTTTTTATTTTATTTGGTAAATGGTCAACATGAAGATTCTAAAACTGAATGAATATTCAAAACATGTCTCTAATATCATACAACATTGCTTTGAAGTGGACTGTATCAAAACAAAACACTTATTTATCCAAAAAACATTTATTTATTGGAAAAAAGTAAAATAAAAAATTATATGACCCACTCAATAAAATGTTCTCGAGTCGGAGCTTTTTTTTTTATTATTAGCACCTCTCTTGACTTGTATTTAATAGAATTCTGAAAATTATTTTAAAGAGACCATTTAAATTCATGATCTGTTGAAGAGTTATGTCCCTGTACATGCATCATTAAGAAAATAATTTTTACCAAAACTTTTTGTTCATATTTGACTATTAAATAAACATATATTCAAAATAACATTTGATATTACCAATACTAGTCATTTCGTAACAGTATCTGATAATCAGTAGATACTAACCTTTGCTGTGTAGGGAAATTTCACGCACGGAGTATCTTGCAGTGGTATGATGCTTCGACAATGGATGGCCTACAAAACAGTGAGCATTGTATAGATTGGGGAAACCCATTTGGATTTGGGAATGGCTAAAAACCAGGACATCTGTAGAGCAGAACCCATCACAATAAGGCAAGAGATTTATTATTCGCAGCTTGTGGTGCGACACCCGGGCTTCATGCATTTGTGTAAAGTGTTGTCCCACATTAGCCTGTGCAGTCTGCATACAGGCTAATCCGGGACAGCACTTGCCGCAAACAGAGGATTTATGTTTAGAAGGGACTTCCTTGAAACAGAAAATACCATTAAAGCAGAAAGTGCCGTCCGCACAGGCTAATCCAGGACAACAGTTTCCACCTACAGTGAATTTATGTTTAGAAGAGACCTCCTTCAAACAGAAAATACCATAAGCGGAAAATGTCGTCCGGGATTAGCGCATTTTTAGTTTCTTTAACATTTTGGGGAAACTGTCCACCAAAACTTTTAATATCTATGAGGGGCATCGGGGGAAAACCAGGCTTAATGCATGTGCGTTAAGTGTCGTCCTGGATCAGCCTGTACAGTCTGCACAGGCTGATCCGGGACACTTTTCGCTTTTATGATATTTTCTATTTCAAAATAATCTCTTCTAAACATAAATCCACTGAAGGCGGAAAGTGCCGTCTCAATTCAGACTGTGCGCACTGCACAGGCTGATCTGGAACGACATTTTACGCACAAGCATTATGCCTGGTTTCCCCACAACATGCCTCCTATAAAGAATATGGCATCAGTGAAAATACATTTTTTAACAATGTTTGGTTTATTATATTTACAATATTGATTCTGATCTCATTTGTTTGTATTTTCAAAGAAATCAGGTCTGCAGATCGGAGAAACCAAAAATCAACAAACTCTGGCCTAAGTACATTTTGAGCCATGTCATGGGAAAACCAGGCTTAATGCAAGTCCGCACAGGCTAATCTGGGACGACACTTCACACACAGGCATTAAGCCCGCTTTTCCCAAGTCACCCCTCATTTTAAACTGATACCAAAAATCATCAATTAAAATTTTAGCCAATCAAGACTTGAATCTGACATACTTGCCACCCCTTCCAATCCTTTTAACATTTGATGAAATCCAAAACTCAACTTCATTTTGTAATTGGAAAAATTTAGGTCTGTATTAATGTTCCTATATACCACATACAGAATGTTCATGCTAACAGGGAAGTAAACTCTGTGATATAACAACATAAAATACTCTGCATTAAAGACTAACAAAGACAAGAGGGCCATGATGGCCCATAGCGCTCACCTGAGAACTGGTACAGATGAAGACCATACTGTTGTGACAGGTTTGAAAAAATTAAGGTATCTTAACAATACACTGTGGGGGTAGGATCAATTTTGATTTAAAACATCGGTTAGTGCAATGGGCTAACTATTAAAAAGTATAAGTTGGGTAGTGGATGTGCGGGTTTTTTTTGCTAATGGTTCTCAAATCAGTTTTTCTCGATATTCTTACCTGGCCCTTTAAGTCATTGACAATTCTGGAAAATGCAGAAACAGTTTTGGAGAACTAGTTGCAATGCGATAATTGCGATGGCTGTGCTATAAGGTCAAGTTTTGCTTTTTCTTTGATGATAAATGATGTTAATGCAGGCTCTGACCCTTCTCGAAAAAGTGTATTTAATACGCATTTAATGCGTATTAAACGCTGCGGTATTGGCACCATATTTTTTTCTGCATTTAATACACATTTAATACACTTCAAAATGCAGAAAAAATACAATTACAGAAATAAAGTGGATTTTTTCTGCATTTTTCCTGCAATAACACACTTAAGTGCTTTTAAAGTGTACTTTTCTCCTTGAAAACTACTGTATATCTTCAAAAATACACTTAAGTGTTTTGAAAGTGTATTTTAAGTGTATTTTCTAGTGCATTAATACACATTTTTATGAAAAAATGCAGAAAAAGTACAGAAAAAATACACTTAGTGTACTAAAAGTGTATTTACTGCGCATTTAATGCAGAAAAACTACGATGCCAATACCGCAGCATTTAATATGCATTAAATTAAATACACTTTTTCGAAAAGGGGAAGACATCAATGTTGCATGTACAAATAATGCTTTTTCCAAACACAAGGGGCAATAACTCTGGTGTTGCTTGCCCGATCATGCTTTTAATAGACTTCACCTGTAGTCTTACGTTCATATACAAACTGTACACGATTGGTGATGATTGGATGAAAAATGAAGTCTCTATCCTGAATAATGTCCATTGTTCCATATTGTTTTCACAAACAAAGGGCAAAAACTCTTGTGGTCCGATCTTGCTTATATTCGACTTCAACTGTAATCTCATGGTAATAGACGAACTGTGAAAGATTGGTGAAGATTGGATGAAAAATGAGGTCTCTATCCTGAATGATGTCCATTTTTGTATATTTTTTTAATAAACAAAGGGCAATAACTCTGGAGTTTGAAACACAATCTGGCCCATTTTTGGCGTCTGTTGAGATCTGATGATCATTCACAAACTGTGACAGTTTGGCTATGGATGGAAAATAAAGTCTAAACGTTGGAAAAGGGATTTTTGCAATTTTTTTGCATAAAAAAGGGGCAATAACTCTGGTGTGTTACTGGTGTGATCTGACCCTTATAACAATCCCATCCGAGATTTTATGGTCATACACAACTGTGCAAGTAAGGTCAGAATTGAATAAAAAATGTAGTCTTTATCGCGATAACAGTCCAAATTGTTGACGGCATACGGACGCCGGACGACGCCTGAGAGGTCCCCCATACCAATAGCTCACTTCGTGCTCAGGTGAGCTAATAAAACATTAACTATGCTGCCTAAAAGACTTAAAAGATAAATATGATGCAATAAATACCTACAATAACAACAACAATATAAATCAGCACTACTCGTTCACATTTGGTTATGCAGCGTTTTTTCACACCACTTTGGGAATGGTACCGGTACCGCTCAAATTAGCGGCATTTTCAGCCAAATGGGAAGTTTACCACTTTCATTAAAACTGTCGAAAAGGTTGTAAAAACAGTAAGCTACAATAAATAAACCCTAAAAAAATTTGTTCCATTTATTCTTTAACTTGCATTCCAGTCAGACTATGGTTTTATATGTCGTGCTTGTGGGTATCAACCTGCACAACTTGCCCCAGAGACACAAGTTCGCTCATGGACCTACACTGACAATGTCTGTGTCAATGGTTGTCAGAACATAAACAAAATAACTAGTATCTTCCGATGTTAATGACGGTTGTGGACCTATACTTTCTGCTTTGCCATAAAAGCCATAGCTAGATAAAGGATTGCATCCCTGAATGTATTTTTTTGTAGTATTTAGTGTTATGAATTGCCATGTCTCATCAATGACACTAGCGTTACAGTTCAGCTGGTTCCCATTCTTGCACGCAATGTATAACTGATAACAGTAACCAATCGATACAGCGACACCAAACCTTGCAGCAGTTACTTCCCCTAGCCGTTAACAGTAACTGATTTGAGCTGTGCAATGAGGTTTACGCTTTGGTAAAACACAAGTAAAATACAGGAACATCGTCGATCTTTTCAGGGTCTTTTGGGATTTTTTTATTACATTTGGGAATTTTTTAACTTTAAATTAGGAAAAATGGTCAGAAAATCGGGTTGGGAATGGTACCATTTTCCGGTACCGACTTTATATATTGGAAAAACGCTGGGTTATGGTAAATCTGGCCATTTACGAAGGCTGAGTCACCCGTGAACCTGATATACTTGTGTTCGTGTGACCTCAATATTGCCCTCTAGAGTGTATATAAATGGATTATAGCTGTCTAACCCAGTCTAACCCAGTCAAGGTTGAAAGCACATTCTTACTTATCAGCAGTCTTAACATCTTAATATCAGTGAAATGTATGTCAGGTTAGTGACCCCACTACTTTTCACAAATGCTATGGCATTACAAGTCAGCAGTGTTAACACAAGTGAACATGTATGGTCATTGGTATTGACATGAGATATTACAGTGTTCCCACTGCATTTCATCAATGGAGGTTCACCAAACCCCCTCTGCACCCCTTTCATTTGGAAAGTTATTTCTGAATTTTAAAGGGATTTCATAAAATTGGGGCTTTCATTGCTAAAACCGGGGGTATTATACACCCAAATGAGGGTTCTACTATATTTATCTAAGGTAAAAATACCCTGAATGCAATGTACCAATGATCACAACTGTCTTTTTTCAAACTTTTAGCATAACTGAATGAAAGTCCATATTATGATAATGTATAATGCGAAACAATAAACATGAAACATTTAGTCATGCAAATATGTTTATAATTAACATAAAAAAAATTAATGTCAGTGACAAATTCCACAGTGGCACTTTATAATTATAAAAGTGTCTTTCAAACAAGACGTTAACATTTCAACACCATTTTGTCTTACGTCATTAAAATAGTTAATGCCAAATCCACAGATCAACATCATACGGAATAGTTACTGAATAGATATTCAGTAATGTTCACAAAATAAAATTGACCCAATGTGAAGTTTACAGTAAATTTCACAAAATAAAATTGGCAAAAGTGTAAGTTTACATTGCAATAAATCAAACAAAGATTCTTAAGCAATTGAGGCGCGTCGTGGGAAAACCGGACTTAATGCGTGTGCTAAAGTGTCATCCCGGATTAGCCTGTGCAGTCTGCACAGGACGGCACTTTCCGCTTTTATGGTATTTTCTGTTTCAAGGAAGTCTCTTCTAAACATATATCCACTGTGGCGGAAGGTGTCATCCTGGATTAGCCTGTGCGGACTGCACAGTATAATCCGAGACGCACATGCATTAAGACCGGTTTTCCCACGACACGCATCAATTATTTTTTCTGGCCTATTTATGTGTATTACAATGTTTTTAAGGGCATTTGCAGTTGTATATCCCTGGCGCATTTGTGTATGACAGTATCCTTGGTCTAAAGGAAAACTGACCAAATTTAATTTGTAAGAAGTAATAGAAATAAATGTAGAAATCTATTAAGAATTTGAAAAAAAAAAATATAGACTTTTTTATCCATGCTAGTCATCATTGGCAAGGTCACAGAAGCAAATTTACAATATTTAAGGTTATTTGGATTGTTTTTCCTCACAACAGTCACATATACATAGCAAATGTACTTTTTAAATTCAGTTCAGGGGTGTGGAAATCCTATGCCCGACTTGTCCGACGCGAGTAATTTTACTGTCAGACAAGTAAATTTGATATTTCCACACCCCTGCAGGTTATATAACATTCCCGTCTCGAAAAAGTGTATTTAATACGCATTTAATGCGTATTAAACGCTGCGGTATTGGCACCGTATTTTTTCTGCATTTAATACGTATTTAATGCACTTGAAAATGCAGAAAAAAATACACTTTTTACAGGAAAAAGTGTTTGTTTTTTCTGCATTTTTCTTGCATTAACACACTTAAGTGCATTTAAAGTGTATTTTTCTCCTTGAAAAATACACTATATCTTCAAAAATACACTTCAGTGTATTTAAAGTGTATTTTCTAGTGCATTAATACACGTTTTTGTAAAAAATGCTGAAAAAGTACAGAAAAAATACACTTAGTGTACTAAAAGTGAATTTAATACGCATTTAACGCAGAAAAAAATACGGTGCCAATACGTTTAATATGCATTAAATGCGTATTAAACACACTTTTTGGAGAAGGGTTATAACCATTTTTCGGCTCACTGCCTTAGTACAAGAACCTCATGCAACTGGGGGGCGGGGCTTCAAAACCAGTCATCTACTTTGTCATTATTTTTAATGCTCTACCCCCGACATGTCCTTTGTCATGATTTTTAATGCTCTACCCCCCAATTTTCATTGCTTTATAAGTTTTTTCTTCAAATTTTAAACGAGTATTTGCTCCAATACTCTTCCGATCTAGAGCACTGCTCGTACATATAAAAATTGCTGCATTCCACTTTCCAGAAGTGCTGTTGGCCTACCTGACATTGACTGTAGAGATATGGGTGTCGTTTTCCTTGGGTAAGTTTGACTGGGAGCCACTGCAGCGCCGTGCAGTCCTCCGTAGTCTCATATTCAATTAACACCTCCGTGCTGAAATATGATACAACGCTCATTTAAATACCATTCACATCTTGCTGCTGGTCATTGAAGAATTCATTATCACACAAACCAGTGGCATACTGATTGAATTCCCTATTTTAAAGGTTTTATCAATACACATGCATGTCCCCTCCTGATTTACAGCATAATGATTCATATTTCCTATGTATTCAGAAGTGTTGTAACAGTTGACCAGTAAGTAGATACTTGTCAATCAACGATTGAGTTGACCAATTATGGGTTTAAATTTCAGTGGTAAATAAAAGCACATGGTTTCATAATTCAATCAATTTACTTCAAATCCTTGGACAAACAACCTTAGAATAGACAAACAGAAAGGTGGAGCGATCTATGTTCGTCTACTGGTTATTACATTTGGGAGAAAAACATATTTTGGGATGGGAATACATCCGCTTTCAATAACACAAAACACTTTATAAACCATGTTATACAATGTCTGTTCACAATGTCTAAATATTGAACACAGTTGTTGTAAATGTTTTTTGACAACCATAAGTTTTCCTCGTGCAAAAGAATTTAGAGAATGTATTTTATTGTTTAGATCAGCTGAGAACAAGAAAACAAAATTGCTTCGCTAATTACTGCGCAGTGGAAGTTCCGAACGATGCAAACATTTTCCAGGCAACCAATAATCACCAAATGCCCACGGGTAATATTGGTCATAATACTGATCATTTCTATATCATCACTGATTCTTATCCGATTCCACCACGGAGTTGATCGGATACGAACTGACCAAATAGCAAGTATATAGAATGGTAACATTAACATACGAAAAACTCAGCAATTTTGTAAGTTATAAAAACCTTCACTTTGATTCAAAGCTGCAAACAAATATGTAGAACATGATAAAAGTCTTACCTGTAGAATTCTAATTCTGGTAGCTTTATAGTGAGTTTTGACCCAAAACAGCCTTCAGGTTCATCCAGTGTATACTCTAGTGGTTCTTTTGATTCATCATCATTTCTTTTTATTGAGAAAATAGTTAAGTCTCTAGTGTCTAAAATCTGGAGCAAAATACATTGCATTATTATCTCTGCATTTCTGAACAAAAACACAATATTATAATCATGGGCCCCACAACAACGGTTGTATTTCATTAATAATGTGTTTACCTTTTTTCATAACTATTCTCTCATGAAATTGCAAATATTAAATACTTGACAAATGCTGTCTGTATCTATGTCAAAATCTACTTGCTCATTCCCTAAGTGACTGGGAAACCCATGCGAAATGTGATATTTGCGCATAAAATGGAGAAAAATCGCATAAAAACCTTGAACAACAAGCGTCTGCGTGGTGTATTTTCTTGATTAAAACAGACGTTCACAATTGAAATTGCTGTAAAAATCTGAGGAAATTCCATCGATTTTTGACAAAGCCCATAGATTTTTGTGGAGATGAGAAATAATCTCACATGGAAAAATCCTTGCCCAGTCACTGTCTCTGCATGATTACTTACTTGTCTAGATTTGACTATGTTTTACTTATCATTTTTTGCCAATAAAACTAATAGGGACAGACAATTATTTCAAAGACCAGATTTCTTAACTTTATATTATATAAATAACACTGGGTGTGTTTGTTCTGTCACTGACATGTTCATGACTTGGAAGTTTTGAATTAAAATTAAAAGTGCTTACTTTAAACAGGAAGATTAATTAAATTACCCCAGTAAAGTAAAAAGGAACAGCAACACTTACCAAGTCAGCTTCCGGGTTGATCTTTTTTACTGAGAGTACTACTGATCCAGAAAGAGTGTGCTTGTCAAAGTTTATTTTAAGGTCCAAATGTAAATATTCCACCAAACACTCTGTTGGGTTGGAGAAAGATGTGGGATCGGTTTTGCTTAGAGCAGACATGTCGTCTCCTCAAATCTCGAGCTAATATCTGAAATGTAGAGGAAATAACTGCAATATGTCAAACAACTATAATGTTATAAAGTAAATTAGTTACAAAAGTCACAAGCCTTGAAAGATTCACACATATATTTCAGCTACAAGATTTCAACAACAAACTTGTGTAAACACAATTTAATACCTAACGAGATAATAATTTGTAAACATTTAATTAATTCAGTTAAAATAAGTGCATTAATTGACAAATAATGTTCAAATGTTGCAAGATTGAGTTATTAATGTGTTTAAGTTATTACAACACTTCAAACAATACTAAACAAGTGTACCACACAATGACCCTTTAATCTACTTATTTACGTCTATTAAGTGGACTAGATGTTGGACATGGAATAAAAAATTCCTTTTATAAATATAACTTATAGAAAACTGCTGCAAAAATGTATCCTGAAAAAAAATCTTTAACATATTTTTACACCAACATAAAAAACAGAGATATATACCATATACTTCCTTTATTACTGCCCTTCCTAAACAAATATCACAAACAGTATTCATTGTGTAGAAATCTCAACTGAACAGCATCTTATTCATTATGCAATTCATTGAACAAGGTGCCTAGAAAAATCAAATTCCTTAACCCTTTTAAGTCAAAACAAAACACCAGGAACATGGAAACTTCATTAAAATTTCTTCATGAGCTTTTGACCCCCAACCTGAAAGCTTGGAAAAAAACACTAGATATATGAATTTACTGAATTAACTCATTTTCTAAGACAGCAATATGATAAGTACATTCCGAATATAATTTATTGTGCTAATGTCAATGATTAATGTGACAAATGGTAAAAAAGGAAACGACAGTCTAAAAATAGCAACATACATCAAAATATTCCACTACTGGTGAGCGAGTATTTGTCGGACGAAATATGCATTTATTTTGGAACAGTTTTAATTCATAAACAAACTCAACGATGAAAATTCTCATGTAGCATACTGGGTTCATCACCTGTTTCCCTATGTAAGCAAAATAAGTGTCACTTGTGCGCATGCGCAACAATAGAGGCCCAGAAAGGGGTACATAAAACACGGTCTTTTTCACGCTGACAGTAGTATTTTCCGGACGTTTTTCTTAACAGCGAAATAAACAGAGAAATGCTTTATAACTTTATTTAATCTATATTTGACAACAAATCAATAATCAGATGCGTAATTTATATCAAAATAATACCACTTTATCAAATGATTTAATAAAATTACCAGAGAATATATGTAAGGCGTTGAAACAAATACGGAAGCATGACATTGTAAACAGTTTACTAGACGTTACGTATCTATGTAGCTACTACGCACGTCCTTAACGTCGTAGCGGATTAAATAATGTTCTGCCAGAGTTGGTCTGCTATAATAAGCAGACAGCCAAAACTATCACAAACCCTGTCTGGGCCCCAAATTGGGATTTCATCGCGCATGCGCATGTCATTTTACTTCCCCAGACGACAGTTGCATACGTGTCAGACTATCAACATAAACATTTGGGGTTTTACCAAAACATAAACTCACTATTTTGGAAGAAAAACGAAACGTACTTGAAAATATAAGCGTTTAATTGTATTATGATGATAAAATACGAAAAGCGGTTACCAAACGCGAATATTTAAAAACGTCCGGATAATAGTTAATACTACTGTCCGACAAATACTCGGTAACCAGTAGGCACTGTGCCTACAAGTAAAACAGCAGACTTTCTGATTGCGAAACTTTTTCTTAAACAACACATTTGCATTTTTTTGGACGAACATCAAACACATCTTATCTGAAATTTACCGAAATAATCCACTCGTGCAGTGTCAGAACACACATTTCTCGAGCAATAGCCAATGTGTCAAATCGAGCGTATCGAATGATCCAAAAATAAAATGGATGCTGACGCTGAGCACAAGTTCTATTTATTTATATTAATTATAAAAACCAACTCACAAACCTGGTTACCCTTTGCGAAATCCGTATCTTTTACTATTGACACCGTGCTTGCATAAATGGCACATACAAGGTTAGATACCAGTAAATCATTGTGTATCCCTCCGTGGTTCATTCGATAGTCCCTATTATTAATGAGTTCCTCTTCTCTTCTGGCCTAAAAGCCATTTAGCAATCTCAGACATGCCTTTTGTAGTTATTTCTAATATCCTATGCGTGTCTGCAATAACTTGGTTATTTCATTGGAGGCTTACTTGAAAGGTGAACTTTTGGGGTGTGTTTACTGTGGTATGTCGAAATATGACTGCCGAAACCTTGTTTTCTACCGGTGCCTGCATTCAAGTGAGATGCATTGATTGATCTTTAAATTGATACCAGGCTTGCACAATCTGAAATAAAGGAAATGCTAGAAAAATGCTTGGAAAGCTTGCCGTTTCATAGTGGGACCCTATGGGAATTGGAATTACTGGTATCTAACCACAACGTGCTACGTGATTATTTATTATGAAGTTCCGATCTAGTGCAATCTCGAACAAACTGGTCCGAATACATTCACCGACACGAAAATGTTAATGTTAATGTTAAAAAAAATAATCGAAATACTTTTTCCAAGGAAATAAACAATCATTTAATACCCCAGGAATAATGGTGATGGTTAACTTTTTTCGTTAAAATAATTACTACCAATGTTCAAAGGTTAAAGCAACGATCTATCAATATAATAATACACATAATATACTTAAAATAGATATTTCGTTTTTTAATGGGGCTTAACTATTCACAGATTTTCGTATTTGTGAAAAAAAGTCATTTAACATCTTAACTGAAAAACTACTAAAGCACATTGACTAAAAAAAATCAATTATTATATAAAGAAAAATAAACGAGAGAAAAAAAGTTTTATTCGAAAAACGAGTCACTGACTACTGTAATGAAAATTCATCAATGTCATGTTATTTCTGCTTCGCTTCTTTCTATAGAATATTCTTTTATCACATGCTACACCTTGTTTTCCGTGTAATACACCCATTACGGATATTTTTATTACAGGCTCGCTTACTAACGAATTACCTGAACCCGTTTAATAAAATCTTGTATTAAATGACAACTCGTGCCAGAACCTATAATTATTATTGGAATTTGTGACAAAAAGTCTGAACACTGATATTTTGCCAGTCAGTGAAAAAGACCCTTTTACTGCAAAATTACATGTACAAACATAAAGATAAATCATTTTTATGAAATAAATGTAGTTTTTATATACAGTGCAGATAATGTTTTTTTAATCGTCCTAAAATATTATACTACTAGCTGAAGATACAGCACACCATAATTAATGCATAATGATATCATAATAATAAAGGAATAAGAATATAAGACATACTGTTAACATAAAATGAATATAAAAAAAATAATTCACTAATGATAGTAAATATGTAAAAAAAAAAAAAAAAGTATATAATTATGTACATTTAATGTGTAGTTTAGTAGTATTTTCGATCTGTGTGGACGTTCAATATAAGATAGATGAAACTTCCGAAACATCAGCTTGAAAGATACCCTCATTAAACATCATAATTATCCTCCTTTATTTTAGGTAAGAGACCAATTGCCCATTCAACACAGTGACACACGCACAACAGAGCACAAACCAAAAATTATAAAAACTCACTGGGGTCACGGCCTTGGAACGGTCAATGCAACAAAGTATGTCAATGCAAAGCAGTGTGGGTTTAAATAATTTTAAAGGTGCACGCAACTGTACTAACGCAACAGTTTATGCACATATACAATATTTTCCCACAGGGGGGAAGCGGCGTACTGACCCAGGGGAATTTGACTAATTTTATTTTTGGGGGGTATAATTCTCCACCCTAGAGCCAAGCATTTTTGTCTAAATCACCACAGTGGGAGTTGCTTGGTGTATCATATAACCCCAGGGCCAATATTACCAGGATCTAAAATCCGAACAAAGGCAATGTCTATTTCCCGGGATCCGGAATTATGCGGCGTGTCAAATTCTCGCCTGTTGGGAATCGCTGTTTGTCTGAAGTTCCGTATATGCTCGACACCCCCGCCCCTGGGGAAAAATATTGATAGATGCATTATGACGGCTTCTTTTCACTGTAAGGATAATTCCGGTGCTTGATCTTCCTGGAATGCTCATTTGTGTTCAAGCAAATTGATCATTTTAGCATCTAATACATCGTCCGCTTGGTGCAAAAAGAACTGCAACTTACATTTTTTTTTACAGGAGAAGCAAATAACCGATTTTCTAATGTTTAAAAACGAGTTTTTACATTATATATTTACAAAACATTAAAAAAGCCTATTAAAGTTCATTTGTTGTTTATATACAGTTTAGTTAATGTACATAGATATGTGTATGATAATTGTGCAGTTACACGACTTATTTTGCGCTGAAATTGTGTACACGCAAAATGTCAAAGTGCACAGACAAGCAATTTTGCTTTCACTAGTATAACGATTACACATTTTGACAAGATGTGTTTAATGATTATCATAATAAAAAAATGTATTTCATGAGTTTTTAGCCTAAATTCTTAGTGCAAAAACATCGTCACTACATTCAGTTTCCATAAATTTCAAATAAGGGTGTCGCGATGTACCGGTATATTGGTATATGGCAGTATTTGATTTGGCGATAAAGTATCGCAATATGAATGTTTATACTGATATATTGCAATATCTATGTGGTCTTTTGTGTTGTTTTTTCTCCTGCAAATACCTTGATTTCGAAACTTTTGTATAAATTTCAAAAACACTTAATATCAGTCATAAACAATTGAAACCAAGTACCATTTATAAAGTTGATAGGTGTCTAGGATTAAATTTTAAAAGCCGGACCATTATCGACTGTAGTGGCAGCAACTAATTTTACATTTATGTTTGGTATTCATGTAATTCCCAATAATACATTAACCTTGATAATTTTAAAGGTATAAATGAAGAGTGAAATACAATATGTTAACGTATACATACATTACATACGTACTATATAACATAACATAAACAAGTACTCGCAGCTTTCAATTTGCACGCTTCAACACCTTCACCAGACTACTGGTAATATACAAAATCACTATACATGTAATAAATATATATACCGGTAGTGTTCAACAACGGCTGGCAGTTTGCAAGTGTTGTTCATATTTATATTGCTTTACTGTCTGCTGTTTATAGTTTGCTGTTGTTGCGCCTGTCATCAACATCGGAAAGTGATAATCAAATCCCCTATAAATAGGGCCCTGTTGATAGTAATTGAATCAGTCTTAAGCATTATTAATACATATCGAAGAAGGTCGCAATATATTGCAATAAATATTATGATAAATTAAAAAATGTCGTAATATATCGCAATACGGATTTCTAATATCGTAACACCCCTATCTGCAAATAAAAGTGAATTTCCAACAAAAAAAATTGCACCAAGGTGACGTATGTTATGACCAATTTTGTTTTAAAATTTGAACGTGTTTATGGTGCTTTGCATTCCTTAATCATTGTTAATTGAAGTTTAGTTTGCATTGTGTTCTTTGTTATTTTCTGGTGTAACTAAATACGTGCCAGTGCTGCACCAAATGATTTGAATTAATTGTTAATGGTGTGTGTGTGTGTTTCGAAGTTTATGAGGTCCTTCCGCGCCAAAGCTGCATTACGTGAGGACTCGGCCTAAATTACTTTTAGAGACACATCGAAAGTTGGGACGAATTTTGAATCATAGCTGCAATTTCCAGCTATTTATTTTTTATTCCAACATGATAGTACGCAGATTTTGTTATAGACAAAGAACAAAATTATATTTATCGTTGTTAAACTACCTAATAAACAACGCAACAAGTAGTCCCGATTCTGAGCGCATCATAGTAAAATGTAGTTCTCATTACAATTGCAAAAATATTTGTCAAATCATGTTAGAATCGAAATATTTTTTGCATTATCGTTGTTTATCGGCCAATAAAAAACTCTTTGTCGTTCTGATGCGTGGCTATTAAATCACTCTTGGTTTAATTCCTACGCATCATAACTGCAAATCGTTGTTTTTGGGCTGATTAACAACGATAAATCGAAAATGACTTCTTAACTGAAAAATATTTAATGTTTGTGTGGTCTTGTGCTGTGAGGGGAAGACAGAGTATCAGGAGCAAACCCCACTTGTCCAAGTGAGAAGCGAGTACATATCCACTGCGCTAGCCGGACAGCCCAATTGTTAAAGGTACTGGTTTAGACGCTATTTACAATCATTTACAGGTTAAACGCGGTTATCTCCCTTCCGAGCACCTGCTGCATCCGGTTGTAAATAGTTTATATCACGTGATACATAGCGACACAGCTCTTTGGTGTTATTTCGGTGAGTATTTAACCAGTGTTTATTGATTTCGCAAATAATGTCACGCAAAATATATGTTTAGAAATAGCACATTTTCGATTACTTTGCAACAAGGATAAGTATGATAGGAAACTATCCATTTGATATGCTGCATTTAAAAAAACAACAACTCTTAATTGCCTTATGTATTATATTATAATCTCTGATAGAATTGCAACATGATTTTTTTAGGGTGTTTTGAAAATGAATCTAAATATATTGCCTAAAAGGTATATAGTTTCTGATTATAAAACTGAAATAAAAATAAAAATATCTTACATGGAAGTGAAGTTATGAATGTTTTTGTACACCACCCGTCAATGTGCAATAAAACGTAATACAAGAAAAAAAAACTAAAATGTCAACCCAACTATATTTTTCACATATTAAACTAAAACATATGAGAAAAAAATGTATATTCATTCAGGTATACTATATACCAAAACAATAACAACACAAACAATATCCTTTAGCTCCTATATGTGTATTAAGTAGCTTCAGTTTTTCGTTTATTTCTTTAAAGGTTTGTGCATAAATTATAAAACATGATGCATTATTAATGTAAGAAGAATATTTTATGTCAAATGTGTACTTCAAATTCAGATTGAAAACTAGAAAGTATTTTTTAAACAATACTGTCAATAGATTTCAACATTTTGCTTTTAATGGTTTTACCAAAATCTAAGTTCAGTCAGTGATTGTTAGTGAGTGTTTTACATAAAAAGTTTAATGATAATGCTTAATACTTTTTCAAATTTCATTTTTTAATTTTAATTGTAAGACCTGTATTACTCAAATATTTTATACTTATCATTATTATATTGAAACTGACAAATAATATATATTTACAATATCAGTTTAACAAAAAGTCTTCAGACAGAAAATAGTTAAATTCAATTCTAGTTATTCACAAAGATTGGCTTTACAATATCATGTTATAATAGAAAAACTGGAATTTTAGCCTTGTGCAGCCACAATATTGTTCTTAACAATAATAATAAATGTATGTATATTTAATCCATCATGAACTTCAAAGTGATTCCATATATATTACAATAGAGGCAACAGCAGACTTGCAGTGGTACGAACCGACCAGGTACGAACAACTCCAAGTTTGAACGTCAATATTATTGATGGTATATTTCTACTAATTCAACAATTTCTAATACATATGCAAATATATAACATATATATTGCATCTTATTACACATTATTCATCCCTACTAGTTTGTTTTCAGCAATTAATAAGGTTGCTACGCCTGTACAATAGTGTCATTCATATAAAGTGCTGCCATCTTGGATTTGTGTTTACTATAGCATGGGGTTGGAAATGTCCCATAATTAATACATATATGGTTAAATATGTAAAAAATTGTGATGTATTTAATAAAAAACATTTTCATGGTTAAACAAGTACCATGAAATTCAGCGAAACATATTTTTTTCTCAGAAAAATAGGATTTTCAAATATTTGAGTCAGATTTTCAGAGCTAAAAATAAGACTCGTGTGAGAAATGTTCTGGTTTCCCTGTTGTTTCATCATCTAATTAGCGTATGCAATTCAGATTGGTTCCAGATATGTACGTTTTATATGGGTTTTACAGTAAAATAAAATGGTACCAGTGCTTGGGCCGCTTGCCGACACTAATTAATATTCATGAGCTGCGGCCAAGGGACACTACTCTTATTGCTTTGGCATTGCTATCTCTGATGCCGACAGTCTCATTTCTCAAGAAGCTATACTTGTAAGCCCAGGGCAAACATTGAGATACTTTTATATGGGCAATGTTTGTCTGATAAATCAGACATGCTACGAATTTAGTGCTTTCTGTGGTGGAAAGTTTTCCTTCTTTGTCTATATTGTTCCGGCGGGATTTTGATCGCTACTTTCACGTCCCGAAATTAGATAGCTATTGTGAACGGATTGCAATAAAAGTTCCATACCTGGACAGATAAACCATTCCTAATTAATGTACCATAAATATTTGTATGAAAACACTTTAATTTTGCATGCCGGAGCTGGACAGATAAACCATTCCTAATTAATGTTCCATGCCTGAGCCATTTAAACCTACACACTATTGCATTTTTAAATAATCTCGCTGTCCTCCACTGTGTAAACTTTAATCGATATTCTGCTTCGCTGAATGGATTGCATCATTTCGATTGATCTCTCGATTCTATCAACAACTACATTCGTCATCCGATTGGTTGAAGCATATTTGAAGGGTTAAACGAGGCAAGTGAAACATGGTGGTCTGTCCATGACTGTAGATTTAAACAAAAGTTTAAATCGGAATTAAACGCATGTCCTGGGTAAATTTCGGCACATGTTAATCAGTTTAGGTGTTGTTTAAGTAAAATACGTTGATATATAACTTAATTATCGCAAATAATAGAAATTTATGAAAATTTAAACTTTTAGGTTTCCACCACATAAATGGTCTTTCGGCGAAGAGACGTTCCAGTGAATTTAGCCCTATATAAAAAGTAACACTAAATTCGCAGCACGTCTGATGAATTAGACTAGCGAAAGTAGTTTGGTAACTTCAAAACTACATAAGTTATTCACTTGAAACTTGGAACTAACCTTTTTCATCAACTCTAGTATGAGGGGCAACATTACCCATAACTATGTTTTGTATTTTGACAGATTTATGCCCCTTTTTCACATAGATTTTCTGGTTAAAGTTTATATTCTAAAGTTTTGTTACTTCAAAACTACATAAGTTATTCACTTGAAACTTGGAACTAACCTTTGTCATCAACTCAAGTATCAGGGGCAACATTACCCATAACTCTGTTTTGTTTTTTGACAGAGTTAGCCCACTTTTTACATAGACTTTGTGGTTAAAGTTTTTGTTCCAAAAATTTATAAACTATACAAGGCTTGACTTAAAAATATTGTATTTTAACAAATTTATGCCCCTTTCACTATCCAAAATATGTACCAACTGAAATACTTTGAATAGTCGAGCGCTCTGTCCTCTGACAGCTCTTGTTAATCATATTTCGGACAAGTTAAACTTTGCATGGTGAAATTTTTTGGTTCGTCACCAGTTATTTTGTCATTACCGAAACAACCCATAATAACATTGAAAATTCTAGAAATGATGACGTATACAGACACAAACATACTGCGTCATCATCAGGAATTTAAGCGGGAATATTTTAAACCGGATAATAGCAGAGCTCACACTTTGGTTATTATCCCACGTCAGTGGAATGATGTCATTTGTACTGCGTATACTTTCTAATTGTCATTACATTATGTGCTGATAAATACAACTGTGGCTACATAGTTGTTGCTCATTGAAGTAATTCACCCTTATTTATGGTTCTATCACATGTGAAAGGTTTTTAATGCACGTAAAAGAGTATTTCTTGCATTTTCAAGTGAATTTTTTGCTAAAGTGTCATTACCGAAATGGTCATCTCCGCAACGCTGATAAAATTTGCATAAATAAAACATGCTTGATTTAAAGCTCAATTCATTAAATGGATGTTTTCCTTCAACAAAATGAGTTAATCATTGATTAAAAGTAAATATATTCATTATATTTGACAGTATTACATAGCCGATGTCATTTCCGCAATGACATGTCATTACCAAAACAAGTTGTCATTACCGCAAAGACATAATTTATCGACAATATTTGTAAAATATGTAGAGTAAATACAATACATTCTTGAAATTATGATGATCAAAATCAACTACTTTATAAATGCAAAATTATTTAAAAAGCAGTTATAAATTATAATAGATCTTTTAAGCATTTATTCATAAAATATGTCGAATAATTTTTTAAACAAAATTAAAAGGGTAAAAGTCACATCATTTTGGACACATTGATCGCCTATTGAGTGCTGCTGACAATTGTTGTGTTACCTATATAGGCTGAATTTTTTGTTTAAAACAAATTTTGTTAAATATAAATACTTAGGTTTTCTTCTGAAATTTCAAATAAAGTGGCCATAATTTGTGGAATTACCCACATAACATGCGATCATCATATTTTTGTGCATCATGCATATGCATGTTTTTTTAAAGACAAAGAACGCCCACCGGCAATTAACAAACTCGCCTTTATGCACCAAGTGTCCATTATCGATACAATCTTGACGCAGGAGGAGTCAGCTTAACAAGAGCCAAACAGTTGGCCAATGAGAACACATAAAATTTCCAACATGCAAATGAGCGTCGTCGTTAGAAAGTTTATCACGCCCTCATTCCTGATTTTAATTGGTAAAGGTGCAAGTCTTTTGTAACACATTTGCGTTAGGTATGTGTTTTGTTATAGATATGCGTGTTTTTAACAGCCGCGTTTGTAATAAATTGCTACAAATTAAAATAGTAAATAAATAAATAAATATCATAATTTTGGTGAGAGGAACCTTTTGCTAAGAATATGAATTACAATGACATGTAACTCGACAAACTGATCGCGTCAAACGTCTTATTTTGTTAAAAAAAATACAATTACTAGATCTAGTAATAATTAATGATAGTGTTATTCAAACTCTTCACTGCAAACGGATTAGAATTATGCAATGGCTAAAGTCTTTGTAAAAAATGAAAGTAAATGAACTTCAGCGCCGTTTCTTTTTATTTTAATCTATCAAAAATGGTCTGTTGCTTTCTTTTTCTTAATGAACAAAGTCCTATTTGTTTTTATTTCCATAGAATGCTAATTCATATATGCTCTAGGATTTGCGTTGTTCAGATACAGTATTACAGATTAATGCTTTTAAACACTATCCACGTGCTAAGCGTGTAACACGCTTTTCAGCTACAAACTGCTAGCCGCAGTTTGACAGTCACCGTTGCTATGGCTGTTGCTAACAGCGTTCTGTTTTGGATGCCCGGCAAATTGCAATGTCACGCTATTACTCCTTAGTTTTAACAGGTTTTTATTATTAACGCTCTTGTTTTTAACGTATGTTATTGTTTGTTCAATTTTGATAAACTATTGTAAGGTAATTAGAACATAGTATTACGTAAATAAGCAGAACGTTATTGATCTACTACAACGAAAATATTACGAAATATACTATATAAGGTAAATTTTCGAACATATGGAAAACATGAATGAAAATGACTTATTGTGTATAAAAATAAAATATTTGTCCGACCTACCGACCCACCCTTTATTAGCATGGGTTGCGGGAGGGGAAACAATATTTTATTTTCGGCTTTTGACCTTCACCCCTACAAAAGTATCAACAATAGGCATGTTTTAATTCAGTCAAAAGTTTTGCAATCAACGTAATAATAACAAGAAAATAATACAAAACTGTAAAAAGACCAAATAAATAATGCAATGTATCGGTATGGACATTTATATTGCAATTTTGTATTGCAGATTCAAATATTGCAATAAACCAATATACCGGTATATTGTGACACCCCTGGTTTAAGTGTTGTTTATGTAAAGTACATTGATTAATAACTTCACTGTAGCAAATTATTGGGATTTATGAAAATTTAAACTTTCAGGTTTCCACCACATAAATGGTCTTTCGGCGATAAGAGGTTCCAAAGAATTTAGCCCTATATAAAAAGTAACACTTAATTCATTGCAACAGTCTTTTAAATAAGACTAATATCCACGCACACTACAATGGATTGAATATTTCTTTACATACGTGAGAATGATTCCTCAATAGTTTTCCATAATTATTTTTATATTGACAGTTCCGCGTTGGATGCGCCTACACACCATTGCATTTTTAGCTCACCTGAGCTATTGGTATAGGGGACCTCTCCAGCGTCGCCTGTAGTCCGTCGTCCATATGCCTTCAACAGTTTGGCCCGTTATCGCGATAAAGACTACATTTTTAGCACACCTGAGCACAAAGTGCTCAAGGTGAGCTTTTGTGATCGCCCTTTGTCCGTCGTCCATGGGTCCGTGTGTGCGTCCGTCGTCAACTTTTCAATCAAACGACATCTCCTCCTTCAAATTATGCCCCATGGGTCAAAACTGACCACACCCCAGGGGTCACATGGTTTCTATAAATTTATATAGCAAAATTACTTTTAAATTCTTCTCCTCTGAGACCTCAAGGCCTAGAGGTTTCATATTTGGTATGTATATGTGGTCCTATACAAATATTGTTCAAATTATGCTCCTGGGGTCAAAACTGGTCACGCCCCGGGGGTCACTTGGTTTATATTGAGTTCAATAGCAAAATAACTTAAAAAATCCTCTCCTCTGAAACGGCAAGGCCCACAGCTTTACTATATGTAGTACGTAACATTGCATAGTGGTCCTCTCCAAAGATTGTTCGAATTATGCCCCTGGGGTCAAATCTGGCCACACCCCAAGGGGTCACAGACTTAAATAGCAGAATGACTTTACACCTAGGGGATGCAAATTCCAATTGGGTTACAAGGTCCCAGATGAGCGTCCTAGGGCCCTCAGGGCCCTCTTGTTTATTCAATCTTGACCAAACTTGCACAGTTTGTGTAGAACCATAAAATCTTGGACGGGTTCGATAATGGGCCCGATCGGACGAGGAACACCAGAGTTATTGTCCCTGTTTTGGTCCCAAATACATCTATTCCTGAATAACTCGCCTGGTAAAGGGAGGTAAATTAAGTATCTGAAAGATAATTGCCAGAAATGTGTTATTTCCCTTTGTAGCTCATTCACAGTTATAACCCAGATAGTGGAGTCTGCTTATCAGTAAAATCAATACATCACTCTGAGTCAACATGATACTTCAGTAACTTCTATTTTAGAGCAGCATCATTACACATAGTAACAATTGATAGCCTGCTTCGGACCTATATTTTGGCTATGTGTGTAACAATAACATTGTCCACTGTCTGTCTTGGCATC
The DNA here is from genome assembly GCA_027627225.1 of Congeria kusceri. Taxonomy (NCBI): domain Eukaryota; kingdom Metazoa; phylum Mollusca; class Bivalvia; order Myida; family Dreissenidae; genus Congeria; species Congeria kusceri. Next base: position 52,353,686 of record CM051035.1, on the reverse strand, counting down.
CAGTCAGGAAAAATATTTAAACAATAATCAATAGCTAGAATTCATGTTGTAAACAAGCAATCAGAATATAGGATTTAGATCATGTGAAAGTGCCTTAAAGGGTTAATTATTTTCTGTAGTTTTTGGACTTTTTAGTTTTGTAACTTATTCAGTATCAGTTAATCAAGTAACTTTTGGACTGACTTTTACATTTGAATTGGGATTTTACAAACTCAAATAATTATCTTACATGATTTTTGATGCTGATTTGATATTTCTTCTTAATTGAAAAATACTTCTTAGCTGTTTTACATTTTCTCCTTAATTGAGAAATATTTTTACACTATTTATAGTGCACCATGCTACTTGCTGCTTGCACAGTACATGAACTGAATATTTCAAAATAATCAATAAAATGGCCTAGATTGGGGTACAAACACCAGAGTTATTGTCCCTTGTTTGTATGAAAAAATGGACAATGTGCAGTATAGAGACTTCATTTATTGCCTAATCTTGACCAGTTCGCACTGTTTGTGTTTGAACATAAGGTCTCAGTCAATTCCCATTAGGGAACAGATCAGACAAGAAAGACCAGAGTTATGACCCCTTGTTTGTGAAAAAAAAAGCCTTAATATGTCAAAAATGGGCTTTCAGTCTCCATAGTGAATTAACTTTTCATTCCTTGTTGACTAAACTGGCACAGTTTGTGTATATAAGATTTCATCAAGGTGCAATGATGGGCCAGATAGAACCAGGAACACTGGAGTTATTTCCCCGTCTTTGTGAGAAACTTTGCACAAAATGGACTTTGTGTGACATAGAAACTTCATTTTTCATCTAATCTTGATAATACTTGCACAGCATGTGTAGGTCATCAGGCCTTTCCCCAGGATTTTGCTAAGGCACAGGGGCAAAGAGGGACGGGTGTGGGAGGGGGGTGACCCCCTTCCACGTTTGATTTTTTTTTACTTTTTAAGTGTACTAAAGCAAAATCTACAGTACTTAAGAGCTAACAAAAGCAAAAAAAAGAAACAGTCTAGAATAGCTTTTTTTCTCTTTTATTACTTAATAATATAACATAATCATAAACTTAACTACACATTTTATAAAATTTATTAAAGACACACAACAACACCCGTGGCAAGAGAAATGTATCCTAAAAACAAGTAGCATTTTATCACAAAAATATCAGCAATCATAAATAAACATATAAAATTATGCAATGACACAACAACACCAGTGGCAAGAGAAATGTATTCAGAAAAAAAAGAAGCACATTATCACAAAAATATCACCAATAATAAATAAACATATTATAAGAGGTATTAGTTGTGAAAATGGGTGTGAAAACATTTAGGTTTTGGGGTGTCAATTAAATTTCAGCTATAATTGCAATTAAGTTAGAAAGATCCTAATGACTTCGGAAATACTCGCGAAATATCGGTTAACTTCGGCCCATTCGCCACGAACCGTAAATCTAATCGATTTGATTCGAAACATAAATTATTTTCACGAAATAAACATTACTTTTCGAATGTTGAGTTATTTTCAATTAAATTTGTGAAATAAATGCTTATTTGTCTTTAACGATGAAAGTAAAAATGTAGTTTGAAGAAAAACAACGTACTCTGACATGGGGAATACCTTCAAATGACGTCATTGTTTGGAATTTCTGTTTACATTTAATCATGACATTTTCGCGATATTTATGGTGTATTTCCTTACACTTAAGTTAAAATATTTATAAATAAACATCCAAGGATTATTAGTATTATTGAACATAATTATTCGTATATAAAAACATATCTGCGTAAAGGAGATACGTGCTCCTTGATGTGAAATGACATTCATTCACACCAAAGTTGGAAACATAGTCAGTCGAGATGGGTGGAGAGCGGGACGTCGGGTGATCGAGTTTGGTGTTGTTGGATAATTTAAAATACTGTTCATTGTGTAAACTTGGGCCTGTTCCACTGAGGAATTTTGACGAGATCTACCGCTGTAAAAAACGTCTGAAAATTATGTATCGGCGAAATGATGAGAATGGTCTAAGAGACACCTTTTGATCCAAAAACAGTGACATTTTACCAATAGTCACAAGCGTCAAGAAGAGTCTTGATGAAGTTATCACACAGATTTGCCAGTTTTTTTAAACTCTTGTTAACCCAATGTAATGAAAATATCCATTGAATTTTTTGAAACACACACTTATAAAAAATGTTTATTATTTTTCTGAATTTGGTAACCAAGGATATGTGAACCTCAGCTAGTTACATTTGTATTTAAAATGTTTACACAAAACACTATTTCTTTAACATTAATGCAAAAATAATTCATTTAATATCGATACTGCTAATAGATTATGATTATAAGAGAAAAACAATATTTTAACATAGAAGGAAAATATTTGTTTTTGTACTTGTCTTATTTTTCATATTTTTTTTTATAACATAGGGTAGCTTCAGTCCAAATGTTATACCTTGAGATTTTTGTAGTGAACCTATGTCAATTTATACCTATTTCCTCTCAGATAAGGTTATATTATATTTTGGTATTACTGATTTTGACATACTATGAAATAAAAGTAAAATTTTTTACAATAATTGGTGTTTGGCGTATTTTTACTAAATCTGTTGTTTTTTACCATATGCTTAGCCAAATTTAATGTAATAAGTATTGTTGGTCAACTTTAGTACTTATGTTTGTTTTACTTTTTCATAAGATACACCTTTAACGTATAAATTAAAGCTATTCGGGAATAAATAAAATACATTTTGACAATATGTCAGTCATTTTTGTAAGTGTACCCCATCAGAATTTTAGGTTGAAGTAGAAAAATGAGGTGTTATAAGAAAAATCGCATTTTTGTCAAAACGTGTGGTTAGATTTTGTTTATATTTCACAGTTTAGTCTCATAATAGATTTAATTATCAAAGATAAGAAGAAAATCAAGGTCTGAAAAAAGTCCCATTAGGGTCTTTCTACCTTAATATAAACTATAACTGCCAATTAGCAATATCCATAAGTTAAAACAAACCGTCAAAACAAACCGTCAATATTACTGTTCTTCGCCTGTACTTTTAAACACCGCTTAATAAAAGTCGTCAATAAATTAAAATCGAAAACAGACAATACCTACCCTTAATTGTACTTGCATCACACATAATCATCCATAATTCGCTGATAAAAGCCATAATTGTACCCTATACACAACCTGATAATCTCACACGTGTCTTGTGTAGACACCGATACACAAACAGCTGAGCGTAATTTGATTGGTCGTTAGTTAGAAAGCAGACGACAGTCGGGTCAGATTTTGCAAGCGCTTGTAAAATTTTCAAGCGCGGATTAACCAAGATCGAAAAATCAAGCGCTGCGGCGACAAGGATTTGGAAATTAAGGCACAGCGGCACCGCTGCACTTAAAGCGCCTGAGGAAAGGCGTGTGACCATAAGATCTCATAATCAACCAAGGTTTTGCGCTGATTAGGGTATAAAAACAAAGTTATTTGCCCATTTGTTTGTGAAAAATAAGAAAAAAATGGACTCTGTTCAGGATAGAGACTTCATTTTTCATTTGTGATGGCAGCAGAAAGTAGTTCAGCAACCGGTTAATTAGTTTTGGTATTTGAGCTGTTAACCAGTGAGCTAAATATCATTTACAAGACCTAAAACGCAATTAACATGGAAATACATCCAGTACAATGGTCTGTTTGATTGAATAGTCCTAATCAATGATGTACATAATGCTGTCAGTTGTCTTGTATTGATGTCTTTTGTGACTGTTTTAATAATTGTTCTGTCGAAATAAGAACAAAGCACAGTACATGGAATTCAGCTGGATGTTTGAACCTAAAAAATTTGCCATTGCAAAGATTGGATGTCGACCTCTGTGTAAGGAAAGTGTGATTGTGCATGGTAAACATATTATTGTTTGCTTGTGGTTCATCTTGGTCCCAACAGTTTCAACCATAAATGCATCTGTATTGCGCCATTTAATTCCCAGGTAAATAACAGAAGTAGGCCGGGCAGGCATGAAACTGTATATCGCCTGTAGATTGCCAGGATAGCTACAGAAGAAGGACGGACAGGCATTTGTATTGCACCTGTCGAATTGCAAGATCATGTTGTCTGATTTGGGTCATTTTGTAGGTGATGACATTTAGCGTATCTCTGTCATTGCCAGTACTCAGGTGAACGCTTTGGGCCATCATGGCCCTCTTGTTTATACAGTGTGTTCTGATGGAATCGCGGTACTAATGATTTGTTGAATGATAAAAAAGGAAAGATAACACTTACTACTTTTAATAAACGATTATAAGCTGTAAAAATATCTTACACGCACATGGCAATCAACAAATAAACAATTATTTCCTTTTGAATTCTGCAAAACACCAAACCACACAACACTGTCTATAAGTTAAATTTGACAACTTGCATGACAGGGTCGCGGTAATTGGTAACAAGGGAAGCAATCCTTTCCAATTTTGAAAAATAAATAGTGTACAGTATAATCTTAATTACCGGAAAGAAAATAACTTCTGTACAAAACAATATGCCGTCAACAATTTGGACCGTTATCGCGATAAAGACACATTTTTATCCAATCTTGACCTAACTTGGGGGTGTTATTGGGTCAGATCACACCTGTAACACTAGAGTTATTGCCCCTTTTTCATGCAAATAAAGTGCAAAAAAAGGCCTTTTCCAACTTATATATTTTATTTTCAATCCAATCTTAACCAAACTTTCACAGTTTGTATATGACCATCAGATCTCAGCAGATGCCAAACATGGGCCAGATCACTTTTCAAACTCCAGAGTTATTGCCCTTTGTTTATTAAAAAATATACAAAAATGGATATTATTTAGGATAGAGACTTAATTTTTCATCCAATCTTCACCAGTCTTGCACAGTTTGTCTATTACCATAAGATTACGGTTGAAGTCAAATATAAGCAAGATCGTACCAGAAACACCGGAGTTATTGCCGTTTGTTTGTGGAAAAAAAAATGCAAAAATAGACATTATTCAGGATAGAGACTTCATTTTTCATCCAATCTTCACCAGTCTTGCACAGTTTGTCTATGACCATAAGATTAAAGGTGAAGTCGAATATAAGCAAATTGGGCAAGAAACACCAGATTTGTTGCCCTTTGTTTGTGAAAAAAATATACAAAAATGGACATTATGCAGGATAGAGACTTCATTTTTCATCCAATCTTCACCAATCGTGCAAAGTTTTTCTATGAACGTAAGACTTAAGGTATAGTCGAATATAAGCATGATCGGGCCAGAATCACCAGAGTTATTGCCCCTTGTGTTTGGAAAAAAACATCAACAAGTTATCAATGACTTGCTTGCACACGCAATTTTTTATTGAACGTTGACCAAACTTACACAGTTTGCATATGACCATTAAAATTGATTGATAAAATTTGATTTCGAACAGTTGCAAACCTTGCATGCAGTTATTTGAACATCATTTATCATCATTGGACAGAAAATTATCAATGAAAAAGCAAAACTTGACCTTATAGCACAGGCATCTCAATTATCACATTGCAACTAGTTCTCCAAAACTGTCTGTGTAAAAGACATCCAAATCTACTGTTTCTGCATTTTCCAGAATTGTCACTGACTTAATGAAAAAGGTTCAGGTAAGAATATCGAGTAAAATGATTTCAGAACCATTAGCAAAAAAACAGCACATCCACTACCCAACTCGTACTTTAGTTAGCCCAGTGCACTAACCGACGTTTTAAATCAAAATTGATCCTATCCCCCTTTGTGTATTGCTCAGATACCTTAAGTTCTCAGGTGAGCGCTTTGGGCCATCACGGCCCTCTTATTTATAAGTTGGTTAACCCACCACTGTGTCAAATGTTATGTCTTTCTATTGGTCAGTTGCCTACAATTAGAAAATTCTTAACGGGTAAGCATCGGTTATTGCGGTAATAACCAACGGTTTGGAGTTTGAATGTGTTGGAATTAAACCACGAGGGCGATAGCCAGAGTGGTTTGATAAAAAGTATCCAAACGACAAACCGTTGGTTATTACCGCAATAACCAACGCAAGCCCATCAAGTATTTTTCTAACACGATCCTATATATAATTTGTCTGTATTTTTTAAGATTATGAATGAGAACTATATTTACCTATACTCGGCCCATTTTCCACGAAATACATTCATACGTGCGTTTCAGTGACGTCAACAAATCATAACAATTCAAAATGATGTCAGCTTCATTGATAAACACGGAGCAAGAATCAATGTGACGTCATACTTATTGATAAATTCAGTGAAAAATATTATGCTAACAAGCGCAAATTGCAAGCATATTAACAAAACGTAAACGTTTTTTGTGAACTTAAATATAAAATATGTAGTACAAATGTGGTTTTATTGCGCTACATAATGCAGAAATGATTTGTTTGTCACAATTTTGCGGAACAATTTCTTCGAATTACCGGCAATTTTTAAAACATTAGTCTCTGCCCATAATTTGTTGCAGACTAACCCACTGTTGATTTCCTTCTTTATCTATGGAAAACTAGCTATTTTACAACAAAACTGTCACGTGAATCAGGGTCGGTTCGCCTTAAAATCTTTTCGCCCTTTGTTCCTTTTGCTTTACTTTTATTAGCTCATCTGAGCACAACATGCTCATGGTAAGCTTTTGTGATCACCTTTAGTCCATCGTCCGTTGTCAACATTTACCTTGTAAACACTCTAGAGGCCACATTTATTGCTTAATCTTCATGAAACTTGCCCAGAACATTTGTCCCAATGATATCTTGGACATTTTTGAAACTGGGTCATGTGGGGTCAAAAACAAGGTCACTAGGTCAAATTGAAGAAAAAGCTTGTGAACACTTTAGAAGTCACATTTTTTGCCCAGTCAGCATGAAATTTGCTCGGAACGTTTGTTCTTATGATATCTCAGCTGAGTTCGAAAATGGTTCACCTTCTTTGAAAAACATGGCCGCTAGGGGGTGCGGCAGTTTTCCTTATATGGCTATAGAACAAGCTTGTGAACACTATAGAAGTCACATTTTTTGCCCAATCAACATGAAACTTGCCCAGAACATTTGGTCTTATGATATCTCTTCCAAGTTCAAAAATGTTTCCGCCAGGGGCGGGGCAGTTTTCCTTATATGGCTACATTTAAAACTTTAAAAATATTGTGAACACTCTAGAGGCCTCATTTATTGCCCAATCTTCATTAAACTTGCCCAGAACATTTGTTCCAATGATATCTTGGAAGAGTTTGACACCATGAGGTCATGTGGGGTCAACAACTGTGTCACCAGATCACTTAGTCAAATTGAATAAAAAGCTTGTGAACACTCTTGAAGTAATATTTTTTACCCAATTTTCCTGAAACTTGCTCAGAACAATTGCTTCAATAATATCAGACGAGTTCTAATCTGGGTCACATGTGGTCAAAAACTGGGTCACCATAACAAATTGAAGAAAAAGCTTTTTGAACACTCTAGAGACCACATTTATAGCCAAATCATCATGAAACTTGCTAAGAACATTTGTCCCAATGATATCTCAGACGAGTTTGAAACTGGGTCACATGGTTTAAAAACTAGGTCACTAGGCCAAATTGAAGAAAAAAGCTTGTGAACACTAGAGTCTAGATTTATAGCCCAATCATCATGAAACTTTCTCAGAACAGTTGTCTCAATGATATCTCAGACGAGTTCCAAACGTTGTGTGGGGTCAAAAAGTAGGTCACCAGGCCAGATTGAAAAAAAGCTTGTGAACACTCTAGATGCCACATTTATAGCCCAATCATCATGAAACTTGCTCAGAACATTTGTCCCAATGATATCTCGGACGAGTTCAGAACTGGGTCACATGGGGTCAAAACTCAGACTTCCCAAAAACGGTCGGTCCGACAGACAAGACCGGCAAATTTTGAGTGGGTCTGATATTTAGTTCCTTAGAATCGGTCCGTCCGTCTGACAGCTTTTTCAAAACTCATTCCTATATGTTACTGGATAACAAACTATAATATCTGAACAATTGAATACAGTTCCGCTATATCACGATTTCCGATACATCGCGAATCGTCCGTGGATCATGTTCTTAATTAATTTTCTTATTACCCCAACTGCCGTAAATAAATGCCGATACCACGTAACTACTTTCGCGTTTTGGAGGTAATATAATGGTGTCAACAAAAGATTTAGTAAAAATATGTGGCATACATACAGACACCTAACTGAATTGTTTTGCGCTACGAGACTTTTATACAAACATAACATTTCACAGTTCTTTGCTCTACAAACTTTTTTTAGAACACGGTCAATACGTCCATGCTTTCGCTGCGGATGACATGACATTGTGATTGCCAGCATAATTTTCGCGGGCTTTTTAGCAAACCACGGGTTTAACATAAAAAACCTTTGCACATAAATGTAAATAGCATTTGTGTGTACTGTATGTATTTCGTTTTTATTATATGCGCGTTGTCATATCGTAGTTTGATATTAATTAAAACAACAATGACAACGGTGGGTGAAATATGTTTGCTTTTAGATCACGAAAATTAGTTTATACATGTATACATACTTAAATGAATGTTTCGGTCCGGCAAATTTTTTTTTCGGTCTGGCAACTTTTGACAAGTGGTCAGACCAAATGTCCGACACTTTTCTTTTGAGCTTTCGGGAAGTCTGAAAACCAGGTCAGGAGGGAAATCGAAGAAAAAGATTGTGAACACTCAAGAAGTCATATTTTTTGCCCAATCTTCTTGAATATTTGCTCAGAAGATATGCTTCAATGATATCTCGGATGAGTTAGAAACTGTGTTGTGTGGGGTAAAAACTAGGTCACCAGGCCAAATTGAACAAAAAACTGTCTAGAGGTCACAGTTCTAGGCCAACAGTGTGTTTTTTCATCTTAGGGGGAAAGGTGGCAGGGCCCTTCAGATGGGGAATTTTACAGCAAAAGGGCATATATTTTTTTAGAAAAGCATTATTACATGTTTATATTCTACTTCTTTATAAAACACAAATGAATTGTTTGATACAAATGATAACTTAGATTATGCACTAACTTGGTTTGATGAAAAATTGCAGGGATTGTTAATGAAAATTCCTCTATCTTGGTCAATTTGTGTGTAGTTTCGGTCATTTTTCTTTTTCAAATAAAGCTTACATTCCATTATGAGGGGAATTTTAAGGTAAATATAGGGGAAAAATGTATATTTTATAAGCAAGGCAATGGGGCCAAATTTCAGCCCCAAATTGGCCCTTAAAAAAACACTGGTCAGTCATCACGAAACTTGCTTAAAGACCATTTGTTCGAATGAAGTTCGAAAGTTCAAAACATGATCACATAGGGTCAAAAACTAGGTCACCAGGCCAAATTGAAAAAAGCTTGTGAACACTCGAGGGGCCACATTTTTAGCTGAATCTTAATGAAACTTGCTCAGAACAGTTTAAATTGGTTCCTTATTCTCTCGGGTGTTTATGAAAAGCCCTTTAAAATTGTACTTATACTTTATATATGGAACTAACAGGGGTGTTGGTGAATCTATTAATGAAAAGTAGTGGGAACACCGTTAAAGGGGCATGCATCAACGTTATTTCCCTTCAATATAGACACAACAATTAGACATATTCCAATTTTTCTCAAATATATTTTTCTAGTATCAATAATTTATATTGATGGAATCTTTAAGAAAAAATATATACAAAACCAAATTTAAATTTTGGATACACGGTTTCAGCAGGATTCAAACTCACACCTACAAAATCGTGCACTTCATAAACTTTTTTTCGCTTCACAACATTTATCAGTGTTGCCCATATGCATAATGGTACTTCATGTACAGTTCATTCTTATCAATTTTAATACTAAAACTAATTTTCCCGTGCCCGCAAAAATTATATATAATTTTTTTTTAAATTATTTTATCAACTGTTTTTAGACACAAGGCTATCGTATTTAACAATGCATCAATATTAATAAACGGCACTTCAAGATATTATGAAAATTGTAACACTTGTTTGCACTCATTCTAGGAAAACCTTACAATGTTCTTATCCTGTAATAGCGTTTTCTAACAAGTTTGAGCTGCTATTTGGACATTCAGAGATTTTACACAAACAATACATCGGTTGTCTCCCTTGCCCTTTTTGATGCAATTGTCTGATTCTGAAGCTTGTTTATATTTTGCAATGTTACTAATTACAGTCCTGAAATCTGTCAATATCTGTTATTTATCTGAGCAAACAACCCTCAGTTTCAAACCCTGCTTTACCATGGATGCTAATGAAATCTATATGAATTATTGTTTCATCAATACCCCGGCTTCAAATTGTCGCAAAATCAATAGACTGACGACAGTGGCGTAATCTAGTGGGTATTGACAATTTGGTTTGCCAGGTTTAGAGTAAGCTTATATAGGATGGTTTAACCAAATAGAGTGTTTTTGATCTTGTTTGAGAAGCCAATCTCCATTAGTTAGCTCTGTTCGTAATAAAGTGTTACGCCCTAGATTCTGTCCATGTTTACAAGGGGTATATTATATTGGGACTTAATATGCCAGATGTTTTTAGAGATTGAGTAAAGCCAATGTGTCCTAAATGAACTGCTAATTAAATTGCAAATGGATATTTTGAAGTCTATGACGTTGTTTGTACTTCTATATAGGCATGTTAGCAGCGGGGGCGTTGCAACAGTTACGTAGCTTTCTAATGGCACTATAGGCACTTACCTAGACTTTTTTCCAGAGATGAAAAATGCCAAAAATGCAATAAAACAAGATGGTGGTGGGTGTGAGTGAAATCTTTGTAATCATGCTCCATTGCTGTCATTTGCGTCAATTAAATAAATATCATGCACAGACACACACGCATATTTTTTTTATAATTACAAATCGTTTATCTTAAATTAGTTGTTTGTAACCATAGATTAAACACCAAAATGTTATTTAGTCATTTGCGCCTATATATATTGTGCCTTCAAGGTATAAAATTATCTATCGAATCTACGCCCCTGTGCACATAAGTTTGTTAATAAGATACTTAAATAAAACACTGTGTTAATAATTGTTTACATTTTTAGCATATTGAAGTTTTGAAATGAAGCAAGATTTTACAGGGGCCATACTGCCTTTCTTCAGATTAGCCAATGGCTCTTAACTTTTACTGTTTGTGTAAAGAAATTTCTATTTGACTACAACTTTTTTAGCATAAGGCCGCTTTGCCATATGTCCGTGTCCGCATCCGTATTTGTATTCATATCCGCATAAATATTATACAGACACGCTTTTCCATGAATCCGCAATTAAACATTGAATATTTTAGTAATCATCTTATTTCCAAATAGTTACAATATCTTGGTAAGAAGTTTTTTTTATTAAGTCGCCTGCAAATGTATGCCAGTATGCAAAAACATTCACATATGGTGTACTTTAAACTAAATAAAACATCCAACAATTATATCTACATTGTAAGTCAAGACTCATTTAAAGGTAACCCGCTATTACCGAGTTATTGTACTTGGTGAGTCTTAGGTTGAGTTATCTAGTTGTATCTATACTATTTTTTTTCTATTTTCCCATAGTTTTAAGTATAATAAGCCTTTGTTCAACATGCTAAGGTGTGTGTATTTCGAAGTTTATGAGGTCCTTCCCCACCTGGGGCTGCATTATGTGAGGACCTGGAGTGTGTCCCAGCACTCCTACCTAATTAACTTACTAGAGACTCATGAAAGTTGGGACGAATTTTGAATCATAGCTGCAATTTCCAGCTATTTATTTTTTACTGAAAGATATTTTAATTTTGGCGTGGTCTTGTGCTGTGGTCTTGTGCTGTGGGGGGAAACCGGAGTACCCGGAGGAAACCCCACCTGTCCGGTATGGTGACCACCAACCAAACTCTAAGTTAGATACCATGTCGTCCGCATCCGCATAAAATCGCTCACCGAGCGATTTTTTGCGGACGGCTTTTGTGCTTTTTTTGCGCTTTGCTGATACGGACTGCGGACATATGAAAACGGTCTAGCTGTTTTTGAACTATTTCTATTTTTTGCCGATGCGGATTTGCAGAATGCAGATGCAGATACGGACATATCGAAAAGCGACCTAAAACACCATAAAATACCCGAAATTAGTAGGATCTCAACAAATAACGGTACATTTGTCGTAATAAATTTGTTAGCCAGGGTAAGCCCTGCTTTAGAGTGTTACATTTAGTAACAGTTATAAGCTGCATCAGACGCAATGATCATTACTACAGCGGTACCCTCGAAATGGAATCCTTTCTATATTTTGGAATCATCTCTAAACCAGAAAAAAAGTTCCATGTTTGGTTCAGTAGATTCATAAACATTTCCTGAATAACATGTCCCCCTTATTTTGGAATCAGAAATGTTTAGAGGGTTTCTTCTGTGCATTAATTGTTAATTTAGGCCAGCAAAAATAATTTTTGTGTTTCGGGAAACCGGAGCCTACCAAACAAAAACCCCCTGACCCTAACGTTTTTAGCGACGATTGTTTCCCGTGAAATCCGCATTCGTCAGATTTTATATAATTTTCTGTTTTTATTACCGAAATGTGTTTTTTTGTAAAAGTTGAAAAAACCTCAATCCCGACCCTAACTTTTTTTAAGACTGTTGCCAGAAACACGCAATTTTTTTTTTTTTGGCCTTAAGAAAGAGTGTTTAATTAATTATGCAGTAATAAAGTATGATGTATTTTTAAAACTATTTGTAATTTAGACTGAAAAGTTTTGTCTTTAACTGTACAAAAATAGCAACATGTGCTTTTTCTTGTTGTAACTTTTGAGTTGATATTCCAGATATCTTACTTTTTGCAGTAAATTTACTGTAACATTTTTGAAAAGTTACAAAAATTGTGTAAGCCCCTTTAAATCCGCTGCAGTTGGTGCACATGGGTATAATCTAATTGAAGAGATTATTCTATCCATTAAATAAACACAAAGTAATTAATAACAAAATTGGCCTTTCTTTCTTATCAGCTGTAATACTTCATTCTTCTAGCTGAAAAGTGGCAATGATTTAACAGTGAACTTTACAGAATTAAGTGACATTAGTGGATCATTTGTTGGCCATATTGTCAGAACTTGGTACTTGCTATCTGAGACCTTGAATGCAAGCTGTAGACAGGTATTTCATGGACCGAAAACTGGGGGGGCCATCATTAAAAAATCGATTGTTTGTGGTTGCGCGACCCAACATTTTGGATGTGGGTAGGTAGGTAGGTTGTTTTTTTTTCTGTTTCATAAGATATAATACCCAAAGCAATAATGAAGTGTCATATCATGCAATACTGAATGTGGAACTGCACTTTTAACATATGCCATTTCGAATATTAAATTCAAGGTAAACATACAAAGCCGAGAAATTCAATTAGGGTATTATTAAAAGATATCCATTTAGCGGAAAGGAAAATACATACCAAAAAGTAAAAAAAAATTTAGCAAATGGCAAAAACATAATAATTTGGGTCGGGGGGGGGGGGGGGGGGGTAATTTCGATGGGTCGTGCAACTGCACACAATCAAAATTTGTTGGATGGCCTGGTTGATTTTCAAGTGTCAACAGTTCAACCCCACATGGCTGTCAAGAAAGGAATGATGATAATTAATGTTTTATAGGAATTCAGGGAGATAATTCTGTGATTTAATATTCCGTTTAGTTTTCAAGAGAGAATTGATTTAGGCTTCTTTAAGTACAGGTGTAACCTTGAAGCATAGTTAAATTGTTATTATATATTTAAGAGACTAGTAGTTCTATTGCGACTGTAGGTAAGGGAAAGTAATTATTTTTCACCTGTTTCATTGCTGTAATTCTGTGAAAGAAATGTTTTGCACACTGAACTACTGTTCTTAGACTCCAAAGTGTTAAAGTTAGTTAGATTTCTCTTACAAACTATGCAGATATTTTACTTATTTTGCTTGTTTTGCAAGCAGCATTATATATTTGCATGACAGTCATGTTATAATGTTTAGTGTATTATGGTAATAATGACAGGACATTAACTGAACTCATCTATCCCCCCCCTCCCCCGCACCATCTACCCCCCACCATCTCCCCCCCCCTCCCCCCACCATCTACCCCCCCTCCTTTTGAGAAAACAGAGTGCTCTGGATAATAGTAAGCTACAGGGTACTGGTACACTCTTAATTAAAAAATACATATGAGGCGTGTCGTGGGAAAATCTGACTTAATGCATGTGCGTAAAGTGTCGTCCCGGATTAGCCTGTGCAGTCCGCCTACAGTGGATTTATGTTTAGAAGAGACTTCCTTGAAACAGAAAATACCATAAAAGCGGAAAGGGCCGTCCCTGATTAGACTGTGCGGACTGCACAGGCTGATCCGGGACGATGCTTTACGCACATGCATTAAGCTCGGTTTTCCACGACGCGTCTCATATGTATTTAATCCTATTTAGGTAAAACTACAAATGTCGGCCTCAATTTGAATGGTACAGGGTTGTATAAATATTGCTATGCCATTAACAAAAAAAAATGTGTACTATACATGTATTTCCATTAATATATTGTGAGAAACCCATTTTCAAATTAAATATGTGTTGTTTGAAATTCAGTCACACATTTTGTCAAGATGTGTACTGCTCCCATTTTTAGTTTTTAATGAGTATTTTTAATAAGTGTTTACTCCAATACCGGTATTAATCTAATCAAGAGATCAAGAGCACCGTACATTATGAAACTTGTATACTCATATATTAAATAGTTCGGGTCACCAGTCCTTTACGCCTATTAACATGATTCAATATGACAGGTCAGAGATTAATTCAACTTTGTATTAAATACCATTAATTGAAAGGTAAGACACTGACAGGTTCAGACAAGTCAAGCGTTTTAAGCATGATGAAATTAAAAGTGCATGATTAAGTCTTATTGAATTGTGATCGTCATAATTATAATTTAATACCATTCATATTCATTAGCCGATCCAGGGGGGGAGACGCATCCGTTGCACGCCCCCCCCCCTGCCGGACCATACATTTATATGCATGTATGGAACTGTAAAAACCGGATTAATATGCTAAAAAAAAATTTGCTCCCTTCGCTCGCTCAGTTTTGTCAAAGATACATTAACTTCAGTACAACAAACCCGACCTAGCCCGCCCCCTACGATTTACCGGTGCAAAAATTTAGCAAAACGATATTAAACTATTGACAATAGGTAGTTTCTTCGTTATTTGAGGATGATATTGTTTTCATTTATAAATTCATATATTATATAAAGATGTCAGATGCAGTACACCGTTAGCACAGGATACCCCATAGAAGCCATTTATATAGTTTTCGAATAAATATGATTTAAAGTCAACTACTTTCGAGGTTAATCAGTTTTGTCTCAATGAATAGTTTTGTTCCCAAATACATAAATCGACAAACTTTTTTGTTCCATTAGAAATCACACCAACTTTAGTATTGTTTTATATATTTATAAGAAAGATATAACGTGATAAAGTAGAGGTGTCCACAACATTGGCTCCAGTTCCTCTCAATTTCATATTTCTTCAGGCACCATATGTCAGCGAAATTGATACAAAGTTGGCATCACTTGCCTTATTAGTTTACAAAGCAATCATACGAGTATCTTTCACAATATTTTGTGTAAAAACTATGTTCGTCTGGTTTTCCGTTGAGCATGACTGTGCAGTGTAAGTTATTTAATGGCATTCACTTCGAAAAGAGACCATATACACTATGGTAAATGAATAATAAAAATAATGTGTGTGTTTGAATTTAGTAAGCTATGGATTTTTTTAATCAAACAAACGCAATATACTGTCAGAACAGGTTCATGACATACAGATGAACCAACATGTCTTTCGAACATAATACATATTACGTACGTACGTATTACTTTATTAAGTAATACATACGTATTACTGTATTAAGTGAAACAAAGTGCATTTGATGATGATGATGACGACGATGATGATGATGATGATGATGGGCACAAATGTATTATATACCAGGTATATTTGATAAGGATCTGTAGCTGATCACTGCAGAAGCACAGGCAAAATAAAGGGGTTATAACTGCACGATCACGCCCCCTCCAACCCAAAATCCTGGATCCGCCCCTGGTAATACAACCAGTTTATTCTGGAATACACTTGTTTTGATTTAATTTGAATCTTGATGAATTATTATGCTAGGAATAGGTTTTCGGTATAAGTTCGTAATTTGACAAATATTTTTTTTTAGACAATTCGGCCCTATAAACAAATTAGCTCAGAATCCACTGATGTGTGTAATTAATTAAACTAGATGGATTACTGTGATCATATGGACCGGTAATTGTTTGATACTACATCAAATTAGTCGGATAAAAAAAAAAGTTTTACATAGGGCCTTTTTATGCCCCCGGCATCTTGATGCAGGAGGCATATAGTGATTGTCCTGTCCGTCCTTCCGTCTTTCCGTCCTTCTGTCCTTCCGTCCGTGACAAGGTTAAGAAGATTTTACCGTTTCGTCTAGCACCAACCCCGCTTACTACAACACTTTGATACTTACACAGTTGTTGCTTATGACCATTCCCTATGCACCCATATCACCCAACCTTTCTTTGACCTTGACCTCATCTGGGCTTATAATAATTCAAAAGTGCCATTTCTTCGTTAACTAGATGTTACCGTTTTGTCTACCACCAATACCGCTTACTACAAAACTAGATATTTACACAGTTGTTACTTATGACTGTTCCCAATCCACCCATATCACCCAACCTCACTTTGACCTTGACCTTGACCTAATTGGACTAAGAAATGGGCTACCCAGCACCAACCGGGGTCATGTGTGTTTATCAAACACAGAATCTTGTTTTAGGCTCATTAACAATCCTAAAACTACCTTTTTAGTAAATTCCTTTAATATTTATATATTAGTAGTCACAATATATGCAACATTTTAAAATATTAAATACCTGAACCAGTAATAAAAGGATAAATTATTTCCAGGACTTCTAAATTTAGTTAAGTTATTCTTTAAGTTAAACAGCCAAAGGGACTACCGGTTGCCAGATCGTTTCCAGAGGCATAGCCAGAGTTGTGAAATGTTTATGCACATAAGAAAATTCATCTAGGGGGAGGAGTGCGCCCCTCCTGATGCTGGGAGCCATGTGGGTCTCCCCGAGGAAAACAGAAAATCAGGAAGGAAATGGTGTATTTTGAGGCACCTTTCTGGCGCTAGAAGTAATTCTTCTCTAGAATAGAAACTTATTTTCATCATGTGTCCATGGATTTTTAAATTTTATTGACAGAGTAAAAAACAATTTAATCTGCGATATATAAAATGAAAATTGTCACTGTTTAACCAAATACTATAATATTTGAGGCGCGTCATGGGAAAACCAGTCTTAATGCATGTGCGTAAAGTGTAGTCCCGGATTAGCCTGTGCAGTCCGCACAGGCTTATCCGTGATGGCACTTTCCGCTTTTATGGTATATTCTGTTTCAAGGAAGTCCCTTCTAAACAAAAATCCACTGTGGGCGGAAAGTGCTGTCCTGGATTATCCTGTGCGGACTGCACAGGCTAATCCGGGATGACACTTTACGCACATGCATTAAGTCCGGTTTTCCCACGACGCGCCTCACATGTTTTATGCTCCTCATTCTTGTATTGCCTTTTGTGCGTATAGGGCTCTACACCCTTGGTTTCTGTTCTATAATGTACAGTGAGAATAAGACATCGAACATAGAATATTATTTAAATAATGCATTCTTTGAGAGCGATAAAGACTAAATGTCAACTGGAGTAAATACTATTGCCTAAGTACTCTGACAAAATAAGGCGAAGACTGAAGTAATCACTTTAAGTTACCATTACGTAATATTTAATATTTGTGTTTATTCAAAATTTAAAATGGAATGAACGCTATTGATTGAGATAATTTTTGTAGGTCAAGAACTGATGGTATCAATATTTCCAATAGTGGTTACCGTCTTATAACTGTAGGGTTTAACAAAGCTTTACTCCTGTTTGTAAAGGCATTACATATAGTTTACAAATTTCTACTTTATAGATCAATTGAAAATGATTCAAATAGTATAATGTGTTTGTTCATCTGATTTCATCAACAACTGAAAATAAATCTAAATGTAACTTGGCCCGTATTCACCAACCCATTCTTAAAAGACTTAAAACTTCAGACTAAGGAATATTCTTAAGACTTTTCTGTTCTAAGAACCCTTTTAATTTGAATCTTACTTGGTATCCACCATCTCTAATTATGGCATTCCTAATTTAGAGCGATTTGTTAATGACAGAATTTCCTTGGTACGTGTACCAGCATATTTGCAAACACACGAGTATTTTTTCTTGAGTCTAAGTCTATTTTTAAGTCTAGATCTATTCTTAAGTCTAAGTCTATTATTGAGTCTAAGTCTATTCTTAAGTCTAAGTCTATTCTTGAGTCTAAGTCTATTCTTGAGTCTAAGTCTATTCTTGAGTCCAAGTCTATTCTTAAGTCTAAGTATATTCTTATGTCTAAGTATATTATTTAGTCTAAGTCTTTTCTTAAGTCTATTCTTGAGTCTTAGTCTATTCTTGAGTCTAAGTCTATTCTTGAGTCTAAGTCTATTCTTAAGTCTAAGAATGGGTTGGTGAATACGGGCCCTGGTATTTCATTAACATTTTTATCACTGTGAGTCTTAAGTGGAATTCTGAAATAGTGTGTCATAAGAATTTTTGGGGGAGTTTATTGTTTATATGGTAAGATCGTAAGATCGAGTCTTGTTTTTGGGTGCCGCAGTTTCTTTAATTTAGTAGCAGTTGTATCAGTTAGCGCCTGGAAAGCGCAGACCTCCGCCAAGTGAGCTTAGGCGAATTTTTTTTTCTTTCTGTTCTCGGATCCGCTGAAAAAATATAAATAAAATTGTAGAATGTAACCGATATTGTAAAAATGATCTTGTGAAAGGGTTTCAATATGTTACACGGAATGCAAAAATAACGCTGAAGAAATGACTACATTTTATGTAACACATGCATTGTGATGGTATATGGCTGTAAGATTCATATGATCTGCTCTCTGTTATTTTAAACATCATGCAAAACTTAAAATCAGAAGGAAATCTCAGTAAAACAAATTAAGATCTTACTAGAATCATTGTATTAAATACTCATTTATAATTTTTTATCAATATTATAATTAACAAATTTCATTGGTGTATATTGATTTATTAATTTGATATATATTTAGTTACTTTTCACTTTTCATTAAACATGCTGGTATATAATATGGCCCCAGTCCAGCGATATCTGACATAGGCCTAACTATGTTTATGTGTGAGCATATTTTATAGTGCGAAAGTATTAACCTGACACTCATTAATATTTGTGACAAACCGTGTGTTTGGTTGGTTGCATTGTTTTGGACGAGTTTCTGTTATTGGAATTTATGTTGAAATAGATTTAAATACAGGGTAACGAGAGTGGTAGTTAACCGTCGTGTGATGTAAGTGCTTGTGCCACACGCCAGCGGACCGAGTTCAATTTCTTCTGACTGCGAACTTTTGTATCTTTTTCACTACACCATTCTCCTATACAATATATAAACATATAAGATATCAATTTACATTGTAGCATTGGCTATGATACGTTCGATACTTGTCGTAGTATCTATAAATAAATCCCGATTGCATACGGAATATTCATGAGTGTCAGGTTACTAATTTCGCACTATAACAGTAGTTTTTATATGATAAACGCTGCCTGCTAATGTTGCTATTATTGGTATTAATGTCATGGTTATCATGCAGTGTAAATGTTGTGTTATATGATTTTTGTAAGTAATAATTCATCAAGATTTTAATATCACTGCCCATTTCCATTTGTGAAATTCTAGTTATTAATTTACTCAAGTCTGTGTTATTTTTTTTTATTTTTTTTTCCCTCCTCCACCGGACACTTTTCCAAAAATGTCAGAGAACCAATTAATAAAAAATCTCTGGCCTTATCTCCACCCCAATATGTTGTGCAACTATTTTGAATCCAGAATTTGTTAATTGCTCATTTCCAGCCGTCCTAGTCAATTTCACGGAAATCTGTTCATAACTTTTTGCATTAAGCCCGGGTCACACTATCACGATTTTTGCTACGATTGACCACGATTTACAAAATCTTGGCGAAGCGTGGTAAAGCGTGAACACATATGTACTGGCATCTGTGTGAATCTTGAAGAATCTTGGAGGATCCTTATCGATCGGGAAGCGCTACGACAGTTTTGAACATGTTCAAAACATTTGTGGCTTATTGTAGCGCCGCCACGATTTTTCCAAAACGTAGGACAATTCTAGTGCCATCGTATCTCAATCTGGCTTATTCTTACAGCCATCGTAGAGGCATTCGTGGCTTTTCGTGTTTAACAGTGATTAATCGTGACGGATTTTATTACATATATATTACAAGACTGTAGTACGTTATGGTACAGTTTGCTACGTATATGGTACGGATTTCTATGCCTTCCCTACGGTTCAGTTGCGATTCAAGTAGGATCTTTAGCAACAACTATGATGACTACTCACGAATACTCGTGTTGCCTGTACGGTTTATCGCGATGTTACTACGCACTCACTACGTTTGCCTACATAGGTGTCACGATTATTCACGAGGCATCGTGATGTCCAAGTCGCCTTGAAGCGTAGTGAATCCCGAGAATTATTGGCTGCTCGTAGGTTTATTGTGATGAATCTTACTAGAATCTTAGGAGAAACGTTAACAATCGCCTGTAATCGTCTGTTACCATAGTGTATACTTGACGCCAGGGTATTACAACTGTAATAGATCGCATGATATCTTGCTAAAACCATGGTGAATCAGTTGTAGAAACCTACAAGTGTCATTGATATTCGTAGTCTCGTCCTACAACAACTGTAGGTATACGTAGGAAGACACAATCAGGACACTGTGCGTCCCGACTCATCACGATTTACACGTCCACAATCAATCGTGTGTTATCGTAGCCAAAATCGTGATAGTGTGACCGGGGCTTTAAGTTCCTAACTAATAAATAAATGACAAACAATAAGTACAAGTGAAAGAATCAATGACACAAGCTCTTTTACAGTTTGTTTATTGAAACTTATTGTTTTCACATTTTTTTGGCAGTTTTGGATGAAAGGGATTAAATTGATAATAGGGCTAAAAACGATGCTGAGATTTTCCCAATTTGACCAGTACCGGTACTTTTCCTATAGTAGTAAGGAAAAACGCTGGGCTAATAGTAACAATACCTGCTTGTCACATCGTCATTGACATTTCTCCCATATTGGCATTTTATCAACTGTAAACCGGCAAATGCAAAATGTATTGATTGCAAGATTCAACAAAAATTGTTTGCAGTGTTCTTAGTACTGTTCAGTAACCTATCTAGCTTAACTTGTCCTCATACCGAACCTGTGTGAATTTAATACATACATTCTCTCTGGATTAAAAGGGTGGTATGATTGATCAAACCTGTGTGAATTTAATACATACATTCTCTCTGGATTAAAAGGGTGGTATGATTAATAGACAGTCTTTGTGGGAACCCACTGGCCTGAAGCCCCAGGCTAGTGCTTTTGATTTCTGGCTAGTGAAAGTTTGTAGATATTGGCCCAATTGTAACCCACTAGCAGTCTTCTAAATTAACTTTCAAACATTACTTGCCATTCGGGCCAGTAACTTTAGCATTTTTACTCTACCAAAACATTTTTTACTAGCCCAAACTTTAAAACCCACATTTAAAATCAAAACGCTGACAGAGAAGGAAAACTGTTGGCGAGAAAAGAAACTAAGAGCAAATTAATTGTGAGAGTATTTTTTATCATAAGGAACATTTATTGAAGTAAGTCACCTGTCTGTTATATCATTTCTACCAAAAAATCGTGAAACTCACAACTATACACTCTACTTAAAATAAATTGGTATAAGCTGGTATTTAACCTAATCGAAGATAGAGGTCCAGGCCACTGTTGTTTTTTTGCAAATTAAAACTAATAAAGTGTGCGTCAAACTCAATGCTATTTATCTACAACATTCTCTTCATTATATTTTGTAATTCGTGGGAGGCAAATTATTTTTGTGCAATTTTTATTGAAAAAGCAAACAGATTTTATATGCATACTATTCAATCTGCAACGGGTAAACATAGTCGATGAACCTTATAAGTTCGAATCAATATTCAGTGCTTTTTATCACAAGCGCTATGTTCGGTAAATACCAATTTAAATAAAAATAAGTTAAATTAGTAAAATTGCATTCAAAACTCTCTTGAGAGGTTACGATCGCTCCATTATATGTACTGACACAATACACTGTTGTTAAATATGTAATACGCAGTTAACCAGTCAACAGCACAAACAGATACGCTATCATACCTATGTGAATAGACATAACATGAATTCACTTGTAGATGTGGACTAAAAGGATTATAAGATGTGGACTAAAATGATGACTATTATTGTTTATTAGTGTTTTTAGTCAGATCTATTTCGTAATCTATTCATAGAAATTAGCATCGGTAACAGGAAGCCTCACCCTTCTCGAAAAAGTGTATTTAATATGCATTTAATGCATATTAAACGCTGTGGTATTGGCACCGTATTTTTTCTGCGTTAAATGCATATTAAATACACTTTTAGTACACTAAGTGTATTTTTTCTGTACTTTTTCTGCCTTTTTTTACAAAAAAGTGTATTAATGCGCTAGAAAATACACTTAAAATACACTGAAGTGTATTTTTGAATATATAGTATATTTTTCAAGGAGAAAAATACACTTTAAATGCACTTAAGTGTGTTAATGCAAGAAAAATGCAGAAAAAACAAACACTTTTTTTTTGTAAAAAGTGTATTTTTCTGCATTTTCAAGTGCATTATATGTGTATTAAATACGGTGCCATACCGCAACATTTAATACGCAATACACTGTTTCGAGATTGGCACTGCTCAGCGAGCGAAGCGCAGTAATTTATCGATTTTACTGACTCGTAGCCTGCAAAGTAAAGAAGTAGTTCCCTCAAGACTGATTTCTGAATTACCATTAAATACAACACGAATCAGTGTATTTTACTGAATTTTCATTTATATTTTATGTAATGAAAAAAAAGTTTAGAAGTGCCTTTAAAAAATTAAAATACGAGGAATTTCGGTTAATTTTTTCGTGTTGAAAATGTAAAATAATTAACTGAAATAAAAACTAGTTAAATACAAATTATTTTAAGGAAATGCAAACAAGTTTTTTTGCTCATAATGCATTGTGTACAGTGAGTGTTATGTGTTCGTAAATACCAAATTAAACGTGGAATATTTGTTTTAACTTGCAACACCATGTATGTGCCTTTAAAATGAGAACTGATTATGGTAGTATATGTAATTACAGGTTGGGACACAGGTTTCCAATGGTTTACCTTTCTGCCACCAGGAAATGATAGAACTGCACCAAGCAACTGGGGGTAGGCAGTATTGATGTGATGTAGAAATGGAGTTGGCATTCACTTGGAAACGTTGATTAAGCTAAACACTGCCAGTAAATACATATTGGATATCTGAGAAAGCGGTGTTTTATTAGCCTATAGGGAATCATTGAAAGACAACATAGGAATTGTTTGGTAAACTGTGTATGAATGTGGATTAAAACCCAAGAAATATTTGTGGTTAATGATGTATTGGATATTCTTTGGTACCAAGTGTGGATGTTTTTGTGTATGGAGGGTTTTGGAATGTTACAGTTTCGTAGAACTAGAAGACAGTCATGATAGCTGCCCAGTTTGACAAACATTTGAAATGGATTTATACCCGGTTAGCAGAAGTTATCAGTGTTTGGCAGATATGAGTGAAACACAAGCGAGAGCTTCCTCTTGTGAAATTATCAAATAGATAATTGGACACTTACTGAACGGAATTACCTTTGAAAACTTAAAAATCTGTTCCATTTATGATCTAACTGCAACCAAACACTTAGTAGTGATAATAAAATCTATTTGCCAGGGTTTTAAAGCAGAAGAAAAAGGTTTATTATTTATTACTTGAAATACTATTGGAAATACAATTAAAAGTTTAGAAGAAAGAAAGCAAAATTATTCATATCAATGTGGAATATATTGAAAAGTTATGGTTGTGTCAAAAAGAGTGTGCTCTTACAGTGTTGTTTGTAGAAAAGGTGGAAATACAATAATACACATAAAAATACACTTATACAGGTAGAAATACACTAATAATTTAGGTTCGTTAAGAGTTTGTTTGTTTATGAAAAATCATGGGAAATATTTGGAGGCGATTTGAGGAGGAGGACAAAGATTCGGCATGGCAGGAACAAAATAAGGAGGTAGAGAGAAACCCATTGTACAAATTTGCCGATCTCTCGAGGGGTGGAAAGCTCGTGAACGCGTACCGGAAAGGCGGAGTGGTGGCCGTGCAGGAGATTGCGCGCAGGGAAATACAGCCGTATTTGTACAACGGCGGCAAGGGAGCCCATGTGTCAAAACTGGAATACATCAAGTGGTATCGGTCAAAAGAGGCTGCTAAAACGGTGAGGATAATTCTTCTTTAGCCTCTGTTGTTGTTTTTTTGGTGAGTTTAAATTTGTTGAACTTGCCCGTAAAGTATTGTTTTGTTATTATTTTTAGCTCACCTGAGCACAACATGCTCATGGTGAGCTTTTGTGATTGCCTTTTGTCCGTTGTCAGTCATCCGTCGTGCGTCAACATTGTCTTTTAAACGACATCTCCTCCTAAACCGCTTGTCAGATTTTCACGAAACTGCAGAGGAATGATCCTTGGGTGACCCTCTTTAGGTCCCCTGCATATGTAGGTCACCAGAGCTAACAATAGATTTCAAAACTGAAAACTTTAAAAATCTTCTTTGAAACCACAAGGCTTGGAGCTTTCATATTTGATATGTGACATCTTCGAGTGGTCCTCTACAAAGATTGTTCAAATTATTCCCCTAGGGTCAAAACTGGCCGCGCCCCGGGGGTCACATGGTTTAAATAGACTTGTATAGCAAAATGACTTTAAAAATCTTCTTCTCTGAAACCGCAAGGCCTAAAGGTTTCATATTTGGGGTGTAACATTGTAAAAATTGTCTAAATGATGCCTTTGGGGTAAAAACTGGCCACTCCCCGGGGGTCACATGGTTTATATAGACTTCAATAGCAAAATGGTTTAAAAAATCTTCTCTGAAACTGCAAGGCCCAGAGGTTTTATAATTGGTTTATAACATTGTATAGTGGTCCTCTACAAAGATTGTTCAAATGATGCCCCTGGGGTCAAAACTGGCCACACCCCAGGGTCACATGGTTTATATAGACTTAAATAGCGAAATGACTTTTAAAATCTTCTCCTCTGAAACTGCAAGGTCAAAAGGTTTCATATTTGGTATGTAACATTGTATGGTGGCCCTCTACAAAGTTTGTTTAAATGGTGCCCCTGGGGTGAAAACGGGCCACACCCTGGGGGTCACATGATTTATATAGACTTAAATAGCAAAATAACTTTAAAAATCTTCTCCTCTGAAACTTCAAGGACTAGAGGTTTCATATTTGGTATGTTACATTGCATAGTGGTTCTCTACAAAGATTGTTCAAATGATGCCCCTGGGGTCAAAACTGGTCACACCCCAGGGGTTACATGGTTGATATAGACTTAAATAGCAAAATGTCTTCATGCCGATATTCGGTACCATTCACAAAGCCAAAAAGTATACTTTTTTCACAATTTTTGGCCGAAAATTCACAAATGGAAAAGTGGATAAAAAAATATGAAATCTTAATTAATTTTGTGAATTTTGTTTGCACAGGATAAAATTTGGGTAGTAGTTTTATGTCTGCACCGCTTTGAAAGGTTACTAGATTTTAACAGGACTCGTGTCACGTTTTATCGATATTTTCGTGAACCAGTCGGTTAGTAAAACATGTGCTCATCGGGGTCACTGTAAACGCTCATTGGGTTATAATCTGTATTGAATCAATCGTTTGAAGGATTTTGAAAGTGTAAACACTGCAGATTATTTTCTTCTTGTTTTTTTTTTTTAAGTAATCACAATGCATTTTTCACAAAACTCTCAGTACTATGTGAATTTTTTTCAATAAAAAGACAAGCTTATCTTACAGGAGTCATCGTTTCAAACAGGAAATTTTAAGCGAGAAAATAGTAAGTGAAGCCCCCGAAGACAATTTGTGCTGCAGTTCAACAGTTTCAACTTTAGTGTCTTCACAAGTAGATTAACTAACAGTAACGAGTGCAAGTTAGTCAGATTCACATACTGATAGTGGTGACAAAAATAACATCGATGAAACCCCGGTTTTGTCCCTTAATGAGCCTTTTACATCTCAGTCATGTGACATTTCTATTGACTCTTGTGTCTGACTCAAGTGAAGCCATTGGACATTTTGCTAATTTAAAGAATAATTGACAATATCAAATCTGCAAAAGAGAGAAATTTTACTGGAATGTTTCATGGTAAGGTTTCATGAATGTAAAGATCACACTTTAATATCATGTGTTTGTACTTTAAGTGCGATTAAAGACAACAAAATCACTAGTTATTATTTGATACTACTTGTAGTTTGTATTTCCCTCTTTTCACAATTTTGGCATTTTACGACGCATTTTTCACAATTTCACAGAAAAGGGCATATTCACAAATCACTGAAAAAAAACACTGTCTCTGAAACTGCAAGACCCAGAGGTTTCATATTTGGTATGTAACATTGTATAGTGGTCCTCTATAAAGATTGTTCAAATGATGCCCCTGGGATAAAAACTGGACACACCCCGGGGGTCACATGGTTTATATAGACTTAAATAGCAAAATGATTTTAAAAATCTTCTTTTCTGAAATCGCAAGGCCCAGAGGTTTTATATTTTGTATGTTATGTTGTATAATGGTCCTCTACAAAGATTGCTCAAATGATGCCCATGTGGTCAAAACTGGCCCCACCCCGGGGCTCACATGGTTTATATAGACGTAAATGGCAAAATGATTTAAAAATTCTTCTCCACTGAAACCACAAGGCGCAGAGGTTTCATATTTGGTTGGAAACATTGTATAGTGATCCCCTACAAAGGTTGTTCCAAAGTTGCCCCTGGGGTCCAAACTGGCCACGCCCCGGGGCGCACATGGTTTGTATTAACTTAAATAGCACAATGACTTAAATCTTCTCCTCTGAAACCGCAAGACCCAGTGTTTTGTTAACCAAATGTTTCGAAGGAAAATTTTGGTTATAAGATTGGCGTAAGTCGTTGGGCGGGCGGGTCATCCGGCAGAAGGCCGTGTGTAGCACTTTTCGTTTCTGCTCTCTAACTCGAGAATGGATTGAGCTATTGAAATGAAACTTCATACAAAGATGCCTTATAGCAAGACCTCGCTTGTGATTGCTACTGGGGTGGGTGGGGTCAAGGTCACTGTTACTAAAAATAGAAAAACAGTTTCAGCCCAATAACTTGAGAACGCATTGAGATATTGTAATGAAACTAGATACAGAGATACCGTATATCGAGACCTCAATTGGGATTGCATAAATTATGGAGTGGGTGGGGTCACGGTCACTTTTACTAAAAACATTAAAACTGCTACCGCTCAATAACTTGAAAACGCATTGAGGTATTTCAATGAAACTTTATACATAGATACCTTATATCTAGACCTAGCTTGGGATTCAATATGGGCTGGGTGGGGTCAAGGTCAAGGTCACAGTTACTTTAAATAGAAAAACGGTTTCCGCTCAATATCTTGAAAATGCATTGCGATATTTTAATGAAACTTAATACACATCTTATATTGAGACCTCACTTGGGATTGCTTATGGGGTGGATGGGATGAAGGTCCAGGTCACTGTTATAAAAAAAAAAAAAAGGTTTACGCTCAATAACTTAAAACGCATTGAGATATTTTAATGAAACTTCATACTTAGATACTTTATATCAAGACCTCGCTTTGGATTACATATGGGGTTGGTGGGGCAAGGTCACTGTTACTAAAAATAGAAAAGCAGTTTCCGCTCAATAACTTGAGAACGTATTGAGATATTTTAATAAAACTTCATACATAGATATCTTATATCAAGACCTCGCTTGGGACCGCATATCGGGTGGGTTGGGTCAAGGTCACCTAATAATAGACCTAAAAATGTTGTGCTGACTTTGATGCATTTCGTTCAAGAAATTTGGTTTTCGTGGAATTTCCACATTTCTTGTAATTGATATGTAACATTGTATAGTGGTCCTCTACAAAGATTGTTCAAATGATGTCCCTGGGGTAAAAAATGGCCCCACCCTGTGGGTCACATAGTTTATATAGATTTAAACAGCGAAATAACTTTAAAAATCTTCTCCTCTGAAAGCGCAAGGCCCAGTGATTTCATATTTGGTATGTAATATTGTATTGTGGTCCTCTACAAATATTGTTCAAATTATATCCCTGGGGTAGAAAGTGGCCACACTTTGTGGGTCACATGGTTTATATAGAGTATACAAATCTTCTCCTGAAACTGCAAGGCCCAGATCTTTATACTCAGGTATGTGCTTTAGTGCCATTTGGCCCTCTTGTTATGAGCCATTATGATGCCTTTAACTCAGGTGAGCGACCTAGGGCCATCATGGCCCTCTTGTTTTTCATAAGCATGCAGAGTTATATTGACAGAGGTATATTGAAATTTAAAAATGACAAATAAAAAAAATTAATATCGAGGTCAAGTAAAATAAGTAAATTTAGCTTAATATAACATTTCTATTAAAAAATCATTAAAAATGATGAAAGTAATGAATAAAAATTAACATATACAGTTAAACATACCGAAATTGTCCTTTTTGACGCGCAGGGCGCGTGTCATTTTAGGACCCCTGCGCGTTTAAATGGAGCCATTTTTTATTAAATCTGCCATTAACAAAAAATTTAGTTTTCATGTATGCACACTTTCCAATGACGTAATACACATAGGTACAGTCTCAATACTGCCGATGGGCTTTGTCCGCATGAAAAAATTCACGATGGTACTGTCTAAATTAATATCGTCGATCGACACAACGAGCTAACTCACACTTCTTAATGCACAATGGTACAGTCTAAATTATTAACATGATCGACGTGATGAGCCGTGACACTGCAGAGGCACATGGAAAGTGGTTGAAAAGCATAACAGCGCTTGTTGTTGAAACCTCCGCGTGGGAAGTGTGAAACTTGCTGTGCATGCGCAAACTGTTATAACATGTTCTTATAATAAATATTCATAATATCGTAATGAATTTTTGTGGTCCCATTCACTTGCGTCATATATGGTTGCGTGTAACCTGTATAGTGGGGCATAGGTATTTATACACAGGTAATTCCGGATACATAAATATGGCGGTCTATTTAATCGTTTCTATCAAAATTAACTTTAGTTTTTTGTTAATGTTCGAAAAAATAGATCGCCAAAAAATATTTTGGGACCAAAAAATACCCGATGCGCGTCTATTAGGGCATGGGCGTCAATAAGGACATTTACGGTATTGTGATTGTGTATATGAAGTCCAAAAAAATATAAATTAATTAAACCTTTGATAGACATGTAGTACAAATAAAAATAAATCACATGTATTGTTCACAAAATATAAAAGTAAAAAAAAAATTTAACATTACTTTTCAAAGTGTGTTTACATTGTGCTTATAATTAATTTTGTTTTGCTTATTTGAAGGTTTGCATCAGTATTGATAAGTATTATTTTGACTTCATGAATTAAAATCAGTTAAACGGTATATACTATTTTCTAATTTATTTGTATTATTAATTATTCATAATTTATAAATGCTATTAAAGGGAATGTCACTTCAAAAAATTAAAACAAAGACTAAATTGTATAGTTTTTGCCCTTTTTATCGTTCCCAAATTTAGAGCGTCTGCAGACGCTATATCCCATCAAGTAATTAAAAAATAGCGCCGTTTATATTTAGGTTAATCACGTGATAGTTTAGTTTTGTCGAGTTGCTCATGAGCATACAGGTGTGTGTATTGGGTAAAGCCGCGAGCTAACTCATTTTCTATTTTTCAATGTAATATATAGTTTGTGACAGTATTTGATCGTGTTCTATACAAAAAGTGATTGTTGTACGCATGTACAGTTTATGCATAACTACAAAAAACTCACATTTTTATGCCCATCTGGAGTTCAATATCTTTAAGATATATACCTTGGACACGTTAACCTGACACCTGGAATTTTATCTTATAATTATACTTGGTTTTCTATGTGCAAGTGCTTCACAAGTTCATTGATACCTTAAGGCCCCCCAAAAAATTAGTCCCGTTTCTGGTCTCCCGACTGACCCTTTACTTTTGCTGCCGATCCTACATATTTTTGGTCCAAAAATAATAAAGACTGAAAAAGACTGTTACCGTGTACAACACAAACCATTCTCCCATCATAATTTTTTTTTTTTAAATCCCTACCTACCGACCCTTATTTTATTGGGCAGGAGACCAGAAACAGAACTTTTTTTTTTGGCCTAACAGTATTTTCATTGGGTACTCTTTCATTGATTCAACTCGATTCCAGTATTGAAACTAATATATTCAGCGTAACCGATTTGTAATATATTCATACATAAATGTCAGTGTGAGATTTAATTAATAATGTGTCCGAGCTTTAAATATTGAACCAAAGTATTGGTAATTGTTACATAATAACAACTGCTAACATAATCTGGAACCCTCAAGTGATATTATATTCTGCAATGTTATGTGATTGGAGATAATTTTGTTGAATTGTATAGAAAGCAATTTTACTGTAACCTATTTTATATAAAGCATTTTTTATGTGATTTAATTGATAGAAATCAATTTTACTGTGTTATATTTCAGAGAAAGCAATTTTATTGTGATTTTTGTGTTTGATACTTGGATGGCTATGCTCAGATACTTTGAAGAGGTGTTATCTCAATTTGTTTAACAGGCTACAAACATTTCAATCTTCCAGAGTTTTCCATGTCATTCATATCACTATATGTAAACATAAAAAAAAGGATATTCTTTGCAAATTAGCTTCCAGACATGGTATGTCCGCACTGCCAGATAGCAGTGTTTGCCTTTCGACAATTATCAAGTGCAAATCTATTACGGTTTGATTTGTAAACGAAGTTTGACAAGGGGGGGGTTTAAAGCTTTTTGTATTCTATTCAAAGTTGAGGCATTACTTATCTTTTCATATGCAGATTACTTGTCATAGACTGAAATCAACCCCCAGGCATTGAAGCCCGAATATTGAAGGCTATGTTTGTTTTATAATTAGTGATCTCGATTTTCAGTCTCAAAATCTGAGACTGTGTTGTATTTGAATTTTGAAGAAATACACACAGTAAATAGGGAAAGATCTACGATTAACAAAGCTACAGGGTGCTGCTAAAAAGGAGCAGGGTGGAAAAAACGTCCAGTTTGTAGACATTTTCACAGAATGTGCTAAATCCAGGGTTTTCATGAGTCCAATGCTTCTAATTAAGGTTTTTGACCATAGTGTATTCATTTGTCATTGACTATTTGCACAAATATATTGAATTTCAAAAGATATTCCACATTTCTATGTTGACCAGCCCAGAGGGGCAGCAGGGAGGAACCAAAAAGGAGCAGAGTGCAGCACCCTTCTATTTTGCACTAGATCTTTCCCTACAGTAAAGCACAATCCCGGACATCGGTTCCTACGGACTTTCGTTTCTACGCTATTTTTTACATTGGCGGGCACTGGTTCCTACATGATTATTACGCCCGGGACTAGTGGTTTTTTTACCTTTGGGGAAAAGGTGGCAGGACCCTTCAGATGGGGAATTTTATGGCAAAAGGGGATTTTTCTTAAGAAAAACATTATTACATACATATTCTACTTTGATATTAATCATTTATGAATTGTTTTGCTACAAATGATAACTAGAATTAACTTGGTTTGATGAAAAATTGCTGGGATTTTTTATGAAAACTCCTCTATCTCAGCCAATTTTTGTTTGATTTTGGTCATTTTTATTGGTATACGGGACCTCTCCGGCGTTGTCCATCGTCCGTATGCCGTCGACAATTTCAACCGTTATTGCAATAAAGACTACATTTTTTATTCAATCTTGACCTAACTTTTTGTGTATGAGCATAAAGTCTCGGCTGGGATTGTTATTGGGTCAGATCACACCAGTAACAGCAGAGTAAAATATTGCCCCTTTTTCATGCCAAAAAAGTGCAAAAATGCCCCTTTCCAACGTATAGAGTTATTGCCCTTTGCTTATTAAAAAAATATACAAAAATGGACATTAGTCAGGATAGAGACTTCATTTTTCATCCAATCTTCACCAATCTTGCATAGTTTGTCTATTACCACGAGATTACAGTTGAGGTTGAATATAAGCAAGATCAGACCAGAATCATTAGAGTTATTGCCCTTTTTGTGTGAAAAAAATATGCAAAAATGGACATTATTTAGGATAGAGACTTCATTTTTAGCTCGATTATTCGAAGAATAGATGAGCTTTCCTACTACCCCCGGTGTCGGCGTACGCGTCCACGTCTGAATTTGGTTCAAGTTTTTATTCAAAAGTCTTGTAACTTCAAAACTACATAAGTTATTCCTTTGAAACTTGGAATATACCTTTGTCATCAACTCCAGTATCAAGGGCAACATTCCGTATAACTCTATTTTGTATTTTGACAGAGTTATGCCCTTTTTTCACATAGATTTTCTGGTAAAGTTTATATTCAAAAGTTTTGTAACTTCAAAACTACATAAGTTATTCACTTGAAACTTGGAACTAACCTTTGTCATCAACTCCAGTGTCAGTGGCAACATTCCCCATAACTCTTTATGTATTTTGACAGATTTATGCCCCTTTTTCACTTACAATTTCTGGTTAAAGTTTATATTCAAAAGTTGCGTAACTTCATAACTACATAAGTTATTCACTTGAAACTTGGAACTAACTTTTGTCATCAACTCCAGTATCAAGGGCAACATTACCCATACCTCTGTTTTGTTTTTGACAGAGTTATGCCCCTTTTTCACATAGATATTCTGGTTAAAGTTAATATTCAAAAGTTTTGTAACTTCAATACTACAAAAGCTATTCCCTTGAAACTTGGAATATACCTTTGTCATCAACTCCAGTATCAGGGTGAACATTCCCCATAACTCTATTTTGTACTTTGATAGATTTATGTCCCGTTTTCCCATAGATTTTCTGTTTAAAGTTTATATTCAAACGTTTTGTAACTTCAGATTTACATAAGTCATTCACTTGAAACTTGGAACTAATCTTTATCATCAACTCTAGTACCAGGGGTAACATTACCCATAACTATGTTTTGTATTTTGACAGAGTTATGCCTCCTTTCACTTAGATTTTCTGTTTAAATTTTATATTCAAAAGTTTGGTAACTTCAAAACTACATAAGTTATTCAGTTGAAACTTGGAACTAACCTTTGTCATCAACTCTAGTATCAGGGGCAACATTACCCATAACTATTTTTTGTATTTTGACAGAGTTATGCTCCTTTATCACTTAGATTTTCTGGTTAAAGTTTATATTCAAAAGTTTTGTTACTTCAAAACTACATAAGTTATTCACTTGAACCTTGGAACTAACCTTTGTCATTAAGTCTAGTATCAGGGGCAACATTACCCATAACTCTGTTTTGTATTTTGACAGAGTTAGCCCACTTATTACACAGACTTTGTGGTTATAGTTTTTGTTCAAAAAATTTATAAACTATACAAGGCTTCACTTTAAAATATTGTATTTTAACAAATGTATGCCCCTTTCACTATCCAAAATATGTACCAACTGAAATACTTCTAATAGTCGAGCGCGCTGTCCTCTGACAGCTCTTGTTCATCCAATCTTCACCAATCTTGCACAGTTTGTCTATGACCATAAGATTAAAGGTGAAGTCTAATATAAGCCAGATCGGACCAGAAACACCAGAGTTATTGCCCTTTGTTTGTGAAAAAAATAGTCAAAAATGGACATTATTCAGGATAGAGACTTCATTTTTTATCCAAACTTCACCAATCGTGTACAGTTTGTCAATGAAGGTAAGACAACAGGTGAAGGCGAATATAAGCATGATCAGGCCAGAAACACCATAGTTATTGCCCCTTGTGTTTGGAAAAAAACATCAACAAGTTCTCAATGATTGGCTCCCACACACGATTTTTGATTCAATGTTGACCAAACTTACACAGTTTGCACATGACCATACAAATTGATTGCTAAAATTTGATTTCCAACAGTTGCAAGAAACAGCAAAACTTTTCTCTATAAAAAAAAAAACACCGATCGCAATTAGCGCATTGCAACTAGTTCTCCAAAGGTGTTTGCGTTTTCCAGAATTGTCAATGACTTAATGAAAAGGGGTCAGGTAAGAATATAGATAAAAATGATTTGAGAACCATTAGCAAAACAAACGCACATCCATTACCCAACTCGTACTTTAGTTAGCCCATTGCAGTAACCGATGTTTTAAATAAAAACTGATCCTATCCCCCTCTGCGTAGTGTTCAGATACCGTAATTTTCAAACCTGTCACAACAGTATGGTCTTCATCTGGACCAGTTCTCAGGTGAGCGCTTTGGGCCATCATGGTCCTCTTGTTTTTCAAAATAAAGCTTATCTTAAGAGGAGAATTTTAAGGTAAATATTGGAGAAAAAGATTTACTTTTTAAGCAGGGGAATGGGGCCGGAAATTTGGCCCCAAATTGGCCCTAAAAACCACTACGAACACTCGTTTCTTCATTATTTTGATAGCCTGGACGTTGGTTCCTACAATATTTTGACAGCCTGGACATTCGTTTCTGCGTATTAATTAATTAATTAATTTAGGCTCATTTAGGCTGTTTGTCTGCTCATTATGAATTGGCTTATTGTTAACATTTATTTGCACTAATTAGCCAATAATGGGGCACACTTTTTTAAAGTGTCAACAATTAATAATACATATAATTGCAATAAAATAATTAACAAATTTGTAACTGTAAATAATAATAGATGATAAATTTAATGGTGTTTATTTAATTTCAACAAATGCATGACTTAATAATTAGCGATCTTTTGGGTGTTTATCCTAAAATGGAGACATCATATCGCCGATAAATAATCTTACACAGGAATGATCGTCTGGGCTGTCAAAATATTGTAGGAACCAATGTCCGGGCAATAAAAATAATGAAGGAACAAGTGTCCGGGGTGTCACAATCATGTAAGAACCATTGTCCGCCTATGTCAAAAATAGCGCAGGAAGGAATGTTTTGTAGGAACCGATGTCCGGATACCAGTAAAGCATCATTTTGAATGAAAAATTGCTGAAATTCTTTACAAAAACTACTCTATCTTAGCCAGTTTTGTCCAATTTTTTTTTCTAAAAAAAAAGCGTACATTCTGAGAGGAATTTAAAGGTAAAAATAGGGGAGAAATATATACTATTTAAGCAGGGGAATGGGGCCGAATTTCGGTCCCAAATTGGCCCTAAAAAAACACTGTATGAATTTGTGTATAATATGCACCCCCCATGTTTTAAGTATATTTTTTTAGGAAACAAATAAAAACTTGAATATAATAAGCATAAACAAATTATGTCTGTCAGCAGCTTCATTATGAAGACCATCTGTTTCCTTTGCTTTGGGTGGTGTAAAATCCATTTGCTGTAAAAATCGCTGATCTCTTCTTTGTTCTTTGTTATCAATCTGAGGTAAGGTTTTTCACACCTACTTGTAGTCTCAACACCTCTAAATCAAAGGAAGAGCTTTGCCCAGTACAATAAATTAATGAACAACACAAAGCTGACAGCGACACCTAGGTCATTGTTTGTACTAGATTTTGACACTTGTATACAAATTTGTCACACATTTTACAATTTCAATTTAAAAAGATCTACAATAACAGTTATTATTGTTTGTTAGTGTTGAAGTCGGATCTATTTCTTGTAAAGAAGTAACTCCCTCAAGATCGATTTTCTGAATACAACTACTAAATCTTGCTGGCTTGCGCCAACAGTCTAAAAAATCTTTTTAATGT
The DNA here is from genome assembly GCA_027627225.1 of Congeria kusceri. Classification (NCBI taxonomy): domain Eukaryota; kingdom Metazoa; phylum Mollusca; class Bivalvia; order Myida; family Dreissenidae; genus Congeria; species Congeria kusceri. The sequence goes on along the minus strand of CM051035.1, from coordinate 52,317,678 downwards.
TTTAAGCAAATATTTGGATTGAAATTTTTAATTGAGCTTTACATTCAAGTATAATATGCACCCCCTATTTCTGATAAAATATTTCAGGTAAAAATGTGCGTATTATATTCGTAAGATTACGGTAATGTTGTGTACTGAAAATGTTTTGTGCCCAGTTTTAAGTGTGCTGTGCTACAATTTAAATAGATTTTTCCCTACGCTTTCAATCGTAATATCATGCAGTGGTAGTAAAAAAAAAAGAAAAGAAATGTTAATTGACTTCAGATCAAGTCTGTTGTGTAATGTTTTGTTTTGATTATGCAGCACATGCTCCAGATCGGAACTGGTACTAGAGACATCTTAGGGTCAAAATCAAATACAACAAACATCAAACTTCACAGCCAAAACTGACCCAGTATTTATTATTTCAGCCAGTTTTGATCATTTTGCCCAATCTGGCTTATTTCACTCAATTTTGAATAGTTCACCCAGTTTTGATAACTTTGCCCAATTTTGATTGTTTCACCCAATTTTGTATTTTGATTATTTCACCCAATTTTGATTATTTCAGTTTGAGTATTTCACCCAATTTTGATTATTGCATTTTGATTATTTCACCCAATTTTGATTATTTCAGTTTGATTTTCTTCACCCAATTTTGATTATTTCAGTTTGATTATTTCAACCAATTTTGATTATTTCAGGGCTCAACAGTCTGGGAATCAAAATCAGACGAAGAGCTGCTCGCCGAATGGGAAGACCAAACTAAAGACAGTCTGAACAAAGTGGTGGACCACGAGATGTGTTGGGACCTCATGAAGCGGGGAGGGGTTGGGGAGACACCTCTGCACATGCTGTATCTGATGGACAATGCCGAGCACACGGAGACCGCCAAAATCCTGCTGAACATGTTCCCTAAGCTGGCCTTGGACATCTATGAAGCAGACGAGTATTTTGGTAAGTACAGATGAATTTTGTTGTGTCGAAGTTGCTGCATTTCAGAATGACTCTGTACAATCCAAAGTTTGACCTGTCCTCATACAGTCTACATGTAGATACCTTACATCGAGACCTCGCTTGGGATTGCATATGGGGTGGGTGGGGTCAGGGTCAAGGTAACTGTTTCTAAAAATAGAAAAACGGTTTCCGCTCAATAACTTGAGAACCCATCGAGATATTTTAATGAAAGTTCGTACATAGATACCTTATATTCAGACCTCGCTTGGGATTGCATATGGGGTGTGTGGGGTCAAGGTCAAGGTCACCATTACTAAAAATAGAAAAAACGGTTTCAGCACAATAACTTGAGAAGGCATCGAGATATTTTAATGAAACCTCATACATATATACCTTATATCGAGACCTCGCTTGGGATTGCATATTTAAAAAAATTCTTAACAATTGCACATATTCACAACTTGGCTGCAAGTTGGGGGGGCATACATGTTTTACAAACATCTCTTGTTGCTACAGTTTCACATTTTTGTTGGAACTATTTCTTGCTACAGTTGAACATTTTTGTCAGAACTTTTTCTTGCTACAGTTTGTGATAACTATTTCTTGGCTACAGTTTCACATTTTTGTCAGAACTGTTTCTTACTACAGTTTAACATTATACACTGAATACTGGTATTTCATAAATCTCTATGGCCATTCCCAATGGGGTAATTACATTGAGCAATTGTCAAATGCTTATCAGGTGAATTGATTGATCTTTTGTTTGTGGACTTAAATGTCTCCTGTAATCTTGCAAGGGTTATTTCCAATGATTTCCAAAACAATAGTTAATAGAATGTTGATCAAAGTTGTTTGAATTTTTTTTAATAGCATTGGATTGCTTTAGCTTCATATGCATAAACCTAACAAAGAATCATAAGTTTTTCCGCTTTTATGGTATTTTCTGTTTCAAAGAAGTCTCTTCTATACATAAATCCACTGTAGGCGGAAAGTGCCATCCCGGATTAGCCTGTGCGGACTGCACAGGCTAATCCGGGACGACACTTTACGCACATGCATTAAGACCGGTTTTTCCACATCGCCCCTCATATGTAAAACAAATACACAATGAAAACCCAAACCTAAACACTTTACTGCAACAGTAAATGTAATTTGTAGAGTTTACAAGCCTTTTCTAAAATTTCATTTATATAACGTAATTATGCAAAGTAATTTAAATGACAATCCCAGCTGGGTTTTGTATTGAATATGCCCAAATTGATTTATGGTTACACTCCAGTATATAATGACATGCTCGCTGTTTTTATTATGATTCATAAAACATTTTGGACCCAATACGTAACAGAGTCTGTATAAGGACATATCAAATTCGGACCCAATACGCTAAAGAGTCGGTATGAGGACATGTGAAATTTTGGGCCCAATACACTATAGAGTCTGTATGAGGACATGTCAAATTTTGGGCTCAATACACTATAGTCTGTGTGAGGACATGTCAAATTTTGGGCCCAATACACTATAGAGTCTGTATGAGGACATGTCAAATTTTGGGCCCAATACACTATAGAGTCTGTATGAGGACATGTCAAAAGTTGGGCCCAATACACTATAGAGTATGTATGAGGACATGTCAAATGTTGGGCCCAATACACGAGAGTCTGTATGAGGACGTCAAATTTTGGGCACAATACACTATAGAGTCTGTATGAGGACATGTGAAATTTTGGGCCCAATACACTATAGAGTCTGTATGAGGACATGTCAAATTTTGGGCCCAATACACGAGAGTCTGTATGAGGACATGTCAAATTTTGGGCCCAATACACTATAGAGTCTGTATGAGGACATGTCAAATTTTGGGCTCAATACACTATAGAGTCTGTATGAGGACATGTCAAATTTTGGGCCCAATACACTATAGAGTCTGTATGAGGACATGCCAAATTTTGGGCCCAATACACTATAGAGTCTGTATGAGGACATGTCAAATTTTGGGGCCAATACACTATAGAGTCTGTATGAGGACATGTCAAATTTTGGGCCCAATACACTATATACATGTATGTATAAAGTTTCATTAAAATATCTCAATGCGTTCTCAAGTTATTGAGCGGAAACCGTTTTTCTATTTTTAGTAACGGTGACCTTGACCCCACCCACCCCATGTGCAATTTCAAGCGAGGTCTCAATATAAGGTATCTATGTATGAAGTTTCATTAAAATATCTTGATGCGTTCTCAAGTTATTGAGCGGAAACCGTTTTTCTATTTTTAGTAATGGTGACCTTGACCTTGACCCCACCCACCCCATATGCAATCCCAAGCGAGGTCTCGATGTAAGGTATCTATGTATAAAGTTTCATTAAAATATCTCAATGTATTCTCAAGTTATTGAGGGGAAACCGTTTTTCTATTTTTAGCAACGGTGACCTTGACCTTTGACCTGTTGACCTCAAAATTTATAGGGTTCTTCCTTTCCTCCCAAGTAACCAGCGTACCAACTTTCATGATCATAGGTCAAAGCGTTCTCAAGATATCGTGCGGAAACGAAATTGTCTACGGACAGACCGACCATCCGACCGACCGACCGACCGACCGACTGACAGTTGCAAAGCAAGATACCCCCACTTCTTCGAAGGGGGGCATAAAAAATAGTAACAACTAAAATGTGAAACTGTAGCAAGAAATAGTTCCAACTAAAATGTGAAACTGTAGCAAGAAATAGTTCTGACAGAAATGTGAAACTGTAGCAAGAAATAGTTTCAACTAAAATGTGAATGTGAAACTGTAGCAAGAAATAGTTTGGTCTAAAAATGTTAAACTGTACTTAGCTTGAAATAGTTACGACTAAAATGTTCAACTGCTGCAAGAAATAGTTTCAACTAAAATGTAAAACTGTAGCATGAAATAGTTTAAACTAACATGTAAAACAGAAACTTCAAATAGTTTGGACTAACAATGTTAAATTGTAGCAAGAAATACTTCCTATTAAAATGTTAAACTGTAGCATTTTAATTAGCATTTTAATTTTGGGATGTTATGACTAAATTTAACATTATTAAGTTAAAACCATATAATTCTTTAGGGAACTTGATTTTCTAAAATGACATACATTTTAAAAATGTAAATGCACTGTTAAACACTTTCCTCCTTAATTATAATCAAATACCAGTGAAAATATTTGTTGAAATTTTAATTTAATAAAAAACGGACAATTGACATTACATAACCACTGTTTATTTCTCTGTGTACAGATAAGACTGCCGCTATTAAAATCATGGATTTAGACTGTAATTCAACCTATGATATTAAGCCCTTTCCATAAAGCCTTTAAGGTCTGTATATACATAAGGCATACAAATATTAAGTTTGTTTCAGGTTGAATGCCCCAAAAATTAGGGTAGGTAGGTAGAGATTTTTTTTTTTTTTTATTAGAACTTGAAGAATCTAAAACTGAATGAATATTCAAAACATGTCGGAAATATCATTAAACATTGTTTTAAAGTGGATGCTATCAAAACAAAACACTTATTTATCCAAAAGGCATTTTATTATTGAAAAACAGTTAATAAAACCAAAAAATATCTGACACACTCAATAAAATGTTCTAGAGTCGGGCATTTGTTTAGGGTAGGTCTGGTAACCTGAAACAAACATAATTTTTTTTACGCCTTATCATTGATCAGTAGCTGTGTGTGTGTATTCCTATCAGCTATATAACAACCGTTCCGAAATCCAGTACAAATATTTGTTGATATAAATAAGTCCATACAGTGGTAAGAAGAGTTCTTGATATCATTGTATGCCATGGGTGCTATTCCAGGTCATTGTTTGATATCATTCTATTTCTATATGTTCAATATTCAGTTTAAGTTCAGTTAACTCGTAGTAATCAACTCTAAAAATTGTAACAAATTCCCAGGACAGAAGACCAGATAAGGTGCAAACAGGCATGCTTTATGTTGAGAGAAAATGCCAGGCACCAGAACCTCTTTTTCTTGCCCAATCTTCATGAAACTTGCTCAAAACATTTGTCCCAATGATATCTCGGACAATTGTCCCAATGATATCTCGGACAATTTCGAAACTGAGCCATGTAGGGTCAAGAACTAAGTCACTAGGTCAAATTGAAGAAAAAGCTTGCTCAGAACATTTGTCCAAATGATATATCAAGTTTGAAACAGGGTCATGTGGGGTAAAAAACTAGGTCACCAGGCCAAATCATTAGGTGAGTGACCTAGGGCCTCTAATTTCCATAGTTTCGCCCATTTTTTTTTTGTGGGGACCAAAACTCCAAATAAAATGAAGAGTTTAAAATGAAATTCAAATAATAAGAGAGGTCACTAAGAGGAAGTACAGAATGAATGAACCATGACAACTCTGTCTGCAGTATTCAGTTATTGCCAGGGATCTAGATAAGGTGCGTATCTGCGTAAAATACGCATGGAAATTGTCTAAATACGAATGAAATTAAAATTCAGTGAGTAAAAATAATCATGGTAAAATCCGCTATACACATCGTGTGCTATTATCAGGCGTACCGCCATTGTCTACTTTGTATTAAATCATAAATTATTTTCATTGTCATACCTAAATCATTAATATTTACAATTTGAACAAACAATAAAATCCATTAAAGGCACAGTCATTGATAATAACACATGTCACAACTTAGAAGAGTGAAAGTGTGATGGCATCATTTAACCTGGGTTATAAATCTCCAAGCTACAGACATAACAAAGGTGTGTTGGTCTGACATCAAAGGGCTTTCATGTGACTGCAGAGCTGGGGCCATGGTCAAACTGTTTGCAGTAATAATTGTGTAACAGGCTGAGCACATACTTGGTGAAAAAAGCATCAATCTGCTGTACCTGAACAATGCATGGGTGCACTGTTGAATTAATTGATTAGTGTTCTTAGGAAAATGTCAAGGGTGTCAAAAACAGTTTGTTTTTTCATTGGATAAATTGGAGATTTAAATGGGAGTGCAGAAATATACATGTATTGGACTTAAAATGGGATTATGTAACGGAAAAAAAACTCTTTGAATATGAAAAGGGATGTTTACATTTAATTCGGATTAATATGTGTATTGCACACAAGGTAGTTATGTACGCGCATCTGAAATTTACATCGATTACATTTTTATGAAAGTAAATCTAGAGCAATATTCCAAAACAACAACAACAAAAAACACAGCCAAAATTTGGTAAAATAACATCAACAGGTCAAACAAGAGGCACTCATACAAATGTGCTGCTCTGAAAAACAACAGCTTATGCAGAGCGACATTGACACTATAATCAACATCCACTAGATTAGTACAATGGACATTGTCTTGTCTAATGAATGTCAATAATGAAAGTATCCACAACTTTCCCATAAAAACCAACAAGCTGTGCACTGAAGCCTGAAGGTACTACTAATGTGCAGAAGTCATTGCAACTATGGAGAGTCATTGTCAAAATGTGAGTCTGCCCCCACCCCCTAACCAAAAACAAAAAAACACTGATAATTGCTTAGTGTACTGCCATATAGAACCATTTAATTGTTATGATGCTTTGAGGGTGACATAAACTACTCTTGAAAAATCGTGGGTGTTTGTATTTTACTCATCAAATCAAAATTTCAAGAGTGAAATACCCCTTGACTGGAACAATTATCTGGAGTTCTGTATTGCCCTTTGATTTATTTTCGTGTACTTATATAGCTTCTTTTGCAGAGCATAATGCCTAAATTAAAATTAAGTTTGTTTGCCCTTTACCGACCGACCCACAAAAAAGCCGCCGACTCAAAAATGTTTATTGCAAAATCTGCGGTAATTATTTTTTATTTAGTTATTTTTTTCTTGCTTTAAATTCCTTTGTTGTTTTTTTCGCCCACAATTTTCATAGGCTACAATTTTGATCATTAAGGCGCAATAACAAAAGAGTAGAATGCGTTTGAGTGTGAAAACAAGCGCCTAGTGACCGGATACTAGTAAACATGGTGTGTTTCACGTTATGTCGTGTACACACCGGTCGACGTATGACATCATCATCTGTGTTTAGAATTACGTTTTGTTTCAAGGTTATATACCAGTAAATAGTTGGGTGGTCCCCTTGAAAGTTGTCCGTATATGAAATAGTTAGTTTTTTTTCTTCTGTCAACAGAAAGAGACATTTCGCATAACGGACACTGGTTAAAATGGTTATTTCCTGAAACAACATGTCTTTTGTGCATTTTGATGAATCTTGACAGCAAATTACTTTAAATTTGAATATTCAGCAGTTTATGTATAGACAGCATGTGTTTTTGTCGAAATCGTGAGTGTTTCTTGCGGGTGACTACAAGATTTTCTTAGAAGTAGCATAACATATATTTATGATTTTAAAGTTTGAAAGCAGTGAGAACCATCTTTCCAAAGGGATCATAATTGCAATATCTGAATCAAAGAAAAGTGGGGAACGATGCCATGAGATTTTGCTGTTTTTACAATGGGACCGTATGGAGATTTGATTTACCTGTTTCTAACCTTCATTGTGTTTGTTGAAATCAATAAATAAATACAAAATTCATAAAGTTGAAACAAGTCAAACTTGGGATAATGTATTGTATGATCTATTTATGTGGTAAACGAGAACAAGAAAATTACCGACAAAGTTTCGATTTCAGTAAGCAAATCAATAAGTGACAGTGCCGAAAAGTTTCACCCTGATATTAACAAAGAATGTCGATGCTGGCTTTGTTAAGAAATAATTCTTCTATCAGCAGCCAATATTTTACATATGATACCAGTAACTGTTCTTTGTCAAATTGTCATTTACAACAACACAGTATATATTTGAGAGGACAGAGACATCCGAGTTAACAACATTTCTGTTTTCTTATTTGTGACATTTTTAGCTCACCTGAGCACGAAGTGCTCAGTGAGCTATTGGTATAGGGGACCTCTCCGGCGGCGTCCGGCGTCCGTATGCCGTCAACAATTTGGACCGTTATCGCAATAAAGACTACACTGTTTATTCAATCTTGACCTAACTTGCACAGTGTGTATGACCATAAAATCTCGGTTGTTATTGATAATGGGCCAAAGTGGACCAGAAACCTTAGAGTTATGGCCCATTGTTTGTGGGAAAAAATGCAAAAATTGCCTTTTTCATTCATAGAAACTTCATTTTTCTACAAATCTTGACCAAACTTGCACAGTTTGTGTATTATCAAAAGTTAACAGTAGAAGTCAACATTGGGCCGGATTGGGCCACAAACACCAGAGTTATGCCCCCATTTTGTGTTGAAAAATAGGCAAAAATTGCCATTTTACCTTGATTAAGACATCATTTTTCTTCCAATCTTGACCAAACTTCCACAGTTTGTGTGTGACCAAAAGATTTCAGCAGTAGCCAAAAATGGGTAAGGTTAAGCCACAAACACCGGAGTTATGTCCCCTTGTATGTGGAAAAAAAAATGCAAAATTGCCTTTTTAGTTCATAGAGACTTTATTTTTCTTCAAATCTTGACCAAACTTCCACAGTTGGTATGTGATCATACGACTGCAGCAGAAGCCAACAGTGCGTCAGTTTGGACAACAAACTTCAGAGTTATGGCCCCTTTGTTAGTGAAAAAAATGCAAAAATTGCTTTTTTTTTGTATGGCCATAAGATCTCAACACAAGCAGCAAATTTTGACAGGCCACGAACACAGCAGTTATATCCCCTTAATTGTGAAAATTGATGCAAAAATGAATTTGTTGCAAAACGGGGACTTCATTTTAACCAGTCTGGACCAAACTGGACACAGTTTTTATATGACCATAAAATCTAAATCGAATTTCAATATAGGATGGGTAAATGGCAATAGACTAGATACTCTTTGAAACAAGTCGGCAAGCATGACATGATGTTTGCCCAGTGATCTTTGAGAACTGCAGCATTAACACTATTCCTCCGAAATTGCTTGCGAAAAATTGGATACCATGGTTGAGAAAATATATCCAGGTCCTTACTTGTTCTATGTATGAGAGTAAATCAGCTAGAAAAAGTATTTAAGGACATTTTGGCGTACATTCCCAAAAGCCTTTCACAGCAGGAAGACTTTCACCTTTGCCATTACTCAGGAGAGCCCTTTGGGTCATCATGGCCCTCTTGTCATCAAATTATTTTTAATTTTCAGTTCATTGATTTGACATTTTTCTAGTCAAACAGTATGTATTTGTACTGTATTAATATGATTGGGACTGTCTAGTCAGTTCAGCCATTGATAGTAATACACATGTTTTCTTGTCAGACAGTATGTATCTGTGCTGTATTAATTAATTTGTGTGTCTAGTCAATTCAGACATTTGTATTAGATAGAATACATGTACTTCACAATTCGTTTTTAAAGCATTGCGTATTCTATTTTATGTTATGTCCCTTATTAAAACAAGTTTTACCATGTATAATCTTGATTGTATCAATCAAGATGAACAAAGTAATTGTGAAAGGTACAATTATAATGTATTGTTATTTAAATGACGACATTCATGTATGACAAAGATTAAATTTTTGGAATAAAATAAAATATTTGTCCTACCTACCGACCCGCCTCTAAAATTTTGGGTCGGTAAAGAGCAAACAAAAGATTTTTTAATTTAGGCCTAACTAAAATGTAAAAGGTATTTGAAAGGCACTTCATGTAACATGAGCCATTTGTAAAACAGTTATGCCCCCTCTATGTTAAAAGCAATCTTTAAAATATCAAGTTTGGATGAAAACTGTTGGACAAAAGGAGCTAAAACTGCTAAATGGCCAATTTTAGATAAATCAAGCTCCATTACTCAGCAGTTCTGGGACACTTTGGTTGATCATCACACTTGGCTAAGATATTATAACTTCAACCATTTTCATCAAGTTTGGTGAGGATCGGATGAAAACAAATGGACTTAGAGAACAGAAACGGCTAAAAGGGCCAATTTTAAATAATGCATGGGCCATAACTCCACAATTCCTAGGGCGATTTGGCTGATTATCAAACTATGCCGAGATATTTTGCCAACAAACATTTTCATGAAGTTTGGTGACGATCGGATGAAAACTGTTGGACTTTAAGAGCGGAAACAACTAAAAAGGCTAATTTCAGATAATTCAATGGTCATTACTCCACACTTCTTAGGGTGATTTTGCTGGTTGTCGAACTTGGCCAAGATATTATTATTACAAAACTTTTATGAAGTTTGACAATGATCGGATGAAAACTGTTTGAATAAAAGAGCGGAAATTGCTAAAAAAAGGCCAATTTCAAATAATAAAGGGCCATAAATCCACATTTATGTTGCGATTTGGGTGGTTATCAAACTTGGCCGATATTTTGTTATAACAAACATTTTCATAAAGATTGGTGAAGATCGGATGAAAACTATAGACTAAGAGAGCCGAAGCAACTAAAAAGGCGCATTTTAAATCATTCAAGGGCAATAACTCCATAATTTCTGGGGCGATTTGGCTGATTACCAAACTTGGCCAAGATATTCTGCCCACAAACATTTTCATTAAGTTTGGTAAAGATCGGATGAAAACTGTTCAACTTAGAGAACGGAAACGAAACTGGTTTACTGATGGACCAACAGAGGGACCAACCGAAAAATATTAGCAAACCAATATACCCCGCGATATGGGGGGCATAATAAGGAAGCATTGCATGGTATGAGAACCATAACTGTGACCAATAATGATAAAATATTGAAAATATCAAATTAAATATACACCGTTCATAATTTTGATAGTTAAGTTATAATTATGTAATAAAAGATGTTGATTCGAACGAAATATACTGACTTGAAATAAAAACCACACTCCAGTAGCTATTGTTCATTTAACTTTAAAAACCATGATTGTATTGCTGTACTGTCCTACGATGACCGAGTCAGTGTTCTTGTTGTAACAAACTGAGAGCGGAAACTTCACTCCATCTTTCTGTGTAGCCACAGTAGCCAGCTTCCTCTTGCCCTCTCTATCCACCTGCAAAATAGTGTTGGATGAGCAGCCACAGACCAGCACCTGTCCTGCAGGTGTCAGGTGTAGGCCATGTGGGTCTTGCAGTTCTGGGTCAGTGAATGCTGAAAGTAGTGTACCATCCCTGGCCAGGGTGAGGAGCTTGTGCTGGTCTTTGTTGGTGATGTAAATCTTGTCTCCATTTTGGCTCACAGCACAGTTCAGTACTTCAAAGAAACATTCAATAAGATTAGTACGAGCAAACAATCTCATTAAAATCATCGCCAGTCTAACGCTACCATATTATGACACTGGATCTGACAACATCGCATTAGGGGTCACGTTCAGATGACCTTTTCCGGAGCCAATCAAATTGTTGCCCTCAAAATGTTACGGTATAACTTATTTATAAAACACAAAAACTTCGGATGTCTAGTCGCCTACGGTACCACTATATCCATTGTTATCCACACGAAAATTAACTGTAAATGAATTTTTCCCGAGGATCAGTTGGAAAGGCATCACTTTTTTTTAACCGTGGTCAGACTTTGCTGTGCAAAAAGTAATTTTGTTGGGCGCAGCAGGGCTGAGATTTGTATTGTTCCAAGGTCATTTGAACGTCACCTGTTATACGATGCCTTCAGATCCTAACAACGTTAGGATTTGATTTTAATGAGATTGTACGAGCAAATAGACATTTTCGTTGTAAATTTGCAACTTAAAAAAGTTAAGTAGTCACATCTATGACAGTTTTATTCTTCTAAAAATGTTTTTGGAAAAAAAGATTATGAAAATAGTAAAAAACAGTATTGCACAATTAATATATAAGTAACACAAAGTATTACACAAGCCAGAAACATAAAAAACGATATGATGATGTTGCTAAAGGCCCTTTCACAGTATGGCGAGTTTGAGCTTCGAGTTTTGTACGACTTCTGGCAAGTTATAACTCGCCGTAAAGTGGAAGAGTTGGTCGCAGAATTGTTTCAAAATGGCATTTGTTCGAGTTCTCTTCAACATATTAGTACGACGTGCGTACGATATCTTTTTGACGATCAAAGACTTTTTTGAGAATGTACAAAAGTGGACGAGTATGCATGACTTGTGACGACATGTGCACAAGTATATGTCGTAAGCAAGTCTCCCAAACTCGTAGCAAATCGTGTTATGTCGCAGAACAATAATATATGGCCAAACGCTACGACAAGGGAGGACATGTCTTCAGAATGTATTTAAGAGTGTGCGAGATTCCTTCGGCATGTCTTTGACACGTGTATGAGAAAAAAAGTCGCCAAGAAGCAGCGAGAATTTTAAACAGATTAAAATTCTCGCCGCTATTTAGCGAGTTGTGGTGACATAAGAAGACATCACTGTGACATAAAACAACATGTGTAAAAGATCTACATGCTAGCAGGCGAGTTGTGGCGAGTTACATCTCGGCAGAACTCGTAGCTGAAATTCGCCACAGTGTGACAAGGCCTAAAATTACCATCTGTGTCTGTATGAGACACTCTTATAGTGTGATTCATAGTATGTGATCCCAACACCTATGCACCTATGGTGTGGCAGTAGTCTAGTAGATAAGGTGTCTGCCTTACTATCGAGAGATAGAGAATTCAATCCTTACTCGGGGAGCGTTCGAATGATCTTTCTAAGAAGACACCTAGTACTGGTTTTACACAGGAAACAGATTTAAAAGTGTCTCGATAAGCATCTGGTTTGACAAAATCAAGCTGAAATGAATAGGTTTAAACTAACACCTTAAATGTGATATTCATTTACTGTAATAATTACTCACAACAACTATCCTCATACAGCTTCTTAACCAGTTTTCCAGTCAGTGTGTATTGGTAGAGTGCAGTATCTGCAGTGACATACAGATCTCCTTGGTGGTGGGCAATACCACTACATCTATGCTGCAACTGTAGCTTCCTTCCCTTCACCAGCTGCCAATTGTTCACCGAGATAAACTGGACCATTTGTTTGTAACCGTCATCCACTGTGAGCGCCACCTCACTCGGAGTGATCACGCACATGTCCCCAGGAGAAACAGACATGTCACGGTGACTAACAACATAGTAATTGTGGTCCAGCAGCTTTAGTCTCTGATTATCACGATCTGCAACAAGTATCTGACCAGTCTGGAGACTGCAGATGGCAGTGATGCCACATCTCTGAATTGTGTCACCTTCTATTCTCACATTAAACTTATACTTCCATTTCAGTGAAAATACCTGGTCTGGGTTTGCCTGATTTGTCAGTTCCTGAGTACTTTGCACAATCTTCCCGAGACCTGACAGTGTGGACAAGTATTTCTCAATTCCAGTGTTTACATGGAAAGTTATAGAACTTTCAACCTTAACAGAGTTCTCCTTCAGATATGCTTCATATTGCTGTAACTTCTCCAGGCATTTCTTGCCGGCTATAAAACGTAGTTCCTCCTTGCCCTTTATCACAGTGTCCTGCACGGCTTCACAGAATGATTTCAGTTCATCCTGAAGCCTGGTAGAGTTCTCCACATCAGCTGTCAGAGAAGCTTTAAGGTTGTTTCTCTTGTCTTCAAGTTCCTTCTTTGTGGCTGCTTCTAGCTTTTCTAAAGCTGCTTCTATTTTCTGTCGACATTCATGTATTTCCTGCAATCTTATATCATATAATACTTCTACAAACTTGATGTTGGACTCTCCAGCATTTTGCAGGGCGTTCAGATGCTTTTGAATTGCCGTTAATTTTGTTAACAGCTGTTGAGTGTCTGCTGTTTTGTTCCTTTCAACTAATGTGGAGATTAATGCAACACCCTTGCACTGGCTGAAAAATTAATTTTATTAGTTTAAGCTTATATTGCTTATTTCTTAAACAAAATTGTAGTAAATTAATCCCAGGTATGCTCAGGCTTAATTTTATTGCCCATGTTAATGAAACAATGCAAAAGTTTGACATTTTGCAGTATAGAGACTTGACCTAACATTCACAATTTGTGTATAACCTTGAACTCATGGACATATTTGAAAGTAGCCTGAAACAGAAGATATTCTCTGGAATTATTGCCTCTTTAATAATGAAAATATAGCAACAATACTTCATATTCTATCAATTTTAACCGAACTACACTTGTACATGGCCATGATTTTGTTTTTCATAATGCCTAACTTTAAGTTACATTTAGCTCGGCACCTATCGAGTGTGCCCAATATCTCTGTCATTGCCAGTACTTGGGTGAGCTCTTTGGGCCATCATGATCAACTTGTTTGAATTATAGCATTAAAATATGAATATTTCTTTGGAGTAAATTAAAAAGAAGTCCGATTAATGATTAGATGTCTGGATACGTATTGACAAAGCATCTAAATTTCTCAAATGTATAATTATTTTAACTTCAGCAACAAATTTGAATGTATTTTATTTCGTTACTAAACAAACATACATATGCATAATTGTGGTCGATATTTCTCAAATTACATTGTAATACTGATCTTAAAATGTAACTTAGTGCTTAATTGTTTCTGTATGGAATGATCGATACAATTGAGCAAATCTCCAGGCTTAAGGATAACAATACTGCATGTATATAAATTATAGGTAAGGCCGAAAATAAAATATTGTTTGTTTCCCCTCCCACAACCCATGCTAATCAAGGGTGGGTTGGTAGGTCGGAAAAATATTTTAATTTTATACACAATAAGTCATTTTCATTCATGTTTTCCTTATGTTCGAAATGTTGCGTTATAGTATAAATTCTTAATATTTTCGTTGTTGTAGATAAATAACGTTCTGCTTATATACGTAATACTATGTTCTAATTACCTTACACTAATTTATCAAAATTGAACAAACAATAACATACGTTAAAAACAAGAGCCTTAATAATAAAAACCTGTTAAAACTAAGGCGTAATAGCTTGACGTTGCAATTTGTCGGGCAACCAAAACAGAACGCTGTTAGCTACAGCCATAGCAACGGTGACTGTCAAACTGTGGTTGGCAGTTTGTAGCTGAAAAGCGTGTTACACGCTTTGCACGTGGATAGTGTTTAAAAGCATCAATCTGTAATGCTGTATCTGAACAACGCAAATGCTAGAGCATAAATGAATTAGCATTCTATGGAAATAAAAACAAATAGGACTTTGTTCATTAATAAAAAGAAAGCAACAGAACATTTTTGGTAAATTAAAATAAAAAGAAAAAGCGCTGCAGTTTATTTACTTTCATTTTTGACAAGGACTTCAGTTCCTCTAATTTTCATTCAAATGTTGCCTCAGCCAAAGTTTTTGCATAATTCTAATCCATGTGCAGTGATGAGTTTGAATAACACTTTCGTTAATTATTACTAGATCTATTACTTGTATTTTTTAAAACAAAATCAGACGTTTGATGCGATCATTTTGTCGAGTTACATGAAGTCGTAATTCACATTCTTAGTAAACTGTTCCTTTCACCAAAATTCACCCAAATTATGATATTTATTTATAAATATTTATTTATTTACTATTTTAATTTTTAGTAATTTATTGCAAACGGGGCTGTTATAAACACGCATATCTATAACAAAACACATACCTAACGCAAATGTGTTACAAATGACTTGCACCTTTAGCAATTAAAATGAGAATGAGGGCGTGATAAACATTCTAACGTCTACGCTCATTTGCATGTTGGAAATTTTATGCGTTCTCATTGGCTGACTGTTTTGCTCTTGTTAAGCTGACTCCTCCTGTGTCAAAATTTTATCGATAATGGACACTTGGTGCATAAAGGTGAGTTTGTTAATTGCCGGTGGGCATTCTTTGTCTTTAAAAAACATGCATATGCGAGCGGCAATGGTTGCGCCCTAGAATCTGACACTGAATGTTATGGCGTCCTTTTCGTAAAAGCATGCATCAAAATACGTCTAATGACACGTTACCGAGAACTGTCCGTTTAAAGTCATTTTATAAACGACTTTTGAAAGTAAGATTTGTACACGCTATTGGATTCTTTTTAAGGATTTGTACCCCGCATTTTCATACACAAATAAAATAAAATATTGTTTTCTTTGGTCTATAAATTTTTTAGGGTCACGGCGATTTTGCTGGGTCGGTCGTGGGAGGGTAAACAAACAATATTTTATTTTAGGCCTAACAGTAATGTTTTAACATACCGGTGATTTTGCAGAACACAGTATCTGCAGCATAGTTGATTGTGGCCAGTGCAGAAGTGGTTCAACTTTTTGTTCACATGTATGTGACATTTCTGTAGAAGGTCGGCCTTTGCCTTTGGGACTGGCCAGCTCCTCATATCATCTCTCCCAAACGTGACATGTGACTTGTAGAGTTGCATGTGCAGTCTACTACAGTCACCGCAAAAAAACTTCACACACTTCTCACAATAAAACTCCGCCTCATTTTCCTTGTTCTTAATGTCTTCTTCACAGGGCGAACAGCAGTAATCCAGAACTGAATCGGATGCCTTGTAATTGCCTGAATGCAACACAGAAGCCATACTGTCCCTTTGCATATTGCTGTTAGCCCTACTTGGACTGTTTGTTCTTATCTCACAGGGCTGCATAACAAATGATTCTGTTCTGTTCAGCTGGCATCAATATTATGGTGAAAGTTATCATGTGGACTAAAGTCATTACATTGTGTAGCCTCAGGCCAAAAAAACATTGTCTGTGTTACGGGCAACCCGACCCTATGTAGCAAAAACCCCCGACCCTTAAGTTTTAAGCAATGATTGTTTTCTGTGAAAACGCATTTCTCATGGGTTTTTGTTTGACGGAAATGTGTCTTTAAAAAAAAAAGTTTAAAGAACCCCATCTCATCCCCGACCCTACCTAACTTTGTTGAGACCGTTGCCAGAAACATACAATTTATTTTTTATGTGCCTCATCATATGATTTTAAATGTACCAACACAAGGTGAGATAAACAAACAATCAGAAATGAGGCTAAAACAATTGTTTATCAATACCAGATACATAATCTTTGTGCACATTGTTGTTCTCTTTTGTTTTGCTATCTTCTTTTAAAATTATACAACACAGTGGTATTTGGTTTGAATAGAACTATGGCCTTATGATGAACCCATTATTTGGGAAATATATGAGGCTAATCCAGGACAGCACTTTCCCCCTACAGTTGATTTATGTTTAGAACAGACTTCATTGAAATAGAAAATACCATAAAAGCGGAAAGTGCTGTCCTGGATAAGCCTGTGAATTTACTGTATACAGAGTATTTTATAAAGGCTATGGAAGGGGCCCTGGTCTTTGGGGCAAGGGAAATATCACAATACTTTTGATGATGTGGATCTAAAAAATCAAGTTTAAGTTCAGCTTTGTAGGAATTTAATGATATTTTGCATGGGAGAAACCATTAGCCCACAGCTTTTATATAAATTTTATCTTATTGGTTGAACTTTTGTTTAGCATTACAATTTATTTTAAGACAAGTTAACAACTTGCTGAATTGTTAGCAAACTAGTTTGTGTCATAACAATCAGGAGTTATTTCATTTTACCCAGTTTTCTCTGAAATAAGCATTTAATTATATTATATGCATTACAGTGGCCTAATTTTATGTACTTCAGTCTTTACAACAGATTTTTGGTAGGTCTTGCCCATTCAGGCCTAGTTGTACAATTTCAACTTGCCTGAATATAACTGGACTTGTCCGAAATGTGGAAATAAAATGTTTGTGGTGCGTCGTGAGAAAACCGGTCTTAATGCATGTGCGTAAAGTGTCATCTCGGATTAGCCTGTGCAGTCCGCACAGGCTAATCCGGGATGGCACTTTCCGCTTTTATGCTATTTTCTGTTTCAAGGAAGTCTCTTCTAAACATTTATCCACTGTAGGCGGAAAGTGCCATCCCGGATTAGCCTGTGCAGACTGCACAGTCTAATCCGGAATGACACTTAACGCACATGCATTAAGTCCGGTTTTCCCACCACGCGCCTTGTTTATTTTTTTTGTAAATGACTTTTCTAATTTAATAATTTTGCATTCTTCTTAACCTGTTACAGGTTGAAATTGCATTTTTGCTTGTACGGGCTTGTAACTTGGCCATGGATGGATGGATTTTAAAATTACTTTGCACAAATGTTTGCCTAGACAAGACAGTGTGTCATTGGTATGAATCAGGTCCATAGGTTAAAGGTCAAGGCCACAATTAAAGATCAAAGAAGCATCGGGGAGCATCCATCGGTTCTGCCGATGTGCTTGTTAGCTCGACTATTCACAGAATAGTTTGAGGTATACTCCTCACCCGTTCGTCGGCTTCGGCATAATGCTCTTGTTAAGGTTTGCGTGCATAATGTCCATATCTCTGTTACTGCTACAGATATTTTTTATTGAAACTTCATACATGTGTTCGGGGTCATTATGTGAGGTCACTGGCCAAGACCCATAACTCTGAACTGCAATTTAGCAGAGTTATGCCCCTTTTAGTACTTAGAAAATCAGGTTAAACAACTCCATATCTCTATATCTACTACAGATATTCAACTGAAACTTCACACATGCCTTCAGGGTCATTATAAAAGGTCACTGGCCAAGACCCATAACTGTGACCAGCATTTTAGCAGAATTATGCCCCTTTTTGTACTTAAAAAAGTCAGGTTAAGGTTTGCGTGCAAGAGAAAATTCAGGTCTGTTGCTATTACAGATATTCAATTGAAACGTCACTCGTGTGCTCGGGGTCATTATGTGAGGTCACTGATCAAGGTCCATAACTCTGACCTGCAATTTAGCAGAATTACCGTAAAACGTTGTGTATTACGCACCGTCATGTATAACACGCACCTATTTTTTTTGGTGGAAAATGTGGACAAAAATAGTTGAGAGACAAAAATAGGTTGAAAATGTGTGCTGTGGAGCTTTGCGATCAGTTTTAAACAAAAAGAAAGGATAAAAATCATATCAGATTGAAAACAAAATAAAATAAATGTTTAACATGTTTACAGCATATTAATGCAGCTTTTCAAGCTCTTGTGTGACATAGACGCTTTGTAAGCAAAGGTTACATTACACCAACATGTTATTGGCAAGTTCATACAATTTTTGTAAAGTACTCAAAATGACACTAACATCTCAACCTACTTAACAACATTAATGACATAAGCCAGGAAAAACGCAAACAAACCAATTTCAAATATTTATTCACACCTATTGAGTTGCCAAAAAAAATGTTTTTCAAACATTTTGTAAGACAAAGGAAATTATCCCAATATCGACAATGGCCCCAACTACAGTGCTGTACTGGGGACAGTTGGGCATGGTATTATTAGAACAACAATAACTTGTAATAAACAATAATGGCTTCATTTCTTCTCTTTTTTTAGCCAAATGTACTGTTTAAAATGTTGGATACATACCTGAAAAGATAATAAAAATAATTATTATCACTTATTAACATTGTCCCTTCTGTTCTTAATAGTATAGATCATTTGATTATGCTAATAGTGCATTTACAATATGTGGAAGCCATTTGGGGTAAGTTGCGCAATCTTTGGAAAAATTTCCCTACATCATTAAAGTTTTGTATAACGCGTGCCAATTTGTTAGAACTGATTTTGGGGGCAAAAAAGTGCGCGTAATTCACGACGTTTTACGGTATGCCCCTTTTTGTACTTGCAACAACTCCATATCTCTATAACGGATTGAGCTATTGTTATGAAACTTCATACATAGATTGCATATGTGGTTGGTGGGGTCAAGGTCACTGTTACTAAAAATAGAAAAATGGTTTCTACTCAGTAACTTGAGAATGCATGGAGATCTTTAGTGAAACTGAATATATAGGTATCTTATATCGAGACCTCGCTTTGGATTGCATAATTATGGGGTGGGTGGGGTCAAGGTCATTGTTACTAAAAATAGAAAAACTGTTTCCGCTCAATAACTTGAGAATTCATTGAGATATTTTAATGAAACTTAATACATAGATAACCTTATATCGAGACCTCACTTGGGATTTCATATGTGGTGGGTGGGGTCAGGGTCACTGTTACTTAAAATAGAAAAATGGTTTCCACTCAACAACTTGAAAACACATTGAGATATTTTTTATGAAACTTAATACATAGATACATTATATCGAGACCTCGCTTTGGATTGCATATGAGGTGGGTGGGGTCAAGGTCACTGTTACTTAAATTATAAAAACGGTTTCCTCTCAATATTTTTCGTGTTTGTAGTGATAAAGGCCCATAACTCTGACAAACTACATGAGAATGTTTGTTGGCATAATATCTAGGTCAAGTTCGATATTCAGCCAAATCGTCCCAGGAATTGTGTAGTTATGGCCTTTAAGTTATCTAAAATTGGCAACAGTTTTCATGCAATCTTAACCAAATTTCATGGAAATGTTTGTAATAATATTATCTATGTCAAGTTCAATAATCAGCCAAACTGCCTTTTTAGCCGTGTCCGCGGTTTTCATCCGATTTTCACCAATTTTCATGAAAATGTTTGTAATAATAATATCTAGATCAAGTTCAATAATCAGCCAAATCGCCTCAGGAATTGTGGAGTTTTATTGCCCTTGAATTATATAATTTTTAGCCGTTTCTGTTCTCTAAATCCAACAGTTCATAGACGATCTTCATCAAACGTGGTGATAATCTTTGTGCGCGTATTATCTCTGTTAAGGTTGATAATCAACCAATTCGCCCAATTAACTGTGGAGTTATGGCCCTTGATTATGTAAAATTAGCCTTTTTAATTATTTTAACCAAGAGGGGGCAGAACTGTTTTACAAACAGCTCTTGCCTAAAATTGGCCTTTTTAGCCATTTCCGTTTTGTAAGTCCAACCATTAATGGCGATCTTACCAAAGTTGGTGAAAATCTTTGTGAGTGTATTGTCTCTGTTAAGTTTGATAATAACCTAATCGTCCAAGTAACGAGGAGTTATGGCCCTTGATTATCTAAAAGTCTTTTTAGCTATTTTAACCTAGAGGGGAGGTAACTGTTTTACAAACAGCTCTTGTTTTCTTAATTCAATAACATAAAGCTTGCAATCAATTGAAGTCTGTAACTCAAAGCTTGCAATCAATTGAAGTCTGTAACTCAAAGCTTGCAATCAATTGATGTTGGTAACTCAAAGCTTGCAATCGATTGAAGTCTGTAACTCAAAGCTTGCAATCAATTGATGTCGGTAACTCAAAGCTTGCAATCAATTGAAGTCTGTATCTCAAAGCTTGCAATCAATTGAAGTCTGTAACTCAAAGCTTGCAATCAATTGATGTTGGTAACTCAAAGCTTGCAATCAGTTGACATCTGTAACTCAAAGCTTGCAATCAATTGACGTCTGTAACTCAAAGCTTGCAATCAATTGATGTTGGTAACTCAAAGCTTGCATTCAGTTGATGTATGTAACTCAAAGCTTGCAATTAATTGATGTCTGCAACTCAAAGCTTGCAGTCAGTTGATGTATGCAACTCAAAGCTTGCAGTCAGTTGATGTATGTAACTCAGCGCTTGCAATCAATTGACGTCTGCAACTCAAAGCTTGTAATCAGTAGACGTCTTTAACTCAAAGCTTGCAATCCATTGATATCTGTAACTCAACACTTGCAATCCATTGATATCTGTAACTCAAAGCTTGCAATAAATTGACACCTGTCACTCAAAGCTTTCTATCAATTGACGTCTGTATCTTAAATCTTGCAATCAATAGAGGTCTGGAATTCAAAGCTTGCAATCAATTGAAGTCTGGAACTCAAAGCTTGCAATCAATTGACATCAGTCTGCAACTCAGATCTTGCAATCAATAGATGCCTGTAACACAAAACTTGCATTGATTGATGTGTGTAACTTAAAGCTTGCAATCAATTCACATCTGGACCTCAGATGTTGCAATCAATTTCAGGTGAGAGTTGTCTCCACATTGCTACGGTGTACGGGGATTTCGAGTCCGTGAAACTTCTCGTGTCCAACGGAGCCTACATTAACCAGCGAGCCACTGGGCGCTTCTTCCTTCCAGAAGACCAGAAGTTGGGCCTTACAAAGGCAACCAACTACCAAGGTAGTCTAATAAATGAGACATTTAATGCGAATTTAGTGCTACTTTTTTATGGGGCTAAGTTCGCTGTAACGTCTCATCGCCGAATGGCATTTTACGTGGTGGAAAATCAGAAGTTTAAATTTTTATAAATTTGCTTAATATTTCAAATTAATGTTACAGTTGGCTTAAGTTTTGTATCATAGTATCACATTTATTAAAATGTGCTCTAGAAATACGATACATTTTAGTGAAATTACATGTTTAAACCTCTGTTGTTTACATGGAGTTGTCAGTTTTCCTCAATACACTGTATAAGGTGTTTGAAAATTGACCAATAGGAATCAAGATTTCAGTCGATCGATAGCGTAGCGAACACAGCGCGAGATGGGTGTAAAAACAAAGGTGCATAGATTTAAATCACAAAAGCATAAACAGTGGAAACGGACTTGAAATAAAATATAATGGACAATAATGTGGAATAATTTCAGGTTTGTAAATTTTATTGCAAAAGGTTAATGATTAGTATCATTTTGCCGAATTTAAAAATAGCGACCAAAATCCTGTCGCTACTCTATAGACCTATGAGGAAAAATTTCCACCACAGAAATGGTCTTTCGGCAGTGATGACCTGCCAATATTTCCCATATGAAAAGTAGCTTAATATTGGCAAAGGGCCTCACTTGTTATGCTGCTACTGTAGGGTGAATGTTTTCTGTATGATGGTTTATGCACCTATCAATGTTTTTCCCCTGGGGGGGGGGGGGAGCGGCGGGCATATACGGGACTTTTAGACTGAAAGCGATTCTCGACAGACGGGAATTTGACATTACAAATGATTCTGGGTCCGGGGGTAGTAGATTTTAGATCCCCGTAATTAAAGCCATTTGAAGGACATATAGCATCTCCTACTGACGGGATTAAGACAAATATGCTTGGCTCTGGGTGGGGAATTTGACCCCAAAAAAATAAAATTTGTCTTATTCCCTGGGTCAGCCCGCCGCTTCCCCCCTGGGGGAAAATATTGATAGGTGCATTAGTCATAGTTCCCACTACTTTTCGTAACAGGGGGTTCACCAAACCCCCCTGAGCACCCCTTCCATAATGGAAATTATAAATAACATCTAAGTTTTAAAGGGTATTTCATAAAACATGGGGGTTTGATTGCTAAAACCGAGGATATTACACCACTAGATGAGGTTTATTTGGAACACTGTTAATCACCGTAAAGGTGATTGGTTTGACATGGTATATTATGGATTAGCTTGTCAAATAATCAACAAGACAGTGAAGTACTATAATTACTTGATCATACAAAATGTTTAAATTCATTGTTTAATATTCTAAAATGAAACATGCTGATTGTTCTTTAGATCAAGAGCAAAATGTACTATTGTTTATTTTGCAATAAACAATGCAAATTATTTCTGAAACACCATTTGTTCCTAAATCAAGCTTATGTCAGATGTAGCCATGAATCTGTGTAGCTAAATGGCGTCATTGCAACATCAGTGACAACAGAAGCAATGATAAATCCAAAATTATTTCTTGAACAATAGTTGGCCCTTCTGGCTCAGTTGGTAGAGCACTGGACTCTCAATCCAGGGTTGGTGAGTTCGAGCCCCAGCCCGGCCACATAACTTTTATAGGGATTGGTTATGAAATAATTTCTATGGCCATTCTCCCCCTACCTCTGATTCAAGTAGGGCAGTTGTCAGTTACTAGAACAAGTATATGTGCACTTGATACTGGTAAACCGCTTAGATCAGCGAAGCTTGTCTAGGACAAGTGAGAGTAGGTTATATGACTGAAATACTGTTAAACATGGCGAAAGAATCCAAAGAAACAAGCAAAACAAACAAGGTTGATAACACCTATAACAAATAATGCATAATTACATAATTGTATTTCCAGGCTATGCATATTACGGAGAATATCCGCTGGCGTTTGCGGTGTGTTTTGGCTACATGGACATCTATGACTACCTCATTGACAATGGGGCGGATCCAAATCTGCAGGACTCGTTTGGAAACACTGCCCTCCACATGGCCGTCATCTCAGACCAAGCGGTATGTCATGCTATGTTTGTTTTTCACAGGGTCACAGAGTTACTGTACTGTATACCACACAATATCTGGGATGATAATGTTTTAGTTTCTATGTGTGTTTTGAATATGGTGCAAACTTTTACAACATTTATATTATTTCACTCCCTAATTTACACTATTCTTTTCTTTTTGGAATCTGTGACAAAAAGTGTGAAAATTGTCAAGTCGTCAATCTGCGAACAGGTCCCGGTAATAAGTATCTCTAACTATTGATTGCTAGGAGATGTACAAGTACATGGTGAAGCACCACAAGAAGGCCGCAGACCGAGAGATCCGTAACCATGCCAACCTGACGCCACTTACCCTTGCCAGTAAACTAGGTCGCCATAAGCTCTTCAAGGAAATTCTAGAAATCCACTGTATAGTGAGTAGAGATTAGTCATTTGTAGTTAGTTATGGATGTTACATGACAACATGGCCCATATGACTTAAGATAGATAGATAGATTTCTAGGTTTCCAAGGCAATTCTAGTGCTTCAAGGAAATTCTAGAATCCACTGTACATTTAGTATAGATTCTTTGTTTTGAAATAGATATTTACAGGTACAAAGCTGAACTTCGTTATGTTGAAGTCACCGGGAGTTCACAAATGACTTCGACATATCCGAATATAGACTTCGTAGTATAATATTTAGTCCAAATGTTCAATAAATCCTTTTATAAAACAGCATTCATGTGTACATTAAATAAGGCTAAAGCTGACAACCAATTGAAGTTATTATGATTGATGTTAATTCTGACTTGTTTTAATTTGAGAATGAAGTGTGACGTTGTTTTCTTTGTCAGGCAAACTTTGCTCGGTATGTCTTTCCATAGGTGTCAACACTTTGAGATAAACTAATATGAGGTGCGTCGTGGGAAAACCGGGTTTAATGAATGTGCGTAAAGTGTCATCCCGGATCAGCATGTGCAGTCCGCACAGGCTGATCGGGGATGGCACTTTCTGACTGCAGTGGATTTATGTTTAGTAGAGACTTCCTTGAAATAGAAAATACCATAAAAGCGTAAAGTGCCATCCCGGATAAGCCTGTGCGGACTGCTTAGGCTGATCCGGGATGACACTTTACGCACATGCATTAAGTCCGGTTTTCCCACGACGCGCCTCAATATATATAAGTTATTGTGAAAATACTTGTTGGGATAGGAAACCTCTTCAACATAACTAAACATTCCAGTTAAAATTTTGATATAACCATATTTATTTCATATAAAATAGGGATGAAAGTCTAGACTTTTTTTCCACTTCAATATATCCGGAATTTCGACTTAAATGAGTTTGAAATAACAAAGTTCAGCTGTATTCTGATTCAGATAACCAGTGACTTGGAAATAATTTTTTTATTTGAGATAATTTCTCATCTCCACAAAAATCTATGGGCTTTTAAAAAAAATTATGGGATTTTCTCTGATTGTTATGGGGTTTACAGCAATTACATTTTGTGAACGTCTGTTTCAATCGAGAAAAATACACTATGCAGGCGCTCGCGCTTCCCATTCATGTTGTAATGAGTTGTTGATATGGATTTTTTAGACTGCCGAATTAATTTTAAGGATAAAATCTCACCGCATAGTGACAAAACTGGAAACCAGACCGAGCAGTTTGTATTGTTTGGCAGCTTTTTCCATTTGTACTCATATCGTCAACTGCTATGTCTCAATAAGAAGGTCACAACTACTGGTTAAATATTCAAATCTTTTGTATTTACTGTGGCCTCAGTTACCTTTTCTGTTTCTAGATCTTTCCCTATTTTCAGAAGCTTATTTTTTTGAAAGAAGCTCACGAAAATGTTAATATTGATCTGTTATTATCAGTGTGAAATTGTTAGAAATTCTATATTGTGATATCGTGATATATTCTATATCGTGATATCGTGATATATTCTATATCGTGATATCGTGATATATTCTATATCGTGATATCGTGATATATTCCTCCCACAAGCTATGGTTCATTGATTTAATGTCTTGTAAGAGACCACAATTATCTAATGGAACTTGCAGCTTGTCGCCTCAATATTGTCGAGAATATATTCGTTCTCAAAGGCTGCGAAATGGTCTAATGATTTTGTCCAGCAGGCAGGTGCAATTTTGTCTCCACAAGCGGGAGAGTTAATGAATTGTGCTTGTTGGGTTTTGCAGGGAATACACGGGAATTATTTCCGAGCTATCAACTGTATTTACTGCCCGTGCTTGGTGGAGTGTAGCTTAATAAATACCGTCCAATCAATGCAGTGTGATTGATTTCGGATGGGAGGCTCTGGTTTAGTAACTGAGAAACCTGCTCTATTGAATTTCAGATTATATGTTGATTTATTGCTTGCCCATAATGACATTTGAAACAACAATGTAACCATAATCTCTAGCTGTTCTTTTAATCTTGAATGTGCGATTTTAATTGCTCCATAAATGGTTTAGGAAAAGTGTCATGCTGATGGATTTAGTTCGTATTGATCGCCGTCCTTCTGCACTTCTGCATCACTTCGCTGTCTTTGCTCAGAAAAACAGATAATGACAATTTAACCTGACACAGTGACAGAAATAGATGGACCAAGTTACAGGCTCAATTTCTGTTAATTCAACATGGTTACGGAGTGTAAATATGTAGTTGAAGATAAGCATTTGTGTTATCAATTAATTTAAATAACTTTAATTAATTTATCAAGTGTTTCAAATATCTTTTCTTGTGCTTTTCTTGTGCTAAAATATTGTGCTAAACTATGTAAAAAAAAATAATTAGACTAGTCATCACTTAAAAACCTTGACAAAGATAAGGAAGGAAAGACATTGTTTTATGATGGAGGAAAAGAAGAAATAATTAATTGTATGTTTTTGTTTATCATCATTTATTTATTTTTCTTGAGGCCTTTCCAGGGCTCGACGTTAACTTTTGAAACCACTTGTCTGGTCATAGGCGTAGTACTAGTCGTAGCCCAAAATTTCACTTGTCCGGACCAAAAAGTTACTTGTCCTGACCTTCAAATGTAATTATACAATATTTCACAACAACAATTAAGTGTTTAAAAATATAGTTATTAAACAAACATTTATAGACACAAAAACTGACTAGAGGGTTGTCACCTGTGACGGTATCTCATATAATTTCATCATATCTTAGCCATTAAAATTCTTCCAGGCACAAACTCGCGTTTTCTCGTTTTTTCATTATTACATTTTGTTTCTTTTCGAACTTTAGGGGATTTTTTTGATGTTTCTGCTGATTTTGACAAGGAAAAACCAAAGGAAAATAAACCTGACATTTTAAGCAGACGACATGGTACTTGAATGTGTAACTAACGTAAATAAACCGCAAGTGAGAATGGTGACCTAAAATAATATATAAGGGGAGTAACTGTGTCAGTGCGGCAAATTAAACAATGTAAAATTTATTTCCCTTGTCAACAGTACGGTGTAGTATTACATGTAAGTATAGGAATACCTCGCGCTTTATCGTTATAATGTAAACAATAACTTTCGAAGGCAATTCAGCGAATCTACTGGATTTCTTAAACCAATCTTTTTACTGCGTAATTAGAGATAAAGAACACTTGTCCCGTCGGACTAGCAGATTCTTTTTTAACTTGTCCACACCAACAAACAATTTGGTTGTCCTGGACAGCCGGACTACCGCTAATGTCGAGCCCTGGGCCTTTCCAATGTGTACGGCATAACAATGGCTCATTC
Organism: Congeria kusceri; assembly: GCA_027627225.1. Taxonomy (NCBI): domain Eukaryota; kingdom Metazoa; phylum Mollusca; class Bivalvia; order Myida; family Dreissenidae; genus Congeria; species Congeria kusceri. The sequence goes on along the minus strand of CM051035.1, from coordinate 52,290,032 downwards.
CTTAAGTTGAGTAATGATGTTTGCAAAATTATTTCTTGACAAACTGGTAAATTTTCATTGTTGACTGGTGAACATAAATACATCCTTTGAATGTGAATGTGTTTGATCATTCAGCCACATTAGTAAAAGAGAAACTTGCATGTAACAAGAAATACCTTTAAAAACGATATTCGGCGTATGTGGTAATATAGCAAATTAGGAATGTAAATATTCAAAACTGATAAATATGTTATTTGATTGGTTACATATACGATAATGTACATGTTGGTCGCATGTCTGACTAGACTGGTACATGCACGTACGGCACAAAATACCCACATGTCTGACTAGACTGGTACATGCACGTACGGCACAAAATACCCTCATGTCTGACTAGACTGGTACATGCCCGTATGGCACAAAATACCCTCATGTCTGACTAGACTGGTACATGCACGTACGGCACAAAATACCCTCATGTCTGACTAGACTGGTACATGCACGTACGGCACAAAATACCCACATGTCTGACTAGACTGGTAAATGCACGTACGGCACAAAATACCCTCATGTCTGACTAGACTGGTACATGCACGTACGGCACAAAATACCCACATGTCTGACTAGACTGGTACATGCACGTATGGCACAAAATACCCTCATGTCTGACTAGACTGGTAAATGCACGTACGGCACAAAATACCCACATGTCTGACTAGACTGGTACATGCACGTACGGCACAAAATACCCACATGTCTGACTAGACTGGTACATGCACGTACGGCACAAAATACCCACATGTCTGACTAGACTGGTACATGCACGTACGGCACAAAATACCCTCATGTCTGACTAGACTGGTACATGCACGTACGGCACAAAATACCCTCATGTCTGACTAGACTGGTAAATGCACGTACGGCACAAAATACCCACATGTCTGACTAGACTGGTACATGCACGTACGGCACAAAATACCCACATGTCTGACTAGACTGGTACATGCACGTACGGCACAAAATACCCTCATGTCTGACTGGACTGGTACATGCACGTACGGCACAAAATACCCTCATGTCTGACTAGACTGGTACATGCACGTACGGCACAAAATACCCTCATGTCTGACTAGACTGGTACATGCACGTACGGCACAAAATACCCTCATGTCTGACTAGACTGGTACATGCACGTACGGCACAAAATACCCACATGTCTGACTAGACTGGTACATGCACGTACGGCACAAAATACCCTCATGTCTGACTAGACTGGTACATGCACGTACGGCACAAAATACCCTCATGTCTGACTAGACTGGTACATGCCCGTACGGCACAAAATACCCACATGTCTGACTAGACTGGTACATGCCCGTACGGCACAAAATACCCACATGTCTGACTAGACTGGTACATGCACGTACGGCACAAAATACCCACATGTCTGACTAGACTGGTACATGCACGTACGGCACAAAATACCCTCATGTCTGACTAGACTGGTACATGCATGTACGGCACAAAATACCCTCATGTCTGACTAGACTGGTACATGCACGTACGGCACAAAATACCCTCATGTCTGACTAGACTGGTACATGCACGTACGGCACAAAATACCCACATAATAAAATATTCCACACTTAAACCATATTATGCTCGTAACATTTCATTATGTACATATTTTTACGATATTTTGTTGTTTTACGCAATAATAAATACCGTAAATGTACTCTTCGTATTCCTAATAATTCTCTAATAAAATAAAAAAATATATTCAAGGGACAGTCAGCAAAATAGAAAATACTGCGTAATCAGTAATACTACAGTACATAAAGCTACTTTGTAAGTACATTCCTTTGAGATAAACTAAAACATGATTAATATGTGTACCGTGAATAAACCGATCATACTTTCCATGTTTTCACCGGTGATAAATGAAATTAAAGTGTTACATATAGACTTTAAAAGGGGCAGGGTGAGGTTAAAAAAGGGCAGGGTGCTAAGAAAAACGGGCAGGGCAATCAAGTCGTGCGGCGCAAAATGACTAACCTAAAAGCTATATTACTAATAATTACTATAATTGATAAATCAATTTGTCAGGCAAATTTAACAAATTAGCATTCTCAGAAAATAATTGCGGGAATGAATTAAAATTATTATATATCAGACGAGTGTACATAGTTATGTTATATAATATACTATACGTATCATTAGGTTTGCAAATAGAGTATTCCTGCAAATGAAGTTAAAGTAACTTTTTACCCATTTTGACATATTACGAGACTTCTTTCACCACATTTTGTTTACAGAAAGATGTTAAATATTTTTAGAGATTGAATAACATCTACTGGAGAAGTTGATTATAACTTGATTGATTAATGTATATTAGCGTTATTTTTAGAATGATACACCCTTTATCCGGAGTGTGTTGAATACGCTAGAATAGACCATTTCATACCGTTCTTCGCCAAATATCTACATATGGCTCCGAAACGTTTCACAGCACAATAATTCTCAGATATCGGTCAACCAATGAGATCAATGTAATTGCTATTTATAGAGCGTGCCGCTGATGTAGGCTAAACAAAATAATTATTTCATTATGTAAATGAATATTACATTCTGTTCATGACATACAATGAGTAAAATTGTATATAATTATGTTCAGTTCTAGAGTGTATGTCGCAGATATGCTTATAACTTTATTTTAAACACTTATGCAATCAATTATGTAAATTTTAATCCCACAAGATATGCAACAGTTATTGGTAGACATCAAACCATTGTTGTAAGTTTGCATTCCCTGAAATAAGAAAATTTGCCCAATTCTATTGGCATTCAGTTTTCCCGCTGCATAAAATTATCGCAAGAAATCTAGGTCAAAAGTGATCTTAGACAGCTACGCCGAAAAAATCTCCAATTGCCTATAAAATGTGGTAAATATCAAAGAAAGGAAAGAAGCAAAACAAAAACATAACATACACAAATGGGTAAAGATGGGGTATAATAAAACGTCTAAAAGATATTTATAATGTGATATATTGTCATCATACCATCTCTATATAATCTTCATAGCTTGTTTGTATCTTCATAGTAAGTAGATATGTTTTCTATCACATTCTTATATGACAGTGATATGTTCACATATTCCCTTGGTGACTTTACATATTCTGTTACCATTGGGGACCATTCTATAACAGTGATGTGTTTACCTATTCGGTTACCATTGGGGACCATTCTGTTACATTGATCTATTTACATATTCTGTTACCATTGGTGACCATTCTATGATATTGATACATTTACATATTCTGTTACCATTTTTACCATTCTTCGACATTGATGCATTTACATATTATGTTACATTTGCTGACCATTCTATGACATTTATGAGTTTACATATTCTCTTATTGCTGATGACCATTCTGTGTAATTAATACGTTAACATATTTTGTTACCATTTTTAGCTCGACTATTCGAAGAATAGGTTAGCTATCCTACTACCCCCGGTGTCGGCGTCTGCGTCTGAATTGGTTAAAGTTTTTATTCAAAAGTCTTGTAACTTTAAAACTACATAAGTTATTCAATTGAAACTTGGAATATACCTTTTTCATCAACTCAAGTATCAGGGGTAACATTATTCCCCATAACTCTGTTTTGTATTTTGACAGAGTTATGCATCTTTTTCACTTAGATGTTTTGGTTAAAGTTTATATTCAAAAGTTTTGTAACTTCAAAACTACATAAGTTATTTATTTGAAACTTGGAACTTACCTTTGTCATCAACTCCAGTGTCAGGGGCAACATTCCCCATAACTCTTTTTGTATTTTGACAGAGTTATGCCCCTTTTTCGTATAGATTTTCTGGTTAAAGTTTATATTCAAAAGTTTTGCAACTTCAAAACTACGTAAGTGATTCATCTGAAACTCAGTTTTGTATTTTGACAGATTTATGCCCCTTATATTCAAAAGTTTTGTAACTTCAAAACTACATAAGTTATTCACTTGAAACTTGGAACTAACCTTTGTCATCAACTCTATTATCAAGGGCAACATTACCCATATCCTCAGTTTTGTATTTTGACAGAGTTATGCACACTTTTTACATAGATTTTATGGTAAAAGATTTTGTGGTAAAAGTTTTTGTTCCAAAAATGTATAAACTATACAAGGCTTTGCTTAAAAGTTTTTGTATTTTAACAAATTTATGCCCCTTCCACTATCTAGAATATGTACCAACTGAAATACGTCAAATAGTCGAGCGCACTGTCCTCTGACAGCTCTTGTTGACCATTCTATGACAGTGATGCATGTACATAATTATTATGTTACCATTGGTGACCATTTCTATGACATTGATGTGCATATTCTGTTACCGTTTGTGGCCATTCTGTGACGTTGATGCATTTACATTATTATTCTGTTGGTGACTGGTGTTGTATTTGGTCTTGAAAAAAAGTTCTGAGTTCACTAGACCGTTGTTCATTCATGTCCTTGTGTGCTGTAACTGTGGTAGTGTGTGCTTGTTTGAGCTATTTGTCTTCAAGTGGTAACCGGTTAAACAATTGATTGCAGATACAATTGATCGATCATCCCCACTGCTTTCCTTTACAATTAAATGTCCACTTGAGTTAAAGTCTACAGTTTTCCTGGCTATTGATACCTGCAATGGCAGTGGCCATTGTTTGGAAATTACTGTTAGTAGTGAGGGAAAACAGAGTGACAGAGAGTTGTAACAAACCCCAAGAGGGCATTTAACAAATGTTACTTATGTCGCACAGTAAATTATGTACATATTTAAATAAATGGAAGTGAAAATACATACTTGTTGAATAATAATAATTTGGTTAAAACTGTAATAAGTAGTGGTGGCATTTTGTCCAAAAACATTTCATTGATTAATCAGCACAATAAATCACAGATCAATCAATACACTAACTGTGACAATATGTACAGTCGTTTATTGTTCAGCAAAACAATATAATTTTGTATCATAAAAGTTCTTTAGTTGTTTTCATGCAATAAGTGTGAATTCATGAATTTAATCCTTCGTGTTACTGGAAAATTAGTATATCAATGCCAATAACAACCTAAAACTCATGTGGTGTTGGTTAAATGTTAAGTATTTGATTCAACCATATATTGACATTTTTCAAAAAGTAACTATTATAAATGGATTTTTTTTCTTTAGTATAGTCATTATGTTATCTCAATCTCATTAAAAATCATCTCCAGTCTAACACTACTATATTATCCGCTGACTAGATCTTATGACTTCGCATTAGGGGTCACATTCAGATGACCATTTTAGGAGCCAATCAAACTGTTGCCTTCAAAATCTTGCAGTATAACTTCATATATAAACCGCAAATACTATGCACGAAATTAACGTGCAGTTTGGATGTTTACTCTTCTAACGTACCACTAGATCCATTGTTATCCCCATGAAAATTAACTGTGAATGATTTATTCCCGAGGATCTGCTGGAAACGCATCACTTTAAAAAGCCGTGGCAAAACATTGCTGTGCAAAAGGCAGTTTTATTGGGCGAAGATGGGCTGATGTTTTATTGTTTGGAAGGTCATTCGAACGTGACCTGTTATACGATGTCTTCAGATCCTAACAATGTTTGGATTTGATTTTAATGAGATTGTATGTTATCTTGGATGTCATCCTCACTCACAATCATTCTATGTGAGACTTCACTAAACGATAGTGGGATGGTAACACTTATAGAATATGTCTGTCTGTGTACAGTTTTAACCAGTTTCAAAGTTCACATATTTATTAATTCTGTTCAAGGAACTTTAAAAAGAGTACTACCAAGGTTAATCAAAATATTCTGATACAAGAAGTAGTACAATACAAAATAAACTTGAATTGCAATAATATATTTGTTTAAATGTTTATGCCCCTACAAAGCATTGCACTCATCCGTCCGTCCGTACATCCCGAAATTTTGTGGACTCAACTCCTCTTTAACATTTGGCGGATTTTGCTCAAACTTTCACAGCTGAAAAACCTCAATGTGTAGGTCCTCATAAAGGAAAAAATTTGGCTGCAATCAATTTTTGTAGAATTATGGCACTGTGTCATTTTTTTCCACTATAGAATATTTACTTCAGGAAATTTTGGTGGACTCATTTCCTCTTTAACTACTTGAAAATAATATTGTGGAAGCAAAAATTAGTATTGGTGACACCCCCTTTGTCTGTGTCCAAACATGTGTCATGGGGGCATAAATGTCTGTGACACATAGAGTTGTTGTGGTGTTACACCAGTACATCATGTCGTGTGTCCATTAGTTTGCTGTTTCATTTGATAACTTACAGTACAGCAATTTAGCATGCCTTGAATTTAATGATCTTGCTATTTTACTTCAGGACAAGTGACGGTACAGCAATGTAGCATACCTTGTATCAATGTTCTTGCTGTTTTATTTCAGGACATGTGGCAGTACAGCAATGTAGCATACCTTGTATTTATGTTCTTGCTGTTTTATTTCAGGACATGTGGCGGTACAGCAATGTACCGTACCTTGTATTAATGTTCTTGCTGTTTTATTTCAGGACATGTGGCAGTACAGTACTGTAGCTTGCCTTGAAATAGGTATCACACTGGTTTATTTCAGAACATGTGGCGGTACAGCAATGTAGTGTGGCTTGAATTAAATATCTTACTTTTATTTCAGGACATGTAGCCGAAAAGTAATGTGGCGTGCCTTGAATTAATAATCATGCTGTTTTATTTCAGGACATGTGGCGGCACAGTAATGCAGCATGCCTTGAATTAATGATCATGCTGTTTTATTTCAGGAAATGTAGCCCTATAGTAATGTAGCGTGCCTGGAATTAATGATAATATTGTTTTATTTCAGGACATGTGGCGGTACAGCAATGTAGTGTGGCTTGAATTAATTATCTTGCTGTTTTATTTCAGGACATGTGGCGATGCAGCGAAGTAGTGTGGCTTGAAGTAATGATCTTGCTGTTTTATTTCAGGACATGTGGCGGTACAGCAATGTAGCATGCTCTATGTACCCATTGACTGAAATCGACTCAATCAAGCCAAATGGAGAACCAAGTATGTAACATAAAAACATTCATAACTGATGTGTATGCAACATATTATTAATAGTTATAATGAAATCAATGAAGAGAAGCAAAAGTAATATTACGACTATTTATTTGGTTTGTACAGTCCGTCTGTTGTCTGTCACATTAAATTGTTTTGAAACAAATATTAATTAAATTGCTTCTAAATAGTTTCTTCTCTCGCATTTTCAATTTTATCGTCATCCTGCGATTGACAAAAAACCTATATTTAATGCTTTATTTCAACACAAACAAACACACACAGTCTAATGCAGTTATTTGGTTGATTTTCGTGGTGTCATTTTTATGTTTCTGCTGTTATTTAGTATGTTTTCCTTTGATGTTTTCTTTAATTTATTATTCCAAATAAAGACCGAAAATGACGAGATAAATACAATACTATGTAAGTGTTGAATAAAGATATTTTTATTTGCTCTGCACAAAAAAACATGAACCACTCGCCCAGGCTCGTGCTTCAGGTTTTCTAGGCTTTGCTTAATAAACTTACCTTTATTCAACATTAACCTAGTATTCTCTATATGTTTATTCAACATTAACCTAGTATTCTCTATATGTTTATTCAACATTAACCTAGTATTCTCTATATGTTATTCAATATGTTTATATGTTTATTCAACATTAACCTAGTATTCTCTATATGTTTGAGTAGCCCTTTCTTTCTTTCTGAGATTTTAATAAACAACATGTTAGTTAAACCATTGTTCTGTCTCTTAAGTCAAATATAAAATGTGTTGTAAAATGTGTTTTAACCTAAATAAATCGATCTGTCTATTAGCCTTGTGTGTGCGTGTTCCATTGCAGATTTCAACGTGCGTGTTCCATTGCAGATTTCAACGTGCGTGTTCCATTGCAGATTTCAACGTGCGTGTTCCATTGCAGATTTCAACGTGCGTGTTCCATTGCAGATTTCAATGTGCGTGTTCCATTGCAGATTTCAACTCGGCGCTCATGATCGTGATCAATGGGGAGGAGGACGAACACCTAGAGATGTTGGAGGGCGGAGTCATGAGGCAGCTGCTTGACGAGAAATGGAAGACGTTTGCAAGGGTTCGTACAGTTGAACTTCTTTATCTCGAACTGGATAATTTCGATTTTGATACGTTGAAGTGAAACACTATTCTCAGGTGTCCTCTTTCCTAGTTTATATGAGGCGTGTTGTGAGAAAACCAGGCTTTCTGCATGTGCGTAAAGTGTTGTCCCGGATTAGCCTGTGTGGACTGGTGCGTAAAGTGTCGTCCCGGATTAGCCAGTGTGGACTGGTGCGTAAAGTGTCGTCCCGGATTAGCCTGTGTGGACTGGTGCGTAAAGTGTTGTCCCGGTTAGCCTGTGTGGACTGGTGCGTAAAGTGTTGTCCCAGATTAGCCTGTGTGGACTGGTGCGTAAAGTGTCGTCCCGGATTAGCCAGTGCACAGGCTGTCAACCATTTCCTATATTCCTATATGTTCCTATGTTTTGGAAAGAAATCCTATATTTTTTCAAAAACCTATATTTCCTATATTTTCCTTTATTTTAAAAATTGTTCCTATATTTTTGATAAATTTGGTCATTCACGCATCTGAAATGGGTCTGTGAACAGTATATCGAGAACCTATACATCGACTTTTCTCACTCGCTTCACACGAATCAAACATAAATACTCAAATTATTTTTAGGCCATGGCATGCATGTCTCAGTTGCAAATTGATTACCATGAATATGTTTAGCAATATTTTGTTTACTTAAACACAGACTATATGACTTATAAGAATGGAACATGATCCCATATCATCCTTATAATGAAGTCTTTTTAGCTCACCTGAGCACAAAGTGCTAATGGTGAGCTTTTGTGATCGCCCGTTGTCCGTCGTGCGTGTGTGCGTGCGTCGTCAACTTTTTATTCAAACAACATCTCCTTCTAAACCACTTGGCAGATTTTCACCAAACTTCACAGGAATGATCCTTGGGTGGACCTCTTTCAAAGTTGTTCAAAACTTTCCGGTCCGCTGCATATGTAGGTCATCAGAGCTAAAAATAGATTTAAAAAGTGAAAACTTACAAAATCTTCTCATATGAAACCACAAGGCTCAGGGCTTTCATATTTGATGTGTGACATCCTCTAGTGGCCCTGTACTAAGATTGTTCAAATGATACCCTGGGGTCAAAACTGGCCACGCCCCAGGGGTCACATGGTTTATATAGACTTATATAGCAAAATGACTTTAAAAATCTTCTCCTCTGAACCGCAAGGCCCACAGGTTTCATATTTGGTCTATAACATTGTATAGTGGTCCTCTACAAAGATTGTTCAATTGATGCCCCTGGGGTCAAAACTGTCCACACCCCAGGGTTACATGGTTCATATAAATGTAAATAGCAAAATGACTTTAAAAAACTTCTCATCTGAAACCACAAGGCCCAGAGGTTTCATATTTGGTTGGAAACATTTTATAAAGGTTGTTCAAATGATGCCCCTGGGGTCAAAACTGGGCACTCTGAAACTGCAAGGCCTAGAGGTTTCATATGTGGTATGTGACATTTTATAGTGGTCCTCTGCAAAGATTGTTCAAATGATGTCCCATTGGTCAAAACTGGCCCTGCCCTGGGGGTCACATTGTTTATATAGACTTAAATAGCCAAATGACTTTAAAATCTCCTGAAACCGCAGTTTTTTCATATTTGATATGTAACATTGTATAGTGGTCCTCTACAAAGATTGTTCATATTATGCCCCTGGGGTAAAAAGTGGCCATGACCGGGGGCGTTGCATGATTTATATAGACTTGTATATCAAGTGGGCCTTAAAAATCGTCCTTGTTGAAACCGTAAGGCCCAGAGGTTTTATATTTTGCGTGAAACATTGTGGAGTGGTCCTCTACAAAGATTTTCAAATGATGTCCCTGAGGTAAAAATTGGCCACCCCCTGGGGGTCACATGGTTTATATACATTTAAATAGCAAAATGACTTGAAAAATCTCCTGTGAAACCACAAGGCCCAGTGGAATCATATTGGGTATGTAACATTGAAAAGTAGTCCACTACAAATATTGTTCAAATTATGCCCCTGGGGTACAAGGTGGCCATGCCCTGTGGGTCACATTGTTTATATAGAGTGAAAAAATATCTGAAATTGCAAGGCCCAGATCTTTATACTCAGGTAAGGCGTTTAGTGCCATTTTTCCCTCTTGTTATTAGCCATTATGCCTTAAACTCAGGTGAGCGACCTAGAGCCATCATGGCCCTCTTGTTACTATACAATTCCTATATTTTCTCGAAAAATTTGACAAAAAGTCGTATATTTTTGGTGAAAATATTCCTATATTGTTCCTATATTTTCTTGGTAACTTTGTTGACGGCCTGCAGTGCAGTCCCCACAGGCTAATCTGGGACGACACTTTCCGCGTGTATGGTATTTGCTGTTTCAAGGAAGTCTCTTCTAAACATAAATCTACTGTAGGCAGTAAGTGCTGTTTCGGTTCAGCCTGTGCGAACTGCACAGGCTGATTGGGGACAATGCTTTACGCTCATGCATTAAACCCAGGTTTCCCACGACAGGCCTCATATACATATTTTCGGTTAGTTAGAATGTTTAACTCAAATTTTGGTGTTTTATCTTGATGTGGTTACCAGTCACAATTAGTATTTCACACTTATTTCTGAATGGTTACCTTGAAGTATTCATGTTTGTGGTGAGTTGTATTGAGCCACATTCCAATTTTTTTACACATGCAAACATCTTAATTAACATGTGTTTCTGCAGTATTAGTGATTAAGCGTGCCTTCAAATTTAAAGATACTATGTCAACGAAAAATTGGCTTCCTATTGCACTTTAAATTATATTATTTGATAGAAATGCTCTTTACTAAGACATGTGCATTAAATAAATAAAAATCATGTAACACACAATACGATATTTGATAATAACAAATTAGCAAAAAAGCCTGAAAAAATTAAAACCCCAAGCGGGTTTCGAACTCACGACTATATGAACCATATGAAGAATTGACAGTAGACAGCGATTTAACCAACTGCGCTATCATGCTTGGTACTAAGTCGTGTGTAAACTATACTTATACAACATGCTCACAATGCTGACGTCAAATGTAAACAGGAAAAGGGCCAAACAAACACAACCCATATTATAAATTTCTTTTTATCTCAGGATTGGTACACTGTTTTACCATTATATATACCCTGTTTGAACCGTTATTATGCGCCAATATTAATATCTAAATTTCAGATTTTTTAAAGAAATTGCTCCCTTGAGGCCCTTTTCGATGACATAGTACCTTTAACAATTGATCATTGGTTCAGAATCCCAATCTCATTAAAACCATCTCCAGTCTGACGCTACTATATTATCCTCTGACTGGATCTGATGACTTCGCATTAGGGGTCACGTTCAGATGACCTTTTCATGAGCCAATCAAATTGTTGCCTTCAAAATGTTGTGGTATAACTTTATATATAAACCACAAAAATTATGCACGAAATTTAACGTTAACTTTGGATGTCTTCTCGCCTGAGGTACCACTATATTAATTGTTATCCACGTCAAAATTAAATGTAAATGATTTATTCCCGAGGATCAGCTGGAAATGCATCACCTTTGAAAAAAACGTGGCCAAACTTTACTGTGCAAAAAGCAGTTTCATTGGGCACAGCAGGGCTGATATTTTATTGTTCGAAAGGTCATTTGAACGTGACCTGTTATACGATGCCTTCAGATCCTAACAACGTTAGGATTCGATTTTAATGAGACTGTTTAGAATCCAGTCTGTATATACAGGGTCACTTTCAAGTTACGCCGACTGGAACATTTGGACTCGTGAAGTTTTAAAGTCAGTAAGTCATTCTGATATCCCTGCATCTTGGAGATTACAATGATCTGCTGTAGTTTGGCATAGGTTTTTAGACTCTTGACGGACCAATGCTCGATTTCGAGAGATTGAATTGCATGACCTACTTTTTACTTGGTAGGCTACGAAGCACTAATAATCAATACCCCCAAATTTATACGCTCCATCAGCTATTTTATTCAGGATAAGTCGACACATTGACTGGTATGCATAATATTGCATTTTCATTAAGTAGTTTACATACAAACCAAAATATCTACCAAGATGTTGAAAGTAGGGAGTATAATAATGAGTAGTTAGATTTTCTTGTGTAAAAATGGCATTGCAGAAATGTTATTTCATTGAAACATTTGTGTCCTTTCTGTTTGAAAATTTTTGAACTCTATTTCCCTTGATTTTAGTTTCTTTCCTTTCTCGCTAACAGTCTTTCTACGCTATCAGCGTTTTGATATTATAAGTGAGGAATTGCCAATCAATTAATTGATGTTTACGTCAATACAGTTTTGTTTTAATGTTCCTCCATGCGTTTATTTACAGAAACGATTCATCTATAGACTGGTTTTGGCATTCATCCACCTGGCTATGATTAGTACTGCGGTCTACCTTCGACCGGCCGAAAACCTCCACAAGTTCACATCATACCAGGATGGGGTAACGACTTAGTCTTCTTCTTGTTCTCCTTTTTGTCATAATTGATAGATTGTCAGTACAGTGACAACAGTCAGAATGTTTCCACTAATGCACCTATCAATATTTTCCCCCAGGGGGGTGGCGGCATATACGGGACTTTAGGCTAAAGGCGATTCCCGACGGGCGGAATTTAACACGCCGAATGATTCCTGGTCCGGCGAAATAGACTTTGGTCCGAGTTTTGGTCCCGTTAATATTGGGTTCCCTGGCCATTTTTTACTCCGAGCATCTCCTCCCAACTGTCAAATTCGCCTGGGTCAGCCTGCCGCTCCCCCCTCCCCCCATAATTTGCATAAATGTGCTTTCACCAAAGCCCCTGTGCACTCCTTCCATATGGAAATATAAGTAAAATCTGACTTTTAAAGTTTTTTTTTTTTTCCTTATTTTGTGGGTTTCATCCTTTAAACTAGGGGTATCACACCCCCAATTGAGGGTCTTTCGGAACAGTGAATCAGAGACACAATCAATTGTATAGAAAGGGTACAGAAAACATGAAAACAGTATGTGTGTGTGTGTATTTCGTTGTTTATGAGGTCCTTCCGCTTATGTGAGGACCCGGAGTTTGTCACAGCACTCCTACCTAATTAACATACTAGAGAATCACGAAAGTTGCAACGAATGTTGAATCATAACTGCAATTTTCAGCTATTTCTTTTACTGAAAGATATTTTAGTTTTGGTGTGGTCTTGTGCTGTGGGGGGAAACTGGAGTACCCGAAGGAAACCCCACCTGTCTGGTATGGTGACCACCAACCAAACTCACATGCGCCGTGTGGGAAGCGAACCCGAGACGCCTAGGTGAGAAGCGAGTGTACCAACCACTGCGCTAGCCGGACAGCCACATGAAAACAGTACAATTCGTTGACTGAATTTAACTAACATACTTAACAGCATGATTGTGCCCATATAAATGATACTTAACAGCATGAGTGTGCCCATATCAATGATACTTAACAGCATGAGTGTGCCCATATCAATGATACCTAACAGCATGAGTGTGCCCATATCAATGATACTTAACAGCATGAGTGTGCCCATATCAATGATACTAAACAGCATGAGTGTGCCCATATAAATGATACTTAACAGCATGAGTGTGCCCATATCAATGATACTTAACAGCATGAGTGTGCCCATATCAATGATACCTAACAGCATGAGTGTGCCCATATCAATGATACCTAACAGCATGAGTGTGCCCATATCAATGATACTTAACAGCATGAGTGTGCCCATATAAATGATACTTAACAGCATGAGTGTGCCCATATCAATGATACTTAATAGCATGAGTGTGCCATATAAATGATACTTAACAGCATGATTGTGCCCATATAATGATACTTAACAGCATGAGTGTGCCATATAAATGATACTTAATAGCATGAGTGTGCCATATAAATGATACTTAACAGCATGAGTGTGCCCATATAAATGATACTTAACAGCATGAGTGTGCCCATATATATGATACTTAACAGCATGAGTGTGCCATATATATGATACTTAATAGCATGAGTGTGCCATATAAATGATACTTAACAGCATGAGTGTGCCCATATATATGATACTTAACAGCATGAGTGTGCCATATAAATCATACTTAACAGCATGAGTGTGCCCATATAAATGATACTTAACAGCATGAGTGTGCCCATATATATGATACTTAACAGCATGAGTGTGCCCATATATATGATACTTAACAGCATGAGTGTGCCCATATAAATGATACTTAACAGCATGAGTGTGCCATATAAATGATACTAAACAGCATGAGTGTGCCCATATAAATGATACTAAACAGCATGAGTGTGCCCATATAAATGATACTTAACAGCATGAGTGTGCCCATATATATGATACTAAACAGCATGAGTGTGCCCATATAAATGATACTTCACAGCATGAGTGTGCCATATAAATGATACTAAACAGCATGAGTGTGCCCATATATATGATACTAAACAGCATGAGTGTGCCCATATAAATGATACTAAACAGCATGAGTGTGCCCATATAAATGATACTAAACAGCATGAGTGTGCCCATATCAATGATACTAAACAGCATGAGTGTGCCCATATAAATGATACTAAACAGCATGAGTGTGCCCATATCAATGATACTTAACAGCATGAGTGTGCCCATATAAATGATACCTAACAGCATGAGTGTGCCCATATCAATGATACCTAACAGCATGAGTGTGCCCATATCAATGATACTAAACAGCATGAGTGTGCCCATATAAATGATACTTAACAGCATGAGTGTGCCCATATCAATGATACTTAACAGCATGAGTGTGCCCATATCAATGATACTTAACAACATGAGTGTGCCCATATCAATGATACCTAACAGCATGAGTGTGCCCATATCAATGATACTAAACAGCATGAGTGTGCCCATATCAATGATACTTAACAGCATGAGTGTGCCCATATCAATGCTACTTAACAGCATGAGTGTGCCCATATAAATGATACTTAACAGCATGAGTGTGCCCATATCAATGATACTTAACAGCATGAGTGTGCCCATATCAATGATACCTAACAGCATGAGTGTGCCCATATCAATGATACTAAACAGCATGAGTGTGCCCATATCAATGATACTAAACAGCATGAGTGTGCCCATATCAATGATACCTAACAGCATGAGTGTGCCCATATCAATGATACTAAACAGCATGAGTGTGCCCATATCAATGATACTTAACAGCATGAGTGTGCCCATATAAATGATACCTAACAGCATGAGTGTGCCCATATAAATGATACTTAACAGCATGAGTGTGCCCATATCAATGATATTTAACAGCATGAGTGTGCCCATATAAATGATACTTAACAGCATGAGTGTGCCCATATCAATGATACTAAACAGCATGAGTGTGCCCATATCAATGATACTTAACAGCATGAGTGTGCCCATATAAATGATACCTAACAGCATGAGTGTGCCCATATCAATGATACTTAACAGCATGAGTGTGCCCATATCAATGATACTTAACAGCATGAGTGTGCCCATATAAATGATACTTAACAGCATGAGTGTGCCCATATCAATGATACTTAACAGCATGAGTGTGCCCATATCAATGATACCTAACAGCATGAGTGTGCCCATATCAATGATACTTAACAGCATGAGTGTGCCCATATCAATGATACTTAACAGCATGAGTGTACCCATATCAATGATACTTAACAGCATGAGTGTGCCCATATCAATGATACTAAACAGCATGAGTGTGCCCATATCAATGATACTAAACAGCATGAGTGTGCCCATATAAATGATACTAAACAGCATGAGTGTGCCCATATCAATGATACTAACCAGCATGAGTGTGCCCATATAAATGATACCTAACAGCATTAGTGTGCCCATATAAATGATACTTAACAGCATGAGTGTGCCCATATAAATGATACCTAACAGCATTAGTGTGCCCATATCAATGATACTTAACAGCATGAGTGTGCCATATATATGATACCTAACAGCATTAGTGTGCCCATATAAATGATACTTAACAGCATGAGTGTGCCCATATAAATGATACCTAACAGCATGAGTGTGCCCATATAAATGATACTTAACAGCATGAGTGTGCCCATATAAATGATACCTAACAGCATTAGTGTGCCCATATAAATGATACTTAACAGCATGAGTGTGCCCATATAAATGATACTTAACAGCATTAGTGTGCCCATATAAATGATACTTAACAGCATGAGTGTGCCCATATAAATGATACCTAACAGCATGAGTGTGCCCATATAAATGATACTTAATAGCATGAGTGTGCCCATATATATGATACTTCACAGCATGAGTGTGCCCATATATATGATACTTAATAGCATGAGTGTGCCCATATATATGATACTTCACAGCATGAGTGTGCCCATATAAATGATACTAAACAGCATTAGTGTGCCCATATAAATGATACTTAATAGCATGAGTGTGCCCATATATATGATACTTCACAGCATGAGTGTGCCCATATAAATGATACTTAATAGCATGAGTGTGCCCATATATATGATACTTCACAGCATGAGTGTGCCATATAAATGATACTTAATAGCATGAGTGTGCCCATATATATGATACTTCACAGCATGAGTGTGCCCATATAAATGATACCTAACAGCATGAGTGTGCCCATATATATGATACCTAACAGCATGAGTGTGCCCATATATATGATACTTAACAGCATGAGTGTGCCCATATAAATGATACTGAACAGCATGAGTGTGCCCATATATATGATACCTAACAGCATGAGTGTACCCATATAAATGATACTAAACAGCATTAGTGTGCCCATATAAATGATACTTAACAGCATGAGTGTGCCCATATATATGTGAGAAAGAAAACAACACGGGTCCTAATCTAACTAAACATAATCAATTGTTTCATGTTTTGTGTACTGTGAGAAGATCATATTCCAGTCAGGGAAATAACACAGAATGTATTTGCGAAACTTCAATAGACATGATGACCATGTATTGTTTTTTTTGCAAACCGATGTCAGTGTTTTTTTAGGGCCTATTTGGGGCTGAAATTCGGCCCCATTCCCCTGCTAAATAGTATATATTTTTCCCCTATATTTGCTTTAAAATTCCCCTCAGAATGTAAGCTTTATTTTGAAGAAAAAAAAGACCAAAATCGGACAAAAATTGACTAAGATAGAGGCATTTTCGTAAACAATCCCAGCAATTCTTCATCAAACCAAGTAAGTGCATAATCTAAGTTATCATTTGTAGCAAAGCAATTGATAAATGTTTTATAACAAAGCAGAATATAATTATGCACAAAATAATGCTTTTCTAAAAAAAATAATTCCCCTTTTGCCGTAAAATTCCCCATCTGAAGGGCCCCGCCACCTTTTCCCCAAAGGTGAAAAAAAAACACTGGATGTTCTTCATTACGTTACATCCCCATACTGAAGGTTCAGTCGAGAGTGTTCTAAATTCATGTCTGTTGTTTGTGTCCATTTCAGATTCGGTTTGCAGCGGAGATTCTAATGTGCTTCTTCTGTATAGGATACCTGGTCTTAGAAATCATAGAAATAGGTGCCCAGGGCGCCTTGGCCTTCATTAAAAATTGTGTAAGTGGTAGAGTGGTGTGAATGGTTTGTGCGCATTTTGATTTCTTCGAAGTCATCATTGTTAATAAGGTACACGCATTGAATGAAAATTATACAAAGTGGTAATGAATTTTACAGGAAAACGAGCAAAATCGAATAGTTCTGTTCAGGGGCTTTTAAAATCGTGTATTATGCAAAGTATATGTTCACAGAAAATCAATTGTCTGTATTGCCTAGTTTGTCTAGTTTGTCCAAGAATTGCAAAAAACAAGTTACATTTAACCGTTATTTTCTACATTATTACTTGATGGACAAATGGTAAAAAAAAATTGACAAGTAGATTAATATAAGGTTTTTCCATCGAGACACTTTCAGGTCCCTTTCCTGGGTAAAAGCAGCACTTTGGTGTCAAAATCATGATCTTCAATTAGCAAGGCGGACACCATATCCATATCACCAACCATCTTGTCATGCATGTTGTATCTGCATTCTGCCACTGTCTTCCAGGGCCATGCCCCAGCCCACACGTTGTTCATGATCTCGTGCCTGTTGATATTGCTATGCATCCCGTTCCGCTTCACCGGCCATCAGCAGGTGGAAGACGTTCTACTCATCATGGCCGTCCCAGGATCGTGGTTTTTTCTGCTCTTCTTCGCCAGGTATGCTATTCTCTGCAAGATAGTTATGATGACTCGATATGTGGACCATGTTTAATGCCATTTAGAGTGTGCGATGCTTAAAGGCTGTATTCTTGCATCAAATGATGTAAACTACTTACTAGAAATTCAGGATTTGTTCTCTAAGCAGGCGTGCCATGCTTCGGCCTCCA
Organism: Congeria kusceri; assembly: GCA_027627225.1. NCBI lineage: Eukaryota > Metazoa > Mollusca > Bivalvia > Myida > Dreissenidae > Congeria > Congeria kusceri. The sequence continues at coordinate 52,271,453 of CM051035.1, read as the reverse complement.
AACTGATTTCCTTCATTTAACCCATTTGTGAATAAGTTTGCTTTTTGTAACAAATTGTTTCATGCTTTTAACATGAATATATAGTACAGTAAAGTAGTGGATAACACAGTGGCTCATAAATGTGTGTTGTGTTTCAAAGAGTTGCCTCCCTTTATGCATTTCAGAATGTTTATCTGCCTACTCTGTATGATGAAATTAAGATATAAATAGTATTTATTTGAATGTTGATTTCAGATTTAGTGAAATAGCCTTGTTTTAGTTAAGTATATGTTCCTTTGCAAGAGATTTTTTTCTTGTTCATCCGCTAAGGATTTTATGTTTTTATTATCATTTATTTGTTTCTTTATCTGTGTGTTTCATGCATAAATATATGAACAGATTACCATGAAAATTTGGTGGTGATCACCATTTGAATCGATAAATAACAATAACATTATTGCGGCAAAGGAGGTATACATGTACGGCATATGTTAGTCTTGAAGGAGAAATTCCATTTTGTTTTACAGGTTATACCAAAACACTGGGCCATTTATAGCGACGATGTACTTGGTGATAAAATCTGACATATTTCGAACTGCCATCATCTATAGTATATTTATAAGTGGCTTTGGAATAGGTATAAACATGCACTGCATTTGCCCAAGGAGCTTGTTGTTCATACTTTCTGTCATTTTGTTAGCTTTGGGTTTCATGGGTTAAATTTTGTACAGGCTATAAGCCATTGAAAGAATACCATGCATTGCCAACACACAAGATCAGGTAAATAGAATACCATGCATTGCCAAACACAAAATTAGGTAAATAGAATACCATGCATTGCCAAACACAAAATCAGGTAAATAGAATACCATGCATTGCCAACACACAAAATCAGGTAAATAGAATACCATGCATTGCCAAACACAAAATCAGGTAAATAGAATACCATGCATTGCCAAACACAAAATCAGGTAAATAGAATACCATGCATTGCCAAACACAAAATCAGGTAAATAGAATACCATGCATTGCCAAACACAAAATCAGGTAAATAGAATACCATGCATTGCCAAACACAAAATCAGGTAAATAGAATACCATGCATTGCCAAACACAAAATCAGGTAAATAGAATACCATGCATTGCCAAACACAAAATCAGGTAAATAGAATACCATGCATTGCCAAACACAAAATCAGGTAAATAGAATACCATGCATTGCCAAACACAAAATCAGGTAAATAGAATACCATGCATTGCCAAACACAAAATCAGGTAAATAGAATACCATGCATTGCCAAACACAAAATCAGGTAAATAGAATACCATGCATTGCCAAACACAAAATCAGGTAAATAGAATACCTTGTTGTTTCTTTAATAAGGTTTTCTTTACATACTGGGTGTTTTTTTTTCATCATATTTGGGTAATGATCATGGAAAAAAGGTTACATGAATTTAAACTACCAGTATTAAATACTGGTAAATGTTACAGAAAAGACATTGGAATTACTTGTTTAAGTTTTTAATATAATAAAATAACTTAAAGAACAAGATGAGAATTTTTTTTTTTTTTAACATTGACACAAATCATTTAAATACGAAGTATTTGGAAGTATTGACAATAAGTTGCTCACCATGCCCTCAAGTTCACAAGATTTTGCATAGGACATTCATTCCAGCAACATTTTTAGACCCAGTTAATGGTTTGTAACATTAGAAGCACCTAACAGTTTTGAGGAACCCTAACATGAAGCATTTTTAGCTCGACTATTCACTGAATAGTCCGAGCTATTCTACTCACCCATTCCTCGGCATCGGCATAATGCAGTGGTTAAGGTTTGCATGCACCAAGTTCATATCTCTATATCTACTACAGATATTCATGCCCCTTTTTGTACTTAGAAAATTCCGGTTAAGGTTTGCGTGCAAGTACATCTCTGTTACCACTACAGGTATTCAATTGAAACTTTACACATGTCTTCGGGGTCATTATGTAAGGTCACTGACCAAGGCCCATAACTCTGACAAAGAGGTATGAATAGTCGAGCGCGCTGTTCTGACACAGCTCTTGTTTAACACACAGAATAAAGATTTACCTGCACGCAGTGACTTTTGGCACCTTTGCAAGTTACCTGCCATACATCTGTTCATTGGTCAAGCATTTTATCCAATGAATATTTACAGTTTCTTCAATTGTTGTTTTATTTCAAATCATTATAATTTTTATCTAAATACAAATATACATCATCAGTTTTGATGATTTTTGTTCAAGTACCAGTAATTCCATATTCCGTTTTTAATAAGCTTTGTATTTGGTGGATATATCCTGAAGAAGACATGGCATTAATAAAAGTGTGTGTACTAGTTTTACATTTTATACGGTTTGATAGACTTATTAACTGTTTTGATGAATTGTCTAACAGAAGGTGTTGTATGTGTATTTAACAGGAGTGTGAAACTAACCGGTCCATTTGTCACCATGATATACCGCATGTGCAAAGGAGACCTGTTACGATTTGGAATTATCTATCTCATATTCCTTATTGGTTTTACTCAAGGTAAGGTTAAATGAAATCATCTATCTCATATTCCGTATTGGTTTTACTCGAGGTAAGGTTACATGGAGTCATTTATCTCATATTCTTTATTGGATTTATTCAAGGTAAGGTCAAATGTAAGGTTACATGGAGTCATCTATCTCATATTTCTTATTGGTTGTACTCAAGGTAAGGTAACATGGAGTCATCTATCTCATATTTCTTATTGGTTGTACTCAAGGTAAGATAACATGGAGTCATCTATCTCATATTTCTTATTGGTTGTACTCAAGGTAAGGTAACATGGAGTCATCTATCTCATATTTCTTATTGGTTGTACTCAAGGTATGGTAACATGGAGTCATCTATCTCATATTTCTTATTGGTTGTACTGAAGGTAAGGTTACATGGAGTCATCTATCTCATATTCCTCTTTGGTTGTACTCAAGGTAAGGTAACATGGAGTCATCTATCTCATATTTCTTATTGGTTGTACTCAAGGTATGGTAACATGGAGTCATCTATCTCATATTCCTCTTTGGTTGTACTCAAGGTAAGGTAACATGGAGTCATCTATCTCATATTCCTTATTGGATTTACTTCAGGTGAGGTCAGTTGAAATAATACATCTCGTACAACCCTTATTTCTGTGTTTACTTTATGTTGGGTATGATGCAATCATCAATCTCATATTACTGGTTTTACTTCATATGATGTTGGATGCAATCATCACTCTCATATTATTGGTTTTACTTCATATGATGTTGGATGCAATCATCACTCTCATATTATTGGTTTTAGTTCATATGATGTTGGATGCAATCATCACTCTCATATTACTGGTTTTACTTCATATGATGTCAGATGCAATCATCAATCTCATATTATTGGTTTTACTTCGTATTATGTTGGATGCAATCATTAGTCTCACATTCATTAGTGCATTTGTTGAATTAAATCTATCATTTAGTTTCATAATATACGAAATATTTAAGTATATGGAGTAATCTGCTAAATATAACCAAAAGACATGTATTAAAGCTGGACTCATTGGAAGTACTATGTACTAACTTGTTATTATGTGCTGTCTTTTTAATGTAGTAGAATGCAGTAGAACTTGTTACATATTTTTTTCAGGGTTTTATTTCCTGTTTCGGGACATCGATCAGGACAGCTTCAGAACTCTGCCTTCCACCATTATGACCTTATTCCAGATGACCTTAGGAGAGTTCAAGGTGAGACCTGATAAGTATTTGTGTTGTAATAATCACATGAATGAATTGATTAGTGGAGAAACAGAAACAAATAATGAGTATAAATTATTTAGATCATCTTTAAAATTCTGTTAAATTGTGTATGGTAGGGTAATTTTTGGAACACAGAACGAGTATAACTGACATTCATTCAAGGAATACATTTAAATTACAGTATGTTAGAAAGATCATTGATGTTTTGTGGTTTTTGAGCAATAATAAATTGCGTTGTTTTCACGGGGCTTATTTATATATTTTATTTTGGGTACTTACCGTAATTTGTTTTTCAGACCTTTTCAGGTTTTCGTTACTAACATTTTCACTCCTCCCTAACTATTGTTAAAGGATGAATTTCATCGATTATCGCAACCACGTAACAAGCTTTACCATGTGTTCTTTTGTGTAAAATAGGATAACTGTTATACACGATATTGGACAATACACTAGATTAATTTGCCTATGAATGACATTTGTGGAAACGTCAAATGATTAATTGCTCAGAATATCGTAACAACTAAAACGTCATGTCACAGATACATGTAGGTGTTTGTGATTCATGTTTACGTTTACATGTTCATGCGTATCTTGTTGTGTACGTCATCAAATGTTTTTGTATTTGTGCATCGCAGCTCAGCAGGGGCGGTAGTAGTCAGGTACCTAGTCATGTGACCTCTTTCTTAGCGTTTGATTGGTAGTTTCTCTTTGAAATGATCTCCAATGACCTTTTAAAGTTTGAAGTAGATTTATTTCTGTGTGCATTAAAATACTTGAGAAGTTATTTTTCTTACTGAAATTTATGAAAAATAAACTGCTTTATGTATGTTTTATTTGCATTAAGTGTTTCCAGTGATGTGTGTATTTTGCTGTTTGAAAAAAAGAAAAGTCAAGGGGGAAATCCAGACACCATATTTACTTGGGTTTTAAAAAGGGCAAAAAAGCAGTTATTGATTAATATTGAATATTGATTGATTGTGAATCATTCATTAATCTAACCGCATGTGATTTTTTATGAAAATATGCAACCACTACTTATTGTCCTCTAGACGCAGTCATTTGTGCAGATGTTTGTGGCATATAAATTATATCACTGGTTACATTTTGTTTGACTTAAAATGCATGAAAAATGATGGATGAACGTTTTTGTTTGTTTGCATTTTATCTGTCCGCAAATGCATAAATTTCATATTTCAAATATGTTTCTATAGTTAAAAACAGGAGTGAACATGGATTCACGAGGCTAAATATGCAAGAAACTCCACCATGTTTTTTCAGTTATTTAAATTTCACTTTGCTAGCTGTGAACTCTTTATGATTGCTTATAAAGACATATTCTTATTGTTCACTCTAACTTGACACTCGCTAATTTTCTATAGACAATGAACAAAATTATATTTGTTAAACTACCCAATAAACAACGCAAAAAGTAGTCCCGATTCTGAGCGGAGCATAGTAAAATGTAGTTTTCATTACAATTGCAAAAATATGTCAAATCATGTTAGAATAAAATTATAATCACATTATCATTGTTTGTCGGCCAATAAACAACTGTTTGTAGTTCTGATGCGTGGCTATTAGTCCGCACAGGCTAATCTGGGACGACACTTTCCGCCTACTGTGGATTTATGTTTAGAAGAGACGTCCTTGAAACAGAAAAACCATATAGACGGAAAGTGTCATCCCAGATCAGCCTATGCGGACTGCACAGGCTGATCCGGGACGACACTTCACGCACATGCATTAAGAACTGTTTTCCCGCGACACGCCTCATATATTTTCTCTATCTGTTTGCATTTTATGTTCATTTTGTTCTTTGTCTTGAGTGCATTTTTATTTGTATGTTGTGTGTGAGTCCATCAAAGGTGTGTATTGTTAGCATGCGACTTTTATACATCACAAATCTTAAGGAACATTCGTGAGTGGTTGTTACAGTTTCTTGTCCAAAAAAGTATGTTGTTTCCGGCATAAAGAGTCTAATTTGGAGACATGGGCTCAGTGTCATAACATGCAGTTATTCAGTTGTTTTATAATAGTTTGTATTTTTACTATGTTCGAATCAAATTTTGAAAACTAATTAAAGTTGTAAAGATCGGTCATTAAGTTGGTTTGGTAATAGCTACACGCAAAAAAATTAGAGCACTTTGTGACAAAATTAGTGAATCGTTTTTTTACCCATGATTACCAATATATGTTCTAAAATTTCTGCCACATGTATATTCCTCAAGTAGTTTCTGTTGTTTGTACTTTCTTACCTTGTAGATTGTTAGTGGTTTGTTCGAGTGTTGATTATGATAAAGATTTTTTTTTTTTACAGAAACAAACCGGGTGGTCACTTTTTTGGCTTATGAAATTTTATCTTTTTCGTAAACGTACAAACACAAAAATAGCACAATAGAAATGTCACTGGGCAAGAAAATTAGGCTTACAGGGCGAGTGCTCTCCCAACTGAGCTAACCGGACAGCTACACAATCTATCCCCTATAGTGACCGAATTCATAACATGAAAAAATATTTTATTAATTTGGAATTCCCATTATTGCAGTACCATGATTTTGACCAGACGCGGTATGCGACTCTTACGAAGATCGTGTTTGCGGTGTTCATGATTCTCGTGCCCATTTTGCTGTTGAACATGTTGATCGCCATGATGGGGAACACGTACCAGTCTGTGATTGTCAAGTCGGAGAAGGAATGGAGAAAACAGGTACATACTTTGTTCTATTTATTTAATTTACCCAATATGAAATGCATGTTAGCTGATCAGTTACATATAGTTCAATAGTTCTTCTTTAACAAAGTTTAAAGGGAGCATAACATTTCCATGAAAATCTCAATGAATGTGTTTATCTAAAGTGGGATAGACTGTGGTTGTTATGGTCACAATACACTAAATAAATAAGTCATGTAGGTCTGTACTATCTAAATAAATCAACAAGTTTAACTCGAAGACATGTTTTTAGGTTTAGACACTCTTTGATATTCTGTTTTGGAGATGTTGGTAGGATAAGCATTGGTATGCACAAATAAATCACTGATATGTTTTTAGATTGGAGACTACAGTATGACACTTGCGCTGAGGCGGGTTACATTCAACTAGAAAGTAGCCGCTAAAACGATGGTGATAAAACAGTCAACTTTGTTTAGTGTCGAGTTCTTTCTTACATAATACATGACATACCCTTTTTATTGCTTAAATCAATTTAGCTTAGAATGCTCTTTAAGCAAAGGTATGCTTATGAGGGTCCCTATGTGCAAAATGTTGCATTTATTTTTGGTTAAAGTTATCGCTTTTACATTAAGTTACATAAGGATTGGAATTAGTATATTGTAACCTAAAGTGTGTATCTCTGCTTTCAGTGGGATAGACAGTGGTTGTTATGTGTATATCTCTGTTTTCAGTGGGACAGACCGTGGTTGTTATCCCTATATCTCAGTTTTCATTGGGATAGACAGTGGTTGTTATGTGTATATCTCTGTTTTCAGTGGGACAGACCGTGGTTGTTATCCCTATATCTCAGTTTTCAGTGGGATAGACAGTGGTTGTTATCCCTATATCTCAGTTTTCAGTGGGATAGACAATGGTTGTTATCTGTATATCTCAGTTTTCAGTGGGATAGACAGTGGTTGTTATGTGTATATCCCTGTTTTCAGTGGGACAGACCGTGGTTGTTATCCCTATATCTCAGTTTTCAGTGGGATAGACAGTGGTTGTTATGTGTATATCTCAGTTTTCAGTGGGATAGACAGTGGTTGTTATGTGTATATCTCAATTTTCAGTGGGATAGACAGTGGTTGTTATCTGTATATCTCAGTTTTCAGTGGGATAGACCATGGTTGTTATCTGTTTTCAGTAGGGATGGCATCGAATACCAAAATCGGTATTCGAATAATCACATTTTTATTCAATCGAATATTCGCATCGATTCTCATATTAACTACTTTGTGCTTGGTGATCTAGAAACAAACTGTTACTATTTGTGTTTAAGGTTTTAGCACCAATTACCGAGTAATATCTTCATTAACAAATTGCAAAAACATTTGTAAACATTTATTACGCGCAATTATTAAATAAAAGAAATAAACGCCCCGGTTTTAATGGTTCTTTTGTTAAAGAAGTTATTACTAATCCCTAATCCACATATTTCTAATCTATTTGGACACGTGCCTGTCAATAAGCCTACTTTGATCGATAAATTTGAGCAATATTTCTTATCTCTAATGTGTGATCGCACTTCTGTAATAAAAATTTGTAACACTTTTAAGGTGTAATTTCCAATTAACCACTGTGGTTTCACGTTGTCTGATGAAGGTGTGTCTAACTGGCAACTAGACGAGTGACCGCTGACACCTACCCATTTGCATGTGTATTCATTATCACTTAGTCTGACATATGACACGGGACCCTTCTATTGAAAACACGGTATAACTTGTGGTCTGTATTGGTGAAATACTTTTTTGTTGAAAGAAAAATACTTTTTATGATCAGGTTTTTTAAAGCGATACAAATTTGCGAATATTCAAATTGCGTTTTAACTATTGGAATAGAGATCATTGAATCGAATATTCAAATATTCGAATAGTTTTGCCATCCCTAGTTTTCAGTGGGATAGATTGTGGTTGTTATGCCTATATCTCTGTTTTCAGTGGGATAGACCTTGGTTGTTATATATGTATCTCTGTTTTCAGTGGGATAGATCGTGGTTATTATGTGTATATCTCTGTTTTCAGTGGGATATATCGTGGTTATCATGCATATATCTCTGTCTTCAGTGGGATAGACCATTGTTGCTATAAGTATATCTCTGTTTTCAGTGGGCCAAGATCGTGGTGGTTCTGGAGCGAGGCTTCACGAGGGAGCAGCTGCGGAGGTACCACCAGGAGTATTCCATCAAGCTGGCGGCCCCAAGAAAGGACGGCAAGGGCACCGACGAGATTCGCGCTCTCGTGGTCATCAAAACCTCGCCTAGGAGCAAGGCCAGGCAGAGGAAGATAGCCGTCGCACATTGGAAGGTATGATAAATACTAGGGATGGCTACAAATAAGCATGGAACTAGTCGTATAACTCAAAATAAACTTCCACAGTTAATGTTATGCAATAAAAAATGGCTGCCGGCCATTGGAAGGTATGATCGATACTAGGCATGGCTACAAATAAGCATGGAACTAGTCATATAACTCAAAATAAACTTCCAAAGTTAATGTTATGCAATAAAAAATGGCTGCCGGCCATTGGAAGGTATGATCGATACTAGGCATGGCTACAAATGTATATTTAATTCGTCATATGACTTATCACTGTCACAATTGAAAATAAACTTCCAGAGATAATGTTAGACAAAAGAAAATGGCTACCAGCCATTGGAAGGTATGATCGATTCTAGAGATAGCTGCAAATAAGCATATTCAGCAAGCCATATAACTCACAACTCATTACTGACAAATTTCGGAAAATAAACGTCCAAAGATAATATTAGACCAAGATATCCATAGGCCATTGGAAGATATGATAATTAAAACCTACAATTTCTTCTGCTCACATTTCCATGAAAGGACTCATTCTGGGTTCTTACAATAACACTGTTATGTGAAGTTAGAAGACATCAAACATAGAATGGACATGATTTTTGTTCATTTTTTTTACATACAACGGAGCATTTCGTGTTGTTCATGTATTTGTGTTATATTCTGTCAATAATTTTGGTATAATAAGCATTTTAACATGACATTTTCATTGAAACTGATTATGTCTTTGATCTTGCATATTTATAAACTGTGTTCATGCATGCATGGACACAGTTCAATTTTATGTGAAATCTTTGTAAATGCATACAAATATACAGTTTTGTGGCAAAATCAATTTTACTGATGCAGTTATATATGCAGGTGTCTATTTCACTAATAACTCTGCAAAATTCGGAAATTACAAATGGTAAACTGCATATAAAACATTGCTATAATAAAACAGTTTATTCTATGTTTGACGTCGTATTCCAACTTAAGATGTTAGTGTGTTCTGACTTAGGATGATACTACAGCCAGGAAATGACGATAAAAGTTTTCAGTCTCAAACATAGTCTTAATTTTAAATATCGATCTATGAAAATGTTATATACGAGGTTTGATTTTTATTCATTTGTTCCTAAGATTACCAGGTAAGACTTTGTTAAGATTAAAAACTTTCAAAGTCATGAGGCCCATGGAAGATCATCTGTGTGATTTCAACTTTGACTTGCAAGTGTTTATGCCTAGTCTGTTCAGAATCCTGGAATTCAACTTATTTTTAACACTGCAGAAAAGATCTTATTTGAAATAATAAATGCACAATTTTCTTTTGTAAATTTGTATGTACAGTTGAAACGCGATTCTACGAAAAAGCACTGATTTGTTCGTTGTATCGCGTTTTTCTTAGTATCACATCTTTCGGAAATTACTGTAGTAACGTAATTATTCTTACATTTAGTGTTAATTTGCATCATGTTGTAGCGTTTACGAACATAGGCACACGTTTGAAAGTTTTTACATTTGACAATACACTTGTGTATGTATTCCATGATAAATAAAAAATCTAAATCCAGGCGCAGTAATAGAATTAGCAATGGCATTTTATCGGCAAATACGAAGTCATTTAGTCGACCGCAAATCTCACACGGTATCATTTAAAGTGTCTGAAAATGGTAAGTAAGCGTGTTAACAACTTTTAAAGTGTCTGAAAATGGTAAGTAAGCGTGTTAACAACTATCTTTGTCCTTAATGCAAACAAACTGGCTATAGGTGTCTGACTGGGCAGAGGTGTGAAATCTTGGTTGAGAAGGTGAGAAATGTCTCCGAGAAATTATGATTCGTAGTGTCGCATTAATATTTCAATACAAACACTTTGAAGGGACCGGACAATTTATTAGTAGTAATGCATCTTTTGTTGTATCGCGAATTCGTAATATCGCATCTTTTTCTACTTTAACATATAAGGAAAACGGACGAGACCGGCAGCATTATTCATAGTATCTCGTCATTTTGTAGTATCGCGATTCGTAGTATCTCGTTTCAACTGTATATTGATTTGCTATCAACTTCAAATGTTATGTTTGTTTTCCATCAATATTTTCTTGACCGTATTTTCAATTCATGAATTGTTGCACAATATTGAAGCATATAATCACATTCTTAAACTATTTCAAGTAGAACAAAACTTATGTTGAACAGGTTTCATATTTACAAGCGTTTTCGGAACATGGTGCATGCATCAATTTTAGACCGTATTGAACGATTTTCTTTAGAAAAGCATATTCTTCACTAAATTTAGCTACATCCTTCACTTCTTTTCAGAAACTTGGTCATGAAATAATCATTCAGCTTAAAGAGCAACAGAAGAAGGGCAAATCTGGGCCATTAAAATTGCGCAAGGGGGCTAGGAGACCACGGAAAGATGGGGACGGATCTGATTCCGACGATGATCGGAAATTTACCAACATTACAGCCCAGTTGGCATGGGAAAAAGACATTGATCTTGCAAAGGGTCAGGCATTCATAAAGGATCCTGATTTAATAGAGAATCGCAATATAAGGATGGCCGGTGTAGGAAATGTAATGGGAAATGGTGTGCATGAAAAAAGAACTAGTGGGGATGACAATTTTTCCTTACCAAATGGAAATGCAACAAGAACTATAAAGAAATATGTTAAAAGGCCAAACGGGACTCCAAAAACGAGTCCGAAATCGCAAAAACAGTTCCCGGTGAATCGTGTTACACCAGTTCCTATTTATGATAATAGTGCCCTGGAAGGGGAGGACTTAAACCTGGATGCAGGAAACGATATCAGAAGTAAACAGCAATCACAAACGAGCCAATCAACACACTCAGATTTGTACGGCTCGGTTTCGAGTACGAGAAAAAGTGCAGATTGGGAAATACACCCTATTGCTGTGAAGAGTAACGATCAGTTTGTAACAAGTGTGTCGCAGGTAAGGCCAGTATGTGAAAGCAAACCGGTTGAGGTGTCTGTTAGTGTCGAAGATTCGCCGCAAAGGGCAATCAGTGCAGAATCAAATGCTAAATATGAACAGTGGGTGGAAGAATTGATCAAAAGCAGCTGTGAACCCACCCCCCACTCATCTCCGAGCAAAGGAGACGGTGAAAGTTTGTCATCACCAGGAAAACATCGCCATAGGAGCAAAAAGCATAAAAAGGACAGGAAAGAAAGAACGGAGGAGAAAGGGAGTGAAATGAAGCAAAGTGAAGAAAAAAGCAGAAGTAGAAGTAAGGATAAAAGGGACACGAAGAAAAGGGGAAGTAAAACCCCGACATCAGACGAAGTGTTGTTGGCGGATTCTGATGTGAACGAGAGTGTATTGTGAGAAAATGTGATAAGTAGATGGGAAAAGATTTGCTTGACCTTATGAATTTGTTACAGAACAAAAGCTGCATTGTTAGATCAGTGTGACTGATGAGATTGTTCACACATCTTTTTTTTGTTATTCCATTTTTTATTTCCATCGTAAACATAACATATTTTGCATATAACATATTCTTTTCAAAATACACAAAATGAGTATATTTGTTTCACGAAATTTTTGTACGGTACATATTATAAATGAAGACAATTGTTAGTGTGAGAAAAATTGTGTTTAAATTGATGTCGATTTCATACCAGATTTTAAGATTAACAACAATGGAGTGGCATTACACAAGTAAATGTACATTTAGACAATGAAAAAACAACAAAAATAGCCAAAAAAAAAAAAAAAAGAGTGTGTGTTGCTTTAAGGTAGGTTAACTTATGGTAGATAGTATATGTAAAGACTATCGTTGGTGTCTGAAAAATATTTTTAAGTTAATAAGGATTTCATACATAATGTAAAGGTTAACAACATGGAATAGCATTACAATTTAAAGTAGTTGTGGATAAAGAAACACAAGCATCAAGAAAGAAACAAAATAATAACACAAAGGAAGTGTGTATACCTTAAGGTAGGTGTTTTAATTGAGAATAAAATGCGTCCAGAGTGATTGAAATATATGTAATTTATTTTGTGTTGTCGCGATTATTTCCTCAAGTTTAATTCTATTATTAAAAAAGGATACAAAAGCATCTATTTGTGGAATTGCTTTTTCCTGTTTGCACTTAAATATAAAATATTTAGCCAATAACATTACGGAGTTTATAACATGTGCATGTTTGAATTCAGTTTTGGCTAAATGACAGAATGATATAATCGCAAAATTTAGTTCAATGTTTTCTACCCCTTCTAACTTGTTGTAAATAAAGTTTTTAATGCCCATCCAAAATTTTTGGATGTAGTGACATTCCCAGAATACGTGAATGTTCGTTTCTGAGTGCATATAACAAAAGTCACATAAAGTTGAAGGAACTAGATTGCATTTGTGGAGGTAAGTATTATTTGGTAAAATGTGCATGAGGTATTTATATTGAAAGTTTCTAAGTTTAGTGTCAATTGTTAATTTGACTGGTTGACTAAAGATGGCTCTTTGGTTAATGTCTGGATTATTTAGCATGCTTTTCCATTTATCAAATTGTTTAAAATCTTCAGGTTTGTGATTTAATGTTAGTGATTTATACACTAGTTTGCAGACTTTTGTATGTTCTGTTATTTTGTTAAGCATGTATTGTGGTATGGAAGAATTTATATCATTTTCTTTTAGTTTACTTTTCCATTCAACAGGTATACTTTTAACAATTTTATGGTATTTCATAAAGTCTGCTTTATCTATTTCATAAATATTTATTATATCTTGAAAACTGTAAAATTCTCTTTTTCTAAAGTCATATAAATGTTCAATATATTGAATACCTCTTTCGAACCATGTTTTAATAAAGAAAGTTCTATTATCGTTTTTTATAAATGAATTATTCCAAATAATTTGTTTCTGTATTGGAATTTCGTTTTTTTCCAGAGCGACACTGAGCCATCCACACAAAATGTTTTTTAAGAACTCAGATTTTATGTTAAGGTCTTTTACCTCTTTTTCATGATAAGTTGATTTAAAAATTAACATTCCGCCATAATTACTTAGCATATTGTTATATATTTTCATTAATTTTGAATCTGGTTGAAATATAAATCTTTTTACCCAACTGGCTTTGAGGGATTTTAAGAATAGGTCAATATCCAACATTTTTAAGCCACCCTCGACATAGTCTTGTATAATTCGCTTTCTGGCAATTTTGTCTGGTTTTTCGTCCCAAAGAAATTTAAAACATAGCGATTTTATTTTTGAAATAATATCTTGAGATGGGTTTGGTAAAACTGTTAATGGATATACAAGCTTGGGTAATGCAAAATTTTTCAAAACTGTAATTTTGCCGATTAACGATAACTTCCAACGCTTCCATTTATTTAAACAAGTTTCAAAAGCATGAATTTTTTCAGGGATGTTTAATGACATTATTTCTACTGGATCGTTGCTGAATTCTATCCCTAAAGCTGAGGCATGGTTAGAGCTCCAGATGAATTGTTTATGTTTGCAAAACTCAGTTTGGCTTTGTTTAGATGCACCCAACTTAAGGATTTTACATTTATTTCTGTTTAATGATAGTCCGGATATCAATGCAAACTCTTCTATGATTTTTATTAATGTTTCGAACGATATACGCGAACCGTCTAGTATGAAAGAGGCGTCATCAGCGAAAAGTGACTGTTTTATTTCTACATTATTAATTTTTTTCCCCTTAACTTGAGTGTTAAGCTCTATGTCTATCGACATTAATTCAATGCAGATAATAAAAAGATAAGGTGATAAAGGGCAGCCTTGTCTGACACCCTTCTGTATACTAAAAAAATCCGAAAAATGCCCATTATTTGTAACGCATGATTTTGCATCTTTATAGAATAACATGACCCACTGTATAGTGTGTTCATTAAAACCGAAATGGCGTAGGCATTTAAACATAAATTCATGATTGATACTGTCAAAAGCTTTATTAAAATCCGTAAAAAATATGAGACCGGTTTCATTAGTTTCATCAATTTTTTCAATTATTTCTTGCAAAAGTCTTACGTTTTCGCCAATGTACCTTCCATTGATAAATCCGGTTTGATTTGTACTTATTATACTTCTTAAGAATGGTTTTATGCGATTGGCAATAGATTTTGTAGCTATTTTATAGTCAACGTTTAAAAGTGAGACAGGCCTCCAGTTATCGATCAAAAGGGTGTCTTTTCCTGTCTTGGGTAGTAAAGTAATTATACTTTGTTTTTGCAATTCTGTTAGGTTATTAATGTCTAAAGAATAATTAAGAGAGCTTACAACATATTGCTTTATATCTGTCCAAAAAATTTTATAAAATTCTGCAGAGATGCCGTCTGATCCTGGGCTTTTGTTATTTTTCATGTCTAGCAATGCTTTAGCGCATTCATACTCTGATAGATATTTTTGTTCATTTTGCGTTTGTTCTGGACTTATTTTATTGCATATGTTGGTATAGAATCGTTCAGAGTTGTTTATGTTGATATTGTTGTCTTTTTTATAAAGATTTTTGTAGAAATTTGCAGTATAATTTAATATGTCTTTTTGATCTTTTATAACTGTATTATCATTAATTTTAAGCTGTTGTAATGTTTTAGCTTCTGCTCTCTTTTTCTCGAGATTTGCAAAATACTTGGTGTTCTTTTCTGAACCTTCAATCCATTGTGCCTTAGCTCGAAGGAGTATTCCTTTTATATTATTTTCAATTAGAATATTTAATTCACTTTTTGAGTCGCTCAGTTGTTTGCATTTTTCTAAATCGTTACTGTTTACTATTAATTGTTGTTCTAGTTCTATAATTCTTGATGTAAGTGTTTTTTCCTGTTCCTTTTTCTGTCTGTTTATTTTGCTGGCATATTTAATTGTTTCGTCTCGAATATTTCCTTTAATTATTTCCCATAATGTATTTGGATTGGCTTCGCGATTAATATGTGCAATTTCGGATATGGACGTATGGATACATCTTTGATATTCTGGTTCCAATAAATAAGAGTTATTAATTTTAAAATACCCTGGACCTCTGCAATGAGAATGTAAATCAACTTGAATTGAAACTATTGAGTGGTCAGATTTGAACCCAGGGGAGATGTGGCAATCTGGTAAACAATTTACAATGTCGTGAGATATTAAAAAATAATCTAATCTACAAAATATAGGCGGTCGAGTGTTTGAATGCCATGTGTACATTTTGTTATGTGGATTTTTTAAACGCCATATATCACATAGATCATTATTTTCTATTATTTCGTTTATTTTTTCGTTACATCTTTTATTTGTATCTGATCGACCATTCAATTTATCTAAATTATAGTTGATAACAGTATTAAAATCCCCTCCAATAATTAATGAATGATCATTATAAGTCTGTATATGTCTATCCAATGTGTTAAAAAAATCCGTATTATCCGTGTTGGGACCGTAAATATTAAACATAACAATTAGTTTTTCTTGTATTTCTATTTTCAATACTTGAAGCCTGCCCATTATTATTTCCTGGTATTCTAAAATATTGTACTGAAACTCTGAATCTTTCTTGATAAAAATACCAATGCCTAGAGAGTTAGAGCTAGTACCGCTTAAGAAAAGGTCCCCTCCCCATTGTTTACCCCAAGTCGTGTTATCTACGTCTGCATGACAGTGTAATTCTTGAAGAAAGCAAATATTAAATTTGTTTTCCTCAAGCCATTGAAACATAACGGTACGTTTTGCTGATGACGCTAATCCTTTTGTGTTATAACTACATATTTTAATTGTCATTTTTTAACATAATTTGTATAATCGTTTTCATTTTTATTCCATTGTTTTCCGTCCATGTCTTATGAGTATTTCGAACGCAACCCTTAAATAAAATGTTTGGTTTACACCCCGAAAAGCAACAAGTACACATGTTGAATAAAAACTGTTTCCTATAACAAAAAGGAATGGGCTTCGCAATAAAATAAATCAATGTAACATACACTTAAAATGAAAAAAATGAAGAGTAAATATTGAGCGAACTTAATACAGCAGGTCAACGAATCATAAAAAATTACAATTGCCAGATTGTTCAAATATATACACTTATACAATTATTGATAATATGTATGTGTGTGTGAGTGTGTATGTGTGTGTGTGTGTGTGTGTGTGTGTGTGTGTGTGTGTGTGTGTGTGTGTGTGTGTGTGTGTGTGTGTGTGTGTGTGTGTGTGTGTGTGTGTGTGTGTTCATGTGTGTGTGTGTGTGTGTTCATGTGTGTGTGTGTGTGTGTGTGTGTGTGTGTGTGTGTGTGTGCGTGCGTGCGTGTGTGTGTGTGCGTGTATGCGCGCGTGTGTGTGTGTGTGTGTTTTGTATTATACATGAAATTAATAGACAATAATGGCTTTTATTATTTTTCCACTTATCAACAAAAAAAAGCAAAAAACACGCACAAAAACACAAAAATTGTGCAACATTCGCATTCCTAACGTATAGGATGTTTTTACTTCATATTCATAAATATTATATTATATCGAAACTAAACACGTTCTTGCGGGTATGTGTAATGCGAATGTGCGTGTGCGTGTGTATGTGTGCGTGATTGTGTGCGTGTGAGTATGCGCGTAAAATGTGACAAGTAACGGCGTATATTACTTAAACATCGCTAAAACATACTCCCTTTCATTTGGGCAACCTATTGAAAGATAGATTGCCATAAAGGTTGCATATGTATAATTTTGAATGAGTATCTACTATGAAATGCCACTTTTTGGCAGTCTAAAAGACGAAAAAGAAATTTTTAGATGGCCATAATGGCTTTTTTTTTTTTTTTATGCGATCGCAGTGTCCTATGTTTGCTACGAACTTATCGTTCTGTGTACGAACGTATGTGTATGCGAGTTTGTTTGCTTGTGTTTGTATGTATGCCGTCATGTACTTATCAGTAAAAAATAATAAACATATTGCTGCAATAATAATTTCTCTACACATATTTTGTATAACAAAATGATCAACAATAACGGCTATTATTGTTTTTCTAACAATCAACGCAGACCCCAAATCAATACGCACAAAAAAGAAACATATTCTTTGTATATATATACATACTGATGGTTCTAAAATATTATGCGAATATACCATATTGTACTCATAGATTACTATATCTACAAAAAACAAAACATTTTAGTGAAATTTATTTGGCAAACTTTACTCTAACAACTATTTTAGGGGTATTTAACCATCAACAAAATGTTTTACGCAAACCGCGCACATCCAAAGCCTTACAAAAATATTAACAGCAACACACAATAAAGTTCGCATATAAATAGTATGACTATTTTTGAAATTCCATATGTTTTTACAGTCAACTCGTTTAATTTTCTAAACAATACAGTGGTTTAATTAAGTTTTTGGTTAGTGCGCTAATGTTTTAAAGAGAATATAAAAGTTTAAAGTGTACATATTTTGCAAAAACGTATAATGTATACAATACACATATTACTCACTATAATAGTGAAGGCGTTTATTTAATTGAATTCAAATAGCTAAGTGATCACAACACTTAATTGAAACTAATATAACTAAACTGGCGAGTGGTTTATTTTAATACTTCACTGCATTACGGGTAGCGTCTCTGTATCGAATAGTTTCCCCGTGTTTCCCATGATTCATGCTCTTCAGCTGTCGTAAAATGGAGTTAGAAGTATGTTCTACACTGTACAAAAAATAAACAGTTACGCTCTATACAATGTCAATTAGGCCATGGAATGTCCAACCAGTAGCGATACTGATCCGTGTTGACTCTATGTATCTGCTCGTTAACGTCTCTGTAAAATATGGCTCCCTCTCGTGTCCATGCCGATGTTACAATGTCAGACTGCTCTTTCCTCACACAAGCGAACACTTGGGCGTTGAGCCTCGTGAGATGGTCGTTCACATACACAGGTTTGGATTTTTTACGCAGCAGTTTTGCTTGCTGCATGATTTGGTTTCTTCTCATTCTAGACACCATCTTCATAATGATCGGCCTCTCTTTTTGTCTATCAAAAGGACCAATCCGATGACTGATGTCAATGTCGGCTTTGGACAGGTTCAGGTCCGGGATGTGGGCGTTTAATATTTGTATTACCTTTTCAGTGGTTTCGCTGTAGTTTTCTCTTTCGCTATCTTCTATCCCTTCAATCCGTATGTTATTTCGTCTACTGTATTGTTCCAGTTCATTAATTTGAAACTCATTAGCAGATTCTTGACATTTCATAGCTTTATTAAGGCGCTCATTCACTAGCTTTTGTTCGTGTAGCTCGGTACGTAACTCCTTAATTTGGTTACTGCATTTGACGATTTCTGCTTCCTTTTCAAAGAGTTCTCCTTCGAGTCTTTCTACGCTTTGGATAACTGTACTCAGTATTTCTTCCTTCAACTGGATAACCACTTCCTTTACAAGTTCCTTCAGTTCTTTACTATCTTTTGTTAACATATTATTCAGTTTTTCGTTAATGCTTTTCAGTTCTTTGGCTATCTCTGTATCTGACTCTGGGCTTGTCTCACACTGAACATTTTTCTGTTTCTTTTTCTTCTGCTTTGCACTAGCTTGTTCACAGATGCTATTGTCAGCTTCACTCACGCTACTTACCACGTCCCTGCTTCGTTTATCTCCGGCCTTCACGTCCTTCGTATCTTGCTCCATTTCTGCAGTGTTGTTTATTGTAAATATTCTGCACGTTGTAGATGTTCTGGTTTATTGCGAATAAATACGCTCAATCGTGGTTTATCAATCGTATATTAAAAAAGTCCGGTTAACACATGGGGCACTCTACTTTTTTTGAAAAGTATAGTTTCACCAATCGACCGTGTGATATATACACAGTGCACCCCGTGAATTACATGTGTGTATGTGGTTATATAAGGTTAAAAATAACATTCAAAATGGCGTCGCCCATTCCATATAGTTATTCTATTTCATTTTGCTTTTGATGTTTTCAATCGATACCACTCGACGATAGTAAAGTGAATATAAAGTTTAATGTTTACCGGTTGTTTATGTACATAAATCCAACACTTTTGCTACCTTTCGCTTACTCTATATTTATTTTAAACACTTTTTCACACCAGCGAAATAAACATTGTCTTCACGTCTCAAACGACCAACAGAGTTCACACATCTTGCAAATTTACACTACACCTTTATTTATTTTACTGGTTACAAACATAGAAGTATCCCTTCCAAGAACAATTTTGATTGCATGCTGGCTACCAGTAACAAAGAAGTAACACGTACTGTAGCTAGTCCTCACTTAACATGATTTCCCTTTTGTACGGGCATTTTTATTGATATAATTATTCACTTTAATATCATGTATGGTAATTAACACTAAAAGTAAAAGTAATTTATTTTCAGTATAGTAGGTGAAAGAATATGATTGTGGCATGTTGTGGGAAAACCCAGCTTAATGCCGCTGTATAAAGTGCGGACTGCACAAGCTGATCCGGGACGACACTGTACCCAGATGCATTAAGTCCAGTTTTCCCACGACGCGCCTCGTATACTATAAACTATATTCTGCTTTGTTAATGTTGTTTTTTTTCGTTTTTTATGTTATTTATTTAATAAATACACACACAATAAACAGTAGGATGAAAGGGAATATATATCGGTAATGTAATAATAAAATAGCATATAAATTAATGATTGCAATGAAACAACAGTGCTGTCAAATGTTGGTAGCAAAGTGCATGTGTGTTTTAAAACTGATGCAATATATTTCAAATTGTTACTACATATCTGTGACTAAATTTATCTCTAACATTACTAATTTAAACTATGGAAGTGTCATGTGTGTTTTTGTATTAAAAAAAAATATTATTACCATGCTTTAAATGGCTTGGGCGATGTTTGCATGAATGGACGTCATCCAGCAAGAACGTGTTTGGCTTTGACAGTGATTTCATGGTTTAAATTCATAGAGTGCATATGTCATAGAGTGGATATGTCATCAGGGGCGTAGCTTCCAGTAGGCACTATAGGCATGTGCCTATACATTTTTTCCAGAGATGAAAAATTTAAATATGCCAAAATTGCAATAAAAACAAGAGGGGGGATGGGGGTGAGGGGATCTTTCTTGGCTGTGTTGATACTAAATTGTTTAACGAGTCGATTACGTCAAAATGAAATAAATTTCATGAAACACACGCTTATTTTACAATTATTTTGTAGAATTCGGGTTAAGCTGAAATTAGTCGTTTGTAGCCACATATGAGTATAAACACTCCTGGCCCAAATTATCGCTTCCAGCGTCATTTTGTAGATTCCGCATATTGTGCCTGTACATTTATTTAACCCAAGCTACACCCCTGGTAATGGTGTGCGAGGATAACCCAAGCTACGCCCTTGGTAATGGTGTGCGAGGATAACCCAAGCTACGCCCCTGGTAATGGTGTGCGAGGATTGTCAGAAGCTTTGCATCTATATATCTTACATTGAGTCAAACCCCTTTCGAGTGATTTTGACTCTGCGTTGTCAACCAACATTGTATAGTGTATATAAATCCATGTTTACAGATTATGCAATTGTTTTTTTGGAAATATTTGTTGTGCCTTCCTTGGCGAATGAATTATTTATTTATTACAGATAACATGATGTGCTTTTGTTCAGAGAAGTGTTTGAAAACTAAATGACTTTTCTGAAATGTGCTCTGACTAGATCACTGGTATATATGAAGCTTCCAAGATTTTGTTTCCATGCATTGTAATTGGCTACAGTTGACAAACAAAATTATGGCCTGAAAATCAAGTTGACCAATACAAATTTTGGTTTCCAGTCTATTTATAAGTTTAGAAGTTAAGAAACTGGAAAATCCAGTTATACTGGTAATTAAAAATGTGCCGCATGATTTGGTGTGTCCGAAAACCAATTACATCTGAACTGCGTTGTCTCAAATTTACGGGGAATTTTTCAAAGTCACCGGGAATTTAAAATGACTTCAACATATCCAGAGTTTTACTTATCCGAATACAGACTCTATAGAAATATAAGATTTAAATGATTCATAAATTGTAATATAAAATTACAATTATGTATGGATATATAAGCAAACTTCAAGGATCATTATAGTCAGTTGAATGACACGCATATACTCTAAAACCTGTCAAAAGAAATAGTACGATGTTTGCAGTGTGTGACAAACTTGGACAGTGGTCACTTACGTTTTTCCACAAGCATTACCACTTCAAGACAAACAAATAGAAATACGAGTAAAATACTAATATTGGAAAAAATAACCGAAGGAAGAAATTCAGAAATAAGTTTCCATTTCAACTTATCCTGAACTTCGACGTAAGTTAGTTTTGTTGAGTTGGAGTTAGATAAGTTCAGATGTAGGTAGAGTTAAGGGGATGCATCCCCCATAAAAGTGTTGTTTTTGTTTCAGTTTCATATATGGCTTAAGTGGTCTTTATCTGTCTCCCTTAAATCAAACTATGACATGTTATTGGTATGTAACTTGTCACTGTGAAATACCTAGATCATGCTGGCCATTGTGGAAGGTGACTTTGTGTAGCCAAACGACATGACAAAATCATAGCAATGTGATAGCAAATGTATGCCATATATCAATGTATAAATGATGCGTGTCGTGGGAAAATCTGGCTTATTGCATGCGTGTGAAGTTTCATCCCGGATTAGCCTGTGCAGTCTTCACGGGCTAATCAGGGACGACACTTTCCGCCTACAGTGCAGTTATGTTTAGAAGAGACTTCCTTGAAACAGAAAATACAATAAAAGTGGAAAGTGTTGTCCCGGATCAGCCTGTGCAGATCCGGGACGACACTTAATGCACACGCATTAAGCCGGTTTTCCCACAACACGCCTCAAATAGATAATTGTTAATTGTAAATACATTAATTGTTGTTATTTTTTGTATTTAATTCAGTTATAACCACTTAGAGAATGTGATATTGGATTCCATATTGTGATATTTGGTTATTCTGTTCTTGTTTCTATATATACATGTATGCAACATTTTATTGCTGTACATTCCTTCAGTGCTTCTGTCACTAATAAAGTCCCAAATTATCTTATGAATTCCTTTGGTAATTTAATGTGAATCATGTTGTTAAGAAATAACCATTCTTATATTTTTTATTCCGCCATTGAAAATGGCGGGGTATATTGGGGTATATTGGTTTGCTAATGTCGGTTGGTCTGTCTGTTGTTTCCGCTGTCTGTGTCAGACAGTTTATATTTGATTGTCCCAAAATTCATGAAAATGTTTAGAGAGCACAATATCTCAGTAAATTTTGATTATCAGCCAATTCGCCACATAAACAGAGTTATTGCCCTTTATTATCACATAATGGCCTTTTTTGCCGTTTGCTCTCTCAAGTTTTAACTGATCTTCACCAAACTTGCTGAAAATGTTTGTGGCCGTAATATCTCAGCCAAGTTGGAGAATTGTTGAGTTATGGCCCTTGAATTATCTAAAATTGACATTTTTAGCCATTTCCTTTCTCTTAATTCAATAGTTTTCATCCAATCTTCACCAAACTTGCGGAAAATGTTTGAGGTTAATATATCTTAGTCAAGTTCAATGATTTTCCGTATCACCCGAGGAACTGCAGAGTTATGGCCCTTGATTTATCTAAAATTGGCCTTTTTAGCAGTTTACACCTAACGTTTTCATCTGATCTTCACCAAACTTGATATTTAAAAGATTGCTTTTAATCTGGGGGGGGGGGGCATAACTGTTTTATAAAAAGCTCTTGTTTCAAAAATGTGTTGTACAGACAAATATGAAACCATTGCTGGAGATTAATTGCTTTGAAATGTGGTACTGTTTCTGAAATTCCGTCAAGGTTTGTGGACATATTAGAATGTCAGTTATTAGGTCTGCTTGACTAAGACTGTAGTATTTAATTAAAAAAAACAACAAAATAACATTATTGAATAATTATAAATCTGTCGCTCATTTTATTATCCATAACTACATGTGCATGTACAAACAGTTTTATTGTATAAAATATTAATTTTATAAATGACACCATTTTGTTTACAAAAAAAGTCGATCATCTTTTTACATATACTGGTGCCTAAAATTGATGTTTATTGTAATAATTGTTTATTACATATATGTAAATCTTCATTTTTACAAAGTTGACTTGTGCCTGCTTTGGGATTATTGTTTTTATTGTTTAATACTTGTGAAAGTAGCACATTCTAATGCCAAAATATTTGGAGAATGTTTTATAAAGCTTTTTTTTGAAGTCCAGGCAATTTCAGTTCAACATTTAAATAGGAAATACTGTCTGAACATTTGTTTAAATATGTACAGGATATTTGTTGGTTTCGGTAGAATATTGATTTTAATTTCATGAGTGATCATAGAAATGTATATTTTCACGAGTGGCACAGCCACAAGTGAAAAAATATATTTTCTATGATCAGGAATGATTCAAAAATCGATATTCTACCGAAACCTACAAATTTTCTTTTTCTTTTATGCTTTTTACACCGTTTTGTTACATTTTATGTGCTATATAAATGCATTTAATTTGATTTTTTTTTAGCCTGGCATCGTTGACCGTCTGTTTCATTTACTGTATTAAATCGGGAACCAGTGTGAAACTGAAAATTACTGGAGTGATAATTTTCACTGTTTCAAATAGTGAATTACCAATTTTATTTCACTGATAATTCCCTATAAATCACTGGAAAGCATAAAATAAATAGGGAATATTACATCACTGTGGTGTTCCAAAGGGTTGTACCACTCAAGCTGATTGCGCAATGTTGGAATGCAAATTTTACACAATTAACGAGAACGATACAAACCCCTGGAACACCGCAGCATGTAATATTCTATTTATTAAAAACCTCTTAACCATCAAAATCAATACTACAAATGTGCAATGTAACAAATGATATATTACTTCTAAACAAAATAATAACATAAAAACGTGCATCAATGCATGTGATCATGACATCATTATGGTATGTACATTAATCACATTATTCTTTCGGAATTAAAATCTCTAAGTTGAGTTTCAGGAAAACAAGTTAGACGTTTATTCTAATGGCTAAATAATAGTTATATTGTCGTGGAATGTATAAATGGAATTGGGTATTTCCCAATGTCTTTAGGAACCAGTTTTATTTCATAGTGTGAAATATATTAAAAATCTATCTAGCAGGTTGTATTTTATACCGAAAATAAACCAGTATTTTTGACAGAATATCTTTAGGTACATAACACTTTAACCAAAGTTTAAGCAATATTTGCATATGTTTCAGCCATCAGTTTTCTTTGGTATTGACCCAGATGCAAACTGTGAGGTTGGTTTTAATAAATACGCTTGGCTCAAATTTAATGTAGAACTCTGCCAATGTTATTATTTTGTTTAGTTCTAGGGTATTTGATTTGGTCTGAAATTGCATGGATTTCAGTTAAAAGCTTATAATGAAAATATGCAGGAAGGCATTTAATTTCATCCATCAATAGCTTTGTTTTGTCATTTTTCCCCATTTTTTGGCACCCCATAATCTATATTCTCGTGACATTCCGTCCAGTCATCTCAGAAACATTTATTTCAGTCATTTTACATGTTTTAGTTTCAAGTTCTATATTTTAGCGATCATGTATGTGTTATCATTTTGATGTTGTTATCTTTATATCTTGATTTGTTTGTTATCATTGTTGAATCAGAAGCAACATGTTTTAGGATACACTCATGTTTTCTAGCAAATGTACATTAATTGACTTCATTTCCATCTATGTGTTTAGTTTTGTTGACCATGTAATTTGGATTATATATGTTAACAAAATAAAATTGATGCTGCTATTAAAATATAACTCACAAGTGTAAGTGGTTATTTTGATTCCCCAGTATCTGGTTACCTTGTTTACCCGTAACTCTTGTCGTGAGGCCTCCTTAGGAAGCCGTGCAAATTCAGTACGATATCAAAACGATTTACGGGCGCCGTAGCCTCTACCAATTTTGTTATACTGAAAGTTATACACATTAACAATAAATTGTTAGCCCGTAGCCCGTAAACATATCGTTGATGCACCGTACGGTGTCCGCAATGGTAACGTGCAGAGGCCGTGCGATGATCGTGCGTCAAAATCACGTTTTGGGGGGGACAGTGCCCGAACAAAAAATACATCGGAGTATCGTAGAATTTTCCGGCATCTGTCGGCTCTCACACAGGTATCGTAAGGTTGCCGCAGGATGCCCGTATGGTACCCGTGAAAGCGAACGGATATCGCCGATGATCGCGCGGCACACACGAGCTAAAGTATGGCTCGGTTGCATTGTCGCCGCACCATCTCACAGAACCCGCACGACCTCTGCACGGATGTCGCACGGAGAAGTGAGGCCGCCGAACAGCCGCACGGAAATCCCACAATGTCTGTATAACCATCGTGCGGGCTCCGTACGAATCCAATATGCCATCACATGCCCCCGAAAGTCAGTACAAAAAATCGCACGGAGATCGTATACAATGTGAACACAGACGCCGTATCCCGTAGCTACCGACGATGCCTAAAAGATCGTACGGAAAATCGTAGGCGAATGTTTCGTACGGCGCCTGGGGCACATAAACAAGTCATTAGCAGTGACTAAGCTATTCAAGTGACATTTGCAAAATCAAAACGCTGAAAGCGTAGAAAGACTGTGGGTATGAAAAGAAGCTTCTATCTAGTGAGTTATAAGTGCATTTAACTTTAAATGAAACATTTGTTTGAATGAACCTGAATATCTGTAATGTCAAATTTTATTAAAGGATATACATGTATTAGTAAATCAGATTAAAATCAAATTCTAAACGAAGTCGGAAGATCGTGCACTTTTGTCAGATTGATATATTGGTATAAGTTGGAGCGGTATGTGACCTCGTTGAACCTGGAGATCCAGGCCACTGTAAAGACCAGCTTGTGAGGTCACCTGACCCAATGATCATCCTTTACTATTTGATATAAGTGTGAAACGCGGGTAATGTACACTGCTTCTAATTCGATCGAATGTCGACAGTAAATCGAATCATAATAATTTAAAGAGCTATTGCCCTTTGTGAAAGAAATACCGGTATACAAAAATGGACATAATTCAGGATAGAGAATTTATTTCTCATCCATCTTCAACAATCTTGCACAGTGTGTATATGACCATACGATTACAGTTGAAGTCGAATATAAGCAAGATCGATCCAGAAACACGAGTTATTGCCCTTCAAGCTTGTGAGTGAAAAAAAAACGCATATGTTATCAACGATTGGCTTGCACACGCGATTTTTTACTCATTGTTGACCGAACTTACACAGTTTGTGTATGACCATAACATTCCTAGTTGGGGTTCAATGGTAATAGTAATGGGCCAGATTGCACCAGGAACACTAGTGTTATTGTCCCTTATTAATTTGACAAACAAATGCGAAAATGCCTTTTTGTCTACAGAACAGACTTCATTTTCATCCAATCTTGGCCTAACTTCTACAGTTCATGTATGACCATAAGATCTCAGCAGAAGCCAAAACTGGGCTTTATCGTGCCACAAACACCCCAGTTATTATATAACCATAACCCGGTATAACCATGCGTCGGGATTTAAATGGCGTGACACGAAGCTTTGAGTACGGAGTATGGCAACTCATTTTTAAAAACATTACTATACACTGTGTAGGCATTTATAGACCCCCGTCATTGGCGACTGCTAACCAGTTTGTATCGGATTTGTTCCAGTTCTTAGAAGAAATAGTTCCAAAGTTCTCTAATCTTATGTTAATGGGTGACTTTAACTTATATATTCACGATGACTGTAACGATATAGCAGAGTTCAATAATTCTTTAGATGCCCTTGGTTTGGTGCAGCACGTGAATTTTCCGACCCACATCCATGGCCATAGTCATGACCTAGTGATCTCCGAAGTCGCAAATGGCATTGACATACTTTCATGTGAACCAGGAGGTCCTTTCTTGTCGGACCACTGTGCTGTTAAAGTTGTCACAAAAGTAAGAAAGGAAAATATTGTCAGCAAGTCTGTTGTATTCCGGAACTTTAAAGATATGGACGATACTGAGTTTGCTAGCGATCTTGCCGAGATATCATTATGTAGTGAATCTGTTGATCAATGTATTGAACAATTTGAAGATGAAATCCTAAACCTACTTGATACACACGCACCCATGAAAGAAAAAATGCAAATTTATAGAGCTCCAAAACCCTGGTTCAGTGAAGATATTCATATCATGAAACGACTTGCACGTAGATCTGAGAAATTGTGGAGGAAATATCGCCAACCCAGGGACTACGATATTTTTAAAACCTCACTAAATAAATATCACTATGCTCTTAACAGTGAGAAAGAATTAACTCTTAGTCAGAATGTACTCGAGTCCAAAGGAGATACCAAAAAGCTATACAAGTTTGTGAAGGATTTAACCGGAAGTGCGTCTGAAAACCCTATGCCAACTTTGAAAGACTGAAGTAGTCTTGCTGATACTTTTGCGGACTATTTCATGGATAAGATTGAACAAATACGAGAGTCTCTGAAAGATTTTGATAACTTTAGCCCATCTGTGAAAGCGGTGCCATATTTTGAAACTTTTGAAGAACTTTCAGAGGATGAAATCAGAAAACTTATTTGTAAATTACAAACAAAGTCCTCAGAACTGGATATTTTGCCAACAAAAGTGTTAAAGTCATTCCTTAACGAGCTACTGCCTTCAATTACCAGGCTAGTGAATTTGTCCCTAACTCAAGGAGTTTTTCCGAAAAAATGGAAACAGGCAATTGTCAAACCACTTTTGAAAAAGTCTGGCCTTGAACTGAAATTAGCCAATTATCGTCCTGTCAGCAATTTGTCATTTCTATCGCAATTGATAGAAAAATCGGCACTTTATAGACTGAATAAACATGTAAATGATCACAACCTACTTCCTAAGAACCAATCCGCTTATAGACAGTTCCACTCGTGCGAGTCGGCTCTACTTCGGCTAGTGAATTATATACTTGATGGGATGGAACATCAAGAGGTTACAGCATTTATAGCTATAGACCTTAGTGCCGCATTCGATACGGTCGACATCCTCATCCAAGTTCCGAAGAAGCAGTATGGTGTCTGTGGTTCAGCGCTGGAATGGGTAGACTCATACCTGCGACCACGCAGCTGTTGTGTGAGGGTGTTCCGCAGGGAAGTTGTTTGGGTCCGTGGCTCTACCTGACCTATGCGGGAACTATTTTTGATATTGTGCCCCGATCCATTTCCGTTTTTGGATTTGCGGACGACCATACGGCGAATACACGCTTCCAGCCAGCAACAAACCCAGAGGAGACAGCAATTCAGGAACTTAAAGATTGTGCTCTTGTTATCAATGACTGGATGAACAGTAATAAACTAAAAATGAATGCGTCTAAGACAGAGTTCATAATGTTTAGCAGTCGCCATCAATTAAATAAGTGTAAAACCAAAGAAATTGACGTCTGTGGTGATAACATTAAATTACAGAATTGTATCAAATATCTGGGCGCTTTTCTCGACGACACTCTAAATTTCAAAGAGCATGTTAAACGAAAGTGTAAAACTGCAATGTTGAACTATTTTAAAATCAAGAGTATCCGTAAATTCATAACCAAAGAAGCGACTGAGATCTTAGTTCTGTCATTAGTGATTTCTCACTTAGATTATTGCAATGTCATTCTCTATGGTACCACTCAGGCAGAAATTGGTAAATTGCAACGTATTCAAAATAAGGGTGCTAAACTTGTTCTAAACAGAAATATGTATGACAGTTCCAAACAGGCACTGTATGATCTGCACGGGTTACCCATTAAGGCGAGAATTAATTTTAAAATTCTTACTTACATGTACAACTGTTCTGTTGGGAACACCCCACAATATCTAATTGAACTTTTGTCCAGTAAAGTCTCAAAACGCACACTTAGATCCACAGAATCATCATTTTGTTGTTATGTTGTTCCTTTCAATAAGATGCAGACTTTCAGTGACAGAAGTTTCAATACTGTTAGACCTAGGCTTTGGAATGAACTGCCGTTGAACTTAAGACAAAGTGAGTCAGTGAACACTTTGAAACATTTGAAAAGTCATTTCTTTAGAGATTATTTTACATTGTTTTGAAATGTGTAGTCACATAACATTAAAAAGAATCCTTCTGCTAGTGATTTGATGTATGTTGGTGTTATTAGTGAATATTTATTGTGTAATTTTCACTTCTATATCTTTCTGTAAATAAGGTATTTGTATTCTGATGAGTTATGATAACTGATTATTCATGATTGTCACTTTATTGATGTATCAGTGTAGATGATGTTTTATTTTTACATTTATTTATTATTGTACAACGCCGTTCAATATGTATTTTATATGTAGAAATAGGCGTTTAAGCAAATAAACAAGTTTCAAGTTTATCACCCCTTGTTTAAAACAATATGCAAAAATGGACTTTAAGTGGAATAGAGACTTTATTATTTATTCAATCTTAACCAAACTTCCCCAGTTTGTGAATGACCATATCTTAACCAAACATCCACAGTTTGTGTATGACCATATGGTCTCAGTCAAATCCAAACATTGGCCAGATTGGACCACAAATACCAGAGCTATAGCTCTGTCTTTGTTGAAGAAAATGCAAAAAATATACTTTATGCCTGATTGATATTTCATGTTTCATCCAGTGTTGACAATACGATGAACAGGCATGTACTGTTTGTTCATGCAAAATGAGTGACTTTATTGACCTAGGTAGCGAACCAGATACTATCACAGAGTTTTGCAATTACACGTCAGAGCCAATTACATACTACATTATGCTTTTTTTTGGTTGAAAACGGATAAAAGTTGATTTGCAACAATTGCAAACCTTGCATGCAGTTATCTGTACATGCAACGTTGATGACTTCAGAGCCTGCATTAACATCGTTTATCATCATTGGACATAAAAAGAACAGGCATAAGTTGACAGTATAGCACAGCCATCGCAATGATCACATTACAACTAGTTCTCCAAAACTGCTTGCGAAAATACGTCAAAATCTACGGTTTTCCAGAATTGTCACAAACTTAATGAAAAAGGGTCAG
Source organism: Congeria kusceri (assembly GCA_027627225.1). NCBI lineage: Eukaryota > Metazoa > Mollusca > Bivalvia > Myida > Dreissenidae > Congeria > Congeria kusceri. The sequence goes on along the minus strand of CM051035.1, from coordinate 52,240,661 downwards.
CTAAGAATATCGAGAAAAAAGATCTGAGAACCATACGCAAAAACACCGCGGCTCAACTACCCAACTCGTTCTTTAGTTAGCTCATTGCACTAACCGATGTTTAATATCAAACCTATCCTAACCCCCTCTGCAGACACATGTATTCTTCAGATATACCTTAAGTTTCACACCTGTCAACAATATGGTCTTCATCGGTGCCAGTACTCATGTGAGCGCTTTGGGCCATCATGGCGCTCTTCTTTGTTAAGTTGTTAGTAGCAAACGTGTGTTTTTGTGCAATGTATTTAATGCAAACGGCATACTGTTATGTTGTACGCAATCAAAACTGCAACACTCACGTCGACATGACGTTTATATGGCGATAGAACATACATGTAGCTACGTTTCTGGAACATCTTTTTGACACAAATAAATGAAAATAAAATAAATTATGGCACTTGTCCCGAAATATTCCAAACACATCTCGTATAATATGCATACCAGTTAACAATCCAACCTGCAAATTGCAAACTTGCCGATGTAGCGTATCAGTTTGTAGTATCGAATTTTAGTGCAATGTCATCTGAAGTCAAAAAGTAGGTCATACGGAGCATCTCGATTTTCCTAACTATCAAACTCCTCGCAGTGGTTACTTCCCCATTGGTACTCTTCTCAGTTACCACTGCATACACCGTTGTGTCTACACCGGTCTGACAGACCTGTGCACTCTAAGCATTATTGGTATTATTCTGGTACCCAATCTTTACTTACTTCGTGGTAAAGGTCTGGCATCACCCAAATCTCCTATGGTAATACCGGTTCAATCAAGATGGCTAAGGTACGTTACTTTCTATCGAAAATTTTAAACGAGCTTGAAAATTAAGTACTTTTTTTCATGTCGTTGTAATATCGTTCCACCTTTCATTCAACCTTTGTCTTGTCTGTGTATATGCATGCTTGCCATTGCAGTATAACTTGTAGTTTTGTTAAAAAGCTCACCCAAATTAACTGGATGTCTATTTCGGATATTCGGATAAGTGTTCAGGAACTAATTCAGTGTAAGCAGTCAATGCGTCTTGGTAGTTAATTTGATTTCTAATAATGCTCAAAAGACCAATCACGTTACTGTATATTAAGTTTGTGTAAAGTAAAAAGTATTTCAGCAAAAGAAAATGTGTATTGCATCACCATCTTAGAATTATTACATTTGGAAATGCATTAACAATGTAGACCTAGTTATTTGTAGTTGATGCTATTAGAACTTACTGTGTAATTCTTGGTTTTGTATTTATTTGCAGGTTGCTGATTCATTTAGAAATTGTTGGATTCATTTTGTGTGCATGGCTGGCCAACTGTACGGGCAATTCAAAGGATCTTGAAATTGACTATTATATATATTTAACCAAAAAAAATTAAATAAGTTCTTCTGCACAAGTGTTTTTTTTTTAAATTTATGTTTCATTATTACCACTATTAATTAACAAATCATATACAGTAGAACCTGTGTAAACCGATCGGCGTCGGGACCGGGCCGATCGTTTGGTTTTCAGAGGTGTTCGGTTTATCCAGGTTTTTTATTAAATGTCATTTTCCTTTAAAAATATTTTATATGTTAATTCGAGTGTATAATAAGACAAAACATGTTTATTTTTACACTTTTATTATTGTTTTATTTTTTGTTATTTGCAAGTACAAAATGTGTATTGGTACATAAAACGACACTCAAATTATCAATCAAACAAGTTCATGTATTCAACGAACAACTTATTTACGTCTGTTTAAAGAAATCACCCATGTTGACTGCTTTGATTAGTTTAAACATATTTATTTTAGCTCGATTGTATCGCAAGCCTTACACTTATGGAGATAAGTGATCGAATTGTATTGCCAGAATTTATACATTAATTACACTGTTCTGAAACATTTATAACTTTACACTGGACATAAATTTTAACATAAAACACGACATACTAATCTGTTTTTCACAAGTTGACTACTTGTCGTGCGCACCAACTAGCTGATCGCTAATTGCACCACTGCCCCTTTATCGCCATGGCGATTATGCCCTTTGTGTGCAATTGTGTCACCAACTATCGGGTTCACGCTTCCGCGCTATCACGAAATGACACCTGGCAGGGTACACCGTTCGGTTTATTCAGGTTTTTTAAGGTTAAATGACATCAAATTTGTGAAAAAAATCGTTCGGTATTCGGTTTGGACAAGGTTCGGTTTATTAAGGTTCTTTGATATATAAAATAAGAAGGAAAAAATCGGGACCGACACAGCCGTTCGGTTATGACAGGGATTCGGTTTTCACAGTGTTCGGTTTGGACAGGTTTCACTGTACACCTTAGGTATTATGATTAATAAGGTTGAAAAGAAGACGTGCCTTACAGAGAAAGGAAATTGCAATTAATTTATACAATTAATGAAAATTACTTGAAACTTATAGCTGAAACACTGTACATGTCACTCTTATTACTGTGATATGACTGGAAATATTGACTAAATCATTTTATGTATAAGACTTATGCCAGCGTAAAAGTGATATTATTTGGGCATGCATATAATTATTAAATTTTAATAACACTGTTTAAACCTTTATTTGATTTATAGTTTCAAATCAAACAAATAATAACACAGTTAATTCACACATAGATTCTTCTATTCCAAACCAAAACATTTACACATATATTTCTGGTTATAATGACACAATGCTAATGTACATAAGTACAATACATATTCTTCAGTGAAATACTATTGTCAATTTTTGTTGCATTCAATATATTTTAATGACAGAACATGTTTACTTTCACAATAAATGTAAACATGTGAATTATTATTTATATATATTTGCAAATCAACCATTTCATATACAAATAATGGGCATATTCCTAAAGTAAACTATCTTCATTAAAATCTTCACTGAAATAATGTGATGCAGGCTCAGGCAATGCATACCATCAATGTTCTCTTAAGCTACAGATAAAAGTAATTAAAATTATCATTTTAAACGTAGAATAAGTTTCCTTTTACCTTTCAAAAGTACAACACATGCTTGGGGTATGTTACAAAGTTTGTAAGATGTCCTCATTATTGCTTTGTTTGCTACACACTGTTAATATTCTCATTTTATAACTTACTCATATATAATTTTTATTGTTGAAAGTTGTTTTTTACATTTGACATTTCATAATCTCATGATAAATCCACTAGATACAATAGTAATCACACAGATGAACAGCGAAATTTCTGTTTATGAACTTTCTTGTCTTGTGCAGTTGGAAGAGAACAGTAAAACACATGTTGGGGCATTTTTTCTGTTCTTTCTATCATCTTACTATTGTACTGATGCCTTGGAGTGGAAACTGAACACTGAAAAAAATATAACAGTTTAAATAAATTATTAATATTAATAAATTAATCATTTATTTATTTTTAGTTTGTTAGACCAATTCATATTATTTTAATAAGGATAATGGTCTTTATTAACATAAGATTGAACTGTATTATTTGTTGCTAATTATTAAAAATAATAGAACAGTGTATTTGAAGATCTATATAAATAAGCATTAATAAATGTCTGGTGTATTTTTTTTTTCAATAGTAAACAACACGTCCGAATATCCAAAATATCTGTACGGATGTTCAGACAGGTTATTCAGTATATTTAATCGATATACATTCAACGAGATTTAAATCACTAAAAGATAGCGATATACTAAAATGAAATATAATGACTGGTTACAACGACAGGCAAAACGAACGCAAACAATTCAGAAAACTATGTTTTTATGTATGACATACCGTTAGTCCGCTATATTGTATTGTCCATGAGTAATCGGCCATAGATTGGTTGACGTCAGACTATATTGGTATGCGCTACTTTCCAGTAGTCTGACGTCAACCAATCCAATCCATGGCCGATTATTTTACTGAAGAACATGTATTGCTCTTATGTACATTAGCATGGTGTCATTATTAACCAGAAATATACATGTAAATGTTTTGGTTTAGAAAAGACATAAGAATCTATATATGAAATAACTGTGTTATTATATGTTTGATTTGAAATTATAAATCAAATAAAGGTTTAAACAGTGTAATTAAAATTTGTTAATTATATGTATGCCCAGTATGTACAGTGTTTCAGCTACAAGTTTCAAGGCATTTTCATTAATTGTATAAATTAATTGCAATTTCCTCTCTCTGTAAGGCATGCCTACTTTTCCTAAGGTGTATACGATTTGTTAATTAATACTGGTAATAATGCACCATAAATATATAACAGTCAATTTCAAGATCCTTTGAATTGCCTGTACAGTTGGCCAGTCATGCAAACAAAATGAATCCAGCAATCTCTAAATGAATCAGCAACCTGAAAATAAATACTTTAACAAGAATTTAACAGTAAGTTCTACTAGCGTCAACTACTACTTACTAGATCTACATTGTTAATGTATTTCCAAATGTAATAATTTTAAAATGGTGATGCAATACACATTTACTTTTGCTGTAATACTTTTTACTTTAACACAAACTTAATATACAGTAAAGTGATTTGTCTTTTGAGCATTATTAGAAATTAAATAAACTACCAAGACTGCTTATGCTCAATTAGTTCCTGAAAACTTATCCGAATAATCGAAATAGACATCAAGTTAATTTGGGTGAGCTGTTTAACAAAACTACAATTTATACTGCAATGGCAAGCATGCATATAAACAGACAAGACGAAGGTTGAATGAAAGGCGGAACGATATAACAATGACAGGTAAAGAAGTACTTAATTTTCAAGCTCGTTTAAAATTGCATATAGAAAGTAACGTACCTCAGCAAACCGGTGTTGCCATAGGAGATATGGGTGATGCCAGACCTTTACCACGACGTAAGTAAAGATCGGGTACCAGAATTCTTTCCAGCATAGCTCGCAACAACCTCCGCGCCGAGATTTGACTGGTTACGAGCAAAGCTCTAATCAAATCCCTGCCGTCATAAAACCACGCTATGATGATCGATTTAAATCTTCTAGATATTATTTATGGTTTTAATTAGTTATTTTCTTTTTCTGATTTCATTATTGACTGCAAACGATATATAAAGAGTCCAATTATGTCGAAAAATGCACAGAGTTGCATTAAATAATTAAAAGTTACAAACACATAATCCTTCCAGATCTGGAAGGATTTTACTTGTGATGGCAGTGGTTACCGTTAACCGATAGGGGAGGTAACCGCTGCGAGGAGTTTGAGCTCGCAATGGTTGATTTAACGTCGCATTGAAGTTAGATACCAGTAAATCAATGTGTTTCCCACAGTTTTACATTCGAAATATTGCTTTTTACTAGAGTTCCTTTTTTCTTCTGCTTTGAACAGATTTAGCAATGTCAGACATGCCTTTTGTGGTTATTTCTAATATCCTCTGTGTGTTTGGAACATTTCTGTGCATTTCTTTGGAGGCTAACTTGAAAGATGAGCTTTTGGGGTGTGTTTACTGTGGCATGGGGCTTTTGTCGAAATATGACTGCCGAAACCCTAGTTTCTACCGGTATCTGCATTCAGGTGAGACGCATTTTCTTAGAAGTAACATGCCATATTTTTTATTGCAATTTTCGGAAGAGGAAATATTAATCTTTTAACAGACACCAAGCTTGCACAATCCGAAATCTGAAAGTTCGCCGATTTATAATGGGACCGTATGGGAATTGGTTTTACTGGCATCTAACCTTGAATTTTCACACAAAACAAAAGTGAAAGTAGCTTTTATAACAAACACGCTCAACAGCGTTAAACACGAACCACTGTTATTTTATTTAACAGAAATATATTCTACTATCAGTATTTACTGAATATTAGACTGATTAATGGTATCAATAAAGTAATTTCATGAAACTTTCATACGCGGGATTACTTCATGCGTAAGCACATTTCGCCGTTTGGGGCGAAATAATGCGGTTAAGTACAGAGGTTTGGCGTGTGACGTCATCCTCTGTGTATAGACTGCTGCAACCACGAGTTAAAAACTTACAGATTTTGAAGTTTTCAGGGGAGACGATATCGAGGAGATTGAAGATTTATTTTGTACACAATTTTAATGTTATCATTATTTCTTTTATAACACAGGCATGTTGCATTATTGGTCCAGGTATATATATTAAGAATTAAAATGAAATAAATAAATAAATAAGCATAACAACGTAAGGATTTTACGTTGTCCACGTTTATATCATGTGCTGGTCCACGATTTTATTTCGCGCCAAGTGTTTGCCTATGCTCACGTGAACTTCGGAGGTTGCCTAACTATATTATATTCTTAGTAAGTTCAGTCTGTGAAATGTCACCTTCCATTTGGACAATAAAACCATACATTGGATATTAAAGGGACTATGCCAACAAAACAGAACAAACAGAACAAAAGTTTATTTTGTAAATAAAGGCCACCGGCCCAAAATACAACATACAATCAAACTTATATAATGAAAGGTTGTGTCTCACAATCGTGCACAATAAACATGTCAATCGATGTCTATGTTTTCATTAACTGAAAAATATATGTCATTATTTTCTGTAGTACAACTTCATTTGTGAATTGCATAAGATTTATAAAAGAAGCAACATCACTTTGGCCGTTAAACCATGATTACTAATATAAATTGCGTTTTTGTATATATTTTCAACACTAAAAAAATACATGAAATTCTGTTTCTACTATTCTTATTTGCAATTGTTCTAGGCAAAAAGTACAATAACGTTCTTCTCTTAAAATACCTGCATGTCTTCCGGTTTCTATGGCAAATTTATGGTCAGAACATCTAAATTTAGCAAAGCTTTTACGATAACAAAAAGGAATGTTAACAGATAAATATTGTTCTGGGTTTAGCAATGACTTAAATTGCCTATATGTATCACAACGAGTTGAATTTAAATTGTCGTGCCAATTTTGATATTTAATATCACGTATTCGTTGTTTAAAAGTTTCTAGAAAAACATTAACATGACCGATTTCTTGGGATATCCAAACGTCACCAAAACCATGTTTGAAAAGCAAATTTTTAACACCAGTAGTCCAGTTAACTCTACCTAAATCATCATGTTGTTTAAGCATTAAATAACAGTTCCGTGGGTACCTATGATTTGGCATGTGCAATATTTTACACCAATATTGTATACAAATTGTGAAATAGTCAACACAAAGCGGAAATCGCCCACACTCTCCCAGCGCCATACAATCATTAACAGAAATATTAACACCTAGACAATTTTTACAACATTGTATTTGAACACGTTCGATTATTTCTGAAAATTCAAAACCCCAGATTTGAGCTCCGTACGTGAGTATAGGCTTCACCATTGAGTCAAATAGTTTGAAAAATTCTTCTCTATGGAAGCTACCGAATGACATCTGAAACATTTTTATTGCATTAATTGACGTTTTAGCCTGTGCATCTAGTTTTTGTTTTGCTTTTGTCCATGAGAGAGTGGGAGTGAAGAGTAAACCCATATATTTATACATGGATGTAACATTTACAGCCTCGCCATTGTATAACCAGCGTTCATAAGAACGAAGAGGACCACCATTTCTGAAAACAATGATTTCCGTTTTCTTTTGATTTATAGTCATCCCTGTATTTGCACAGAATTCAGAGATGCTGTTAAGCTGCGACTGTAGTTCTACTGCTGTATCAGCACAATTCGCTACATCGTCTGCATACAAAATACATATGATATCAGAAATATCTTGCGTTCTGAAAATACCCCTATGACCCTTTTCCCTCAAAAAGAGAGACAACTCGTTTATAAATAAATTAAAAATTATCGTGCTGCTTACGTCACCTTGTTTGGTTCCAATATTACATTTAAAAGGTTTACTCGCTGTATTTTCAGATATTCGCACACGGGCGAATAAGTCTGTGTACATAGCTACAATTACATTGTAAAATTTACCCCGTATACCTATTTTATACAGAATTTCAAACAATTTATGGTGCATAAGCCCATCGAAGGCCCGTTTGAAGTCTATGTATAGAACATAAAATCTACCACCAGACTTTGAGATATATTTTTGAATCATACTTTGTAACGTGAACATATATTATCTACTGTAGAATACCCAGGCCGAAAACCGGCCTGCGATTCTTCGATTTTATTTAATGTCTCTGCCCATAAGCATAACCTAGAATAAATGATATTTGAAAACGATTTATACATAATGTTTATCAGAGAGATTCCTCTATAGTTGGAAGGCTCCGCTTTTGAACCGGATTTATGTACCGTGACAATAACGCTTTCGCGCCAGCTATCGGGAAGGACGCCAGTGTTTAGAATAGCGTTAAAAAGATCACATAATATTGGTGAAATAATCGTACATGTATTTTGGTAAAATTCGGCACTTATTCCGTCAGTGCCTTGAGACTTGCCCGATTTAAGCTTTTGTATGCTACTTTGTACCTCGGATAATAAAATAGCAGAATTCAATATATTATCACCTTGTTGTTCGGTATTTGATTGTTCCATAGAATTACCAAGTAAAGGCGATGGCAAATTTGGCCTATGTAGTAAATCTTTGAAGTATTCTACCCACTTCTCAGGAGAAATATGTGATGAATTTTCTGACTTATTAAACTGCTTACTTAGCTTAATAGTTCTCCAAAATGCGGATGCGCTATTTCTAGCATTAATTAGTTTGTTACGCATAGACTCTTGATGTTGTGTACGCTTTAAATCACAAATACGTTTAAATTCATTTCGTGCTAGTAAATATAACTTTAAATCAGCCGATAAGCTGGTCCATCGGAATCGCCTTAGTAGGGAATATTTATGGTGTTTGACATAATTGCACTCACTATCCCCACCACGGCTGGTTACGATATCTGTGTGGTTCAGAAACTGTCCTACTTCGAGCGCAATTCATTTTGATTGCCGCATTTTGGTAAACATACATTATTTTATTTACTGCCTCGTTAACATTTGATTGTAAAGATCGAGTAATTTCCTCTCTAAAGTTATTAATTAATGACATAAATCTATCGAGAAAATCTTGTCGATAAACTTCTTTCCATTTAAATTTATCTAACTGGACGCACTCCACCTTCTCGTTAAGACCACTGCGCAAACCTGAAATTGGATCGGCTGCAATATGACCAGGAAACGTTAAACATGACGTCAATGGTAGATGATCAGATTCATCGCGTAAATCAACAGCAAAGTGCGTTACATAACGGAATATGTCAGACGATACGATATGATAGTCAACAACGCTAGCACCATTGACACTCAGGTACGTAAAGTTTCCCTCCACATCATCAAAGAGTCGCCCATTACAAAAAATGTACGATATATGTACAGCAGAGGTCGATAAGTGTTTTACCAAACGTATTGTACTTGACGTCCTTGTTATTCCGTGAGAGATCAAAATAATCTGATTCATAATCAGCTGTAGAAGTATTAAAGACAAAATCGAGGCTGTCTGACGGGATATAATCAAGTAAGTTAGATGTGCGAGCATTAAAGTCGCCTGCTATATATAAATTGCACTGAGGGTATGATCTCAATACAAGTCTTAAATTTTCATCTAAAGAACTGATTCCATCAATTTCTCTATCCCTGTAAATATTAGACCCTTCTGGTGAAACATACGCAATATACAAAATAGTATCTAGGCAATCTGATATCGTACTCGTTTTCATATACAATACTATGCCATCAGCAATATCATGAAAAACACGTGAAATAAACCAATTATCCGTTAATGTTTGTTTAACAAATTGACTTAAATAGCTTATAACACTGCTATTGTGTGTATACTTCTTAAGCCCACATATATTCCATGTACAAATGCTAATACATGAGCCTTGACCACTACCCTAGTCCATCGCAGAGTCACTCTGCTCCTCCTCGGCCTCGCTCTCGCTGTCCGTTCGGTTGACCGCATCGCCCCCTGATACACTTCTCGCCATTTGGCTGACTGCCCCGGATAAAGTAACGCTCCTCGTTGCGACACTCTGTTGTAATCGAGAAGCACCGGTAGCAGTAGCACCGGAAGCAGAACCATTTTGTGCACGATGAGAGCGCACCCGAGCTGTTCCGATCCGCTCGATCATACGGGTATTATCCATTGTACCTATACACACCATCATCCGTGACAAGCTTGTCATAGCGCATCGATGCACACTGCCCCCTTCTCCTGGCTTCCTCCAACTTTTTGCCCAACTCTCGCCTGTGGACCTGCACCCGTTCGGTGAAGTCTTCGCGCACACTGTACTGCGAATCCTTATTAAATGTTAGACGGGCCTTTTGCCTGACTGCCTCGCGATCCTTATAACGTGAAAATTTAACGACAATGGGACACTTTTCCGAATGCTTACCACCCACCCTATGAGCTCGCTCAATGTCAACATTTTCCAGTTCCGGCATATCTAGATCCATGCTTATAAAACTACGAACCTTTTGCTCAGTGTCCTCCCATTTTTCTGTAGATCGACCGGAAATGCCCAAGAATCTCAAATTGTTCCTGCGCGAGTGGCCGTCCAACTTATCTAGCTTGTTTGTGATTATATAAAGCTCCTGCCTTATACTCCGATTTTCCTCCTTTAGGCTCTCATTTTCTGCTTTTAATATGCTAATAGAATTTTTAATATCATCCATCTTGATATTTATTGAATCAAAATCCCGTACCATGTCCGATTTCATTTCCCTTAGGAAGCCCATTATCTGAACTTGCTTTTTGACTCTGAGATTCAGCTCTACCACTGGAACAATTGCCTTCCTATTGAACTATAATTGTATTACATTTTATATGATAGAAATAAGTTATACTAAGATATTTGCATTAAATAAATAATAAATTATATAAAACACATTGAGATATTTGATAAAAACGAATTAGCAAAAAAGGTTTGAAAAATTAAAACCCGAAGTGGGTATCGAACTCTCGACTTAGGAGCCATACGAAGAAATTACAGTAGCTAGCGCCTAAACCATCTGCGCTATTCTGCTTGGTAACGGATCATGTGTAAACTATGGTTATACAAAATACTCACAATTCTGACGTCAAAATGTAAACATGAAAAGGGCCAAACAAACACGACCCATATTTCAAAGTGATTTGTTATCACAGAATGCGAAAACTCTTTTACCATTATATGCACCTTGTTTAAACAGTTATTATATGCCAGTAATAATATTTTAATTTTTAGATTTTTAAATTGCCCCCTTTAGGCCCTTTTCGGCACTTCTATAGCAAATTAATCACGTCAGTCAGATATCACGCTGAAATAAAAAATAAATAAATACAATATTTATTTTATATGGTATTGCATGCCA